>NC_051171.1:127071210-127671210 GCF_013339725.1 Rhipicephalus microplus | reverse complement strand
GTTTAATGTATACACTTTGGGACTTGGAACGACGTGAGCGGTTTCTCCGGTGCCCTAGGCGCAGCGTTTTGGAAGGCTATACACCTGCTGAGAAAACGTATGCTAAGTAATGTAATTTGGTATAGTCTTGCGGACCTCTTTCTCTTGCGCTGCCTTCTCCTAGACGACGACCTCAACGTTGCAGACTGGACTGCTGCTGCTTTGTTTCCTACTGCGGCACTGCCATTACGGCTGCATTATAAGCAAGGACAACTGTTTGAAATTTTCTGCGCTCACTGAATAAAACAGTTAGAAGTAACGCTTGGAGCTTATGCTGTCGTCATCTGCCCCTTCACGCACGTGTTACCGAGCCATATAACCACCTTAATATCTCGAGTTGTTCAAAAAAAAAAACGATAATTACGGCGAATCAAGTACTGCACAAAGGATTCAAGCTACATGTACCCATATAGGCGTTCGCAAGCCAACAGTACGAAAACACGCGCCAAATCAGGCATGCCCACGTTTAAAGCAATAGTAAAGAAAAAAAGCTACAATTTAGCTTGCATACCGACCTAAGATGTAGCCAATACAAACTCCCAGTCTTGCCAGGCGCCTTGGTAGCGTGCGCGCATTTAGACAAAGCCAATGTCGTATCTGAATTTCGCACTATACCTTGAGTTATACACCATCGAGTTCAGTTTCGTATATGAAGCCATGGCCAGTTAGCGCGCTGAAGTCGTGCGCGCGCGAGTGTTTGTTCGCGCCTTCAGGCTGCGCTGCTCCCTTCACGTATCCAAGTGATTCTAGCACTCCGGCCTTCGTTCTTTTACACGCAACGTCCTTTGGAAAAACGAATCGCCCGCCATGGCGGTCGAAACTCGTCAAAAGGCAACACCAACGCACGCGCAAGTTATAGTGTACGTCCAAGCAATTCGGCCCTCGTAAAAGACGAGTACATGCCCCGCACGGCGCCAGACGCGAGCAGGAGGCGAAGCTACATAGCCAGGCTAGGCCAAGACGGCGACCGCTCTGATTTCCGGCCGCAGCGAGTGAACTATACGGCACGCAAGCCCAATTAGAAAGCGGACAGACATCGTTCGTGCCCGCACGCACAAACGCTATCGCACTAAAAGGCGCCGACACACACACATACAACAACACATTCTAACTCTGTCTCTCCCTTTTCCCTTCTACACAAACGTCCAAACACGAAAAACACTCACTCACCATGACACACACACTTCCGAACGCATTTACAAAAACTCATTCACTCACTCACTATTTCTCTCTCCTCCTCACTCACTCTCTCCCCCCACACAAACACACACACACACGCACATATCGTATGGGAGGTCTAGTGACAGTGGCATATTTGAAAGAAGTCAAGTACCGTGCAAGCGTTCAAGAAGACGGCGAGAGAGAGAGAGAGAGAGAGAGAGAGATTAGTGGTGGGGGTGAAGAGGGAAATGGACGCGAATGCGGTGTTGCGTGCAAGAGTTTCATACTACGCTCTTGCCAACGACTAGGCTTCTACCCTGTGCACAGATGCAAAGCCCGGGAAGGATCCGCACTTACGATCCGAGACAGACAGACAAAGAACTTTATTCAGGTCCTGAGGAACTGCGTTGTAACGACGATCCGAGAGACCTCAATAAAAAGGCTTGCGTGCGCGGAAGAAGAGGACGAGGGAGCGAGGAAAGAGGGGGCGCGCACAAAAGGATCTCATCTTCGCGTGTCATACCTCGGCGCACCGAGACCGCGTAATGGGGCCCGGCAACACGCGAAGGCATATAAGCTTCATTATATGCCTCCTTCGTGGACTGTTGTACGCGCAACTGAAGAGGACAAAACGCAACACGGCATATAGCGTATAAAGTAGAGGGCGGCACGAGCATTTCGATTTGTGCCAACCTCTCACTGGCCTCTTCAGAAGACGCGTATGACAATAGAGATGTCCGGGAGATGTATCAGAGAGAACGGAGAATGACGGGGGGCTGTATCATAAAAAGTGAGGAACCGGTCGTTATGAGGCATCCCCATAGCCACCTGCAGTGTATATAATTAGTACGCATTACAAAGGTAGCAGGGTGTGTGTGTGTGTGTGTGTGTGTGTGTGTGTGTGTGTGTGTGTGTGTGTGTGTGTGTGTGTGTGTGTGTGTGTGTGTGTGTGTGTGTGTGTGTGTGTGTGTGTGTGTGTGTTTATTTTTAATAGGATAGGCATGGTAATACCATCGATAAATAACGTACGACTCACCTTGGCCTGCGCAGCATAATCATAGTGAGCGCCCACGGCAATTAACGAAACCAGGTAAAATATATAAAATACCTATATTACTTATTCGGAAGTTTGTGACGCGCTTTCTACGCTGACAGAATCCACGTATACACGGATGGATCTACCACCCAGACTAGCTCGACCAGCGCCACCATCCTCCCATCGCGACACATCAACATCACTTGCAAACTTTGTCACGTGAGCACATAGACTGGTTCGGAATTCGTTGCCCTGCGAGGTGCCATCGATTATATCAAGCAACAACCGATTAATCTATGGGCAGTATTCTGTGACCCTAAGGCAGGTCTACAATGTCTTTCGTCGGCACTTCGTCGCGGCTCCTACGAACAACTGGTATGGGAGATCAGAGAAATGCTGCACTATGCGACCGAACAAGAACACAACGTTGTGTTCCAGTGGATACCAAGTCATTGCGGTATCTCCGGCAATGATCTCGCCGATGAAGCAGCCAGAAATGCACACGTACAAGCAAAACCTGTGTCCGTACCTTTATCTAGGATTGACTCGGCTAGATACCTAAGTAAGCTGGCACAGGACATGACACTCCAGAAGTGGCAGTCATCGCAGTTCGCATATCATCGACTATATTCTCTCGATCCATCTTTACGACTGCGGCTACCCTCTGGTCTTTCTAGGGAGGAAGGTACAGTGTTGTGCCGTCTGCATCTGGGCGTAGCCTTCACCAATGCCTACCCATTTAAGATAGGGATGGCCGACATCGCGGAGTGCAACGACTGTGCTGTCGATGAGACTATTGAACACATCTTATGTTACTGCCCGGCATACACAAACGGGTGGCCTCATCTTTTAGATAGATATGTGGGGTTTAACGTCCCAAAACCACCATATGATTATGAGAGACACCGTAGTGGAGGGCTCCGGAAATTTCGACCACCTGGGGTTCTTTAACGTGCACCCAAATCTGAGCACACGGGCCTACAACATTTCCGCCTCCATCGGAAATGCAGCCGCCGCAGCCGGGATTTGATCCCGCGACCTGCGGGTCAGCAGCCGAGTACCTTAGCCACTAGACCACCGCGGCGGGGCGAGAGGCCTCATCTGCGCAGTGTTTTAAATCAACTGTACAGAAGCGATTTCACTGTCGAGAAAGTATTGGGACCATGGCACTGTCCATCCAATTTCCGAAAGGCAACGAAAGCACTGTTCCGTTTTAGACACCAGCCTGTTTCATCGTTTGTGATGGTGAAAGTGTTACGCGTCGGCCCAGTCAGTGACCTTTTCTCTCCTTCTCTAAACTTTCCATCCCCTCTCCCCTTCCCCAGTGCAGGGTAGCGTACCGGGGCTCAGCCCTGGTTAACCTCCCCGCCTTTCTCCTTGTGTTCTCTCTCTCTCTCTTGTGACGTGCTCAAGCCCAGTGTGCCACCATTTTCAGAGTGAGCCTATTAATAATTGACGGGGTTTAACGTCCACAAACCATGATATTATTATGAGGGACGCTATAGTGGAGGACTACAAAAACTTCGACCCTCCCCCTGCTTCTTTGAGTGAGGCGGCACTTTCATAAAAAGTTTGTGCGACTTCTTTCGTTCAATGTATAGTAGAACACAGCTAATTTTATCCTTTACGACATCTGCGTCATGCAATACAAATGCCTTGTCTCAAAGAGTTATTCACTGCAGTTCTGCTATCCTTTCTTTTTCTATGATTGTTATTACTCTCTATTTGTTCGTAACGTACCATGCGCGATTATGTCGCAGTCTACTCGACATAACTGCCCCTTACTTATTACAGTTCACTGTTCGTAACTGTGTTCACCGGCCTCCGCAGCAGATTGTGATAAGGGTAGCTGCTTTGCTACGGGGATATCTATGCTCTCGTACACCGGAAGCATACAAGTGAACATCAAAACTTTCACCGTCATCTTCATCGCACACTATTTGTAGGCTTCCTTATATCTACACTACTTTGCACGCCAGCTCGAGTGGGACTCGCTTTCTTTCTTCGAATAAGTTCCCTATCTCTCTCATGTAAAGCGAAACAATGGATTGTCTCACCAAATACAAAATGCGACTCGGCGGCGTCAACACTATAGCGACGCAAACGAAAATCATCATCGCGCAATGTCACGGGTCGTCAAATCTGTGACGTGAGATACGACGTCATAATATGACCTCGTCGCTGGGTCAAATGTGTGCAATCTCAGAGGCACTGCAGGATCCCCTAACGTGCAAAAAGCTTCTGATGCCACCGATCCCGGAGGCAGTGTCACATGACGTTGAGTGCAGAAAGCTTTCGAAGCAAGGGAAAGAGGGTGAGGGTGGGGGGATCAGTACAGTCAACTGAGAAGGAAAGAGAGATACTTGTACTTTCTTATAATCTTGAAGGAATGCAAAAAGGACAGTGTGAGATTTTTTTTTTCAAGTACAGATTACCAATCTCGTTACCTTCCCACCCCTCTCTCTCACGTTATGTTTTATACTATTGATCGCCGTTTTCTATACAACTGCCCACTTAATGGTTAAAGCCGTCAAACCAGCAAGGTCGCCGAAGTGTCGATGTCAGCGATCACTGTTATTTTCTTTTCTTTTATCGTGTAACCGACGGGTTAAGCGACTGTCCTTTTATCATGAAACAATACTCCTTTTCTTTCGACGCATCGGGGGCGCCGTAATGAACGAGTCACGCAGCCTTTGTGCTACCGCGTCCGAAATATATCTCACACAACCGAAGGCCAACTGACGCACGAGAAACGGGGGTCCGTGCACAGAGGTTGCGTGGGAGCGTTAAGAACAGCCTCGCCAAGTATACTTCGCAAGGTCGAATTGAAAGAAAGAATTAGGGTGGAGGACAGTACAGGTTGCAAGAAATATTACAAGAAACTAACATCTCGAAAAGAGAAATCGTTTGATAGAGTTGTCGGCTTTGGTTTTTCTGCCCACGAAACGAATTTGACAAGGAAAGACATCATTGAACGTGTTTGGGAAGTGAACGAGGATATTGATCACGTGACGTCCATCTGAGTACATTTCTCCAGATCAGACAACACAGAACGAATAACACAGCTGAGCCCATGGGACAATAGAACAAGGATTACTTTCGTACAAAAGGTTGTTGCTTTTATTACTGTAATTATAACTATAATTTTAATAACAAGAAAATTTACGCTGGCCGTAATGTACCCGATTTCCTTTGACTGCTTCACAGCCAAACTGCAGCAGGCTGCATTAATGTGAGAGTAAATGACGCGAAGGTCTAGCGATACACGTGCCACAGTTGATGGAAAAACCTATACTTGGTAGACCTCGAAGGCTGCAGAGGCATATATGGTACATGGTTGCGGTGTGTTTAAAAATACAATTCGCGGTGTGTACGTGGTAGAACCAAGACGTATAGACCACGTTCCATTAACTTTGACCAACCATGATTCTCTAGCAGGTACCCAAGCCTGAGTACACGGACCGTTTTGCGTTGCATCCCCATGGATATGCAGGTCACCGTGGTCGGCAGTCAAACCCTCGTACCAAGTGCCAAAGCTTATGGCAGAGCGACGATGTAACCGTTGAAACAACCACAGAGGGGACGTGCTACGAAGTATAGTGTATCATAAACATCAGAGAGCTCCTAGATAATCCAAAATAACATTATAGTTTGTACAGCAACAAGGAACGTTTTTCCGGGGCGTAATCTAAACACTGCGGCATATATAACACATGCGTTTTCTTCAGTGCATCTTTCCTGCTAGTCGGCACGCAGTCATATCATGACAAAGTTTTTATTGACGGCCGAAAAAAAACCTGAATACCAAGAAAGAGAGATAATTTAATGATGCTTCCGACGTCTTCGTCATTCCGCACATTAGCTACGTCACTTGTTTTCTTCGTATACCTACTTCTCAACCGTAGCAGCAGGACACCACGAGAAAGAGCTCGCTAAGCATATGCGTTTCTCATTTCTCAGTTTACCTCCCATGCAGGGATAAAACGGATGAAACGAAAGAACGACGTGCAGATCGCAACGAACGAAATGAGCGCGCCAGACGCAATATTCCCTTCTCAACTCCATCCCCTCCCCCCCCCCCCAACCCTCTGCCCACATATACTACCTGTCCAGCCTTCGTTTGGCAGATAAGAAACACACAACTTAAGGAAGGTATGAGGTCGCACCACAAGAGTGGGTGTATGAACGCTTTCGCGCGCCGATTAAGTTTCGCGGAAAAGACAACGAAGAGAAAGCACACGCCGCGGTTTCCCGAGTGGTCTTCATCGTGAGATTCGCGACCGTTCTCTATCAATTAGGGCCGATGGGTGGTGCAAAAGGAGCCGACACTCAATCTAGCTCATGGAAGCCGCCGCGCTGCCATCGTGACAGACGGCAGCATCGATGGAACGGATAAGCCTTTTTCCTATATAAGCACCACCACACAACTTCACTTTTTTCTTTTTCTTGTCTGCTAGAGGCAAGTAAGATAGGGATCGAGATATGTACCTTCCCGTCACTGTCCTTAATAAGAGATGACGGGGCTGTGAAGTTTGTGAACCATGCACGAGAAGCGGCACTATATAGGAAAGAAAAAAAAGGAACACAACTTACGGAGGATCCATGTGTGACGCCTTTCTCAAAATCCAAATGAACATACACACGCAAACTCAAAAAGAGAGAGATAGAAAGAGGAGGAGGAGGAGGAGGAGAGAATGTTTTCCTGCAGACAAGTCTATATTGTGTTATGCCATCAACGAGAACATAATCTCGCGGTAGCAGAACATTCCCGTGTTTTGACACTCGGTATACTGTTTGTTCGATGTGGTCTTCTTCTTGCTTTTCTAAACGTGCGCAAGCATAATCAAACATTATTTCTTAGTGTTTTACGTTTCAAAGCCACAATATGATTGCGAGGCACTTTGTAGTGGATGGCTCCAGAAACTTCGTTTAGCTGGAGTTCTTTAATGTGTTCTTTAATCTGAGCACGCGGGCCTCTAGGATCTTGCATCCATTTAGATGCGGCTGCAACTCGATCCCGAAAGTTCTGAGTAACAATTCGAGCTCTATAAGTAATACACCACCACGATGGGTTAGAGGCGTATGTGGAGAACGATCGAGCGAGCAGTAACAATACCACTGTTATAGTCGGTGACGCGAACGAGTACAGTCTCGTGCTTGTGATAAAGGTGCACAATTACTCATTCATCTATACACATACTTAAAAGACAAGGAATATAGACGCGTGATTCGGAAGCAAACCTACCAGCGCCGTTGGGCTTTTCGAGCAAAAACCATAGCTACGTGAAGAAGCTGATTTCTTGGCACAGTAACTTCAATGCGTGCACTCAGTCGCACTGAACGACAGTATTTGAGGCGTGACTGCGATTAAACTTCGTATAGGAGAACCAGGTCGCACGATTAAAAATGTCCCGAGGTTCATTTGGGCAGCGCTGAAAAGGATGAGGGCAATACAAATTAGGAAATATTTAAGGAAAAGTAAACTAAACAAAAAACGACGAAAACTTCGGATGCAGCCCGCAGTATTCCGATTCAACCATGATTGAAAACCTCTCTACCCTCTCAATCAACCATGATATACTTTTCAACAGGAGCCACTTAAGGGATTGTACTCCAAACATCTTTCGACTCATTAGTATGCCACGGCGACCTAACAAAAATGTCTGTGATCGAGCGACCAAGGCGCTGACCGATCATGACTCACTGACGTTACCGTCGATTGGCGCCCCGAGTGGTGATAGGCTGACCGTAAGTCTGCACGCTTATTCCTGTTCTGTTGTGTGCAGTAGCTCATATGTATACTTTTTATTATCAGTCTTTCTTTTACCGGTGGATCTTTTTTTGTAAATTGACACTATTTGCACTTTTGTATAATTCAGTATTGCCTCGTCGTTTCTCTTTTTCTTGTTTGTAGCGTTCCCATGTTTTTCGAATACAATATCGTTTCTTTCTTTAGTTGTTAGCGTGCATGTATTTTTTTTACTTGCATATTTTTGTTAGCGCAATAGAATTGCGATACTTTGGTGTGTTGTGTCTATTACTGTAAATTTCTACAGCATGCATATCTGCCGTCTGCTGCTGACGTTTGAATTGGGCTGACGGGCCTGTCAAGCTGCTTGTATGCAGCTTTTGTCGTCAGCCTTTCAATGTATTCACGATAAATAAATAAAGAATACCTCACCTAAAAAAAAGAGAGAGGGGAGGAAAACGAAGAGAACGGAAAGGCAGATAAGTTGACAAGGACTAAACCTAGAATAACTAAATTAAAAAGTGTGAGCGGCGAAAAAGGACGCAGGAAACCACATTAAAGAAGTGGATGATATCCTGGCATCGCAGGCCTCGTTCATCGCGGCGTAGGACAATGCACTCGACGCCTACGAATCGAGTCTGAAGTCGAGTTAAGCTACGAGTCGATCTCAGTAAGTTAATCTGCCGAGTCAACGCACGTACTCTTACCGAGTCTGCCCCCATGTTACCGAGTCAACGCACTCCCTGCAGAAAGGCTCTGACTGAATTATTCTCGACGCTAGCCCGACGCAATCGGCTATAGCATTTCACCTATAGACGACTGAATCATACGGCAAGCCGACTCGATGCGACAGTCTGGTCTACTCGACACAAGCGTCGGAGGGCCCTGTGAACTTCGAAAAAAAGCACAGCGCCTGTCCTGCACGCGGGCTTGCGCAGTGGCGCTTGTGTGACCACAGTGCGGGTCAACTTGTTTCACAATACCGCTCAGCATTTAACGAGACTCGTGCCACACTGGGAAGACAACGTCCGACGTCGAGGGTCTTGTCTTGGCCGGCTCTATTCACGCAAACGGTACAGAGAGTGAGAGACAAAAGCTCCCTCGCCCCCTTTTCTCCTTGCATGAGTGCCGACGCGAGAGTGCTAAGGAGCCAGAGATTCGCGCACTGTCACCGGTGTAGGAGGGAATAGAGAGATACAAGCGACAGGAGGATGTCGGTGGAAATAAAAACTGAGGAGGCCGATAAAGAAGGACAATCTCCTGGTCTTCACTGCCTTACAAGAGGAGAACATCACCAGCGGCAGGACAGTGAAAATAAAACAAAAAAACTAAATCACAAGGAATTAAGCACGGCATCCGGGGCAAGCGGTAGTAAAAACGGCCGAAAGACCACCGTCCCGCGGCAAGGAGTGGTCTCTTCAAGCACGGCCGCTTTCATTACTCAGCCATTCGCTGGCCGGAAACTTGCCCATAAAACCTGGAATGAAGAGAGGTTGCTTTCCGTGTTTTTCCTTTCTTTCTTTCTTTCCTTCCTCCTTCCTTCCTTCCTTTCTTTCTTTCTTTTCAAATAATTTCTTTGCAGAGCTGTCCTTTTTTGGTCTTCACCTGTGGAGTTGAAGATACGTTTAGCGATAAAACACAACACAAACTGCCCCAAGCACAAACGAGAATGTGCACCGAACAAAAAACAAAACTCTCTCTCTCTCTCTCTCTCTCTCTATATATATATATATATATATATATATATATATATATATATATATATATATATATATATATAGAGAGAGAGAGAGAGAGAGAGAGAGAGAGAGAGAGAGAGAGAGCAGCGACTTGTCTTAATTTTAATGTTTATGCTACCTTTCGAGTTTTAAACGACGAGCAAATTAACTTTCTTCCGTGCAGGCGATATCGCGGTGAGTCCCGTGTTTTCAGTTTTGTTATAAGAACAAGCGGCAGCGCGACCAATCAAAGTTCGTATTTAGTTCGCTGTAATCGATGATATGCTACACACATGTTCGTCATGACGAGGTTTAAGTGTTGTGCCGTCCCCTCTCGAAGAGAGCGGCCAGGAGCCGTGTTTGCCTTTCAAGTGCCGCCAAGGGAAGTGGAAGAGACGCTTAATCCCTTAATAGGGGCTACTTCCACGTCTTGAAACCCCTTTTTCCTTTGTTATGGCCACTTTAAACGGGCGCCGCAAACGGCCTTCAGAGCGTCATTTGTCATCTTTTCTGTCAGCTCACGGAGAGAGTGAAAACACCGGTCGTCGACGGAAGAAGAAATGCCAAGCGGCGGGCAGACTCACCCTACCAGCCCGAGCAACAGCACCGCTTTTTTAAGGGGGACTTACTGAGTGCTTGTGAATGTTTGTTGAAATGTGACCCCAATTCCTGTTAATTAAAGTTACTTTTGTTTAAATGTTCACGAGTGTTCGACCGTTAACTGGCTGGATAGCGGACGCTTTGACCCGTCAAATGCGAGCTGCGAGACCAGCATAAGTGTACTTGATTATTACAAAGAAACCGTAGTACGCGCACGCGTGCATAAAATATCATATAGCGTGTATAATCATGTGTGACGAAGGTGGTGGTGAAAAACATTTATTTGCACTAATTACAAGAGAGATGCGGGGGCGACTTTCAATTGCCGGCCCGGTAACAACTCCATAGGAGGGGTAGCGTCTTGTCGTGTTTATACTCACGCAATTTACAGAATAACATCAGCGTATGCAAATTTTGTGGTCACCGCATGCCGCTGACCTAAGAGACGACGCGTCTGTGGACAATAGATGAGCAGCCTGTCACTATATACACTTCACATATCGCCATAATGGAGAACTTCGAACGGTACCTTATACTTCACCTAAGAAGATCCGAAGCCGACAGACGTCTTCTTTCTCGTCTCAGTCGATGTGACTAACAACTCTAGGAGGGGTAATTTACGATAACAGGCTAACCTGAAAGGAGACAGCAATCAGACGGGCGGACCGTTCCATTGAAGCCGGTCACTGGGACTAAGATGTCACAGAACGAGCGGAATTCGAATGCACAAAATGGGCACCCGCTGTGCGAACGTCAGGGCCTCCAGGTTGCCCCGGGGTCGGAGTGGAGAGGTCCGAAGCCTTCAACAAGTGGACACGTACGTACCGTAGTGGTATGCCATTACCATACATAACAACCCAAAGAATAATAAGAAGAAGACACGACGATGATGAAGCTCAATATAGTGGTGGTGATGGTGACGACATTTTTGTGCCGAAAGTCACCCCGACCATCATTGAATCTTCGCTCTCCCGAAGGTTTTCCTGGCATAAAACTTGGCTAATTTTTTAACTATATATAATAAATTAATGAAGCAACGGTAAGCAGCTTTAAAGTAGGCTCAGCGAACAAGCCCGATATGAAGTCAAAACATGCGCAAGTTCTTCTAGCTATGAAAACGTTTCAGTTATTTCTCTGAAGCGTACACAAACGGGCGAGCTGCGTCACAGAGATTTTTGAAATACGACTTTGCGCATACGTTTTGTTCCGAGGCGCAAAGTTCTTTCCTTCCTTTAATCTGTGCGCTGTACTCTGCAGAACTTCCGCGATTGCACACGCGTGGCTGTGGGCAGCGGTTGGCACCGAGTGGGAAAGTTGAGCAATGGGGATGAAGAGCGAGCAGCCAGAGACGGAGCGGCCGTCCTCTACCGGTTAGAGTCGTTTATCATCGAAGAGGCCCAACGCATGGGTACAGGGTACACCTACAGGCGTACTTATTTGAAAAGGAAGATATTAAAAAAAACAGGCGAGAGAGGCCCGTTTTTCGGGCATACCAGTGCGTTGAACTGGTGTTCTGCGAAGATCTGCGAAGCGCGGTCTGCGAAGATCGACGAGGTCTCGGCTCGACGTGTCCATTGAAAGCGGGGGGGCGCGTTTTAATTGATAACTCGATCACACTGTGCTGGTATGACTGCAGTATGCAAATTCTACACGAGCTGCATACAGAACATGGACTGAGTGTTTGTAAACAAAGAAAGGCACTGGGAGGCACAGCCTCTCCGACTAGAGAAGTGTAGCTCTTCTATCGTACGGCATGTTCATCAAATCGAACTGGTACGCACCGGAGGGCCGCGGTGGGCCGTTTAGTCTAATCATCGTACCGCCTGGGCGCCCAAGCTTACTACCTGTGCGATTTTTCATATTTTATTAAGAAAGCAACCCTTATGCATTCGCATGAGGCGGATCGGAGGCAAAAGCCAGGATTGTTTTTTTAACGCAATAGCGTTCAAGAGCTCGTGTCTCAGAAAACCCGCCGCCAGCGTCGTCCCCGTTGTTTCTGAGCGAAAAATCGTCTGTGCGTCTGTGTCTGAAAAATCAAGTTACCGAGATAGCCACGGGAGGCCGCTACATGGCCACGCGTGCCGCGCGATCACACTGACAAAGCCGCGCATTCGAAGAAAAACAAAGTGCTCAAGGTCACGGGGGGCGGAAGTTTCATTGCTCTGCCACCCCTCCCTGCTTAGCTTCCAGCGCTTTCGTCGGGACGAGGGAAGATATAATGCAATTGCAGCATGCGACAAACCTTTGTAACTCAACTCGCACTGGACGGACTCCTAAAATATTTGCGGCGTTGAATTCGTGAGACAATAAGCTCTTCTATTGAATTCATTCCATGGTTACATTAAAAAGTGTTTCGGGGCCCTTTAACTCATTTTGTTCGACATGTGTCACGACGAAAACGAACCCTTTCGGCGATAATAGCGCGCGCTTGTCCAAGCTACTGTGTGCGTGTTTGTGTGCGTGCGTGTGTATGTAACAAAACATATTAATAAGTATGCACTTAGTGGTTGAAGGGTGCACTAGGGGCCGGATTTCGCTATCACGTTAAACTCTTAAAGGCGAAGCTTAAGGGTCCCCCTATTTTTTTGTTCCATTTTAAATCCACGTACTGATCTTCCCCCGCAACTCACCGAAAGCTTTCTGCACCAAACGTGGTGTTGCATTGCCTCAGTGATCATAGGCATTGCAAGTTATTTGCGCCGCTTTTGATTTCGCACAGTGACTGCATCATTTCCGACCAAAAAAAAACGTGATGCCATAATATCACGTGGCATCACTTTATGTGACGTCACGATTATCTCGCTGCTACGTCGCTATGACGTCCTATCTTTTGGCCTTTTGTGACGTCGTGAGACGCCATATGGTGACGTCATCGCTTGATGATGATGATTTTTCGCACGACTCGCGTTGACGCCGTCAATTTTCGTGTTTTATGAAACACCCGAGGCTCTCGCCTTAAAACGCAGTTGGTGCAGAGAGACAAAGGACTTGCGGTATTTATCACTTTCACATTTTGGGACGCGACGCATATGGCCTTCGTACACGACACGGCAGGTTCCTGGCCAAAGTTGCGACTTGTCATGACACGTAACTGCCGCTAAAAAGGCGGGCGCACGCAATGAACTAATGAAAAGAGCGCCAAGACGTCGACACGAGCGCAAAACACAATGAGCTTGTTCTCGCGTTTCTTTTGTGCCTGATCTGTCAGCGCATTCTTAGCGTCGGTTTAGAACGTGATCCTTATCAATTTAAGAAGCATTCAGTACATAACGTATACAGGCAAAAACACACGAGCTGGGCAACTACTGATTATTCCATCGGCTATCCACGAGCCGGTTCGTGAGAGTACGTTTATAATGTAGTGTACGTGCCATCTCTCTTCCGCTTACACCAAAGATCAACGTGTTTCGCGTTTTTTTTTTCATCGCTAATATATTGAGAATGCACCGGGAATTTCAAACGTATTTAACAAAACACAGTGCAAATCGATAGAATACAGCAAATATTCGAGCTTCATCTCGCGAGCGTTCGTTTGCCGAAATTTTGGCACTAATTTAAGGTTTTACGCACCAAAACAACCGATACAATTGTAAGGGACGCCGTAGTGCAAGACCCCTTAAGTTCTGAGCATCTGGTGTTACTTAACGTGCACCGCTATCGTGCACAGTGAACGGGTCTCGTTCATTTCGCCTCAACTGAAACGCAACCGCCGCGCAGCCGGGAGCGAACCCACGACCTTCGGCTCACCAGCTTAGCACTGAAACGGCAATACGCCACCATGGCGGACGGAACTTCGACACTGAGCCTCCTGTAACTAAAAGCGTATACTGCAACTCCAGCATATGAAAAACCGATTCTTTCGATCAGTAATGACACGCAAACTGCATGTGTTTAAACTATACACCTAAAAAAATGACGGTTGTTTGTACTTTACATGCATACTCTTGGCATTTCGTGTCTCTGTTAAGCCTACGACCCTACACTTACGCCCGCCCACAAAGGCGGCGTAAAAATAATCTCATTACCTTACCGACGTTAGATCTATTTACGTGTCCAAAACTATATATCAATAACTTTTTGTAAGTTTTAATCTCGTCGATTGGTATGTATTACGTATTTGGGTCCGTGCTGCCGTGAATCCTTGTATTGGAAGGGAAGGGTATACATGAAGCTACCGAAAGAGAGCTTTTATTCGCCGCTCCTACATATCTGCATCTACAAAAAGACGAAGTTGCTCGACTGATAAGCAACTCAGTCCAGGGACGGGAACCAAAAGTAATAGCCAACTCATAGTTTGCTTCCGAGAAATCGTCTCTACTTGTTGCAAGTGCATGTCACCAGGGATTTCACTCCAGCGAAATCGTCGCTCGCGTGTTGTGTATGCTCCACGAGGCAGTCCAGACCGATCAAGCACTACTCGACCAGTCAAGGAGGAAGAGCAGGAGGAAAGAAGAGGAAGAAAAAGAAGGGAAGTGCTCCGTTGCATCATGATCGCGGAGGATCACCTCAGGCGCTGCAGGAGCGTCAACAACCGCCGCGGGGTTGGGCGGAGCTGTAGCTCAGCCGAGATCATTACGTAGAGAGCGAGAGCGATGTTCTCAAGGAGGGAGGTTGGCTGTGTGGTATTTGTGCACGGAGGGCCGCACTCTGCCACAGAACAAGGCTGTCCTGCCACTGCGTCGGACCGCACGCGGCCAACACAAACAGGCGAAAAAGAGCGCGAAAAGAACGCGCTGAGACTCCGTCCTTGCGTGCGTCGTGCCTCAAGGTGGAGCTAGTTGCATATGGCTGCCAAAGAAGGCTCATTAAAGGTGCGTATACGGTAACTCCAAGGAGGATTGAAAAAGTTGCTGGAGTGGAAGTGATTGCGCAGAAGTGAAGTCGTTCCTCTGGCAAGATGGCGGCTGTGGCGGCCATCGTACTAGAGGCATGATAAAGTATCATCGTTCAGCGATTAAAAACGAAGCGCTTCCCTCGCACGCCCAACGAGTTTAATGTGGGAACTTCGTCGGGTCACATAGTGCTCCAAGTGCGTCTTACAGTTGCTACTTTTCCTTAGTGAGCCTCTAATCGGAGGCAAAGTTCTTTGAAGATTCAGTCACCCATACTTGTTTCCGTGTGCTATTTCGTCGGGAACAACTATCCTTTAATATAGAACTAACGTAGCATTTACATACCGTATCAAAGCCACGAGATCTTTAAGTGGGCACTATCAGAAAAGAGTATGTTTCCGCCATCTTGGCAGTGGCAAAAGGTGGCTTCACTTTTGCTGGCAAGGCATTGCGGGAGCTGCCACTCCAGCACTTTTTCTTTAATCCTCCTAGGGTAACTCTAGCTCAGACGTCGGCGATGATGATGATGAAAAACATTTATTATAAAAGAGAGAGGTACGGGGCCAAAGCATGACCCTGCTACATGGTCGGCGTCCCTAGTCCGGGACACCGCATGACGAGGCCCCTACTCGCGCCCGTCTCACCAGAGCCCGTTGAGACTCTAGTGATGAGCAGTTGAGGAGGGCAGTCTCCCATGCCTCTCGGGAAGGGGTAGGGGAAGGGGGTAGGTGGGGATTTTTCGGACATGCCCATACCATGTGGAAGATATCACACGTCTCCCCACAGTGTGGACACCGCCCATCTGTGTTCGCATCGAAATGCTTTAGGATTGCAGGACAGAGTAGAGTGCCTGTCTGCAGGCGCCTTAGAGTTCGCTCTTCCGCCTTACTCAGCCCCTTTGCAGGAGCCGAGTAAAGGCGGTGAGTGTCACGATAATAGGTGAGAATTTCTTTGAACCGCAGCAGCGGTGTATTGGCCTCCGAGTCATAAGAGCCAAGGTGAGGAGCCCGGTGGGTAAGCGCTCGGGCGGCCGCGTCAGCGGCCTCATTACCTCGTAGGCCCTGATGGCCAGGAGCCCATACGATGCGTTTTGGGGCTGGATCAGCGAGAGCCCGTTTTAGAATATGGCTGGCTAGGGGGGATATCTCTCCGACCAAGTAATGAGTACATGCTTTCCTGGAGTCCGTGATGATAACTTTCGAGTTGGGGTCCGCAGCAGCAAGCGCTATCGCGACTTCCTCAGCGCGCTCTGGATTTTGTCCTTCCTCAGTCAGTCGCAACGTCGGCGAGGTCTGAGCTAGATTTATCTATAGTGTGAACGAATGAAGCTCCGTGTCCCAAACTTGCCCATTATTTGCTAATTGATAGCTGCGTGGTCCAGTGTAACCATTAGCCAGGCTGGTATATGCAAACCGGTAAGATGACAATCTGTACACTCGGTCAACGTGGTGATACCTGTGAGCCAACGGAGCAAAGATGGGACAAACTGGAAACACTAGACTATCTTCATCTTCCCTTTAACTTCGCACTCCTGCAACCTACAAAACTTCCGCACGCGAGTAAGTCTACACGTTTCCTAGGTTAATACCACAAAAGCTTATACATACGGGATACGCGGAATCAACCATAAACCTTCGTGGGAACGTCAAAATGAAAAAAAAAAACTAGAAACAAAGAACCAATGAAATAATTCGACTGCATGGGCCACGGAAACGTTCCAGCAGCCCAGTGTTTCATCGCGCAGATAGCCTTGCGCAGACGCTTCAATCGATTCCCACGGTTTGTTACTTTGAACTCGTCGCGTCGCTTAATTACAGTCATCCAAACCTTCTTCGTTCAAAATTGGCTCGGTAAGATCAGGTTTCGCGAGACGAACCACGATAAGTGGAGGATGAGGCCAAGACAAAAAGCGACTTCCCCTAACGACAGAAAAAAAAAGAAGAACAAAGTTTTATTTAGTCTAGATTCATCTATAGGAAAATATAGCCTGCCAGAACTATGGTCTGCCAAACTGCCTTTTTTGTCAGCCACCTACCCGGCTGCATTTATGAACAAAAACGTTACTCATTGGCGTCACGTTACAGCTTCCCACACCATACTGCACGCAACTAGTCTAGCAGAGATAATTTTTCGATGCGACCGGTTTTCTGGCATGCGTAGATGTCCGCGCCCATAGGCCGCGCCAAATTACAAGCCCAGTCGGGGCACAGCTTTCGCGCAATCACGGTTGCTGCTGCGCCGCCGTGACCAGGGGCGAAAAGAAGGCCCGTCGGGGCATGCGAGAAAGTCGTGGTTATAGTGGCTTCCGTGCAGCGCTCCCGTTTCACTCCCCTCCACCTCCTTTCCTATCTTCTCACGTTCGTTGTTTCGGATACCATTCCGTTCGTTAATTTAGCCCCGCAAGCACTGCGATGTAGTATTTCCGCTCGGTAGAGTTTCAGAAGACGATACTCTGATGCAGATTAACAGTAATAATAATATGTGCAGTTTTGCTACAAAAAAAAAAAAAAACAAATGATTATCAGGGGTCGTCGTAGTGAAGAGCTCCGAAAATTTCGAACATGTGGTGTTCTATAGAATGCACTGACATCGCACACCTTACGTGCGTCTGGCACTGCGCCGCCATCTAAACGTGACCATCGCTGCCGGAATCGAACCTCTTGCGACTTTCAATGTGGAATCACTTCGAAGAGTGTAGACAGAGGGAGAATAAAATGAGGGAGGGCAGGGAGGTTAACCAGAAATTGGAGCATCCGGTTTGCTACCCTGCACTAAGAGAAGGGAGAATGAAGAATAAAGATGAGAAAGAACGCGAAGAGCGAAATAGACGCGCGAAAGATAAAAGAAAAATGTAAGCTGGGGTGCTATAGCCTATTCGAAAGGCCATTACGACGCAAAATGTTCAATAAGGCCTTCAGTGATTTTCTGTGCGCAAACAGATCATGCCGCCTTTCAAGCACTGATTGTTCTGACAAAGGTCTGTCGTCAAGACAAGCTAACGAAGCAGCTAACCGCCATCCTTGCACGCTGTAACGAGGCCAGTGACGGAGAACGTGTTCTATCGTTTCATCGCTGCCGCAATGATCGCAAGCAGCACTGTCTCTTGTTCCTATTGTGGTCATCTTGGCGGAACACACTTAGGAAAGATGGCAAAGTCATAACTATGCTTCGTTTTCTGATGGATGTCATTCGGGAGATCTTGTTGGACATGAGGACAACGTGTGCTCGAAGCGCTCTCAAAGTACTGGACGCCTTAAGCCCAGTACTTTAATCGCTAGAGTAGAAATATGGCTAACAATCGCCATCACTTCTAAGAAGTCAAGGAAGCATCCATCATTCAGTGCAACTCCAGTGGACTAAAAGCGGGTCTTTTCGGACATTCTTCAGTTAGTGCGCGTCAACATGTTCCAAGTCATCAGAATTTGTGAACCCAACGCGTGTGCGAGCTCTGCTCTCTCTACCTTTTTCCATCTTTCAAACTCCCTCGTCCCTATCTCCAGTGTAGGGTAGCATACCGGTAACTCCAGACTGGTAAACATATCTGCCTTTCCTTTCCCTCTTGTTCCTCCTCCTTGGCGGAACCCAAACTCAGCCACCCGAGAGAGAGAGAAAGAGAGAGAGAGAGAGAAAGAAAGAACTGACGAACCAGTAGCTTTGGGGGCATACCACCGAGATAATTAAACATGTGCAGAAGATTTCATAATTTAGCGAATTTAAGCGACACCGTACTAGCCCCGAAACAGTGGCCCCCCTTTCCCGCTAAACACGCTCCAGTGAGTAAAAAGTAAGCTTCACCGCAGCGCGTTAAAAACGTTTTGTCACATAACACACCTATTAGGCAGCAAAGCCAGCTTTACACACGCCGATTGTTGTGCAAAGAGTTGCAGCAAATAAAAGACACCATAAGCAGTAAAATCAATACTAAATCCTGGAAAAGCTTTCTCTTTTAACTTCTCGTTAACTCTGCAGAGATTCATATCCTCCACTGATCACGCAAGAGAGTCCTCATCCAAGGCAAGAAGAATACGGCTCGTGATTTCCTATTGTTTACCAGCATACTTATGACAATAAATTAGACATTGGGGCAAAAAACCACAACCCTTAAAATTTGTAAAATTAGCCCTAACCTGCAATCCGATTAAACGTAGTTGAGAGCATGTTGAGGAAATTCAATCCCGCGTCTTGCTAACCTTGGCAAAGACAAGGCCGCTAACTTTGGCTCCAACGACAACCTGTGTTCAAAGATGTTTAGTCTCGCGTACAACGTGCCAAGCACATTAATTATGTCAAAAATTGAAAGGCTAAAATTTAATTGAACTGAACGTCTGCAAGCGCGCAACCCTAAGGCTGAGAGAGATCTGCCTTCGAGCGCACTTCACGTGAAGACACTTTGGTACGTTCGGTTTTCCCGCTACACTTACCTATTATTTTCCATGAGTCCGCGTGGCACGGTGGCGCCATCTGACGCCCTAATGTCTCGACAAGCACTCTTTCAGTTTCAAGGCTCTCCACGAGACGGCGACACACTCGTTCTTGGGCGCTTACGCAACAAGTTGAACAGGTTTTTCACGACCTCCGAAATGGCGAGTGGGGAGCGAGCCTCGCCAGCGCTCCGCCAGATGGCGCAGCATTCGCTTGAATTCAAACTAGGGCTTTTGTTAACGGTCACGGCGCCACAGTTTGACATCATTTAACCGCAGTACTGGCACTGAGTATTTACGAACAACACACAGTGTCCTTGCCATCGTGTTTCAACAGTTTTCACTCTTAAATATTTATCCTGCTCAGAGAAAGACGTCGGTTATCCGCTCTCCTCGATTGAGGTGGTTACTTTTTGAGGTGGATTGAGGTGGTTACGATTGAGGTGGTTCGCGGTAAAGGAAAAGCCATGAACAGGTGTTTTCTGCCATGCCCTCAAGAGTCTAGAAAATGCTCTGGTAAGCGTTAATGCACCATGAGTATGTGACGGCAGGATGTTTTCGAAAGCCAGAACCGGTTGTCCGCTCCCTGCAGTACTCTCACGTGTTGACACGGCATAAGCTTCACGTCATGTGCTCGAACGAGATATTGTGGCGTTTCACGGCAGCTCCGCTAGGCGGCCCCACTGGTGGCGCACAAGCGGTCATCTTGAATGTTTCGGAATCTTAGGTAATCGTGATTAGCTGCAGTCCGTGAAATCGCCAGAACTGATACTGTAGTCACGATAGTGCCAATGTCAGCAGGTGCTTCATGCGCAAATCAACTTGAATGTTAAAATAAGAAATCTTGTCAGCCTTCACATGAGCGTCGAACTTACCCAGAGCCGTCCCTGTATTCAGGTGATTTGTATGTCACAGTAAACTCGCAGAGTAAAACTGGTGTCATTCATCAGTCATCACCATCAGCCTGACTATGCCCACTGCAGCGCGTAGTTAGGCTGCCAATAGTCCCTCCAGCAGAACTAACAACGACAAATGCACACGCCCATTCATGTCACGTTGTAACAGATTTAAGTATTCTTCCTTCCCGTAGTTATAGAGATGTGGAATGACTTGCCGAACGACGACGTCAGTGCTCACTTAGTTCAATCGCTTTCATCGCTCCTGGAAATTAATTTACAGTTATTGCAATAGGTTCTGCGGTATCTGTGCGCAAATAAAGGCGTAAACAATGTGCCGCGCATGTACACGCACAATGCTAAACGTGCTTAACAGCCTGCATCTGTGTGTCAATTATGTTACCTTTCGATGTTGTCATGCTAACTAGTATACTGTTCTTTTTCTGGTGAAATGCAAATGCAATGTTCGCTTATTGCTTTTATGCTGTTATATCGTTGTTGTGGCCGCATCTTTAAAGTAAGTTTTTTTCCTTTCTTTTTTGTCTCTGCAATATGAAGTCTTATTTGATTTGGTTGCCTTCTCCTGAATAGGCTTGAAAAGGTCCACAGTATTTATAAATAAATAACATAAATAGCCGCTGCCATGTTCCGCTAATCAAACCAGTTCCTTTGCTTTCTGGTCTCAGTACCACTTCACAAACAACACTAGCAAGCGTAAAAAATGCATAAGGGCCCTGTTATGAGCTCTATAACGTCATCATTGTGCTCTTTTCTATCCAACGATCGATAACGTGTGGTATGTTAAAACTGGTGCTGTAAACATTAAGAAAAATATTTAGGTGTCGTACCCAAAAAAGTGATTGTAAGATGCTGTTGCGTTCTATCAACTTTCTGTTACACACAATGGCATGCATGCATGCAATTGTATGTCAATCTTGTTTTTTTTATTTATTTGTAAGTCACTATTTGCGCCTGCACGACTTCTAAATGATTTCAATTGTTCATTTGTAGTCACCGGGGTTAAATCTTGACTGGTTGGAGCTATTGACTGTCAACTCTTCACCTATACTCTTTCTCGAATACATGAACGAACACAAGAAACGTCCGCGACTCTCAAAACCGATTTTACAACTGCGATGAGGCCAGCCATAGTATGGCGGCTTTTCTGTTTGCCAACTTCAATCATTCTTCCAAATTCCCTTCCCCCTACATTTTTTTTTCATGCAATAGAAACACAGCAGCTATTTCCCAGTTAGGTAACGCGTCACATTGAAGCCGCGACAGACGTCCCAACTCGTACATGGGTGATTTATTGTATTTCTTCTCACACGAAAAAAAAAAAGGAAAGGGTGGAGGGCAAGCAGTACTGGCTATCCGAAGGAAGCCCTCTCACGCGTACACGGGAAAGCTTTTAGCCACGCGCGACAGAGCCACGACAATTTATTACGTTTACGTGTGACTGCCTCGCTAGGACCCTTAATTAAAACTGCCAAGGAACACGTACGTTTTCGCTGTTAGTTATCTACGCCTGCTTTTCCCTTCTTTCCAATTACAATCGGCTATTAGTATTTATCCTTAACGTGCGGTGGACACAGAGGTTCGAGAAAAGCACTTAAGAAACGGACCGTGCATTGTTTATTTTTTAACGCGATAGCGTCAAAGAGCTCATTTCGCAGAAATGCCGGCGTAGCTGGTGCAAATAAAAAATTCATAAAAAACCTGGTTGATAGTGGGAACCGAACCACGGTCGTTTGATATGCAACATGATGATATCACAGCCGGCGCAAGGACCACCGCTGCCCAAAGCCTCCTACGCAATTCAACGTGCCAACAGGGCCACTAACGCGGATGAAGAAAAAGACGCTATAACCTATGCAGCACTGTGTCACGTGTCCCCTTCTCCACTTCGTCCGAGTTAATCGCGTAGTTTGCCACGATGCATCTATGACAAACTTTCCCAATGTTCTGCCTCGTATGAACTCTTATGGCGGAGCTGGTTGCACCAACCTTAACATATTACCGTAACGTTCACACGTCAGAACCATTAGATATGTCAATCCGAGAAGCAGACTTCTCCTCACAAAGCATCCTACTGAGGAAAAGCCCCCTTTACGGTGCCCGCAACGCACGACCAGACACGGACGCGAATGGGCTGGCAAACGCTTGCGAATGAAGGATACGCGTGACAAATAGTGCGGTCGTCGAGCGGAAGCGAGACAGCGCTTTCAAAGTGCAAATATCCGCTAAGACAGCAGTTCTATCTGCGGTTTTACGCGCCAAAACCACCACACGATTATGAGCGCGCCGATTTAGAAATTTCAACCACCCGGTGTTCTTTAACGCGCACTGACATCGTACAGTACACGGGCCTCCACGATTTCGACGAAGGCGAAATACGACCCTCGGGGCCGGTACCAAACCCGCAAAAATTAACTACAATTTTGTAAAGGAACGACGCAGACATGTATGTCCTTGCTAAGACACAGTGTTCTCATATAAAATAAGCAGATATCTGCCACACATCTTGGCTGAGTGTACAACACTGAAGACACTCCCTCCTCCTCCTCCCTTCCCAATACCCGCCATCCCCAAAGCTTGAGCAATGAGAGACCCTCCTGCCCCGCCCTGCTGACAGGGGAGAGGAGCTGCTGGGAAGATGTGAGTCCCGTAGCTAGGTAACCACCTCGTAACTGGTACCTGCGAGCACAGCCAGTATAGTTGGGGCTGAATAGATGTTTCTTCTTCATCACAATTCAGAATTACACACATTTATGAATCGCTGATTGCGCGGGTAAATGCGAAGACATTTTAGCGAAGCTGTGGCTACACATTTCTTTAATTAATCTTATCTACGCTGCCACCCAACAGGGTCGCAGTCTTAGTCGAAAATTACGAAAGAAAATGCAGATTAGTTACGGCTTATTACAAATGAGTTCTGTGGAATCCCGCAAGGTGGCGAAATGATTGTGAAAGGGATGACAGTGAACCAACCATTGATAGCACTAAAGTCTTCAGGTCAGGACGATCTTTTTATTTTTTCAACCTAGGAAGCTAGCTTTGTGAGAAATCCGTATGGATTGTCTTGTGACTTCATAAATTACAGCTTTTTCGCTCGACGAACGGCTGGACAGATGAGGTTGTACGTGTAACGCTACAGCCCTACCAAACTACCCAGAAGAAATAACTGCCTGCGAGAAGTAGTACCACCTGTCTTTCTTGCTGAGTGGAACGAACCTTTTAAAACTATTTAAAAAGTGTTTTTACAGGTAACATCCTTCTACTTCACTGCGAACGATCGTCTATTGTCCGTTGAATATAAACATAAAAAAGTTAAGCATTTTTGAAGAGCTATTTGTTAGTCAATTCTATCTTTGGAAGTTTCGTGGTAGATTTTTGAAGGACGCAGCAAATAAACGGACATACTCTGTAACCAGCACGTGAAGCCACGCCGCTCCGTCAACTATTCTCGTTCATCGACCGCACTGCCGTTTACGCGGAAATCACGCCGTGTGCACGCTATAGAGCACACACGCGCACAGATATATACACGCGTAGTACACCCACACCCACTTTCAGGCTAAAACAGAAAAAAAAAAAAGAGGGCAGCACCGTCTCGTTACGCGGTCCCTCCCATCTTGTAACTGCCCCGTCGAGCCAGCAACGCACCGACCGCATACGGAGTCCATTCGCGTATTCCGCCGCGAGGGCGCAGCACCAGTTTCTTTTCGCGTGCGCGCACCGCGCATAAACACAGGCGCCTTGGCGGCCAGTCGAGCGCGAGCTCGACAGCAAACTAGGCGCAAAAAGAAGCAAAAAGAAACGGAAAACGGTGGACGAAAGAAGTCGTTGATCGCGCCTTCCATACGTGCCTAGACCGAGTGAACCGCGCGAGCAAATAGCGAACGCCTGGTGTATATATATGCCGGAAAAAAAATATGCAAATAGACCGCAAGGACCTTTCCGTTCTCGGGCTCGTCCGTATGCGCGTGCTCCCGCCGCCACAGCTATGGCTAGCATACATGCATTCGTAAAGAAAGCCCACGCTGCGGAGCAAGCAAGGCGCGCCGCCGGCTTCCGAGGAAGTGCCGTGGCCTGCCGCCGCCGGCGGACGGGCGTGCGTGACTGGAAGGTGAAAGCGGTCGCGTCAAATGCGAGGCTAAACGTGCGCGACGTATAGGACGCCCGCCCCGTGGGAAAACAACGAGAAACCCGTGAATGGATGGCGAGTTTAGGAACGCGGCAAGATCGATTGAAAGCGAAAAGAGTGCAAGCGAGAGAGCAGTGTAAAACTGACGTCAACGGCAAACCAAGCGAGGCGACTATAGCGATAATACACAATCATTAGCAGTGCTGCGAAGAAAAAGGAGGAGCACCGGAGACCGACGACGATTCTTAAATGAATGTCAGCGCAACAATCCCTCTTGAAGGAGCTCTAACACGAAGTTTCAAAGGCGACATTATGGGTGAGATAGATTTGTGAGGAAACATACACATCCGTGAATATAGCCTAGAACAGATACAAATTCAATTTTAAAGCGCATTGCCGCGCGACTGAGCGAGATGCAGAGCGCATCGCGAAGACGACGTACATCAAATTGGTGGCAATGTATACAAATATAGGCCCCGAGTTTGTGTTGGCTGGTTGCTGGCACGCGCCTTGCGCTTGCGCTATACCTGCGATTTTCGCCACCGTGTCTGCGGCTTCGCGTGTGCTGTCTGCGCCCCCTTTCACAGCGGCGCTTGCGTCACAGTTTTTCGGGGTGCTCTATGGACAGCTGTCTTTATCTAGACGTCAGAACTGCTCCTGCCTAAGGTCCCTAGATTTTCCCCTTATACTTAGAAAGAAGATGGAAAAATTTGGGAGCATTCGACAGCTGTGTTTATCTAGACGTCAGAACTGCTCCTGTCGAAGGTCCCTAGATTTTCCCCTTATACTTAGAAAGAAGAGGGAAAAATTTGGGAGCATTACTCCTGCATAACTCGGTGCTCTTGAAACAAACTGCCACTGCGCGCTGTGAAAACGTCTCTAAATAAAAAACCGTGACGTACTCGCGCAAACAAAGTTTGCAGCTGCGATAAGTGGATCTTAAGCTACATATTAAAAAAAAAGAACCTGACACAAAACTTTTGTGTGGGTGTGTGTCAGTGCTTTCAATCAATCCATTTGTTCTTCAGATCTAGCATTACCCAAACTCTCAGCACGCGTATAATAACCATAATCCGCTAATTGTCTCAACCCTCGAACCACCTCGGCGACAAATACCTAAACTCCGGTCGTTTTCGACGTACAGGACGTCTGAACAACAGTTACCTATTGCACAATAAAATCTGCAAATACCGCAAACTTTTCTTTCATTCAGCGCGCCCATCCCATTCTCAGCTTTTAACTAATACGACGTTTTTCCTCGCAACAAGACGCCGCTATCGAGTGTTCGTATATTTCCAACTTCTGAAGCGGCACACCCATACACATACGTCACATCCTTTTGTTTCTCTCTGCATATCAACCACGTCTAAATCAAAGAAGGCGCACAGAAGAAGCCCACGTCAGAAGCCCGGCTGCATACATCAATTCATAAGCGCTGACGGAGAAAAAAAGAAATCGATCCAACGGACGGGAAAGTATGCCGACGTTGGCAATAAAGTGACGACGAGCGACGAGGCTTGATCTCCGACTCGAAACCTGTGTCTCTCTCTCATTTTTTTTTTCGATGCCTCCCTCTCACACTCACACTCTTTCCTTATTTTCGCTCACAT
This sequence comes from Rhipicephalus microplus, assembly GCF_013339725.1. Taxonomy (NCBI): domain Eukaryota; kingdom Metazoa; phylum Arthropoda; class Arachnida; order Ixodida; family Ixodidae; genus Rhipicephalus; species Rhipicephalus microplus. The sequence goes on along the minus strand of NC_051171.1, from coordinate 127,645,001 downwards.
CTTTCTTTTCACTCTCTCTTTTATACGAGATCACTCTACGAGAGCTTTCGGTTCGCTAAGTTCAAGAAAGCATGCAGAACCTCTCGACCCGAGGAATTTACATTTTGTCGGGCCAGCGTAATTCACAAGTCAACACTGTACAGCGCTTCGGAAAACTGAGCGGGCGCGCACAACCTCCAGAATCATATCTCTCTCGGTTTTGTTTCGTTCTTTTCATCGAATTCCTTTACTTTTAAAGTTTTTTTTTTTCATTTTTCGCTGATTCGTATATGAGGGACGGCCCCGGATCCTGGTGCGGACGTCAGCGAACCATCTGCTCATCGAAGGGAGTTTTTGCTGAACTCTGAACTTCGGAAAAAAAAATATTTTTTTTTTACTTTCGCCTCACGGTTAATAATGCATTGATTTTATTTTTATTTTCGGCAAATAAGTCTGGGCCCTCTTTCGGAGGAAACAATATGTCACGGTGAAAGTGAACAAGACGTGAAAAGAAAAAAAAAAACAATTGCAAACGAGCAAGATACGAAAGAAGACGACGCAGTTCAACAAATACTAATCTTTTCAATACCGATGCGGAAAGAAAGTTTCGAGAAATACATTGCCAGGGACGGGAGTTCGTCCTGCAAAGAAAAGGACCAACACGTTGAAGTATTGATGGTTGGAGACGGTCGCTCGTTCAAACGGGCAGTCAGTCGTCTAAGATAATTAGAAAAAGAAACGACGAAGTAAGAAAAAAATAAAAATACATTTACGAGAAAGAAATAGCAACGACGTTTCCGGATTTGAGATGACCTGGCAAAAAGGGAGCTCCTCGCAGCTTCACAGCTTTTTTTTTTGTTGTTGTTGTTGTTGATGTTGTCGTTTTTTTTCCCTTTCTTCAACAAAGGTTACTGGACGACACTATATGGCAATAGCGTCTGCATGCCATGTGCAAGTAAAACTACTCAGTCAATTCAATCGGCGTACACGGAAACCTGTAAGTGAGGTACCTTTACCAGAACTGAGTCGTTTCGATTTGAAACGTCTTAACGGCTCATTCAATTATATCGCCTTTTTTTTTACGAAAGGTTGTCTATTTTGTATATTCGCAATGCATGAACGCCGGCACACGTAATGCCATGATGGGCGGAGAAATATAATACAAACATTTTTGTTCTTTTGATATGCAGGTCAAAACTTAAGAAATCGGACCGTGTCTTCGTGCCACAAGTGCAGCCAGTTCCTGCGGACATCCACCAATGGCTCGTTAAAGCATGACGGTTTGTTAAAGAAGCCATAATGCAAGTGCTGTTTACATCACGCACATACTTATGCACGCTATTCAGAATTCTTGCCTTTGTACATGACTCACATGAACGTTTAAAATGCCTGGAGCAAAAGAGCGATGAAGCGACGTCACACTACGGTAGCATACCTTGCAGCGAACCGTGATTAACAAAGACGCGGCAGGCACGCCCTTGCCACTTCAGCTTTCCTTACCTGCAAAAAGAAAAGAAAAAAAATATTTAAGAACGTTAATATTCGCTTCGCGGAAAGGGAAGCTACACATATATCTACAGAGAAAAGCGAAAGTGGGGGAAAAAAAACACATGCACGAGATTAACATGTATACAATAACTGAACGGTGTACCCAACTCAAGCACGCACACACACATACGCGCGCGCACTCTCTCTCTCTCTCTCTCTCTCTCTCTCTCTCTCTCTCTATATATATATATATATATACATATATATATATATATATATATATATATATATATATATATATATATATATATATATATATATATATATATATATATATATATTACGGTGCTCTCAGAGTAAATTTATTACCTTTTATACAGATAGATTATTACATGGTGAAAACAAGGACGTGACATTACGCGACATGGCATAATTAAGTTTGACCTCTCCACAAAGGCAATGCGGTCTACGGTATGCACTGTACGTCAGGAAGAAAAAAAAAACTACAAAATACTTGCGCATAGTATATATCGCTCGCACTACCGTGTTTTTATATGTATAAGCTGGTAGTGCAAGTACGCTTGCGGCAACAATCATTAGCATATATCCCCCAATTCATAACCGCCTATGAAATGAGCACAGCGATCACTTACAGCACTAATTTCGTGTGACGGAGCGTATTCGGAAGTACCGACGCAACAAAAACGGTCTGTGTTGTTCCACGTACGCTTGCGCATCACAGGATTTCCACCTCAGCGAAATTCTTCGTTAGACTTTTTTGTTTGTTTGTTTCTTTGTTTATTTGTGTAGTCGTTATTATACTAACCAAGCGGCCACTCATTTGCACAATCAGTCGAACAGCTCGTCTGTATAAACACACAGGCTTGGCTGTATAAACTACTAAACGCGATATGCACAGGTCGGACCCCCGAAAAAAAAACCACACGGATGTCACGACAGCGGCACTGCCGGTGTCACTTCCCGACCGCACAAGAAGCCGACAAACAATAATAACAAGAAAAAGTGCACCTTCACAGCAAACACGACAACGCCTCCTGCGCCGAAGCTCTTGGGATTCCGCATACTTTTAAACGCCACGGGCCTGGGGAGTACACAGAGACGCCACACGCCACTATAGTAAAGTTTGCAATCTGTCCACAAGAAAAAAAAAATGTTGACCGACACGCGCTAATTTTCCTTCAATGCAAACACCTTTATGCATAACACGCAATCAAGCACGCAGAGCAAAAATAAATAAATAAATAAATAAATAAATAAATAAATAAATAAATAAATAAATAAATAAATAAATAAAAAGACGCGTATAAACGCCCCGTAGCGTGAGAATCTAACGCCCCGGAGGCTTGCGCCTAGCGTCATCGACACCGAGAGAGGCGAAGAAGGGAAGAATGAGGAGAGTAAAGTAAACCCCGCGTGTCTGGTAGCGTGGGCGTCCCTTCGGGAAAAGATGGAGCGAGGTGGGAGAGAGATCAGTGAGAGTGGGGAGGGGGGGAGGGGGGGGAGGCTGTGGCAGAGGCAGACGCACGCGCTAATTCGGGTCTCTAAAGAGGCTCATTAAAGGAAGAAGAGCGCGATATCGACGCCGCGGGGCAGCGGACTTGGCGGTCGTTGCCGTGGAAAGCCAGGGGCGCCGCACGCGTTCGGTCACTCGTGGAGGAAGGCGCCGATTATGCGGCGAAGCCAGATTAACGAGAGTTGTCCGTCTCGTCTCGTAATGAGATTCGCTTATGAGCGCCGCAGATCAGGAGGAGGAGGTCGGAGAAGATGAAGAGGATGGAGATGATGGAGAGGAGAAGGGTGCTTTCATTTCTTGCGGACTCCTCTGCAAACACACGCACGTCACCGCAAACGCGAGCTTTCGGAAAGCGACGAGCGACGGCGCGGTGCGCACGCGAAAGCGCTCGTGGAAGCTCGCGCTATTTTGCATAAAACGTGGACGAAATGCCTACCAACGTCTCTCGTATAATCGTCGGAAGCGACGAGTTCTAGCGGGGACCCTTCGAGAGTTTCATGTCACGCGTCTCTACCACCTGTACGTCAATGTTTACAGAAGTGCATAGTTTACACACCGACTGCTCAAACAGCGACACTCACCGCAAGTCGCATCTGTATACTTCGAAGGGTTGACAGGGTTGTCTTTTTCGATATTTACATGAATAAGCAAAGAGCTGCCGTACAGTTCACATTGGCAGTTAAGGAGGATGAGAGAAAGCTTCCACTCGCCTTCTCTCGTGTTCACAACGCATTCACGTTACTTACGCCACTTTTTTCTTTTCTTCTTGAAACACCTAGTCTGAGCAGCCTGCGTGAGGAGGGAAAAAGTAGCAAGACGCAAATGCACGTCTAAGTTTGGAAGCGGCGGAAGTGGTTATAGAACAAAAAGATACTATTATCTGGGGTTTACACCCCCCAAAACCACGATATGATTACGATAGCCGCCGTAGCGGAGGGCTATACGGAAGATTTGACCCCCTGTGGTCCTTCAAGTGCCCTGGCATGGTAAATTATGTGCACGGGTGCCTAGCATATCGATGCCACCTAAATGCAGCTGCTCCGGTCTGGATCGAATCCTCGACCTTCGGATCAGACGCCAAGCATCGGAACCACTGCACCACTGCGAAGGACTATACTACAAGAGAGAGAGAGAGAGAGAGAGAGAGAGAAGGCGTTCTACTTTTTGCTCACTCGCAGTCGGAGGACGCAAACCACCAGGCGTGCAAGCGAACGCGAGTCGGCGTAAACATAACGAAAACGGAGAGTAGCCAGTAGGAACGAAAACTGCGTCATTGTGCATCCAAAAACAGTTAGGTAAACAGTAATAAATTCGGCAGTTAATGGTACATTAACCTTGTTTAACCCTGTGTTATTTCATGCTAAGTTTTCCATTGTTGGTACCTTGTATGACAAATGACTGAGCGCCCCTTCCCCTTGTGGTACCCTCGTAATTAGGGCCTACATTATAAACATAGTATGGAGAATAAGCTCGAAGAAGACCACTAAAACGTCTAAAAAGAAGAAAAAAAAACTGAGTGGCATAAGCAGAGGCAGTTAACACAGAGGGCCATGGCACTGTGTTCACTGTTTCTGCTTCTGCATCTCCGTTTGTTCATTTTTCTTCTCATTTTTATACGTTCTGTGGCTTTCTTCGCGTTTAAGTATATATATATATATATATATATATATATATATATATATATATATATATATATATATATATATATATATATCAACTTGCCAAACAAGCAACACTACAGATGCTCTGCAACGTAAATAGCGACGGAAGTGCGCATAGTGGCCACCGCATTTTCGTGCTTGGAAAACACGATTCAGGACGGCACATATAGCGCGAACAAAAGGTGTGTGTGTGTCCCCCCCCCCCCCCCCCCGACCACCAGATTTCGCAATGTCGCTGCAAACCAATAACTTCCATAAAGAGTAGCTGCCACATTCGGCGCTGTAGACATCTTTGACGATCAGACAGCTGGACAGGAACCGACGGTGAATTGCACGAACGACAAATGATAGTAGCAGGGGTCGTAAGAAAGAAACATAGCGCGACGAAATTGACTAATTGCATAGTAAAATCTTTAGACTTTATGTCAAAGATTGTATTATAGATTGTATTAAAAAGATGCGAGCTTACAGGCATCGCAGGATGAAAAGGTGTGTGTGTGTGTGTGTGAGAGAGAGAGAGAGAGAGAGAGAGAGAGAGAGAGAGAGCGTGCGCGCGTTCGTGAGTCCCAATTCGTTCGAGCAGCAGTGTGCGCTGCCATCGGCTCATCGCAGCGACCTTTCAATTCCCTCTTTCTTTTTGTTCACATTCACTACAAACGCAGCCACTATTCTTTACTCGGTAATCCGATGAAAATCCTTTCTGCGAGACCGTCGAATCCATATACCCAAGTCTGACAGAGAACAGCCTGGAGGTAGCCTGGAGTGACAGGCACTGCCGAAGCAACAAGAAGAATAAGAAGAAGAACAACAAACACCAACAAGGATGCACAGCGAGAATGAAAATCCTTCAACATGGACAGAAACTGAAGCACAAGAACAACGCGACAACAAACCGGGCTTCAAAACCTGGCAGGTCGGATAGGCGCGCGGTACTTCCGACAGACCAGCTGCGCACGTTCACGAAACAAAAATATTTCAAAAAGAAAAGAAAAAAATGAGATGACGTCAAAAAAAGAGGAAGGAAAGAAAACGAATAGCTCAAGCAAGACGCGCACAAATCCCGAGGCACAGAGTAAGACAAAAGATAGCAGGGGCTTTAGCCTACAGTAAGACCGGCTCGGTCTGACGCCAAAACAAAGGGCGGCCGGTCAGTGAACAACGAAGCAGCGCGCTTCTGGGAGACCGAAGAGTCGGGAGACGTGGGGATATAGGGATGTTGGGGGATGTGGAGACGTAGGAGGAAAGATCCCACGTAAGCCCGTCACCGCGGGTAATCGAATCACGACGATGTTGGCACCCAGAAAAGTTTTGGGGCAAATTCCCGGAGCGGTATATACGTCGCCCAGGGTTCGGGAAGTTTGAGCTCTAGGCGAAAACGGTGACGCACCGCGATAAAGTTTCAGCCGAGGTTGACCGTTAGTAACGACTGCAGCATGAATGTGGACGAGGAATATATAGCTGAAGGGGAAAAAAAAATTGCGCCAGCTCCGCGTGGCGCGGACATTGATGAAACAGCCAAGCTGGTGGTGTACAGTGCTGTTCAGTGAAGTGGAAATGAGGAGGCACGAAATGGGTGAATGAAGTGGGATAGAGCTGTAGTGGGCGTAGTGGTGAATCCTGTGAATAGTGAGTGATGGGAGTAGTGGGATGAGTGACACATATCCGTAGTGGGATTCACCCATTTCCTCTGGGTAAATCCTTTCTACGAGTAAACCCGGTTTCGAGATTATTCTAGCTTTGTTTCAGGCCTATATATTCACCACTGGACTACGAGAATGGTTACGCAACATGGTCTACGGAAGGACGACGAGCCGGGCCCCCTTAAGCGTTGTACCCAACACCTCCTTGGTTGTACCACAGCAAACTGCCCGTCACCTCATTTAGCAGCTCCTAAAGTCAAAACTGAAAGCACGTTTCCAATTTGTTTTCGGTGTAAAGAACGTCTCTGTTTAATTCTTCGGATAAATGGAACGTGCGCAAATTTCAAAAGAATCGCTTATCATTCTTATATAGCTCAAAATAACATTAAGGCACATCGGTGGACAAAAGCGGATGTCATCAAGGGCCCGTGTTTGTAAACAGGCGAAAAGTGTGACGATTGAGGTGACAGTTGTTGGAACGCGCTCGTGTTGCTTCACCCCTGCAGCAAAGATTATTGACACGGGTATTTTTATTGCATGCTATTAACAGCGTTTCAGGTAATTAAAACTGTACGGGCTAGCAAAAATTAACGGCACGGGCTAACAAGAAGGCACAGGCCGATGTGTGTTCAGAACACGCGCTCGACGATCTAGAGTACGAGGTACTAAATTATGAGAGAGCAATTAGCTGTTCCATGTACTATTTTTTTCATTTTAGCAAAATGTATGTGTTAAGAGAATGTTGCGTTTAGCAAAAGTTTATTTACACTATGTACAAAAAACAAAGGTTTCACAACATTCCAGTGATAGGGCACATGTATTTCGGCACACCTATGTACCACGACAAACATCACTATGTTGCAAGGAAGACATACATGACAATGCTGGTATACGTGCAAACAAGAACGCATGCAATATCATGACACAATGAATGGTATAACGATGCAATAGATGCAATGAAACACAATGGCTTACGAACGAAATCATGAATGACTACTCAAAGGGTGCTGCTTAGCACAACGTCGGCCGAAAAACGAGTTTTACACTTTCGTGTTCAACATTGACGAAAGGGCACGACCAATGCCGCAGTAACTCGCGCTCCCCGAAGAAGAAAAGCTCCTCAGAGAGGAACGCGAGGATCTCTCGTCTCATTCGGCCCAGTATCAGCCACAAAGCACACCGGCGGCAGTTCGCAGCCACGGCCTCGCATCTGTTTCGCCAAAGGCTGAGCAGCCCCGCAACTTGTAAGAGCCGAGAAGCGCCCGCGAGAGAATCAGCCGTTGGGCACGAATGTTCGCACACCCTGCCCCCGAAAACCAGCATGGACCACACGCCGAAAAAGACGGGAGACCACACATTCGATTGTCACATGTCGATTGGTCTCGATCATGACGCAATCGGGTCAAGTGGAAGTGCGAACCACCTGCCATCGCTGCATCCGATCTCGAGTGGGGAGCAAGCCCCAGCCGAACCGCTAGATAAAGTCCTGGGGATGCATGTTCTGGCAACACTGCTGCAGTTATTAGTTTCCAAACACCAACATGCTGGGGCACCAAGGGCCGTGTGTAGGAAAAAGAAAAGTTAACGATTTGGAGTACTTCGTACTCTACTATGGGAGAGCAAAAAGCCGTCCCGTGATGAGTGTGAAACATAAGTAGCCTTGTGTGTTTAGAAAAAAGTGTTTAACGATTTAGTGTACTTGACCGGTACTCTACTACAGGAGAGCATGAAGCCGTCCCGTGGGGCCTTCTGTGTTTAGAAAAAGTAGTTAACGATTTAGAGTACTTCGTACTCTACTATAGGAGAGCATAGAGCCGTCCCGAACGTTGCCAGAAAGGGGCCTTCTGTGTTTATAAAAACTTGTGAACGATTTAGAGTACTTGGTGCTCTACTAAAGGAGAGCACTAGGCCGTCCTGTGGGTCTCTGGTACACAAAGGACGATTAACTGTGCGTGTGTGTGTTCAGAAAAAGTGGGTAACAATTTAGAGCACAAGGTACTCTACTTTGGGAAACGATTTAGAGCACAGGGTAGCCGCTACGGAAGCGTACAGTGACTTAGGCTGTTTAAAATTTTATTGTCACAAACGTCAATAACACTCAACAGAACATTTCTTTCTTAGACATACTCTAACGATGATGACAAAACAGACGTCATTTACATGAACATAGATATGAGATGACGTTGAAAGAACGTGTACATTCGATGGTTCACACAAACACAACCACAAAAATACTTCAAGGTAAACAAGAAACACAAATAAAACATAAATATGTACATTTTGCATATTTACATGTTGACATGCCATTTCTGTCGGCGCATCGACAGATCAGCCTACCAATACCAGGCCGGCCGAAAGCCAAGTTTCACTCGTCCGTCATAGACCGACACAAAAGGGCAAGACCAGTGCCGAAGAAATTCCTCTTCACCGAGGAAGAAGAGCTCCTCCGACAAAACAGACAGCAGCTCCGAGTACAATCGCTCCATAGGATCGGGTATGGCACGCGACGACGGCGGCCCGCTGCAATCACCTCGCAGCGGTTGAGCCAGTGGCAGAAAGAGCCGGCAACAATGAGAGAGAGAGAGAGAGAAAGAAATAACTTTATTAGGTTGAAAAAGAAGGGGTTTAGGAGCTAGATGGGTGGGGCCCCATGTCCAAGGCTCCACTGGCTTGCGCCGCCTGCCGGACGTGGTCTTGGCAACAATGAGAAGACAAGCGAAGCGGCCTCGCGAAGAGCACCCAGAGAGACGAAGCAATTTACTCTGAGGCAGCGAAATCCGGCATGTACGGCTCTTCAAAAAAAAAAAAAAAAACCGAGCAATGACACAATGCCTCAGAAAAGGCTGATTTGTTTCCCGAAGGGAGCAGTTCGGACATGTTGCTTACTAGACCATTCTTCACCTTTCGAGGCGGTCAAGAGTGGGAAGCACACCCCATCCCAGGCGCCACATGAAGTCCCGAAGGTGCCCAGGCAGAAAAGAAGGCCGTTAACGTGCTCCAAGACACCCGTTTAGAGCGAGCACGGCGGGCTGGGGGGACCAACCGAAGCAACAAGGCAGCAGTTGTATTAACTATGTGGTTGTTCAAAACATCTAAGCCAGGACAGCTCCACTGGACATAGCGAAAAAATGCATCAGTTGTTGCATAAAACGCAGAAAGTGCTATTGACTGCGGCCCCCTGTGTTATGTGTTTAGAAAAAGTGATTAACGATTTAGAGCAGTTGGAACTCTACTATGGGAGAGTTTAAAGCCGTCCCGCTCGTGGCGAATAGGGTGTGGCACCAAGCGCTCCCCTGTGTGTTTAGAAAGAGTGGGTAACGCTTTAGAGTACTCGGTACTCTACTAGGGAGAGCTTAGAGCCGTCCCCAAAAATTTGCTAAAAAATTCTGATTGACACAGGAAGTGATTGTTGTGCTCTGACCCGCGAATAAACGTTACCACTATGAAGCTGGGGTAGTTGCGCGGCATTGCTAGCACGTTACCTTGAAAAGCCTCCGTTAAAGCTCTGGTCAGACTGCAGATCATGTCGGCTTATATATTTAAGCTTGTAGGATAACCTTAAAAGATAACTACGGATGTTAAGCTCTTATGTCACTCTCCCATTCCTTTATGCTGCTTTTTCCGAGCTTTGGCAAGATTTCACGCCTGCAGGCAGAAAATTAAGTCAAATTATCGCCGCTTCTACGCGGCTCCATAGCCGTGTCCCAGAGGAATTGGCCCGATTCGCAGTGGCCTTCAAGGGCCACTCACCAGGCCCCATACCGAATTTTAGTTAGACAGTGGAAGTAGTTGGGTGTCCGATGAGGAACATTTTGCCACAACAATTTGTGAAAATTTCTACGCTCGTGATAAATCGCTCGGTTCATCACGAGCGGAGAAAACAGGTTTTTTGAAGCAGCGCCAAACGAGGGTGAGAGGAGGTGAGATCGAAACCCTTGCCGCTCCTCCGCGTAGCCTCCGCAAGCCAAATCTGTTCCCCATCCTCTCCAGCACCCGACCATGAGGTGACGTGCGCATGACGTGCCCAAAAAATCCAACCCCCGAGAACGCGAGCAGCGTTGCTTTGTTGACCAGCGTTATTTTGTGGTCTTCTGCCTGTTTCTGCGGGATGGTTTGGAAACGCTAGCTTAGACGCGGTAGAGTAGATGAGCACAATGAGTGCGCGAACGCGTAGGAGCGTTCCACAGCGGTCGTCTGCTCAATGCACTGACCACGGGGACACGAACGCATGCGAAACGCTGGCACATTAGCCTCGCATCTCGTGGCGTTTCACGGGAAAAAAATGTAAGAAAAGCGTTCACAATTTTTTATTGCGTCTCAGTATTTATTTCAAGTTTTACTCATCTCTTAAAGCAACACATACATAAACTACGCATGTTGTGTTAATTTTTGCCATGTCACGGGGTATACTGTTGACAACGTCAGAGCAGAGTCGTCTATGTAGAGGACCAACGTGAACGCAGTGCTGTGTACGTAGGGCCATTCCTACGCCTACGTCATGCCCTGATTCTCTACGCGTGCGCCGGCAGAGGGGAGGGGGAGCAGCTGTCATCTTGAAATTCAACCCATTTCCGCGGCGCGTAGCATTGCAAAGTTTGGCAGACGTGATCATGAACGCCTCGTCTATATACGCATTGCGCTTGTCAGCTCAAAATTGTCAGACCTGGTGAGTGGCCCTTTCAGAATTGCCGGGACTAACCCCAAGGAGGAATAAGAAAAATTGCTGGTGTGGGAGCTCCCGCAATGCCTTGCCAGCAGAAGTGAAGCCATCTTTTGCCACTGCCAAGATGGCGGAAACATGCTCTTTTCCGATGGTGCCCACTTAAAGATCAAGTGGCTTTGATATGTTATGTAAATGCTACGTTAGTTCTACGTTAAAAGATTGTTGTCCCCGACGAGATAACACACAGAAACGATTATAGATGACTGAATCTTCAAGGAGCTTTGCCTCCAATTAGAGGCTCACTAAGAAAAACTAGTAACTGTAAGACGCACTTGGCGCACTATCTGACCACAAAAAGTTCCCACATTAAACTCGTTGGACGTGCGAGGGAAACGCTTCGTTCTTATTCGCTGAACGGTGATAACTTATCATTCCCCTAGTAAGATGGCCGCCACAGCCGCCATCTTGCCAGTGGAACGGCTTCACTCCTGGGCAGTCATTTCCACTCCAGCAATTTTTTTAATCCTCCTTGACTAACCCCCGTATTCACAAACGCTCCTCGACTCGACTTTCACCCTTCACTTGACAGAGTTGAGCACCGCGCCACCACTCGGCTGAAAATGACGCAGCGATACTCAAGAATCGCAGCAGACTATCACTGATATGCAGTGACTTGCTGTACCTAGAGACGGCGCTCCCATCGGCTTACTCAAGTGAAGGCGAAGCGTTGAGTGAAGGAAGGTTCTAGAATACGGGGGTAAGATCAGCCGGGATTTATGGTTTATTTTTTCATGGCAAGATAGGGCTGGCGGTTAGGCGTGACATTGCCGCAGGTGGCCCGGCCCTGATGCAGTGGCGAAAAAAAAACGTTATTTTACGCTTTTGGGAGCACTTTCTCGCCGATAATACGGCAGATTTTACGATTACAGGTAATTAGAAAATTATCAGTGTCACAATTACCTACATCTGCTAGTTTAGCATGCTAAGTTACACGTACAGCCCTGAAATAGAACTTGGGACGGCATGCACGTGAAGCAGATGTCTTACCCATTGCGCCACGGCACCACCGCATGAAAGCGAGTCTTTTTGCGGGGGTATATCTCTACCAAGTGGCTTTTTTTCAAACTGTTGGCGGAACCATGAACTGTTTTTGTGCCCCATGCATGCATTTGATCAGCGAATAGTTTGCAGGGCTTCATGAACTCGAGACAACCACGGTGAGCGCTTTCGGCTCCGACTTCGGTCGTGATGCGCCGTTCCGCAAGAACGAGTAACGTGTGCTTGTGCGTCGTTTTAGTGCTTCCCCGTGAACCGCAGGTGTTACACTCACAAAAATTCACGAACGAGGCTGTGTTCGGCTGTCGAAACCTGCGTATGTTTCTCGCACGTGCGTGTGCTGTGAGAAATTTCGCTGTTTTCTGTCGGGATGTACACGCGTGTCAGTGACAGCAGCCTGCTGTTTCTCAACTGTTTGAAGACAATGCGATTTCGTACGTAAACGTTGCATGGGTATTTTAGCGTGCCTACTCTAAAAGTAACATTTCGCACGCGTGAACTGCCGCGAGCTACAAGCTGGGCCAGCAACGCCTTTTTATCATTTCGACGATTACTTATTTCTGCAATTAGAATTTATGCGCATTATTTCGCTACGCAGAGTGGTTTTTTACTCATTTTCAGTCTTTAACTGATCTTACTTATGGGGAGTGGCTACTCCTACCATTACTCAGAATGACACCACTGTTCAATTGAATGCCGAAACGCGCGCCAAGGTCAAGTATGACGTACACAAATTAGTGACGGACAGGTCGGTCTCCCTCCAAATAAATAGTTATTCGGCACATCTCTTTCGCGAACGTCCGTGTGGAGTTGGGGTCAAAAAATGACGCAGAACGAACCTCAAAATCTTTATTGTTACTGCATGCAGTTGCTCTTTAGAAAATATGGATTTTTATAGCTGATACATTATCTCCACAGCAGTACACTGGTTGTCTTGGTCATGATTCACGTACTGTTACAAATCCATGCTGTAATATGAGAACTGTACTTAATATCCAAAAGAGTGAGCAATTGTCGGTGACATACGCTCTCCTACTGACTTCTGCACCTGACTTCTGACTTCTATACTTGATATTCATCATCAAATTACGCAACCACTTATCAAACATCGACCAATCGATTTAAAATTCTGATCTTTCTCTGTCTCGCGGCCTTCGGTTTGCTTCTCTTTTGCCATGCTTTCCTAGAATCATCACTTCAACTTGTTTCGTAGAACATGAACAAACATACATAGGCTAGTGTTTCAGTAAGCTGTCGCGCATGCACTAGTACTCTCTTATTTAGTGCATGACACAATGTCATACCTCGACAACTAATAAACGGACAGTTTGTACTCTTTTATTCAAATCGAAAGACCAACAATGGGACTGCACATCCCACTGTTTGCCCAAACGCAGAGAGATGTATGATATCTTGAATAAAGTGTGCCGTAAGGCACTGGAAAATGTTTCCGTCCCAAATCATCTTGTAGAAAAACGACCATCACAAGACAGCGGGACGAAACGGCGACGCACAAATGCCACGGCATGCAGGCGACGGTGAACGTGATGCCGGCGCCGGGCGCCCAGCTGGCGCGGCAGCGGCAGGGAGGAAGGGGGGGGGGGGGGGGCGTTTTTTTTTTCTTTTTTTTGCGCTCGCACTTGTGGCTGAGCGGTTTTGCGTAACTTGATGCCGGCTCCTACCGCAAGGCTGGCGCAACAGAGAAGGCGGCTCTCCCCTTTCTTTCGTTTTTTTTCCTTCTTGCACCTGCTCTTACCGGCTGTATGCGTTACTTCCGCGCCACGCGGCTGTCACGCCAATTTTTTTTTATTTCTGGGCTCCCTATAGACACGATTTCAGTCAGTACGCAGGAGCGCGCCGCATATATGCCGTTCATTATCCGGCACCTGACTGAGAGTGTATCTGCGACCCATTGCGCTGTTCGTGTTTAAACGTTCACTCCTGGTACATGCCATAAAAACAGAGACGCGTAATGGTTTCGGATCACATTACTTAAAAAAAGATATTACGGGGGGATAATAACATATTTATAAGATGGTTGAGGCAACAGCTTATATGAACCCATGGCAACGCGGAATGAATGTCTGATCCCCTGTGGCCCCGCTTAGCCAGCGTGCAATTTAGTTTTCTAAATCCGACCAAAGCACCGCTAGAATCCATCCTGTAACGAGAGCGCGCACCAAAATAGGGCACGGCGCTGACTATAAAGGTGTACTCACACGACGGACGAAATCACGATTCGAACCCGGGGATCACGTCTACTACGTCACCCGTTCCCGGGTCCCCGGTTCTGTTTGCGCGGAGCGATTCATGAAACAACAGAAACCCAAATCACAGTTGGGATCCTGGGGGATCATTGCCGAAACCGTCGCTTGTAGCGTGAAATCTCCTGACGATAGTTAGGAGCGCGAAAACAAAGCGACGACACAGAGACAAGAAAGACATAAAGGAAACGAGCGCTACGTGTCTTTCGTGTCCTTCTTGTCTCTGTGTCGTCGTTTTGTTCTCGCGCTATAACTATCGTCATGCCATACCAACTAGCCCAAGCTGCCACAATTCTAAGTGAATTCTCCCCATCGAGTGAATGCTGGCCGCGATAGGGATCTGAATCACGTCACATGTCACGTGACTGATCCGTTCACAATCATGTTCGTCATGTGAATACAGCTTTGGGGACTGGAGCGTTTCCACCATGATTCTACTCTCACAGGCTGGTTGAAGCTGAGGGGAATCAACGAGGTATAAGCAAACCACACACTCGCGCAGCAAAACATAGTTCTGTTTCTTATTTCATTATCATTTGACAAAGTTAAGGAAACTGCGTTCGCTTCGAATGTGCTACGCTTTTTTCCGACGCTGCCATGTGCTCACTTGCAGCGCGGATGAGTGCATTGTGAGGGGTGTTCGCTTTCCCTACTGGCTAAGTACCCCTCCAAAGTTCCACAAACACTTTGTGTGGTGGGCTATAGACCCCACGTGTTTGGAAGGGCCATCACCGCATGTGAAATGGCTCCATGAATGGAAGCCTTTCACGCTGCTGGTGAATGGCTTTGATTTGCATAGCTGATGAAAAAAAACTGAAAATGCACAAATGTATACTGACGCCAATAAAAAAAAAACCTGAAACCTCCCCACAATAACGCCCTCGAAAAAAAAGGGGGAAAAAGAGGATGAAGAGGAAGGAACGTTTGTAAATTAGAAATGACGTAGGCAATCACGAAAATGACCAATAAACGCGATACGTTATCGCACCGCAACACTTCGTTTTCGCTTGCGCACCCCAGCATCTTTGCTAATATTGAGCCAACACGAATATATAAAACAGGAAAATGAGGAGCTCCCTCTGCGGAAGAACCGAGCGACGAAGCGATTTATGTTCTCTCTCACTCTTTCTCCCCCTCAGTCTCCAACCTTCTCCCAACTTTCCCGAAGGCGTACAAATGTCTATCGAGACGCGAAGCGCAATCAAGTTAGCGTTCTAATTAATGACCCCACAAATTAACGTCTGCAGGCGCGCCCACCACCACCGCCTCGTCGAACTCTGACAGATATATATAAAGGGGAAAAATGGGGACGAAGATAGGGAGAAGGGGACACCGTAGGCGGGAGTCATTCCGAGAGCAGTCACGTCACAAACCGATTACGATGCCGCCGCATCGTCGGAGAGAGAGGGAGGGAGGGAGACGGCGTAGGATCGAATTAAACCCGTGGCCTCCCATTTCACCTTTTCCCGGCCGTTCCCCATCGCCACCCTTTCCACCTCACTTCCTCCGCTGCCTTCCCAAACCCGCCGAAACTGATGCAATTACGGGAACGGGATCCACGCCCATTCGTCGTCGTCCTCGTTTCTCGGCGTGCGTCGACGGTAACTCGGTTATCGAGTTCCCAATCAGGCGCGACGCGTCGTCATCATCTGTGCACTCTGTGAATGTGGGGAGATAGGGAGAGGGCTTTCCGAAATGCGAGAAGACGTAGAGTGAATGCGCGCGGCAACCGGGACACGTGTAACACGCGGAGCACGCGCATCAGGGTCATTTCGTGATGGTGTACGCGTGAGAGTCTTTTTCGGGGTTATGATGATGGCATACGATGCTAAACTGCCGGTCGGCATAATAACGTCGTTATCCTCTTGGAAGCAGTCGGTCAGGTGGGGTTCGATGAGCTACCTTTTACTATAATGTTCGCAGTAAGTATACGCACACGAACTATCCATGCCGTGTTTCCAGATAGAGAACAAGTAGCGTATACTTACCTCAATTATATATAAGCTTCTGAAAATTAGAATACAACTTACCACCACTACCTTATTTCGTAGATAAGGTAGGTTTCGCCACATGCGCCACTATATACTGCGCGCATGCATTAGCAGTTGTTGGAAAGTCTGATGCCTGAAGTTGTGTATGCGCAAAGCTATAGACGGTTTCAAGGTCACAAGCGTTGTACCCCAGGAAACTTCTGGTCACCTCATTTACCAGCTCCTAACATCAAAACTGAAAGCACATTTGCAAGTTCCTTTTGAATGTAAGAAATGTCTCTGTTTAGTTTTTCAGATAATGGGAACGTGCGTAAAGTTCAAGGCAAATATGTATGTAGCTTATGTACTTTTATGTAGCTCAAAAGAACATTTAGTTGAATATATTTTGCCAGATAAGGGAAAGAAAGAGTAGAAAATCAGCGAGCAATTTTCTAAAGCTATTCTTGCCCACAGATGCTATTTTTGGCACATCGGACGACGAAACTGGATGTCGTCAAAGGGTTGCGTTTGTAAACAGTGAAAGGATTCACCTGTAACTTATATACAACATTGTTCTCATCGCTTCTTCGTTTACTACATCAGAAGGCGTCCATGAAATAGGCTTCGTGCATTCATAGGCGGAGGGGCATGACAGTACCTCGCAGGCTAACGATCAACATCAGCTTACCTTAAATTTTGCCATCTGCCTTTTTTTACGTCACTTCACGTGATATACTGACATCTTACGCGAGTGAATCCAAAATTATCGACATTGTATATATACGCCACACATAGAGCCATCATCACGCTTTTGGTGCTAGAAACGAAAGCTGCTATACTATATGTGCCATCGAGTTTCAAGCATGCAAGCAGAAAGTATGTGAAGCATAATAGCCGAAGCGCCATCTAGCGGCTTTCAAAGCGGACTGCGGTTTCGTTATCGCCAGCCGAAAAGCGCTCTTTCGAAAATAGCCGCCCATACCGCGGAGCCGTTCAGCAAAAAGAAGCCTTCAGCGGAACGAGCTTCATTCCGCTATGCGGGTTCTATATGGGGCCGCGGTAAATGGGAACGCCAAGCGAACTTTCGGTTTCCATGTAAACTCAAACAAATAGCAACAAACGAATTAAAGGAATCCAGCAAAACAAAATAAAAGAGGAAGAGAACGATTTACATGCTCGCGGCTTCTGATGCTTCTATTCTGTTCGCATGCATGCGTCCGTCCGCGCAGCGCGGTCTGTGAAACTATAGCAGCGATTTGCGGCAGCGTATTCCGTCGTATTGTAGATCTTTCTAGTTTCTTTTTGTTTTTCTCACAATTTCTGAAATCAATGTCAAGAACCTCAAAGTATACGGTCGCGGGCGGCGTGCGATTCTCATGAGCTTGCGGTAAGTTGGCGCCATAGGAGCTGTCCCTACAGAGCGCCGCAATGCCATGCCTCTGTAAACGTGCGTAGCTCGTGCGTTAGTTTTACAAAGTGAATCCTAAAATGAAAATCTGCCTTTTTCAAACAAAGCGCCCAGCACAGCATATACCATCGTCAACAGCAACAAGTGCATTTCGTAATATCGCAGATACAAGATGCTTACGTAGCACGATACAACTCGCGTGCGAATTTGCTATTCCTCGCATGCACTTTTCTCGGCCCGAACAAGAACGATTCTGACCCGCTGATTGTTGGACAGAGTGGCACCAGGTGGCACCAGCAACGTATACACATTTAGGTCCTCGTATATGGTGTATCTTGACGTTCATTGAAGTAAACATAGTTTTACATCCATTTCGTGATGGTGGCAAGTCGACACGCCATCCACTCTGATGAAAAATGAGGAAACTCGGGTGCACAAGGCTGTGATACAAATAAAGGGGGCAGAGCGTACAATGCGGCAACAATACCAGTTCGCACCCTTGAGGGTGTTTTGTTTGTTTATAACTAACTTCCTACAATAAGTTTGTTTTGACAAACCAGAACACCCTTATCGTATAGGCTGTCGAAATTCGCAGCAGCATGCAGTGGCAACTTTGGCGACATTCCATCGGTCTCTCGGAACTTGTTGCTCGCAATACATTTTGCTCGAACGGCATAATCATCGAGTCAAAACAAACTTAGTTACATATATCAACTAAACCTAAAGAGCCTGGAACGCCTCATGTTTCCAAAACTCAAAAAGGTTCACTGAGTGAAGGTCACCGTCGGCTCTATACGGTGTAATATATATATATATATATATATATATATATATATATATATATATATATATATATATATATATATATATATATATATATAGTATTTGATAGAATGGGTAGCTTGAACTATTCGTCATTCAATATCGACAAGTTTGCCCAGCACGACCCGACCGAGGACGGAGATGAGGACACAATCGACAACGATCTGTCCATAGATGTACAGTTGGAAGTTAGCGCTCCTCCTTCTCGGCGGTGTTTTCTGCTTGTGTTTGTCTAATTTTCGCCCTAATTGTGGCCGAAACTACTGCATGTAAGCAGAACAAAGAGAGAAAGGCAAAAAGTCTAATGACCATGATAATATTGATAGATATGTGGTTCTCTGCCTGAGATTTCGGCACTTCAGCACATCAAAAAATAAATAAATAAAAGCAAGACGGGAAGACGAATCCATCACGAAGTGCCGATATCGTCCGTTAGGCTTGCTTGTAAGCTATCTGTAATCATGGCTAACTATCTTGGAAAAAGGCATTTCACATTCATATAGCGATACTGAACCGTTAAAACCAAGAACGCCTCCAGCTATTTTCGTGAGAACTATCAGAGCAGGCTTAAGCGAATATACAGTCTACAAACGTTAAAAAAAAGATCAGCAGACTTGCTTTTAGCAACTCCGGCCATTGCAGCCAAGTCGACTGTTAAACGACCGTAAGCGACGCGAGCATAAAAAAAAAAAAACGCGAAGGTCCCGAGGAGACGATAGCTCTCAAGAACGCAAGCTTTGGCCAAAGCCCGTTGCTCATGCACGAGTTTAAGCACAAGAGCCTCCGCGGCAAGTAGCGATAAATAAAACAATCAACTTGGAGGTCCTCAACGAAGGACAGTGATGCGTGGCGACCTGAGGCCACGGGGAAGTTCAGCCATAAAATTACGCATCCAGTGGCCTTAAGAAGAAGGAATAAACAAACTCAGGCAAACGAATAGCAACCGCGCGCCACTCCCCGAGATTGGGGTCCCGGCCAAACTTCCATCCTCGCGTTCAATTTTTCCCACAGTACAAGGCCGCACATGCTAAAGAAGCAGTGACACAGAGAGAGAGAGAGAGAGAGAGAGAGAGAGAGAGACTGTTACCCCGTAGTTAAAGCACACACGATGGCACGGAACTGGAATCGGTGGGGCCAGGAAAGGAAAAAAAAAAACAGTGTCGACAGGTGGGCAGGCTAGACTTAAAAGAAAGCTATCCAAACAACAAATCAGTGCATCACCAAGAAAGAGCGCAAGAGTAAAAAAAGAATGCATTAGAAAAAAAGCACAAGACTGTTTCTTTCATTCCTTCCTTCACTGCTTCATCGCAAGTTCTCTTCTTTCCATAAAAAAAATAGTAAAATGTGCACGCTTGTAATTGTTCAGCTATGGTCTTGGAGTAACGTTACACAGACACAGAAGCAAATAATCAAGCACGATGACAGACAAAGCGATTTATCTCTTCTTTTAATAACATTTCTACTTCTTTCAATTCTCAATTAACCATTCTGCTTCATAGCTTGATCGTTTTTTCATTCTCTCTCTCTGTGTGTGTGTGTGTGTGTGTGTGTGTGTGTGTGTGTGTGTGTGTGTATTATGCTTTCTTCCTCATGACATTCTTAGGTAAGCAATAAACAACGCACGACAAGCTCATGCAAAGACAATAAATATTACAAAGACCGTGAATGCATGAGAAGGGATAGATGTTGACAGGAGGTATAGTCAAGGCTGACTAACCTGCGCAGGTTGAATTGCCAAAGTTTAATAAGAGAAGGATTGTAGAAGAGGGAGATGAATAAAAATAGACACAAATTTCCCGCGTATGCCAAGTCAGAAAATTGGTATTTTCTTATTTCTTTTTCAGCTCCCATTCTCTTATCTCTGCTATAGGGTAGCGAACCGGACTCTTCTGGCTAGCTTCCTTGCGTGTCCTCTCCTTTCTTTCTCCGTGGCAATTAAAGGGAGGGAGCTATCGCAAATTATCATAAAAACGAGCAAATAACAGAAGAGACAGAGCATGGGAGAGGAGGAAGCAACGATTCGGCGAGGTGGGAACGCGATGCTGGCGTCTCCTGCCGACAGGTAAAGCGTGCGCGTGTGCGTGATTCCCGCACGAAGCACCACACGCAGCAGGCTTAATTGGCGATTCCGGGCAAGTACACTCGCCCGCAAAGAGGGAGAAACAGGCCGATCTCCCGCCCCACCTTTCCCAACGAGCGCACGCGATCCACGGATTGCACGAGGTTGGCGCCGAACACCTGCTGTCTCGTTGTCTGGCTCACAGGCGCCCCTTCCTCTCCGTCAACGGGCCACGTCAGCCTCCTGGCTATTGGCACACGTCAAGGGGCTGTCCCGGGTTTTGGCGTGGTCAAGCACGTCATTGTGCAAACATTGTTTCCTTTTTACGAAGAAACTGTAGCAGTCTACATTGAGTCACCGTAGTAGTAGTAGTAGTAGTAGTAGTAGTAGTAGTAGTAGTAATCTGCAGGGCGGCGGGCGGTCGCCAGTAGTAGTAGTAGTAGTACTAGTAGTAGTAGTAGTAGTAGTAGTAGTAGTAGTAGTAGTAGTAGTAGTAGTAGTAGTAGTCTTGTTAATTTAAGGGGATGGATTGGATTGGATAAACTTTTATTTAATTTAAGGGGATGATAAAGCATTAAATAAAGCGAAGCGATGATGATGATGATGCTACAAATGAATACGGCGGTGATGATGATGATTGATTTGTAGCGAAAGTCATCATTATCATCAATACAACTTTGCTGTTTGACTTTTTTTTTTGAAGGTACAATTGGCTGATTTTTTTGTTTGATTTTTTGCCAAATATGTGGGGAAAATAATTCGGGTGCTCAACAGCAACTTAGTCATTACAGGTTGTAGAAAACTTCGTACGCCGTAATGCTTCGTTAGCCGTGAGCCAAAATAACATTCACTTATATTACGCCACTGCATAGTGACTTTCTTTTTGTAGAGGTCTGTTGTCCACAAAGGTAAGCAGCAGAGCTATAGCATCGCTCTCTGCTCCGATGCCCAAAATGAGGCGACATAAACAAAATTTCGAGCTAACTTCTACGTAGAAGCCGCTACATCATCCTCAAACGTAGCTGCGGAACGCCTACTTGGGCAGAGGTGGGGGAGAAGCCTACGAAAGTTTAGTGGCAGACACGAGCCTTCTTATAGAATGGTTCATATATCATTACGCGGAAACAGTTGACTGATAAGAGGAAACGCAGAAGGATTGAGCTAATATAACACGGTGAAATATTGGAACGGCGTCTCCGGTAGCGCGCGGGAGACCTTGATACAGTTAAGTGCGCCATCCTTGCAGGTCGGTGTACACAGAGACGGACGACAAATGGCGGCACGTCGTGCGAGACGAATGCGTATAGCGGGAGAGCCATCTGTCGTAGGGCGCCCGGGAAGCGACCTAGCGGAACGGATTGATCGCCGCCTGTGATTCGGTTCAGGGCAAGCGCAGGAGCTTGAAGGAGCTATTTGCTGTATATTAATGGCAGATATACGCAGACAGCTACTGGGAGGCAACGCGGGGGCAGTGAATGCGCCCTTCTTCTGCGCGCTTGACCGGGCACTCTGCTCTGGCGCTTCAAGCGAAATGCGCGAATGACTCGGTCAACGAGCGTGGCATGAATTGATGCTTCCGACGGTTTATGAGGAAAAACATGTAGATGTGTCGGCTCACTGCGCGTGAAAACTGACGTCACTAAAGTGAAGGCCGGAATGTGGACGGAGGCCTTTTGAATCGTCACTGCTGCATGCACTGCAGAATCTGCACGCAACTTGTCCGGGCCATGCCCACACTGCACGCGTGTAAGTTGCTAAACCTTTCATGCGTGGTAATCATAAAGGCGCTTATTGTTATAATTACGGTATTGTAATATTAACCTAACGTATCCACATGTGTTGTGAAATCTTCTTGTCTATAATTAAAGAGACATTAAAGGCAACTATAAAGTCGACGTTGATTGTTGAAATAACGGTCCAGAAATGTCGTAGTGTTACTTTTTTGCAAAGAAAGGGCTTATTTTGAAATATTATCACGTTTTAGTGGCCCGCATCAGGTTAGGGCACCTCAATTTACTCGCCTCAACGAAACATCTAACATCACTCTTGCCGTGCACAACGTTGCCCGACTTTACTGCACGGCCGCTGACAGTAGTCGCAGGAGAGGGAAAGTAGCGGGAGCCACAGCAGAAACAACGGTCATTTAACAATTTTTAACAACGACCACAATAATTTTTAACACCGTGACCATGATCTTCAAGATTGCAGGCGTGCTTGGTTCAACTAAGCCCCGCTAGATGGCACGACCTGTCCAGTTCAACCAGGCAAAAATTGAAATTTCGAACCACTTAAGGTCTGGCGATTCTTTTTAAATTAATCAAACAGAAACAAATAAGCAGCACTTTATTACGTCTCTTGATGCACGGAATGCTCTTCATTTGGTGCAGCTAGATCGATTACTAGTGATTAATTTTCGGCGGTTTGTCTGACGTCATCGGAATCATTTTGCGAACGTCCTACTGTGGCGCATTTGTTCTCGTGCATTCACCTCGATTTCTCGGTAAGTAGTACACTTCTGTTGATAATATTGCCGTTTTAAACGCTGTCATACATTGAGCTTTCACTTTGACGTAAATTGTTACTTGACGTTAGCGTCCCTTTAAGCACACGCGCAGTGCCGGAGGTGTCTGCGTTTCACAAACATCCGCTGCTTCCATGTGTATAGCAAGGTCAACTTTCATTTGCACTAACCACAGTACACAACAATACGCTGGGAACCACCTCTCTCTATTTGTCCGTAGCAACTCACATCTGTTTTTTTTTTTTCTTTAGCGAACAGACGCTTTTACAACCTAAACGCTGCTTTCTCGCTCTCTACTCTCCGACGACAGTAAGGTAACAAAAGCTCTATTCGAAAATCTCGTCCAGGCTAAAACTTGTAGTGCGGAAAAAAATCAATGCAAAAAAGAGAGAGAGAGAGATTAAATCAGCTTTGAAAGGCGCGAGCCGTCCCTATAATGCGCCACCGTCCCGAAAGAGTGCAGCGCCGTCAATAGAAGTCTCCCTCCGAACTCCATTATAGCCAGAGACTTCCACGTAATCGAATAACGCCACCGGAAAGGCGGAGGCGCCTTTGGCCCCAAACTTGCAAACTAGGTCGGAACGAGACAGAAAACACCTAAAAACATACAAAACAAAGGAAAACAAGAAAAGAAATCTGTGCTCAACACCTCTACTTTTGCACCTGCGAAGAGAGAAAGAGAGAGGCCGAGAAAAAGAGGGGAGAGAGATCAACATCGAAGGAAAAACTATGAGATAAGAAAAAGCATTGTATCGCAAAAGCGTTGCTCAAGCTGCTCGACGTCAGGAACAAAGTTCCCGCATCACAGGCTTGCTTGGCCGGACAAAAGAGTCAAAGGCGTCTCACAATAAAGCAGAATAAAGAAAAAAAAGTGATGAAGTTTAAGAGATAAGAGAGTGTGGCACCTAGAAACAAAGAATAGCGCAGCGAGACGCTATAACTGGATTCCTGAACAGCGCCGGCCGGAGCTGGCGCATCAAGGATTCTGGGCTGCAGCAACTGCGGCCCCCGCGAGAGAGGGAGCAGTCCTGGACCTGGGCTCTCACCTCAGCCAGGCGTGCATTCGGCCCCCCTTTGAAAGTTTCAACAAGTCCCACCGCTTCCGCTGCGTGATAAGGAGACTGGCGCCCCGAAAATAAAGGGATCTAGCAGCGGGAGAGGCTGATGGGCGTTAATTAGAGACGGCCCCAAGTTCCCTGCAGCTCGCCACGGCCTGGCGCCTCTCGGCTTTCCAAAACATAACTTTCGATTCTCTCTTTTTTATTGTTTCCATCTGCTGCTGCGGTATTGAGTTTACTTTCTTCGCGGTGTTGTTTTGCGCGAGTGAAGAAATTAAAGAGAGTCCCTTAGGAGAACGGCCCTGGGAAATGAAGTGGTCTGGCACACACACGCAAGCTCAGACACACAAGATGAATCTATTTATCTATCCATGTGCACATCACGCAAGGACACCCGCCTCCCCCCACACACAACCACGCACGCAAGCACGCACGAGCAAACTCGCACGCGAAAAAGAAAGTTTGTAGCACCATCAATTTATGCAGTGCACAGAAATTCGTTGGTTGCCTATATGGGTCAGCCAATTATACACAAGAAGCACAAAGCGTGAGTAAAAAAAAATGGAGGGGGGGGGGAGAGCATATTTTTGCGCAGCCATTTTTTTTTATATTTTCAGCCAGGAACGTGCGGGAACAGCCAAACGTTGCCCACTTAATTTCAATTTTATTACGAACACTTTTTTTCCTATTTTAACCTATCTAGTCTGCCAAGTGTGAATTCGATCAGTACTGATTTTTCTTTTCCAGCCATTACTCTCATTATGGTAAACTTAACGAAAGGAAGAGATCAGAAAAAGAGAGGGACAATTCTCTAGACTCAATTCCATTCGATTCCCGTTTTCATCTGGCTGGCGCCGCCAGTATCTTTACGCTGTACACCGTGTACTGCACATATTTGTTGAGGTGGAGTGCCTGCGAACGTACAAGCTTGTTTCTATCCTAGTGCCCTTCCTTAAAGCAAGCCGTTCGCTACTCTTCGTCCCCCGAGAATCAAAGGTCGCTGTATAAGGCCTCTTTCGAATGGCCCTCCGTCCTGCAAATCGAAGCCGTAAAGCTCGCATCCATGCGAGACACCTCTCTTTATATAGGTGCTGTTCTCCCTCCTGCAGTTAACCTTCTCGACGGTCGTGAAACGGCATTGCGCTTCTACTCCAGAGACACTATGACAAAAAGAAACGGGCAAGCCAACAGCCTTAATTTCGTTCTGCAGCTTTCAGCTTTTTTTTATTGCCTCGCGTAAATGCAAGCCGCGTCCGGGAGACGCTTCAGCGGAGTTATGGAGGCTTTTAAGATAAAGAAAGCCCCATTCCCTGCGAGTATATACAGGATATGCGACGGGCTGTTGAAAGTGGGAGGAAACTTCACTGCGTTTTTTTTTTCCTTTCTTACAACTCGTTTACTGCGCCCAAAATGAATAAAAATGTGTGAAGACCAACCTTGAAGCACTACACATACTCGAATCCAGCGATAAATCAGCCCCGTGCACCCCTCCGCGAGTGCCTGTTTCGAGTTTATAAAAGTGGCACTAGATGGGAACATTAAACCACCTTTTGCGGAGGCAAATCACTTGATTAGAAGCCATATGTTCATCAATTTAACAAAAGAACACAAATGTCAAAAGATAAAGGCAAAGGAAGGGCAGGGGAGTTGATTAGGTTGCACCCGGTTAACTACCCTACGCAAAGAAAGGGAAAGAAAAGAAAGAAAGCAAGAGAAAGAAAAAGAGAGAGAGAGAGAGAGAGAGAGAGAGAGAGAGAGAGAGAGAGAGAGAGAGAGAGAGAGAGGAGAGAGAGAGAGAGAGAGAGAGAGAGAGAGAGAGAGAGAGAGAGAGAGAGAGAGAGAGACGTTCGTGGTTACGAGCCTTTGAACGAAAGTTACAACGCTGCTCAAGTGCGACTTCCATGTTCTATAATAGGACGCCCTTTGTTCGCGTACAGCGCTCGCTCGTGAAAAGGCGGTAAAGGGTGCTCGGGATTTTCATGGGGAGCTCGCGTAACGGCGCTATCATCTCGCGGAGGGTGTTCTTAAGTCCGTTTGCTCTATCCCCCTTCCAACGCTGTGGTTAAGGAAGGCAGGCAAGACGAAAGAGCGGCTTATACACCTCCTCCGGCGAGCGAGTGTTCGGAACGCAGTCGGCGCCTGGCCACTTAGATAAAAGCGCGACGTATAGAGCGGGCCACGGCTGCATCTCGTGTAGTTCCGTGCAGCGAGGCAAGTGAGCGCTCGCTGGCGCCGAGAAATGCGAATGGGCCTGGAGAGTACTTTGCGGATGGGTTTGAGCACCGCCATACTGAGCTGTCAGCTTTTCTGTTTTGCGTCTTTAGCTAAAGAAACAAAGTTATGATAGGCGCATGCACATGAAAACAGTTGAGATGATGCGCAGGACGTTTCATGGCCTTATTTAATTCCCATCGTAATATACTAAAAGAACAAAACAACGACTAAACTATCCAAGATGATGGCTCCCATATGTCTTATAGGTAAAATATCTGCTTACAACATTCACAGTTTCCAGCTGCACTCATAATAAACAGATTCGGGCTTTTGCACCGAGTCGCCCGTAGAATTTTCCAGCCGCTGGTCGCGTTGAGGCCTATTTAAATGTTTCCAGCAAACATACCTTGGGCGAATCAACAAGCAGCGTCTGTCATGCAGTGGCAAAGGTAGTTTTAACTGAATGGGAACGACAGGAATAGACAGTGGTAAATAGTAAATATGTGCTTTCATTCGTAGTTGGGGATATTCTCACTGTACAAAATATGAAGTTAGTTCATTCAACTCCCCTTCGAATATGAGTGACACGTTTTATTACAATTAAAGATATGTTAACAATGAAAAAATTAATTAAATTTCTGCTTTTTTTTTGTCTTCACCAAAGCGGCACGGCCTTTTGGGAGGCTCTTTTTCTGGTGATTATTCGCTTCATAGCTCGGTAACATCTGACAACACTGAAATCCGTTTATCACGCTAATTAACATTTAAGAGCGAGCGACCACTGCTCCATCATTACTTTACAGTTGCCACTCTGCGAACCAAGTTTACAGCATTAATAATTGTTGGGGTTCAACGCCCTGAAACCACTATATTACTATGACAGACGCGGTAGTGGAGGGTGACGAAAATTTCGACCACCTCGGGTTATTTCACGTGCACCTGAATCTAAGCCCACGGGCCTTGTAGCGATCAAGCTATGCCTTGACCCAGCGGGTCATTCGCCACGCCGGATTAGTGCCAAAAGGACAGTCTCGCCACGGCTGGACGGAGAAAGCAACAGAGGCCGACTCCACGAGACGGCGCCCACTGATTGGCAGCGGCGCCAACAGTGTGGAATGTCGCCAAAGAGGGTTTTGGAGCCGCCGCTCTATCTCCCGCCTGGGCCACGCATCGTTAGCGCGTTAACCGGCAGACGACGACGGCGCTGGTCAAAGGGCTCTCCCCAGAAGATTCCACGAACCTGGCACCTCTCGAAAGGGCACGCTAAGATCTGCTGGTGGGAACGCAGCCCGAGGCCGGCATCAAAGGGGTCGAGGCGCCCGTGCGTCTTCCGCTCTCCCCCTCCCTGTTCTACGGCAGCGCTGCGACTAGTGGCAAGAGTGTGTGTGTATGTGCAAGCCTGTGTTGTGCCTCTATGAGCAGACATGATGGGCGGTACTTCATTGAGAGGAACTGCCACATCACCATTGGTCCGCATTGTTTTATATAGTGATCCCCAACCTAGGGACCTAGGGAACGGGGTTCAACAAAAAGGGCGTGGAGTGCCTCGCCCAACGTTCTTCTCTTCTCTTCTGTCATCTCGACAACTCACTGTAAAGATGTAAATAAACCCGTTAAGTTTGCTCAAAGCTCTCCCCTAGTCCTTGGCTCGACGGAGCGACGGCGATCGGCCCCGCTACCCGCAGACTGCGGTCGCCGCGACGCGCAACAGCCTATGGAATTTTCGCCTCCACCGAAAATGTGGCCGCCTTGGCCGAGATTCGATACCGCAACCTGCTGATCAGCAGCCGATCACTATCATTGCCGTGGCAGATAACCGGCTTTACAGCATTTTACAAGCGTTGTTTAAACCATGTGTACACTTTATTTCACTCTGTGTTTCCGGTTCGAGTATTTGTCGCAAAAGGGTAAAGGTTGTAGAGCGTGGAGGTGAGAACCTTCCCCTCATAGGCACCAATGTATCACCAACTTAGAGAGATGAACTAACAAGGCTGATAATAGAAGCTGCGATAAAATTGAGATGCTGGGTAGCGATTGTGAAAGCACTCCGTCCCTGTCCTTGTCCAATGAAGGATGTCATTTTTTTTTCTTGTTTTTCTTTAAGTGCGGTATCGTGTGAAGTGTTCTTGTATGTCTTTACAGAAAGAAAATAAAAATAAACATCTGCTCATGACATCCTGATGCAGCGTGTGAGCATCACCAGCGTATACACGTTAGCGCTTTAGCTGCAGTAAATTATTTTGTTGAAAGTTAGCACAGCTGTAGTGTTTCTCCTCTTTTGTCCTCGAGTCAATTGCATTGCGATACGATATTTCCATTCCACTTCGTGGTTGCTATCGGCTTATCCACATTTAGCCTTCTGTTTGGACTAAACACCTTGCAAACACCGTGTCCCTCTCGATGCACAGTTCTCAGCCTGTCTATTTACTGCCTGTTTGTTTTATTGCATTTAATATGTGCAAACATAAAAAAAGTGCAACTGACAGGGATACGCGTGGTTTCCCTGTGAGTTCTGTTTACCCACCACAACCCGATTTTCTTATCTGTCAACAGAAAAAAGATTTAGACATTGCCATTTGCTCTATAGACCTAGTACACTGTGTTCACTCACAGCTATACTTGTCCTTTAAAGCTCCATACCTTGCGGATAAGCGAGAGTGACACCTCGCATACCGCACAAACGTCCCATCTGGTCACAGGAACGGTTGGTGACCTGAGCCCACTTCCTAAGAGTTATCAACGCACGGCTCTAAACCCTTAGGGCTCCATCGCTGTCCACTGTGCCTGGCGTCTGGCTGATGTGTATGCTCCACAAGCAGATCTTGTGGTGCGGCTAAACTGCAGGAGGTGATTAGCGCCTGCCGGGCGAAGGGTACGTGTAGTGAAACCGGTGTGCATAATATACGCAACAGTTACAATGCCAATGCTTCTTATTATTTTTTTTAACGAAGGTTAAATTCACTTACAAGAGTGGCAGCTTGGGCTAGTTGGTTATAGCGCGAAAACAAAACGACGACACAGAGACACAGAGCACTCGTATAACGATAGTTATAGCGCCAAAACAAAACGACGACACAGAGCGCCCGTGTCTTTCGTGTTCTTCTTGTCTCTGTGTCGTCGTTTTGTCTTCGCGCTATAACTATCGTTAAATTCACTTGTTACTGCTTTACAACTGTTTTCACAAGAGTAGTTGCATTAGTAGTAGTAGTAGTAGTAGTAGTAGTAGTAGTAGTAGTAGTAGTAGTAGGTGTCACGCAGTCGAAGTGAATAAAGATGCAAATAAAACAAAATTATTATTATTATTATTATTATTATTATTATTATTATTATTATTATTATTATTATTATTGCGGTAGTAGTATGATCATTATCATGGATCACGTCCAGCCGCACAATTTGAGCGTCGCTTTCCTGCGCTACGGCCGCGAACTGAGTACTGCACGGAACTGCATCACTCAGTGGCCGCACGCAAGTGGCCCACGGCCGGATTATTCGGAGGCGAAACTGGGATGACAAATCGCGGAGATTTTCTCGGCTACTCTAAGAAGGCAAAAAAAAAGAAGCAAGAGGATGTGTGTGTGTGTGTGTGCAACAAAGAAGGAGGGAGGGAGAGAGAGAGAGTGAAACGATGCCTTGACTGAGTGCATCGTTCACGAATATCTTGGAATAAAATAAAAAGGCCCCGTATACTAAGTAGCCTCTTCCCTTTCTATACACTTTGCGTGTTGTTCCCTTATTTACGAGGCGGGTTTGTAACCGTGGCCCTGCTTTTTTTTTTTTTTGCGTTACAGCAGTGTTATACGGCGGGTCGTTCGGGACTACTGAGAAGCGAATAAAATGCTCAGCTTCCGGTGAACCCTGGGTGTATAGCTTTCTAAGAGAACGGCGTGGGTGCTTTTAGCAGACGACCTTTGAGCGCGCGTAATGCAGTGTGGAGTCTACAGCCTTAACGGCGTAAAAGGCGCTTCTGAATCACGCTATAGCCTTGACTGCTTTATTTCCTGGGCAATAAACTGCGGAGCGAAGCATCCCTGATTTGCAGGGGGTCACGAGGCAGCGAACGCGCGGCTGATCCCGTGACTTCGGCAGTTTGCCTTACATGCTCGGTATAGTTTGCAGACGGGAGGTATGAGGAAAGCTGGAGCTGCTGCCGGCTGCCCGTAACACTGCCACACGTGTACGTAACGCGGAGAAAGAGAGACGAAGCGGGGAGGCAGGTTCACCATGCTTAGGCAAGATTGGCTACCCAACAACTGGGGTGAGAGAAAACAGGAATAATATATAAGATACAGAAGAAAGCAAAAAGGTTGAGAAAAAAGTCACAGCTTTGCCACAAAGGCGAAGCAATGAACGCGATCGCAACGATATGAAAGGTCATGCGCAGAATGGAAAGCAGATAGAAACGTGCCCCGTATGTTTGTATGTATGTATGTATGTATGTATGTATGTATGTATGTATGTATGTATGTATGTATGTATGTATGTATGTATGTATGTATGTATGTATGTATGTATGTATGTATGTACGTATGTATGAAGCACGTCGGATAGAGGGGGCGGAATCATGAGAGGTGCCTTCAAATTGGCTTCAAGCGAGCACGACAATCGAAGCCAGCGAGCTAGCAATACTACTCTTGTTTGAACACTTCCGCCGCGGCGCGGCGCGTCGAGCGACGCCCTCTCTCTACTAGCTAATGTACGAGTTCATTTGCATTAATCAACTTGCCTCAGCGGCGCTTGTGCGCTGTAGCTTTTTTGAGACTCGATGTTGGGACACACCACCAGTATTTCTCTGTTTCGTTTGTGCTGCATTGAATTCGTTTTGTTTTACTCCGCAGTGTACGTATCGTAATCTCATTCCATTTCAAACTGTAGCAGAGAAAACGAGCACGCGCGTACCTGCCCTTCCCCTTCGCCCCATCCCCAGAGAAAGTCGCCTTTCTCTAAGCTGTAATTAGCTTTTCAAACTTCATTAGCGAACTTGCATCGAGGCCGCCGAAGCCCCCTGTCGGAGGAAGCAGCGAACAGCTATAGAGAAAGCTTGAGCAGCCTAATTAAGCACCACTCAGTCCTCTGGGACAGGACTACGTATAAACGCCCTCCCCCTTTCTTCTCTCCTCCTTAGTTCTATAGAGAAGCGAAAGTGTCAAAGACTGTAACAAGTCGGTTACAGCCGACCGCTCGTGCTACCACTGCAACAGAAAAAAAAGAACTCCACAAATATGGAAAGAGAGAGAAGAGAAAGGGAAAAGAGAAGAAGGGGGACAGAGAACCGCGATTAGCAGTCCGAAAGTGCGCTCGGGCAGGAAAAGGAGAACGTAAAGTTCCGCGCTAAAGTTCATCCGCAGTGAATGCGACGCACCGTCCTTGCTTCGCTGCTTTTGATGGTTCGTTGTCGCTTTTGATTCCATCGGAAACGTCTGAATACGGACACATGTCCCTCAGCCACACGTGGAAACAAAAGAACGCGAGAGCTCGCCGCGAAGAAGAAGAAAAGACAAATGAAAAGGGACCTCGTGTACCTCGGGCGAATTAAGAGCGACCGCTAATTCGGACCGTCAGAGAAATCCGCTTTCTATACTTGCTCGTCTTTCTCACAACGTGCGCAAATCAAACGTGCGCGAGAAAACAAACGAGAGAGAAAGAAGGAGAAGAACGAAAATAGTAGATATTGACAGAATAAAGTTCTCGTGTTAGCATAGGTTTCTGTATGCCATTGCTGTTCCCGGTAAAACAATAGCACTGAAATGTCGCTTGCAGGGTATAGGTTTTCATCCGCTAATTTACTTTATCTGGACAATACACAGATTGGCCGGTGACATGTCTATAGTTACAAGACATGGCATTTTGTGATCGGACGCATGAGGGCGCGCTCGATTACGATTTAGCAGTGCGCAAACGTATGCTTGTATAGCAGGAAACGTCGGTTGAAGCGCAAAATAAAAAATTAACAATTGAGGGAAAGAAAAAGAAGATTGAACGTGTAAAGATACAAAGTTTTCTAGAAACGTAGCTTTAAAAGCAGGAAATGGCGCATGTGAAACAGGAATCATGTATTAAATGTGAGTGAGTGAGTGAATGAGAGAGTGGATGAGTGAGTGGACTCAGGTTGAGTGAGTGAGTGAGTGGACTGAAGTTCAGTGAGTGAGTGGAGTGAGGTTGAGTTCGTGAGTGAGTGTACTGAGGTTGAGTGAGTTCGTGAGTGAGTGTACTGAGGTTGAGTGAGTGAGTGTACTGAGGTTGAGATCGTGAGTGAGTGTACTGAGGTTGAGATCGTGAGTGAGTGTACTGAGGTTGAGATCGTGAGTGAGTGAATGGAGTGAGGTTGAGTGAGGTTGAGTGAGTGAGTGAGTGAGTGAGCGAGCGAGCGAGCTCCATAACATGCATTATGTGAGTGCTATAGGGGCGCGGCGACAGCACCCGACGACAAGATTTCAATGATGCCTGTTACGGCGAATAAGACTTAAACGACACGCGTGCCGATAACAATCCAAGCATTAAAGACCGCATCGCCATCGATCAATTTCGTCAGATTCGGCGGACGAATCTCTTCTTCTCACGCCCGTGAAGAGAAAATAGTGTACGCATCCAAGATGAAATCGCTCATCGAATCATCATTATATGAACGACGTCTTCGGGGGACACACCGCTCCAATTAATACGGTGCAATCGGGTCAACTTCCGAGCGTTCTCGAATTAGCGACTCCACACCGACGTATCTCCTTTAATACCAGCCCTCTCCCTCTTTCGCTGAACCGTTTGGCTCGCGCATCACGCGGACATCGCGACGTTCAAATATACTAAGAATAATCTCTTTAACCGCGTTCGTACGCAACGCACAAGTGAGCTGTTCCTCCAACTGCCGGCTCTATCGCGCTCCCCGCGAGCGAGTCGAGATTCGGTCGCTTAGCCGGAAGCTATCTCTGCAGGCGGCGATCGAAGTGGCTGGACAGTCGGTTCCCACGCGTCGCACGTCCGGGAACGAGGAAGGCCAGTCACGTGGTAGATTACGCGCGCATTCCCTACACAAAACGAGGCTAATATGGCTGTGCGAGCGGTCCGAGGACCTATAAGAGATCTTTTCGTGACGTTCTGCTGGTTATTACACCGCATCATTTATTTTATATACGTTTTGTTAAGCAAGTTGTATCCCTAGTTGGTGAGTGTCACTCCGGGCGAATTTTTCGTTCCTATACTTTACGGGGCACGAACTAACTAAGCTACACTACGTGGACGCTTGCATATATACCTAAACTCACGCAATTTGAAGAACACGCAGTTATCTTCACCTAAGGCACATATGCGCTCTTAAAAGATTACAAAGTAAAACTGACTGAGAATAATACCCGCCAAAATGATGAGAGCAAAGAATTACAAGCTGAGTGACAGAAGTTGCCGTGTTGACCCGCAGTTCGCGGGATCAAATCCCGGCTGCGGCGGCTGCATTTCCGATGGAGGCGGAAATGTTGTAGGCCCGTGTGTTTAGATTTGGGTGCACGTTAAAAAACTCCAGGCAGTCAAAATTTCCGGAGCCCTCCACTACAGCGTCTCTCATAACCATATGTTTTGGGACGTTAAACCCCACATATCAATCATTCAATCAGAAGTTGTCATTTTAGGTCACCTATTACTTCGCTAACGTCCACTGATGGTTCTCAGGGAAAAGGCTTGTGTGTTATGAATTCCGTCGTTCAAAATTGTTCGCCAGACTCAGTAATGGCCTATGAATGAAAGAGCGCCATATCACGTGGATATTGTTGTGCCACAGACATGTTCCTCGTTCGGGAGCACGCCTCACAAGATCGAGCCCTGTTTCGACGAACTGTCTCCCTGTGATGCGATGGTGATGCGACTGGTGCGCGTAATTGTGAATGATTGAAAAGTGCGCGAAATTAAAGGATGACCGAGTGCACGTGCTGGGTCGCCTGAACAACGACGACGCCGAGGACCGGTACACGTGAGAGCGTGGAGCGCAAGCATCCAAGACCATAAAGCAAACAAGGGCCAATGGCTGATCACCACGGAGTTTTGAAAGGCCAATCGGGACGAGACAAGTGTGCCCCAGAGGAAGCCAATCCTGAAGGGCAAAAGAGCTAGTAGTTCGAGGTGAACGAGGCAAGAGGAAGGTCACAGCTGGGAGCTGAAGACAGGCAGTCGGGTGGCAGACCTGAGCCTTCTGGACTTCACCCGGTCTGGACCTCCGGACAACGCCTTCCAAGGACGGCGAGCTGCCTCAACGGTCGAGACCAAGGCCTGCAGATTCCGGTGCGGGTGCAGCAATGGCAGTTCGGGTCACGGGCCTGAGCCTTGCAACCAGCCACCTCATCGGGCGAATCTGGGCCGCCACAGGCATCACCGAGCGAGTCCCGTTCCATCGTCGCCGCCAGCGAGCATCGGTACACGCCGTCGCCACCATTACAGCAGCAACGTTTTGGTGAGATCGAACTTGCTCTCTTCCCTGCACCGCCGAATCACCGCGTCAGAACTGCATCATGTAGCTGTGACTTTCCGTCGGCAGTTTCGGGACTTTAGATGTTTGTTTTCCTTCTAAATCCCGCTTTTAGCCAGCTACTCATTTCTTGCAGTTTGTGTTTGAGTTTTGCTTCAGTTCTGCAGTAAATGTTTAGGTGTTGTTTGTTAAGCAAACGGCTTTGTCCTTATTAGAAAAACTCTCCGGGGCTCAACCAGGAGAAACAAATCAGCAACAAGAACCCGCATCACAAACTGGCGTCCGCGACAGGACAAAGCCGTTGGTTTGACACCTTCATTTATTGACGCGGTTGACATCATGTCGAATATGCGAGAGCTAATGGCCTTGGCGGATCGCATGGGAATTGATGGGGCGGATTTTAAAGCATGGTACGAGGAGAAGGAGGCACGAGCACGAGAGGAACGGGCTGCGGAACGAGAAGCTCGAAAGGAACAGTTGGAACGGGAGACGCAGGCCAAGAAGGAGCAGCTTGAGCTCGAGACGCGCGAAAAAGAAAAACAGCTCGAACTGGAGACACGCGCAAAGAAGGAGCAGCTGGAATTAGAGAACCAAAACCTGCAACTGCGTCTTAGACTTGCCGAAGCTGAGAATAGCCGTGTAGAGACAAGAACTGTTGACTCAGCACCAGGCTCAGCACAAGAAAGGAGTGTTTCATGCAGCGTGAATCCTCATAAGTTGATACCGGGATTTAATGAAAGCCGGGACGACTTGGACGCCTATTTAAAAAGGTTCGAGAGAGTCGCCATCGGTCAAGAATGGCCTAGGGACAAATGGGCCACAGCTTTAAGTTTATGTTTGAGCGGAGAAGCCTTAAAGGTGTTTGGAAGACTTTCGCCGGAGGATTCACTCGATTATGATAAAGCCAAGTTGGCGTTGCTCCAGCGTTTCCGTTTTACGGCCGAAGGGTATCGGGAAAAGTTCCGACAAAGCAAGCCACAGGACGGCGAAACAGGCAAGCAGTACGCAACTAGGCTACTGAGTTTTTTCGATCGTTGGGTCGAAATGTCGAGGACCGGAAAAGAATATTCGGCTCTTCGTAACTTGATAGTTACAGAACAGTTCTTAAGAAACTGTCATCACCGTTTGGCACTTTTCCTGCGAGAAAAGAACTTCAACAAGCTAGAGGACATGGCCGAGGCCTCAGATAACTTTTAGAAGCTCAGAGGCAAGTCAACCTGTTAGTTTTCCGAGAAAAAGTGGAATCTAAAAGCAATACGGAAAAAAGTGGTAGTTACTCGGAGAGAGGAGCAGTACGTTGTTTTGTATGTGGCAAAATGGGTCACAGGGCATCGGAGTGCCGATCAAGGCCAAAACAACCTTTCTGTGGATATTGTCAGAAGGCGGGGCATGATTCCAAAACTTGCTCAAAGAAGAACGGTTCAGCCAACAAGACGTCATGTCTTTTGTCGCCAGAGGAGCACTCAACGGAAGTGAAGCTTTCACCGGACAAAGAAGAGGACATGGCGGGCGCCGTGAATACTCACCCGAAGTTTGCCACACACAAAATGCCCGTGTTACAGGGCCGAATCTTTGGCCGAACCGTCTCAGTGTTGCGGGATACGGGTAGCAATACACTGGTGGTGCGTCGTTCTCTGGTACCCGATGAAGCCCTCATAGGTACTACCGCTACGCTATTCTTAGCCGATGGCAGTAGCATCATCGTTCCCGAGGCGGAGGTGGAAATACATTCACCTTATTTTTCTGGTACATCTATTGTCAAATGCATGACAAACCCACTCTACGACCTTATCGTCGGAAATGTACCAGGTTCACGTGAAGTCCATGACCCCGATACCAAGTGGGAGGAAAGGATTCCGGTAAAAACCTACCCCAACTATATAGCGAGTGGAAAAGGAGCAGATAGAGAGGATGGTACCCTGAAGTCTTCAGTGGTTGGTATCAAAATCCGAGAGCAACGGTCAATCTCATCTGAAATCGATGTACCCACCTTGAAGACGACCCGAAAGGATCTTAGTGCCGCTCAAAAACAGGACAAGACCCTAGATTCTTGCAGGAGTAAAGTAGGTCAAGGGCTACAGGGAGGATCAAAGTCCTATTCGTTCGAGATAGAAAAGGGGCTGCTATACCGCTATTATCACCTACCATCTGGTAAGGTGATTCAACAAGTAGTAGTGCCCCAAAGATTGCGCAGCCAAGTGCTTACTTTGGCGCACGAAACCCTGATGTCGGGGCATCAAGGAATAAAAAGAACGATTGATCGTGTTCTACAATCATTTTACTGGCCAGGAGTTCAAGAGGCAGTGAGGAGATACGTGCGCTCTTGTGACGCATGCCAACGAACCTACCCCAAGAGCAGAGTTGGTAAGGCACCGCTAGGTCGAATGCCTTTGATAGACACCCCATTCGAAAGAGTGGCAGTGGACATTATCGGGCCTTTAAAGCCAATATCACACATGGGTAATCGATATATACTAACACTAGTGGACTTCGCTACTAGATACCCAGATGCAATAGCCCTGCCATCCATCGATTCAGCCACAGTAGCCGAGGCACTGGTAGAGATGTTTTCTCGAATCGGGTTCCCGCGTGAGGTACTTTGTGATCAGGCATCATGCTTTACATCGGAGCTAATGAGAGAGGTCAATGACTTGTTGGCGATCAAGCATCTCAGCTCCACACCCTATCATCCCATGTGTAATGGCTTAGTGGAGAGATTTAATGGCACACTAAAGCAAATGTTGCGTAAATTGTGCCAAGAGGAGCCCAAGACATGGGACCGACTATTAGCCCCACTCCTGTTTGCGTACCGGGAAGTCCCGCAAGCCAGCTTGGGATTTTCGCCTTTTGAGCTGATCTACGGTAGAAATGTTCGAGGACCTCTCAGTCTACTTAAAGAATTATGGACCGGAGACAATCAAAGCGAGGAAGTGAAGACAACATATGGGTATGTCCTGGATCTCAGAGATCGCCTAGAAAAAACATTGCAGTTGGCACAAGAAAACCTGTCACGAGCTAAAACAACGCAGAAGAAATACTATGACCGGGGAAGTCGGATGCGTCGGCTAAAGGTTGGAGACCGCGCCCTCGTACTACTTCCCACGACGGAAAACAAGCTTATGATGCATTGGAAAGGACCTTTCAGGGTCACAGGAAAGAAGGGTGACTCTGACTACTGGCTGGATATGGGACATACTACCAAGCTGTTCCATATAAACATGTTAAAACGCTACGAAGAGCGTCCTCCAGAAATATCACCCCAGTCCGCATCTTTCATTGTAGTGGAAGAGGAAGAGACAGACACGCCAGTGCCTACCTTTAAAGCTACTGAGGGCTTTGGTACTGAAGCTATCAAGCTTGGTCCTAACCTCAGGAATAGACAAAGGGAAGAAATTGACGAGCTCCTAGCCACCCATAAAGACGTCTTTTCCGAAGTCCCCGGCAAGACAAACTTGTTAGAGTGTCGTCTTAAACTGACAACGTCCGAGCCTATCAACACTCCACAATATCCGTTACCATTCGCAATGAAAGAGGTAGTTGAGAAAGAAGTCGGAGAAATGCTGCGACTCGGAGTGATTGAAAGGTCCGACTCACCTTACAACTCACCATTGGTGCTGGTGAAGAAGCCCGATAAGAGTTACCGTACTTGCATCGACTTCCGTCGCATCAATGATGCGTTGGTCTCCGACGCAGAACCAATTCCGAGAACGGATGTATTGTTTACAGAGATCGGCACCAGAAAATTCTTCTCCAAGTTTGACCTTACGAAAGGATACTGGCAGGTGCCCTTGGACAAAGAATCCCGGCTAAAAACGGCATTCTCCACCCAATCGGGACACTACCATTTCCTCTATATGCCATTCGGTATCAAAACAGCGTCCGCAGTGTTTACCCGGCTAATGAGACGTCTCCTTCAGGGCATCCCGAACGTCGTTCATTATATCGATGATGTTCTCGTCGCTACGACAACCTGGGAGGAACACATGCAGACTCTGAGTGAACTGATGAATAGGATTCGAGAAGCAGGACTCAAAATTAAGCCCCAGAAATCGGAGATTGGAATGACGTCGATTGTGTTCCTGGGTCATCGACTGGGAGATGGAACAATTCAGCCGGTAGAGGACACGATCATAAAAATCGCCAAAGCCCCATTACCCACTACGAAGAAACAACTACGTTCGTTTCTTGGCTTGGCAGGATATTATCGTGATCTAATCCCTCACTACGCTGAGAAGGCACGGCCTCTGACAGAGATGACAAAGAAAAGGGAGAGTAACAAGATCAATTGGAATATTGAAGGGCAGACAGCTTTCGAAACACTAAAGCAAGCTCTGGCGTCTGGACCTATTTTAAAGGCTCCGGATCTCAAACGTGGATTTGTACTCCGCAGTGACGCCTCCGATTCTTGCATCGGTGCAGTCCTTATGCAAGAGCACGACGGTGTTTTATACCCGGTAAAATACGCCAGTCGTCAGCTACTGCCTCGAGAACAGAACTACTCAACAATCGAGCGGGAGTGTCTCGCGTTGGTGTGGGCAGTGGAAAAGTTCCACATATTTTTATATGGGACATATTTCACGGTTCAAACAGATCACCAACCGTTGCAGTACTTATCTCGAGCAAACCACCTCAACAGCAGAGTTCTGCGGTGGAGTTTAGTACTGCAAGAGTACAACTTTCACGTAGAACATATAAAGGGATCCGAGAATGTTGGAGCCGACTACATGAGTAGGTTGCAGTGAATATGTTCTGTGTGTTATTATTACAAGGTTATGCTTGTGTGGTGGACTGTTACTGGAGTTAATGACTGTATTTGTACTGTTCTTAGTTGCTGCCAAAAACTTTTCTTATTGTTGTTGGTTGAATGTTACGTTCTGTGGACTCGGTGTTTCGACGTGAGACATGTCAACGAAGAAGCAGTGTGGTGCCATCGGTGTGTTGTGATAGCTTGTGTGGTGCGCATCGAACGACAGTTTTTCAACGGGAAAAACTTCTTCGAAAGGGGGCCATTGTGATGCGATGGTGATGCGACTGGTGCGCGTAATTGTGAATGATTGAAAAGTGCGCGAAATTAAAGGATGACCGAGTGCACGTGCTGGGTCGCCTGAACAACGACGACGCCGAGGACCGGTACACGTGAGAGCGTGGAGCGCAAGCATCCAAGACCATAAAGCAAACAAGGGCCAATGGCTGATCACCACGGAGTTTTGAAAGGCCAATCGGGACGAGACAAGTGTGCCCCAGAGGAAGCCAATCCTGAAGGGCAAAAGAGCTAGTAGTTCGAGGTGAACGAGGCAAGAGGAAGGTCACAGCTGGGAGCTGAAGACAGGCAGTCGGGTGGCAGACCTGAGCCTTCTGGACTTCACCCGGTCTGGACCTCCGGAC
Source organism: Rhipicephalus microplus (assembly GCF_013339725.1). Classification (NCBI taxonomy): domain Eukaryota; kingdom Metazoa; phylum Arthropoda; class Arachnida; order Ixodida; family Ixodidae; genus Rhipicephalus; species Rhipicephalus microplus. The sequence goes on along the minus strand of NC_051171.1, from coordinate 127,604,830 downwards.
AACGCCTTCCAAGGACGGCGAGCTGCCTCAACGGTCGAGACCAAGGCCTGCAGATTCCGGTGCGGGTGCAGCAATGGCAGTTCGGGTCACGGGCCTGAGCCTTGCAACCAGCCACCTCATCGGGCGAATCTGGGCCGCCACAGGCATCACCGAGCGAGTCCCGTTCCATCGTCGCCGCCAGCGAGCATCGGTACACGCCGTCGCCACCATTACAGCAGCAACGTTTTGGTGAGATCGAACTTGCTCTCTTCCCTGCACCGCCGAATCACCGCGTCAGAACTGCATCATGTAGCTGTGACTTTCCGTCGGCAGTTTCGGGACTTTAGATGTTTGTTTTCCTTCTAAATCCCGCTTTTAGCCAGCTACTCATTTCTTGCAGTTTGTGTTTGAGTTTTGCTTCAGTTCTGCAGTAAATGTTTAGGTGTTGTTTGTTAAGCAAACGGCTTTGTCCTTATTAGAAAAACTCTCCGGGGCTCAACCAGGAGAAACAAATCAGCAACAAGAACCCGCATCACACTCCCCCCCCTCCCAGCACCGCCTTCTGTGCAGGAGAACCGTGCAGTCCGGAAATAACGTCGTTTCCTCCGCCGAACTACTTTGCAGTTCCGTGTATGGCTACGTCTCCCCCTCCGAGCCCGAGAACTGGTCTGAGAGAATGGACCAAAGACGCTATTTAAGGCCGAGCCGGCCCCATGTTAGGAGATTTTGCCCCAGCCGACGTTGTCGTGCTGGCCGGCTCTGTAAAACGACAACCTGCTACAGTAAACGCTACTTTTGTTGCTGTTTTCCAAACGGATTGCCTCCCTGTTTCACCTTCGGGCTAAGGCTTCATCGAAGTCCGCTAACGACTCGCCGCTCTTCGCCACCGCTACCATTGCGACAGAGCAAATTCATAACAATATGTAGTCGTTACGTTAATTGATAAAGCAGTTGAAACAGAGATACTAAATAGCTACAATATATGAATGAAAACAGTAATGAAAATTCGATTAATTGAAGTTCAAAGAGAGGCCAAACGAGACCCGGACAAGGCAGTGCCTCTATACTGGGCCGAATCACACAAAATTCGAAGAAAAACCTGAAGCAGCCGGACTGCAAACACCCATCTTTTTTGAATAAACGATACGCTCTCTTGTTACTGGTACAGATTTGCGCGTAGGCGTCTTCTCAAAGCGCATGTAAGTGGAAGGGACGTAGCTTAACTGCACAAACAGAGTTTTTTTTTATATACTTCGTCCTATTGAATAACCGCTATTGCTATATCCCTACAGTAGCGAGGCGATCAGGCTGGCTGGCTATGCATAGCAAGTTGTGGTGAGGATGAACGGAGCTATACATAATTTTGTGCGTTAAAACGGTAATGAGGCGAGCAATGGCCGCGGTGCCCGAAAACACCGAGAAAAGTTGCGGCAGTGTTTCCGGCGGATGTCCCGCGCACGCGTACATGCGTGGCTTTGTCTACAGTGTTCTATAATGTATAGGGAACAGTGAATTCGATCTATACAGGGGGAGATCAGACACGTACACAACTACAATGCACGAAGAAGATATCGTATGTAAAAGAATTTAAAAAAGGAGAAAAAAAAAGAAACGGATAGTAGCGTCTATGTTCAGCGTACGTATCGCGTTTCGATCCCCTAATTGGAAAAAAATGCCAGGTTAATGAGATTTTAGGTTCGTCGGTGCTCCTATGGTGGCCTCCTGGGACATCTATTTTTTAGTACTAGAAGCTGCGATTACTTTTTCCTTCTTTTTCTTCGCATTTCTTTAAAATTTTAAGTGAAGAATTGTTAGCTACGCCCACTGCAATTTGTTTAAGCGCCAGTGGCTATTATTTGAAGCCATGTATTGTAGCAGACGTTCCTTCCTTTTCTTTCTCTGTTTTGCTTTTGTTCCTTGTTTTTTCTATCACACCTGGCAGCGTCTGGACTTCAACGCGGAAAAACCACTGCTCGGGGGCCGCGGTACATTATGGCAGCCACCTCGCAGCTGAAATTGAGACTAGTAAGCATCGTTTCTTTCAATTACGCTCGAAAACTCGAGTTTAAATGCTTAACATAAGCTAGGAATCAATTACGCTCGATAAGTACAAACGCTTAACATAAGTTGGAAGATTAGTCTATAGACTACGTTTGCGGTCCAGGATCGCGTGTATGTCATCCATGACAGTATGTTGTTCCCTCTGCGTTTCCGTTTTCCGGTAGCGCTACAAAAAACTATCTTTTTTTTTTTCACGCTAGTAGTGAACGCGAATTATACCTGAATCACAGACGTCTCGCTTGAGCAGCGATGCTGAGTCTCCCATGTGGAGTTAAAAGACAAGGAAAATTAACAATAATTGAAGATTTCTCTATTAGCCATAAATTCTTTGCTGTTTATTGATGCAAACGAATCGTTATAAAGTGTTAGGATATGAGTAGAAATATAAGAATGAGCCAGCTAGAGAAAAAAAAATAGAAAGAAGGAACGAAAGAAAGGTAAGAAAGCTTGTTAACCTACCTATCTTTTCTTCGTTATTTCAATCTGCAAACCTGCACGTGGGTGAAAAAAAAAAAGAAAATGCACACAATCACTGCTGTTCACAGCACAGGATGGGCACTCCAGAGTATACTAACTTTCCGAGCCTAAAAATCTATTCATCCTGGTATATGGCGTCATTTTCAATTGTCACTGTAACCACTATATTCGACGATCTTCGCCCCTATTGGAAGGTGCAGAGCTACAGAGCACGCCTGAAGACTACTCGACGAAAGTAGCGCAGCCCCCCCCCCTCCTCTCCCCTCCCCTCCCCTAGCTGACAGCACTCGTCATTACGAAAGCCTGCCGCGCAGAGTTCGCCATATTCGGCGCGGCTCCCATCAGCATCTCAAGGAGGACGACAGAAGTTGGTGACACGTCGCATGGCTCCTCGTCAGCGCACCACGATGGCTTACTTCCCCGCCAAACACAAGCTTGCTTTCTTTCTTTCCTTCTTTTTTTTTCTTTATTTCCCTCGGTTCTCAGACAGGATGAAAAGCAAAAGAAAAGAACCAACAATAACAAGTGAAAAGAGGAACGGAAGGACAAAAAGGGGCCCTCGCAGGATCACTAGCTCTTTCGCACAAGAGCCGGGCATGTCAGCGCCTTCCGGCGGTATACGCGTCGCTTATGCTCGAAGCACATGTGCTTCGAGCATAAGCGACGCGCCAGCAGATTCAACATTGGCTCCGAGTGTGGTGGTTGGGTATGGCGGCGCCATAAAGTGCAGCTGAGCCACTCACTGCGTGTCGCGGAGTCGATGGCATGAAGAACGATGTTCGAGCTTGTAGTCCGCTGTCGGAGACAGCCGCCGCTGCCGTGATTAACGCTGCCGCGCGAGCATTATATAGAAGCACCACGCTACGTGTAATCGAAGGGCGACGGGTGTGCTACGCAATTATACCTTGTACCAACGTTACGGCCCGATGTTACTGAGAAACTGCAACGATTCTTGCATTAGGCGGCTTAAAACGACATCACTGGAACGGCCGCGATGGAACACTAACATGGCGGTACGAAAACTTGGTGCTGCCAGTGTTATCAGTACATCGGATGCTGGTGCCTACACTTTGTGCAGAGGCCCGGTAACGTTCCAGCGACGTCGTTATCACATCAAAACAGGTTAATCGCCGCGTGAATATACTGCTTTGACATCACTTAGCCACCAAGTTGGAGCCATGTCGGCCGTCAGCGACGTCACGTTTTAGTTATCAAGGAGGAGGAGGAAGCAACAAAAGAGAGAAGGCAGGGAGGTTAACCTGAAAGACATTCGGTTGGCTACCCTACACTGGGGGATTAGGAAAGGGGACAAGAAAAATGAGAAAGAGGGAAGAGAGGAAAAAGAAAAAAAAGGGGGGGGGGGGGAAGACTGACAGATACTGCGGTTATCAATAACCGCAGTATACCATTGCGAGCTCAATAAAGGTGACGACACTTGATTCCGGTTTTCGCTGTTACGTTAAATCAGATTAAGGTTTGAATGTCAACCAAAGACGATATTCAAAGAGAGCTCATTTTATCAGGGGTGTTCGTAAGATTAGGCGTCAATCAATCGCGACATCCGAAATAAAAAGAAACAAAGTTGGGTCATTTCTTATGCGTGTTACGATTTACGAGATATCGGATTACCCCATACGGAGACGGGCGAAGTGACGTTGGTGGGGAACTCTCGATGCGACTCGTGTAACTGCAGAACACAACACAGGTTGTGTCACCGTAGTCAGTCACATGCTAAGTAGCTGCTGCTGCGAAACGTCGGCAGTGGCGCAGTCGTTGACGCGTACGTGTTTTCGACATAATTTTCTCCCGAAAAGAATACTAAAGACCTCAATGGAAAAATAATTCTACACATATGGTTGAACGAGGCACCAAAAGGTGTCGCCACTATCATCACTACATCCAGCGCTTCATCTGCTTATTAGAGAAGGTGTCAGTTAGTCGCCAGACGGCTCGGGCAAACTAAACGGAAACAGAAAAATACGAAATAAAAGGAAGCGCTCAGAAGGAGGCGCCAGATACCCAGACGCCTCCAAGACGCCGAGACATACAGAGGCACGTCGACTGCAGAGCCATCATGACATAAGAGAGAGAAAAACAGACAAAACGTCTGTCCTTCTTTCCTGCCACAATTGCGTTTCCGGTGCCATGCGCCGACCAAATGAGAAAACGTGCTTCGTCCTTCCGTCCATCCCTCTTGCTCCCCTCCTCCTCTTCCTCCCTCGTTTCGAACTTTCTCTCGCCCCTTACCGCGCCGCAAGAGCTAGTGTATACCAAGGCACGCAGCCCGGCCAGCCTTGGCTAGCGCCGAACAGCACCCAAGAAAGACAAATAGAAGAACAAGGAATGACTGAGCGCAAGAGAGTACAAGCGCGAGAACTAGAACAATAAGAACAGTATCAACGTCGTCGCGTCAGGGCCCCTTTGGCGTCCTTTTCTTCGGCCCTGTTCCCAAACTGGCCGTTCTCCATCAGCCCCGTTCGACAGGCGAACCCGGGGCTTTCCGCTGGCTCAGCCATTGGCCTGCACTGCTGGCTGTTTGGAGGCCCTCGCAGTATAAACAAAGGGACGTCTGGGCCCCTCGTTCTTCCACATGTATTGCATCGACGCTTCTAAAGCAACATGGGCACCGGCGAGACGCCGTGCTGCGATGCACGCCAAACTCCGCTCCACACGCCGCGGCCGACATGTTGAGGAAACGAACTGCTAAAAGGTTTTTCTTTTTTTTATTATTGGCCGGAACTCGCTGAATGCGCCGGTTCTCTATCGATGACCGAAGCTAGCAGTATTGGTCTCGGGTAAGTGCGTGGGAGGGAAGCACCTGGAACACTGAGTGCTGATGCCACCTTTTCAATCAGTTGCTGACCCGAAGGTCGCAAGTTCAATCCCGACAGCGGTGGTCACTTTTGATGAAGGCGATGTGGCAGAGGCTCGTTTACTGTGCGATATTAGCTCTCGTTAAAAAACACTAGATGATGAAAAGTTTCGGAGCCTTCTACTGCGACGTGCATCATGATCCTTTTGGCACGTGAAAACAAAACGAAAACAAAAAAGTGGCACTTGCACAAGGACGCGGATCTCCGGGGCAATGCAGACAAGCGTACAGAACGCGACCAATTCTTTGAAGGGACACTAAAGTCACATAACAATGTATATAAGAGTGATAGCTTAATCTATGACAACATCTAAAATGACAATATTATCAACAGCAGTGGCTTACTGACTGAGAAATTAAGGTAAATGAACGAGAATACATGCGCCACGAGTAGGACATTCGAAAATTAATTTCGATGACGTGAGACTTACAGCATACAATTGATTATTAGTAATCGCATTAGCTGCACAAATTAAGAACCTTCCGTGCATCGAGAGACGTAATAAAATACTGCTTGTTCATTTTTGTTTGATTCATCGAAAAAAGAACCGCCGGACGTTATTACGGGGAATGGCACGAGTGATTCAAAAGCTCAATTTTCTCTTGGTAAGGCCGGACAGCTCGTGCCATCTAGCGGGGCCCAGTTGAATCAAGCACGCTTACCATCTCGGAGGCCATGGTTAAAAATTGCTCAATGGTCGTTGTTACTGCCGTGGCTCTCACCACCTTCACTCTGCTGCTACGAGTGCCGGCAGTAAAGCCGGGCAACGTTGTTCACGGTAACACTGACGTGAAACGGCCACCTTTAGGCGGGTAATTTGAAGCGTGCTAACGCGATGCGGACCACTAAAACGTGATTTTATTTAAAAATAATCACTTCCTTGGCACAAAAGTGGCATTACGAGGTCTCTGGACCGCTATTTCAGCAATCAACATCGGCTTAATATATGCTTCTAGTGTCCATTTAAATACACACTAAACTGGCAAACAATCAGTTTGATCTTATAAAGTGTACTCCGAACATTTTTGCGTCAATAATTTCACCACCGTAGGCTCCCAAATACAAGATAAAATGAAAAGTCAAGCCTTCACTTTAAGTTCGCCCGAAATCTCCACCTTGCGGATTTTATTTAAAATGTTTCATTCATATTTCGGCCAAGGCTGAACGAAATTTTTTGGAGCTTGGCATGCTTAGTCTGCGGGCCTAACAGAGGACAGCGTAAGTTCATACAATTAGTAATTAAGTATAAGAATTATCAGTCAGTAGTATATCAGGAATAGGAATTTTCGAATCTAAATAGCGTATCGGCGATCGGCACGAAAAGTTTAAGGGGCCATTGCCACCCACATTTTCTTTTAGCGCATTTTATCGCGTCAAGCATGGTGATTTTAGTAATGTGAAGGAGTAATTTACTAACGCGAAAAAAAACACTCTTTATCTTTACTTTTCCTATTTAAAAACGAAAGAGGGAAGAAGAATGATACGTGAACAGGGTTCTACGTCTTCTTTTATTGAGTGTTTCTTGCGCATAGGCATTGAAAAATGAAATATTTTGGCAAGACAGTATTGCCGTCGACCGTAACCCTACTGTGTTTAGGCTGTTGCTCACTCATCACCTCACACTGTAACATTCATTACGCCTTTAGACACGGACTCCCAGCCTCCACCGAAAGGAGACTGCACTTGTTATTGGCAAGGAGCTTGAGGGTATGTCTGGGTTTACCACGGTCAACTTCCAGTGATTTAGTGTATGCGGAGGCTCGAGAGCCACCTTTGGCAGTACTGCGAACTAAAGAAACATCTCGAAATTTATTTAGAATTTTCACGCAACATGACAGTCATTTTTTATCTGGTGCACTAACACAAAGAACGGCAACGAGACTACAGGATACTATATCATCATTTCAAGCAGTAGTACCAGAATTTAAACAATGGAAACCTTCAAAACCACCTTGGACGCTGCCACTTCTCAACGTTATCCGTGAAATAGACGGCATAGAGAAGAAAGCAGCCATGGCACCTCTAGTAGCGGCACAGTTGGTACTTCATCAGCTTCATGTAATGCATAATGAAAAAACGAAGATATATACAGATGGATCATGCACAGAAGAAGCGTCAGCCTGTGCGGTCTTTATACCCGAAATTCAGGAAAAGAAGATGTACAAACTATCGCACAAATCTTCATCGACGACAGCAGAATTGGTGGCTATCTTTGAAGCAGTTAAGCTTATCTGCGAGAATCCAGATCCACGAAAATGGGTGATATGCACTGATAGCAAACCTGCTCTTCAGCTAATCAGAAATGTGAGATCACCTTACAGAAATGGTGAAATACCACAATGTATCGCAGAAACTGTGGAATATGCCTCATCGCAGGGTCACAACATCGTATTCCAATGGATACCCAGCCACATTGGAATAAAGGGAAATGAAGATGCTGATAGTCTCGCGAAGAAAGCATTGAAGGAAGGACGGGATTGCACAATCCCTATATCTGGGGCGGATATTCGACATTTTATATCGCAAGGAGCTAACCATTGTTCGATGGAGAAGTGGTTTGAGAGCCCTAAATCAAAGGAAACGGTACTTTATGAAGTTGATCCACACAGAAAATTTTCCATAGCGACAGACCTTCCACGACACCTAGAGACATTGATCCACCGACTTAGATTGGAAGTAGCATACACAAACAGCTTCCTGCACAAGATACATCGATCCAACTCACCGGAATGCCATTGTGGTCATGCAGAAGAAAATGTTCGCCATATTCTTTTGGAGTGCATTAAATACGCGAAAGAAAGAGAAAAATTAAGGAACAAATTAGCAAGTTTGGACAGACGGCCCCTCACAATAAAGAAACTACTTGGACCATGGCCTGAGATGCATCTTCAGAAAAAGGCAATAATCTTCCTGACAGACTGTTTAGTGGAGACCGGACTGGACAAGCGCCTATGACTGACAGCCAGAAATGAGTATTATGTAAAGGGTGGTCATGTATATACTGGCATTAGAGTAGTAAGATGTGCGTGAAAGTAGTTTATGACTGTGTGAACTGCGTGAAGAAAACTGTGTATTGACAGGTTATTTGAACTGGTTTCAGTGTGCTATTATGTGTTCTTTTTTCCTTTTCCGTATTGTTAATTTTTGGGTACCGTTCTGTATTATTTTTTTTATTTTTCGCTGCAGAACTCTGTGATATGGAGTAGCCGAGGCAATAGGCTCCTCAACCTCTCCACAGCAAAACAGTTAAAACAACAACAACAACAACAACGCCTTTAGACAGTTCTCTCTCTCTCTCTCTCTCTCTCTCTCTCTCTCTCTCTCTTTTTGCGTTCTTTCTATGCCTCGTTCAAATTGTGCCCTTTTGTTGTGCTTCTAAACAAGCGTTGCCTTGATATGATATAACAGTCTTAATGTTGTGATACTATGTTTCATTTTTCACTTCCTATGTAATCTCCCCTCCCTTATATAATACACCGAGAGGGGCCTTTAAGAAAAAAATTAATAAATGATGATGCATGAAGAATATGATGATGATGATGATGATGATGATGATGATGGTGATGATGATGATGATGTTGAAAAGGAAAAGATTGCAGTACCGCATAAGCGAACGATGGAAGTGTTATCGAAAGGCACGCGCAAGCCACCACCCAACCCAGTGAATTCCCGACCCCCTAAACTCACAGACAAGCTCCCGCGGCGGGCTGTGCAAATAAAGAAGGAACGAAAAAAAAAAACACAAAAAAGAGAAAACAGCCGAGAAAACTAGAAAAAGAGTGCGTTGGAGCGCGAGTGACCCGACCATGTGTTTTGCCTGCGCTCGGGCCCCTTCCATGCACGCCCTGTAAATCAAGCGGGGTCCGAGCTCTTGCGCAGGGTTCATAAGCCCTTCTCCTTCCTATTTCTAGACTATATATAGATTCCGCTAAGGAGCGCTCGGAGATTCATGGGGTCTGCAGGCGAGAGAGGCACGCAGAAACAGCAGACCCGCTGCGGCGCGTCGGAACACATATATTCCAGAATTTGATTCATCTTATTTTATTGTCAGTGTGTCTTCTGGCACGGGCAACCACGCGTGTTACTTAGCGAAAACTTACAGCCACCCTGCCAATTTGATCCCCCCGCCCCCCACCCAGATGGAAAGAAAAGAACACTACAAGCAGTTTGTGGTGCTATGGCTGTTATTGCACGGGCGCTTCGGATGTGTGCTTCTGTTTGGAAAGTTACTTCTCGGAGAATGGATGCGAGTAATTCGCAGAGACTAAAGACAAATAAATACAAAGCGATTCAACGGCTTCATCGCGATCAATGGCCCACTGTATCACACGTGCGTTTTACAACGAGACGAACGATCGAATTCATCAATTTCCTACCCCTGCCCTCTTCGTACAGCCCGTGCCATTCCGACAACGCGAGGCGCGGGTCAAACCGGATAGCTGCACAGTGCGACCGGCGCCTAGCACCTTACTAAAAACCAAAACAAAGAAAGAAAAAAAGAAAGAGGACAAGAAACAAAGGAAGAACAAAACTGCGGGACTTCCAGGGGGCCGTCCTCTGCTCTACGGCTAGCCTCGCGTTCCGGTCTTTCCACTTGTCCGCCAGCCGAAAACAAGACGACGGCCCACACAACGCGGGACAGCCCACGAAAAAGCGGGTCGGTCGTCCCGGCAGCGACAGAAGCGCACAAAAGCGAAAAGGACGACGACGTGGACGACGCTAAACGACTTCGGCTCCGGCATAGGAGACAAAATGACCCGAACGCTGCTGCGTATACGTGTACAAAACAGCGAGAGGTCTTGTTCTTCGCGGATGCTGGATAGATCGCGCACTCCTGTTAACGACAGCGGGCCTGCTTCCATGGCTGGATCGTCCGGTGGGGAGGAGGTCGCGCGGGGAGGGAGGTCGTAGTCGCGACGCTGCCTAGAACGCCCGGGTCATTCCGCGCGCGCCGATGCGACTGCGGTGCAACCAACTACCTCCCCCCCCCTTCCCCCCCATACACGCACACTCCGCTTTTAGCCATTTCTCCTCCTCCGTCGCACTAATACACATACCGGCGTACACTGTACCAAGCGCTGTGCCTAATGTTGCGAGTCGCCCGTAGCTCTTCGCTGAAGCGCATTGTTCTTTTAGAACGAAGAGAAGGATAGATGAAGCACGAGGAATGAAAGGCACGCGCGGTAACGATTGGCCGCGCAGCTTCTCTGTCTTACAGCCGCATCGGCTCGCGGCAACTCGTCCCCATGTCTGCTTGCAGCGTAAGGGCCACCCGCGAGATCGCCTCAAAGGTTATGAAACAAATAACGTTAAAGAAAAAAATGGTTCGTAAATAAAGACCGCGCGGGTGCAGAAAACTGCCAAACCAATAGCGCCAAGGCGCGCGGTTCGAACAACAGAAAAAGTGAATAAATAAACCATAACAATTACTATATTAACAGAGCCTAAGCTTTCGATAATATGGTCGGCCGAATACTCGGCGCTGTTCTAGTACCACGAGTATCTCGTTTTCATGGACTTAATCTGGCCGAATGAAAAGTTCCATGTTTACCGGTTCGGCGCCAGCCTTCTTCGCCGTTGCAACCACGTAACATCTAACAAAGATGGCGCACATGAAAAGGCCGAGCACAAACACACGCACGCTGCATCTCTCCCAGCACACAGATATCCGAACAGCCTCTCTCTCTCTCTCTCTTCTCACAAGCGCACGCACGAACGAACGCACACACGGTAGACGCGAACAAGGTCTGGGGTGGCGCTCAGGGTTAGAAGGTCGGGCGCAATTTAGGCGTTGAACTCCGGCAGCTACATAGCTGGCCTCTATGCGTAAGAGCCACGTCGTTACTCCCATGTCTCCTGCCCTTGTTTCCTTTAAGTTGCAGCACTCGGGCCGGTCGCAAACGCTACGACAGCGCCATAACAGGCAAGCTGCAGAGTTCAAAAGAACGGCGCGAGGAAACAGGCCGCGGCAACACTTTTGACGGTCGTTACACACGCGTGTACAAAGAGACGACGCGCGTCGTTAGTTCCACAGTGCGCGAGCTGAGCGTAATAAAATCGACGGTACCACTTGACCTGCCCTCCTTGGAGTCAGCGGAGCAAGTTGTCTTATAAGAGGTAGCCACTGCGACATGCCTTTTGTCTTCTACGTTGGAGGGCAAGCGTACGTGCTATCTTCTAGCAGCCACATACGCCTCACAGAGTGGATGCATTGAGAGCTCACCCTACAAGAAGCTGTTATACGTGATTGTTAGTGTTGACGCCCTTCCCGCAATAGAATTACGAGGCAGCGCCAGTCGGAGTCGCGCGAAGCCAGTAATGAAGTTGTTACGAGGTCAGCCTGTAGAGGCACATCCGCACACGGACCGAACTTCCCTGCGAATCTTGGGCGGTGGGCGATTGGAACGCGGAGACACGGCGCCGGGCCATCGGGCGAGATGCATCGGTGAGGTTTGCGTTGTTGCGCGAATTGCGTCCCCGATAGTGAATATTACCTAGATATATATGCCCTTTTGGTGTGTTTATTTTTCTTTTCTATTATTCTTGAAGCATACACGTAATCAACAGTAGACAGGATAAATATACGTCCACTGATAACTACACTTACATTAATCTATTTGCCAAATGGTAAGCTGATTTAGTAGGTGCGTATTCGTTTTCTGAAGAAAGAAACAAAGAAAAAGAACGTTGAGAGAATTCGCTGTCTTTCCTGTCTACTTTTTCTGTGCGCTGTTTTTCTTCAAAACAAAAAAAAACTACAGAGATTTCGACAGTTATTTGCCAATATCATAACGTAGTCCACGTACTGAGAGCACTCGTGCACTACTAATCCTACCGAAATACTTTTTACCTTGCGAATATAACGTAAAACATCATTAGTGGGTCCGGCAGCGGCATGATGTGCAGTCGCTACAGTGTCTTCTGCTTCATTTTGCAGATTGCCGCCAGTCTGGGAAACCACTATCTCCACTTGCATGCCCCTTCCAAAAGCCACCTTTGCAACGCGCCCTTCAAACGGCATGACGAAGCCTTCAATAACAGCACGTGCGCCAAATCATCGACTCTCAGGGACGTGCCCGCTGCCACGTGGTGCTCGCCCGTCGGCTGGTCCATGATCAGCTGGCCAAATTGCACACGGCGTGGGACGGCAGCGACACCTACCTGGAGGCAAACGGACATAAAAGCATCGTCGCCGACGCTCCCCTTCAGTGGGTCCGGCAGCGGCATGATGTGCAGTCGCTACAGTGTCTTCTGCTTCATTTTGCAGGTAGGGAATCCGTACCGGTATAAATGCCATAGAAGTGACAACCGTTTTTTGCTGCTTCTGCCGGACCCTACCTGCGCATGGCTTTTGAGTGTTGTCACTAATGTAAAAATTGTCTTGAGATTTCTGTTACTTTTGTCTGGTGACGTCGAGACCAATCCCGGCCCCGCATCCAAAACTGAACAAATGTTATTACAATTGCTAGCTGGGCAAACACGTATTAGCGAAGATATATTAGCACTCACCACAAGGGTTGCAGCGTTCGAAGCCCGTCTAACAAAGTTGGAGTCTAGTGTCACTGATAATAACGATCTTGTGAAACGTGTGCCGGAAATGGAGATTAAAATGAACGATCTAACTAAAGCAGCGCACACACTTGATCGCAAAAACGACGACTTGGAAAATCGATCACGACGAAATAACCTTATAATACATGGATTGCTGGAACCACATAATGAGAAACCCGAGCAGCTACTACCGTCGGTCGTGAACCTTATATCAACGAAGCTTGATACTGAATGTGACAACATCGAACGCTGTCATCGCCTCGGAACACGCAGAAGCGACAGTCCAAGGCCAGTAATTATCAAGCTACTCGATTTTCGAACCAAATCCGAGATCTTAAGCAAGGCTAGCAAATTAAAAGGAACGGATATCTTCATCAACGAAGATTTTTCAGTCAGGGTTCGACAAATCCGCAAGGAACTATGGCAACACTCTGCTGACCTAAGAAAAGTAGCCAAAAAAGTACGACTACAGTACGATCAGTTAGTAATTGACAGTGTTCGCTACGTCTGGGACAACGTCACAAAGTCAGTTATTGAAGCGTCTAGCAATCGTGTTCCCCGTAGCAATGAATGACTTTCCGGAAGCCAGCGTAAATTAGTGCTGCTGAACGTAAATGCTCGCAGTTTGGTGAATAAGACTGTAGATTTTAATTGGCTCATCCAAACTTACGCCCCATCACTAATTTGTGTTACTGAGACATGGTTAAATAATACTATTTCTGAGGCTGAATTCCTACCCCCGGGTTTCTCGGTGCTACGTAAAGACAGAGAGGACAGCCGCGGTGGCGGTGTCGCCATCTTCTTAAAGAATAGTTTGAAGTTCTATCCATTACCCGACCTTCCCGAGTCAGAATTTTTATGGTGCAAAAATCAGCGTTGGGGGGAAAATAACCGTATTAGGCGTAATATACCGGCCTCCTGGTACAGACCACGTTGTTTTTCCTGCTATTAGTGATTATATATTGAAAAACAGGCTTCACAAATTTAAACTGATTTTTATGTGGTGATTTTATTGTACCGCATGTTGACTGGAATTTACTCTTACCCACTGGTCGCGATAGGGCACTCAGTGAAGCTTTAGTTGACCTTGTTGTGTCGTTTGATCTTACCCAAGTAGTCGATGTTCCTACGCGGGAAAATGCAATTTTAGACCTTGTATTCTTGAATGAGGCTGTACAGCAGAATTGATTTGAATGTGAAGCAGTGAATGGGGTATCTGACCACAAGGCAGTCCTTCTTAGCTTGAATGTTGCCTGTGAACCCAAACTTCCGACGTACAAACGGTTCTGGATTTTACCCACGCGGACGACAATTCAATTCTTGCATTTTTAGCAGCGTCTTTTGATGATTTCTTGTTCAATAGCAACCAATGTCATGTGGACTTGTTAGTTGATCAGTTTTATAAGATTGTTGAACACTGCATACACACATATGTCCCACAGAAGTGCCTAAAACGAAACCCTCGGCATCCTTGGCTAAACAGAGAAATTATTCAGCTTACTCGGCGAATAAAGCGACTTCGAAGGCATCGTAACACTCTCCTAAATAACCAGCATTTATTGAACTCTCTGAAAACAGAGCTAAGAGAAAAAATGCATGCTGCCCGCAAATTCTACTATGAAAGTTCGTTAACAACCTTTATGAAAAACGACCCATCTAAATTCTGGAAAACTCTTAATCCTGCAGGCCCGACATCTTCCTTACTTATTGTGAACGAGCAGCCCTCTTCGGATTCTTTAACTATCTCGGAAGCGTTCAATGGTTATTTCAAATCAGTGTTTAGTACAGATGATGGCACCAGTCCCGCTTTCGCTCTTGACAGTACATTGCCTGCCTTCCCAGAACTACAGATTAGTTACGCTGGAGTTGTCAATCTCCTACTGAACATCGACACAAATAAGAGTGCCGGCGCTGATAACATCCCTAACACATTTTTAAAACGTTACGCTGAATGGAATGCGAGGTATTTAACAGTCATTTTTCAGAGATCCCTTGAAACAGGAATTGTACCGCAGATTTGGAAAAATGCAAAAGTTGTTCCGGTGTTCAAATCTGGCGACAAACAAGTAATTCCAAACTATCGACCTATTTCATTAATCTGCACCTGCTGTAAAATTTTAGAACACATTATTCACAAACATGTAGGTAGTCACATATTTAACTGAAAACAACCTCCTCTCCCAAAATCAACATGGCTTTCGTGCAGGATTTTCAACAGTCACGCAGTTGCTGGGGTTTACGCATGACATCGCTTCGACTTTAAACGATCGCGGTCAAGTGGACGCCATTTTTATTGACTACTCGAAAGCGTTTGATACTGTTTGCCACAATAAACTCCTCCTCAAATTAAAAGCCTTTCTGCGCGGCACTCACGGCATTCGCTTGTTATCTTGCCTTTCAGATTACCTAAATTTAAGGCAGCAGTTTGTCGCGTTTAACAATTCGCATTCGTAATCCCTCCCTGTCACATCAGGTGTGCCGCAGGGCTCAATACTTGGGCCTCTTCTTTTCCTAATTTATCTCAACGATGTTGTCGAAATAACAAAAAATACAAAGGTCAAACTCCGTCTATACGCCGACGACTGTGTCCTCTATTCTTGTATTAGTACCTCCCGTGACCAAATACAGTTAAATAATGTTTTTTCTTCTTTCCGTACCTGGAGCTCAACGTGGCAAATGGCACTAAACCTTAACAAAACGGTAAGCATGACATTCACAAACAAGAAGGAACCCCTACGTTTTTCCTATGGCCAGAACATGAAGCATGTCAACGAATACAAGTATCTTGGCGTAACATTCTCACCGAACTTAAAATGGCATAAACATATAAACCTAATCTGCTCGAAAGCGCTCCGAAAATTGGGCTTCTTGAAGCGAACGTTAAAAGATGCAACTCACGAATGCAAACTAACAGCATACAAATCCCTGATACGGCCTGTTCTTGAATACGCCTCCGTTGTCTGGTCACCTCACTGCGCATGCGACATAGCACACTTGGAAGGTGTTCAAAAAAAGCAATAAGATTCTTATATCACCGTTATGATCACAATTTTTCGCCTTCGTCACACGCTGTACGTCTATCACTCAAATCACTTGAACACAGACGTACTTGCGAGCGTATCGGCACTTTACATAAAATCGTGAACAAGATAATCACCATTGACATGCCCTTTTCCTTTGCCAACTCCGTTGCAAACACTCGCAGGTCAAACCCCATTAACATCACACTTTTTATGCCATTTCTAGATTGTTTTAAGTTTTCATTTTTTCCTTTCACAGTGGAATTGTGGAATAATCTGGATGTTTCTCTCCGAAAGTTGCCTACCAATAGTTTCTTGAATGAACTACCAAACCATGTGTTTTGTTAGTTTAGTATGTATTCACTGTTATGAACCCACTCTCCTGCAATGTCTCGAACTGTGAGACAGCAGTATTTGTAAATAAAATAAAAAACCGGCCTATGGGCAATTCATAAGGTCTTGCATGCTATGTATGTATGTATGTATGTATGTATGTATGTATGTATGTATGTATGTATGTATTTATGTATGTATGTATGTATGTATGTATGTATGTATGTATGTATGTATGTATGTATGTATGTATTGTCACGGGGTCGTGACGTGGCCGAAGACAGGAGACTTCGTGTTGGGATTTAACTGTTTATTTGGGCGAACCTGTGCCCGGTAAACGGAAAGTCCAATTACAGCAGCAGTCTCGCACAGATAGCAGTCTCGGACTGATAGCGGCGAACGGAGCGTCGTCCTTCGATCAACAACAACTGACAAGCGGCGAAGCGCGTCGGCATTTATACTCTTGCCGTCGAATGTTCTAGCGTTATCGCTGGTGGTGGCGTAGGTTCCAGAACAATCTGTACCGTTCGCACAGTGGGCGTGATCTTATCGAAATGATCTACTACAGTCCGGAACATTCTCGAAAACTGCAGGCGCGGTTTGCGCTGAGAATCGTGCGGTGTTTTGGGACGATAACAAAAACTTGGGGAATGGAACGTGGCAGTATGTATGTGCCATATCTATCTATATTATTGGTCGATTGTCTAAGGCAGATCCCCTATATATACCACACAAGGTTCAAGAAAGTATATTCGATTCGAATAATAAGCGTGGTAGTGTTCCCATACCCGTAGCGTGCGCAGCAGCGCATCTGCTCCACTGGTTCCAGCGCCATTCTTCTAATGCACATAAAAAAATAAAAGACAAACACACCCAGTATCGTCCTTGCAGCGAAACCGGCTTCCGCTGCGCCGCACAGAACAAGACAGTGTGCACGCTGCCCAGTCGATCCGATGTGGCAACGGCTACGAGGCGTCGGTGCCGAGAAGAGATTGCCTCCCCTCGGCGGTCGCCCTCGCATAGCCGCGACGCGCCTCCCTCGACTTGTACACACTCCTCGCATGACGGATGGAAGAGGATCGACGTGACCGGCTACGAGGGAGGCTCGATGCGGCTTCCCCGTGGCTGTGACTCAGATTCTATCTCGCACCACCAAGCTGCCAGAAAGCTGCGCGCGATAAAGAAGACCCGCCGACCAGCCGGGGCACGCTCCTTCCTATAGGGCCACATAATGGAGTGCGTGATAGATAAATGACCGTACGCGGGACAGTTACCTGAGGAAGATGAAGCGCGCCTCGGTGTGGACACATCGAATAGCATCGCGCGTTGGATAACGGGGTCGCGATGCTTTTCGCGTCGGTAAAGAGCGTCCAGTATTGCCCGCAACTTCATCGAGTGACTATAGCACAGCACGTTCGCAAGGGTAGCGGTTTGTGCGTACGCGTTGGCATTCTTTTCCAGATTTTCTTTTGTTTTACTGTTTGTTTCATTTTCTCACGATGCAATACGCACGGCATGGACTTTCATGAAGAAGAACGATAACGGCTCAAAGTTTTCGTAGCAACACGGCCTCCACCGACAGCCTCTGCGCGCGTTGGCTGGCCGTGTTGCTCAGTTCAGCCCTGGACGATCAGCTATGGGCAATCCAGCGGGCCGAGGAAGCCGCTAGTGGGCAAGACCTTCTAGCCGACACCTAGGCGGTAGCCCAGCCCACTAACACGCCGGATACAAAATAAAGTTTATTCCTTCCTTGTGCACTTGTTTAATTGTTGGTTCTTTCGTTCACTGGCTCGCCCCGCCGCGGTGGTATAGTGGCTAAGGTACTCGGCTGCTGACCCGCAGGTCGCGGGTTCGAATCCCGGCTGCGGCGGCTGCATTTCCGATGGAGGCAGAAATGTTGTAGGCCCGTGTGCTCAGATTTGGGTGCACGTTAAAGAACCCCAGGGGTCGAAATTTCCGCAGCCCTCCACTACGGCGTCTCTCATAATCATATGGTGGTTTTGGGACGTTAAACCCCACATATCAATCAATCAATCGTTCACTGGCTCGCTTGCTTAGTCAGATGTGTTGATTAGATAACTACCCCGTACGTTTGTTTGCTTTAACTTGCATAACCGATAACTCAGTAATCGGTTTTACCGACGCACAACTACGACAAGACTCATTCACGCTTCAATAACGGACTACGAGTCCACACAACATGGCATGCTGTGTCAGCGTTATGGCCGCCAACTTTATAAAACAAAGCGAAAAGGAAAACAAATTAAACACATCGCATAAGACGATAGTATAAGGGACAAAACAAACAGGCCAAAGAGCAGTTGGAACTCAACGCTCTTTGCCTCTGTTTGTTCTGTGCCCTTTCCTCGTTTGGTGCATTTGTAACATTTTATAATGGATCCACACCAACGCGCAAGCGATAACTTTTTCAAAAAAAAACGTAATATATATATAATTCTTTTCCGTAAAAATACACGTGAGTTCAAGCACGTGCTAAATAAGCAACGAGGATTCTTCTAAACATGAATCGACACCTAGAATCTTCCTTAAGATTCACCTGCAAAATTAAGGTATACCCTACCAGGCTCAGTCATAATTAACCTCCCTGCCTTTCTTTCATCCTTATTCTCTCTCTCTTTTACCCATATCTCTACATGTACTGATGTCACGGTACAATAAGCAGCTGACGAGGTACAAAGATGCTTAGTCACTGCGAAATCATGCTGAGAATACACGTCTACACCACGGCGACTGCGCAGCCAAACAAGCGTAAGACCGCCCACAAGTAACGCCAGCATCGATGCATGCATTAATTATCCGAAATTTTTCCACTGCGCATTCCTAACTTCTTACGACAAGTCGCGTTCAATGACGAGTCGCGTATACAGCAATCCACTCGCAGCGAAAAAAAAAAAAATGGGCACTGCCAATGGCGCCGAATAAACGGACCAACCAACTGCGTACGCCATTGTCTTATAACTCCAAAGCCAGCGCAGTCCATTCGAAACGGAGCGAGGGCGCAAACAAATGTTTTCTCATTCTCATTTTTTTCCCCCTTTTTTGCTAGCGACTGCACTTCATATCCGGCGACGTAAAAACTTCGGACACGGCCGTTACAAACGATCCCACTTGGCTTCACTTGGGGTCTCGCGGAGATGTGGTACGAAGCCAAGCCAAGTGGGCTTCTGCGCCCATCCATTTTTCTTCCCGCCTCGCTCGTATACTGCCGGAAGGCACGTCCTTTTTCCCAAATGGGCCATGGCGGTATATATACCAGAAACAATTCCAATACTACGTCGCCATCGTGCAACAACGTGGAACAAAAATAGAGAGCAAAAGAAAGTCTCCAGTTGGTCACTGCATGCTGCTCGAACAAAAAAAAAAAAAAAGAAGAGAGTGGACATGTGGGTAACTGGCAGCCTCTCCCTTTCGATTTGGGGCCTCGAGCTTGGCAACAAAGCTATATATCCTGCACGGCCAGCAGCGTCCGGTGACACATTACCCTTTCGACGACAGAACGAGTCTATGAGGCACTTTTCACAGGCGGCTTCGGAAACAGAAGACACGCGAGGGTGACAGAGCGGCGAGGATCTCGGAAAAGGTTGAGGAGAGAGAGAAAGAAATAACGACAGCATCTGTACACACTAACGGAGTTTACGGCGGAGGGCCGTCTATGCTTCCTTCTGGACTGCGTCCAGCGTCTCAACTTTCTTTCATTGCACAGCAGTCCCCTTATTGTGATGTGTCCAGGTTTCACCGTGAAAGCGCGATCAGCGTTTTTTGTTGTATATATACTAGTGTAAAAGCTTTTACTTCGTTAACGCCGAGTGTGTTTTTTTTTCCTTTGTCGCTTCCACTAGCCGAGGCGCCGGTCCGAGGTTCATACTTTATCTTTTACTTGCGAAACCATATCCCGATCACGGCGGACTGCCACCAGCGCCAGTAAATTGCCGGCCACGACAGGACCTGTCAGCGTGAGGCCAATAGCGAAAAAGGAAGAAAGACAGAAGACAAATAATGATATAGATGGGCCAACCAATAGGGAACCAAAAGAGAGAATGGAAGATAAGCACAACAAAACATCAAGAGAGGGCGAGAGACGCCTGGACCAATGAGGAACCAATGGCGAGAGAGAAAGAAGGCAGCCCAATAAAGCAGAGAGAGCGAGACAGATGCAGAAAACAATGAGGAGCGCGCAAGAGAAATAAGCAATAAGAAATGGAGGATACTCGAAATGGGCACATATAAAAATGTGTGTTTGTATGGCGATGAGGAGGATGTGGGTGGGATTGGGACGCACAACTACGCATGTGCACAAGGAATAGTAAGGGAAAAGTGAGTGAAAGAACGTCTACGAGAGAGAGAGAAAGAGAGATGAGACAAGAATTCAGGGAGACCAAATAACAACGAACTTCAAAAAAAACTGTACACAGCACTGCACTAAGAAGGAAAGAAAGAACGAAAGAAAAAAAAAAGAAAGAAAGAAAGAAAGAAAGAAAGAAAGAAAGAAGAAAGAAAGAAAGAAAGAAAGAAAGAAGAAAGAAAGAAAGAAAGAAAGACCATTAAAAGCAAACATAAAAAGAGAGCTCTGAAAAGAGAACACCGGCAGCAGCAGAAGAATGATGGATAACGCATGAAGGCACAGCTATGTAGAGGACATTGCAAGCAGCCTGCGGCGCGGTCCCGCTAGAGGCCGGCCGTCGACGCAGTCGTCCGGAAGTCATAGCCGAGCCGAGGTCGAAGCCAAGGACGGTCCGCTCACCCAGCTAACCCAGCGCACGGAGAGGACGAAAGGCCGCTCCAGTGAACCCAGGAATCGTGGGCACGCTCCGGTATATAGAAATGACGAAGTCATTCGCGTGACATGGAATCAACACGGTTCCCCGCGTTGACCTATCGATTCTATGTTTATATCTTTTTTTTTTTACAGTAGTATCATTCTGCATATTCTCACTAAAGTATTTTTGCGGATAACGTCTGTAGTTTAGTTTCATCCATTCTTTCTCAGACCAAGCACGTCATTACCATTAGTTACTATTTTCTACCTTGTCGCCAATTCACGCCATTGAGGAAAATATTCATAGAACCACCACCTCTTCGAAATCCGGGTCTGCAAATATCAGAATTCGTTGTTCTTTCTTTCGGAGCTCTACCCTTAGACTACAGTCACAGGGACGTTTTCTCCGCTATTGAGGAGTTTTACCGATTAGTCTAAAAGAATATCTAGCTAAATTATTCATCTCTTATGTAACTGATCAATAATAATTCGTACTTAAATTCGTTATATTAGTTCATTCTAGCTTATATGAGTAGTATACCAAAGTAAATACCGAAAAAAATTCACCTACTGCTCGGACCATCCCCTGCATAGGATATGAGCCACCAGAGAAGAAGAAGTCGACCGCTTGTTCACTCGTTTCTTCCTCCTTGTCTTGTTTTTACCGCTAAACATCTAGGCATAAGTGACACTATACTATAAGTATTTCAAGATTTTTACTGCTATTTTTATTGCATACCAAAAGAAAGAAAAGTTCTGAAAGACTGGTAGGATGAGAGTTTACTCCCTTTAAACTGATTGCTGCCATAATTATAAGCAAAGAAAATTGCCGATGCTGTCCAGGTATAGATACGACGTCACACCGGACTTACTAAAGGACTTTCGTACACGAGTGACAGTACGTCATTGCTGTTGTGTTGTTTTCTTTTTTGAGTAACATACGACTTAACAAGACGCCGGTTGCAAAGAGCAGTTGGAATCCAAACTCGGGTTCCATCTTCAGCGAATGTTTCCGTTGAATAAGAGCCAAAATTATAAAAAAAAAATCAAATGCGGCTCCGCTGCTGTGAAACCTGATAAGGTACGCAGCACGTTCACGCAGCGATTCAAGTTAGTTCAAGCTCCCACGGCTTCGTTTACCAAATCATCGATGACAGTATCACCGTTAGCTCTGTTCTCAACGGTCGCGTGCCATGTTCTGGAGCTCAGAAATAGCGGAAACAATAGCGGCGCTAAGAAGTAACGAAATACGCACAGCCAAGCGCGCGGAAGTAATAAAGGTATTTTAAATCTTGATGCAACAACGCAGAAATCTGTAGTCGTTGTTTCGTACTAAACCAGCAAACTCACGACTCAACAGAAGAAACAGCAATGCACCAACTCCCGCCCACGATTGACGAACGCGACACCACCACCGCTCTATTTCGAGCGCTTGAACAAACTTGCTAAGTACACCATCTATATTCTCCAGCGGAAGCTAAAGGTGGACCGGAAGGAAGCGAGCCGTCCGAGTCGGAGCCGCAGCACAGGTCACGGCACCGAGTGAGGCTTTGGCGAAGAGCAAAGCGTGGGAGAAAGACGGCGGTGACATCAGCGGCAGCTATAGAAGCAAGAGGAACGGGTCCGGAATGGCGAGCACTGAGCGTGTGCAATCGATGGTCGGGCCATTTGTAGGACCCCTACTACACCCTCCACCCCTCCGAGCCCCAGGGTCTGTCTACAGGCGCTGACAGCCGCAAAAAACATACACGCCAGAGCGAGGAATCCTTTTAACGCATTAGGAGGACCGATGCCGAAGAAAAGGGAAACAAGAAAGGCAAAAGAGGATGTAGGAACTATCTGAGAAGGAGAAGCCGCGATACGGATCCATGGCCACACCGAGCGAATGTTTCGGCGTAGAAGCTCGCGTTAGACGTCGAAGTACAAGAATAAGGAAGACAGGAAGAGACGGGAGAAAAGGGAACGAAGCCCGGCGGGAACCTTCCGCGGCAACGCCGATTTCTTTTCCGCTGCCGACTTCCGCTATCACGGTCCGCGATGGGAGCGACGACGAGGGGGAGTTGGAGGAGGAGAGAGCGGGCCGCTGCAGCCGCAGCGACAAGGTTGACCGCGCGCTCGGGGTTCCAAGGAGAGATTTCGCGGGACGTGGGGTCAGCTACCCGTTATACGGTGCAGCATCAAGACTGGCTGTACAGCTCAGACAGGCCGCTCTGTACAGTTGCTAGCCCTGTTAATAATTGATAGTGTTTCGCGTCTCAAAACTACGATATGCTTAGAAGCGTTGCGATGACTCTGGAGATTTAAGTAACCGGTACATGAAATGCGAGTGCGCGATTTGAAGAGGGATTCTAGAAGAAAAGGACAATCACATTGTCTTATTAAGTCCGCGTTCAGATTACGCGCTCCTAGAAGTATCATGAATCCCCAACTCGGCCGTATTTTGATAAAAACCCGAGCTCCTAACGCTTCCACCTTCATAGAAAACCCTGCCGCCACGGACGGAATTCAGCTCTTGATCTTCGGGTCAGCATTCGAGCCCCGTAACAGCAAGGCCACCATGGCAGGTAGTTATGTAGAAGGCAGATGTTATATAGGTAGTTGTTAGTTATACAGAAGTAAAAAGGAGGCACGCAGAAGGCAACAGAGGCAGCTATCTTTCCTAGAAGAAGCTACAAAACGCATTATCTCTCCTCTCTTGTTACAACAGGCCACCCCGATGAAGCATGAAGTGGAAAAAGAGAAAAAGAGATCGATGGATACGAAGATGTTTTATTCGATGCTCACCCCGAAAGGGCACCGAGATAAGAGCGAGAAAACGCCTGAACCCTCCAGTGCAGCCGACAACCACGGCAAACTACATACCATGCTGTTTTTTTTTTTTTTTGGGGGGGGGGGGGGAGGTAACAGTTGTATCTCTATACTCGAACAAATAAAAAACGCAAGTCACGCACTTTAACAACAAAGGAGTTCCGACATTCATTAGTCGTCGTCCGGGTCAGAACGCTCACCTGGTCGCGCTTGAGAGCTCGATGCTTGCTTTCATTCATTACACGTACATTCGCTTGCTTTTGCAAAACCCGCTTGCAGACCCTTCCAGAGTTCTTTGTCTGAGGAGAGGTCGAGGACGGAATATGCGATCGCTTCCTCCTTCACAGAGGGCAGTTAAGCAAGACAATAGATTGCGCCGCTGGAATATATATAGTATGCGCTCAAATAATCGTTTCCGACTGGCTCGTTCAGCTATACAGATATGCTACATACTTCTTTAGGACCCCTAACGGACAATACGAGGTGCGGCCACGATAGTTGCTCGCGTCGAACTTCCTGGAATCCGATGTGAATTGCTCGTTCTATATCTTGCATCCGCGTTTCGCGCATCTTTCGCACTGTTAGTGCCCGTAGCAGCTTTACTACAAGTACCACAATATCACTCTTCAAGCTTTAAAGTCGAGACATTGGCTCTAAACATCCTCTTGTTCATTAAATCTCGATTACTGCTCTATACTGCTACGGCTATTACTACTTAAGAGACTAAGATAGGCCGTGTAGGTACAACATGGTTATTTTAAGTGCGAATCAGCGCTCTTCACCCTCTCTTCTGTCCTCTCCTGTCAGCTGCACTGATTTGCATGTATACTACTTTCTACTAAACAAAAATAAAGTTTAAGAAAAGCTATTTAAGAAACTACCAGCACTAATAAAAGTGATATGACAATTACTAACAGACCCGCCGCAGTGGTCTAGTGGCTAAGGTACTCGGCTGCTGACTCGCAGGTCGCGGAATCGAATCCCGGCAGCGGCGGCTGCATTTCCGATGGAGGCGGAAATGTTGTAGGCCCGTGTGCTCAGATTTGGGTGCACGCTAAAGAACCCCAGGTGGTCGAAATTTCCGGAGCCCTCCACTACGGCGTCTCTCATATTCATATGGTGGTTTTGAAACGTTAAACGCCACATATCAATCAACAATTACTAACTGGCTGCTATCAGAGATGTCAGTAAACAGGCACCGTAACTCCGAGTGGTGATATTCCGTGTCATGAGACTTAACGCTGCAATGTACCTCGCTTTCCATGTAGCTCAATCCAAGGGGCACTGGCACCCATAGTCATTCCATCCTCGTTTAACTGAGGCAGCCAGCAGACGGATGTCGGACGCGGGACCTCGTGAACAACAAGCGCAAAGAATGTGACCCTTGCAAGCAGAGCAGCGAAGATCAGCAACGGGGTAGACGATTCCTGAACTGCAGGACTGTTGAATCGATTTTCATTCCTCTTGAAGCCACTCCAAACGATTGTCATTCCGATAAAACATATTTATCAACATCCTATCTATAGCTATATAGGCAGCAAATTTCAGGACGTCCATTCGTGATTTAGTAAAAATCAGTGGTAATATTGTGTTCGTCATCGTTACAAAGCGCTTCTATACAGTCAAAACAAACAAACAAGCAAAAGCACGCGACCTCAAGTTGACGAGTGTAGAAACAAACTTATCTTCTCTTACGCTGTAACAGCCTTTCTCTTCTCCTTTCAAACGTTTTCCTCGTTCCTCAATGCAGGGTAGACTACCGCGCTCTGTCCTTGATTAGCCTTCATTTACCCCTCCTGTTATCCTCCCTGCTTCGTAAGAGCAGACTTCTACCACTTGTCCCGTCGGGAACTTTCATTTAAGAAAAAAAAAACGGCATTGACACGATGTGAATGGTGAGTGGGCAAAGCACCGGGATCGTTCATTGTTACCGTAAATCACCCGCGACATTGACCACTCACGCGCGTAAATGAGCGGAGAAGTACGGTTATATACAAGGTTTATTGATTATAACTGGTATGTTGTGTTGAGTTGGGAGTTTCGTTTTGCCTTCATTATCGTTGCTTTGGGGTATAGAATCACGCCTGAAGTTAGCAATGACGATATCTGTGCACGTTCTCCTGAGGTGGTCGGCGGTTGTTTCCAGTCGTACGAAATGCATCGCAGAGCGTATCGAAACGTCATATACTGCACAACCTGTCGTTGTCCGTGATCATCATCTTCATTAGAGTCATCATCACTACGTACAGTGGGTACCTTGCATGTGCTGTGCCGTGATGGCAGAAAGAGAACGTGTCGTTAGGAACGCGCCTGTTCCTCATCGTCATCAGCGTCATCGAGGGACGACGGCGGACATGGCTCGACCCTAAAGAGTTTCACCCCTAAAACTCGCAGATTTCGTTACGCATTCACCTAAAACGACCGGAAGGCGAAAGCCATTTTTTTCCCCCGCTCAGTCCATCTATTAGTTACTCCCTCACCTGAACACCTTCCGAAGCTTTCTGAACCAAACGTGGCTCCGAAAATGTTGCAAGCTTTCTGCCCCACATTTCGTTCTGCACCGCCTGCGCAATCGTCTCACATTTGAAGAATTAAGCGACGGTGTCATGGATGATGTCATCGTGTGACGTCACGTTATGCAAAGTGAGAATGATGTCCATTTGCGTGCGCAGGGTTCCCCTTCCGGGGGAGGGGGGAAGGTCGAAGGTTCTTCGCAGCGCCCCCTCTCCCTATCATGTCAATATATAGGGCTTGCTTTGCACCCCTCGCCCCTCCATGCGCAGACCTATGATGACGTCGCACGTTTTGGCCAATATCAGTATGTGACGTCTGTTGATTTCATATAGTAATGACATCGCGTGATTATACTTTTGTCTGTGTCAATCGTGCTGATCCATAAAAATGTGGCGTCTAACCTTAAAAAAATAACCACGACCAATAGCGGGGAGCGCTCGAATACAACGCGAAATAAACGTCGCGAATTCGGCTCGACGAAAAATCGCGCAACGAATTCATAACGACCGTGAACATAAGTGTCGCCACGGGAGGCCTCCAAAAGAAAAAAAAAACCGTGCCCTAAGTATTTCACTGGTTCTTACGCTACAATATTCCTATTTCATATTTTTTCCTCTTTTTTTTTCCTTTTCGCGTATCTACCGGTAAGAAAAGAAAAGACACGCCCTAACGCGCACGCCCGCATTATATCGTTCCGACCCGATTCCCGCGCACTATAAAAGCGCTCACTCTCGTCTCCAACGGGAGCGAATTCGGAAGATATTCACGGACGCCCCCCATAAGGCAACGTACGCACAGAGCTTCAATGTAGGCAGTCAACTACGACCGAAAAGAAGCGAAACTGTAGAAAGAAAGTATCGGGGAAACGAAAACGCAATGGTGGGCGCAGACTCGGTGCTTATATACGTGTGCGTGCACTATAAGCTCGGAGTCGCATTCTTCGCAGAAGGTGTCGCCGCTTGTCAATACGTACACAAGCGCCCGCTCGACTTCAAATCGTCGGGACGCGAGAAGGAGAGAACGGCTATGGCTCTGGCTTCACTTGGCTCAGCGTTGGAACAGAATGGGTAGCGCGCGTCATTCCTAATCCGTGAATGAGTCTTTCGAAAAAGACTCGCCGTTACATAGGGAACTCACCTAAGCCTGTATATTTACGAGCCTGAGAGTAAAGTTCGAAGAAAAGTTTTACTTTTCATCATACTTATGGACTGCCATTCAAAACAAGCTCGCGCCCGGAAACCAGTTCTGTGCAGTACGTGTAGACGGCGGAATACGTGTACGCGTCTCGTCTATACGAACCATGATACGAGAAGCGAGATGATTCATATCTATAGTATGTGCACACGGTACACATACGTGCGAGCATTCGAATGAAGCGGCTAACAAATGGCAAGGATAAATTCGATGCGTACAGTTGATTTTACTCTTCGCCCGTTGCGATACGTAATACGACGCAATGTGTTTAATGTCATGCACTGCACTGACCGCAAAAATTTAACCCGGCTCTAGTCCTATAATTACACGCTACGCCACTTACTCACGAATCACGCTTGGAAGAAAGAGAAAAAAAAAAGTCAACTGTACGACGCTGATAAACATGAAAGGAAGTGACGGCCTTCACACTTAAACGTGCTGATAGCGGATTAAACAGTCAGATATTATCGGCGGGTCGCATAGCTTCGGCGAGGACCCGTCAGTTAAGGGTTCCCATTGGTCCAGATTGCATCGCAAGCAAGAGCCGTAGGTAGCATCCTCTCCAACTCATGCAATTGTTGAGACTCAGTACACTCAAACAATGGCGTATGAATGAAACGAAAACATGTCGATAAAAACATAGCGCAAGCGATACAGCAGTATTTACAGTAAAGGGAAAGAAAAAATATGTCAAATGCATCCTCTATGGGCACAGACAAGACTCATACCATCCCTCTGCATTGATAAAGTTCCCGAGACATAGTATACACACAGAGACATGAATGAAAAGAGAACTTTTTTTTTTTTCTTAAACGCTGTGAGGGTGGAGGACTGCAGAGTGACACTGGAAGTATTTCAGCAAAAAGGAAAAAAAAAACAATACAGCGATACAAGTCAACTAGCACATATTCTTCCTGAAAAAAAAAAAAAAAGGCACGATGTGAGACACAAAGTGCGAGCAACAAACGACAACAAAAATTTAAAGGACGCCGAGATTCGTCCTGACCGTATAAGCATCCGCATTCAAGCGAGCGGAGCGTCAGCATCGCGCGGCCGAGAGGAAAGAAAATGATAGCCAGCGATTTCGGCCGGCGATATACTACTGCGAAGTACGAAACTTCAAATGCGAGAGTCCCGTGGCGTGCTTGTATCGACATAGTCCCAGCCGCCTTTATGTCAACTCTCGGGCTGCCTTGCCAAGATAGAAAGCGAGCGAGTCCCAGCCTGCGGAGCTAGCAACACTGGGGTGTCCCGCTCTCTCTTCTACCACGGACCCTGCGTACGCGGAGAAGGCGCCGCTGAGTCTGGGACGGGTTGAATGCGAAGCGAATCGCGGGGTAGGAACGAGGCAGCAGGGCGTGAAAATGCCCCCTCGCTTTTCCATGGCCTCCTTCCGTACGTCTTCATCCTGGGAAAAAAAAAAAAAAAAAGAAGAAGAAGAAGAAGAAGAAGAAGAGAAAAAAAAAATCTTGTTGCATAGCGGAGCATTGGTGTGCATAGCTGTGATATGAAGGAGACGAAAAGGATATAAGCGATCAGCGAGGCGGAATTGGTGCCGAAACGGCTTTCCCTTTTCGCTTCCCGGAAGAAGCCGACGAGTGAAACATGTCCCCTTTTTCAGCAACATCAGTCCGCTTGACTGGCGTACAGGCGCCGCTGAGTGGATGTGGGAGTGTTAGTAAAGTGCGAACGGCATTCCACTGTATAATGCGAATTTCACTCTTAGAAAATTAAAGTACAGGCTGTCGCTCCGGCTCGTGTATGATAGCTGCGCACTATAGTTGATCTGAAGTAAACAAAATCATCATCAACAGCAAGAACGGAAACAGCAGCAGCAGCGGTAGTAGTCTGTCTTACATCACTCACTCTGTCCTTCGAATGACCCTGTCACCCGTCCTGTCCTGCGATGGCTGATTCCACTCTGTCTCCGAACTTCCGATTCCGTCTGTCCACATAAGTCCTGGCCGTCTGTGTAGGCGCTTTCCGTTTCGTGGTATTCATTCCGATACTCGACCTGGTTGTCTGCATGTGTCCTTGTCATTACGTGGCCCATTAAGGTCCGTTCTCTTCCACATATTATCTGCCAGGATGTAGACTATCCCTGTTTATTGCCTGATTTACTCCGATATCACCCACATATCTCATTTCGCGTAATATTTAGGGTTGCGCGCAAGAAAGAAAGAGCAGAAGTAAACGGGGCGCTCCAGTCAGTTGGTATTTTGATTCAGAAAAGAGAGAGAGGAAGCAAGAAGAGTAAAGGCAGCGAGGTTAACCATCCGATTTGCTACCCTGCACTGGAGATAAGGGAATAGGGATTAGAAAGAGAGACGGAGAACACTGTACAAAGAAGTACAGTCAGTCAGTCACTGAGGCCGGAGCTTCTCTAACCTACATGACTTCAGCGTTCAGACACTGCGAATGAAAAATTGCGGCCTTTAAGAGGGTCGCGGTCATTCCGTGGGGACTAGTGAAGAGCTGAAAACACTGAATTGAGAACGTCCAGCAGTTCCAGGGCAGTTCGGGCTGTCGGCGTGTTAAGCTTGTTCGAAAGCGTAAAAAAAAGGTGTCCAAACGAGACCGTAGCGTCGCAGCGATGTCCTGCTCTTTTTCAAGGACGGATTCGTTTATCAAGGCAAAGTAGCTCTGAATCCTCCACGAAGCCACACAAACCTTCAACGCGTTGCCATACACGGCTTCTGGAAAACCGAGCAAAATGCGCTACAAGGACGAGCACGACCAGGACACGGGAGGATAATGCGCAAACTTATCCAATCCTCACAGAGTCACCGTGCACCGGTACCCACAAAGGAGTTGCTAATCGCGCGCTTCCCTTCGGCAAGCATCAACCATCGCAGGTGTCGTGCTGGTATACGCAGCATATTCCTCGGCTGGGCCCGGCACAACGCACCGCAGCGCCACAGAGTCAACAAATGCGCGGCGCACGTTCACGTCGTCGTGCGGACTCCCTTCCTCCTCTTCATCATCCTTCACCCTTCCTTCACCGTTTGTCGCATTCTCTTCCTCCTCGGTTCAAAAACAAAGACGAAAATGGACACCCGTCCTTCTTACTCTTCACCCTCTTTCCTTCACGAACATTTTCTGACCTTCCCTTTCCATCTTGGATCAAAAGCTAAGAGGAAGATAGCGATACTCCCTTCCTTTATTTCATCTTCTTCCACCCTTCTTTCATAAACCACTTCTCTCCCTCCATAAAGTTGCACGTCCTTCATTCACCCTCCTACCTTGTTCTTACTCCTCGATTAAAAAAAAAACGAAGAGAAAGAGTGTGAGGAGAAAGGACACCAAGGAGGCGCGAGGGAAAGGGTAGGGAACGCCATATTGCCGCCGCCTCGAATTGTGATGCGTCGACACTCTCACTCTTTTCGCGCCACCTCGCGCGCTGGATGAAACAAAAGATGCGAATAAGAAGGAGAGGCACCGAAACACGCAACGCCTCTTCTTCCTCTTCGCGCGTCACGCTCGTGGACGACGCGAAAGGTACTTTGACCCACCGCGCCGTGCGAACGTGCCGGCTTCCTGGAGCACTAAAATGAAAACTAAGTAATAGTAAAGGCGATAACGTTAACTAGAATACGCACCGAGTATACTCCCCTACCCCAACACTTTTGAGACCGACCAGCCAGGGTTTTTGCCTCGTCGGCTCTGCAACCATCGCAATTTAAGGCTCAGCTATAGCGCGATTGAACAGAACGACGACGCGGAGACAAGGACACGAGCTTCGTGTCCTTCTTGTCTCTGTGTCGTCGTTCTGTTCTCGCGCTATAACTATCGTCATGTCATACCAACTAGCCCTAGCTGCCGCACTTCTAAGGCTCAGCGTGCTAAGGTGATGCGCTGCCAATATCGATGGCGGGGGTTCGCCTGCCGGCCACGAAGGCTGCAGTTAGATGGAGGCAAAATACAAAAATAAAACAAAGAAGTCCGTGTATTTTTATTTACGCGAACTGAGCCAGTATTCACACACACACACACACACACACACACACACACACACACACACACACACGTTACACTAACAGTTTCCGCGAGAGAACATTAGCTCAGCATTGTTTGTTGTTTTTATTTTTCCCCACCACGCGTGGCGTCTCCAGTGCTCACGTGGCTTGTGTGGGCGAGACACGCAAGGAGGCGCTATTCTCTGAATTTATTTTGAGTTGAGTTGCACCTTTGTTGACTACGTTGTGACAGCGAAACATTCTCGAGTGGACGAATCAAGGTTTGTGTTTCGAAAGCGCAGTATGATTGGAAATCGACACGCCCCATCTGCCAACAGAAACGAGACCGGAAGCACTCCCGCGAGCACTCCAGGAAGTAATCTTTGTCCTCATTCATTCCGCGTCGCCGCAACGACAAAGTGTTACCTGTGATGACAAAAGATATGCTTTGATTGATGTAGATCTTCCACAAACTGTGGATGTGTACCTCTGCCTCCACAACATGCAAAGGAACCACGGCATAACTCGTAACTCAACATGAACACAATGAATGTAGTGTTCTTTGGAATGGAAATCCTCAGAACTGTCACCTTTCAAACTGTTCAAACTTTCTAAAAAACCCGCATGATCCGAGTAAACGTTTTGAATGCCGTTCGGCATTTCACTGAGGCGCAACGCTGAATGGTTTGGCGAGATCGATCACCAACGACAGGG
Organism: Rhipicephalus microplus; assembly: GCF_013339725.1. NCBI lineage: Eukaryota > Metazoa > Arthropoda > Arachnida > Ixodida > Ixodidae > Rhipicephalus > Rhipicephalus microplus. Next base: position 127,572,573 of record NC_051171.1, on the reverse strand, counting down.
CTCGGTCATTAAAAAGACAGAATATGTGGCAGAACAAGCCAGTATAACAAGAAACGGAGGAAAGAAGCGAGAATTCAATTTATGCGTTCCTCCTAATTAAACTGGTCAGTCGATAGTATTTTTGAACAAAGCATAAAGTAAACTTGATGAGCGCGCCCACCAGCAGAGCTCCTCAAAGATTTCCACACACCTCCCTCACAAAAAAAGCTTCGCTTTAATTAGCACTGCAGACATTCGAGTTACACGTACGGCTAGAGGTTTCACAATGAGTGCACTGCGTTACATCATGCTCCACGCAGGCAGCCTCGTATGTGGCCGTGCGCGTAGCACCACTTATACAGGCGGCGTTTGCATAAGTCATCACGCACGCGCTATATGCCCAGCGGTAAGCGCGGATCTCTCAAATGCAAAGGTAATGCGACGCACAGCGTGGCTTCGCTATAGCTCGCTCGTTTCCCAAGAGCATAAGCGGCGATGTCGGAAAAGCCGCGCTACACACCGACCGCGCACGTTCTGCTCAGAGTAGCAGAGATAAGCATTGCCGTAATGATGATAAATCACGGCTTGCTCCAGCCCAGAGCAAAATCTGAGACGCAAGTTAAACTACTATACCCGGTTTACGAGCTTCCTACTCCACTGGCAAGAGGTTACATATATTGCTGTACATCCCCGTGCTGCGCACATTGTTATCATTTCTTCATACGTTTCTTTAGCAGCGTGTATAGGAATCAAAACATACGTGCACGTGTACACGTTTGCTCACAAAGAGAGAGGGAAAACGAAGAGACTGTTCTCTGCATTCGCAGTTCCGTGCAGTGTTCGAGCACCACGAGATCGAGCGCAACAAACCAAGGATCGGGCAATATCCCCCTTGTCATCCGCGAGTCAGTTCACGCCCATCACTACGCAAAGAATCGATAGTATTATCAACGAATCAGGGACACACAGCGGACGAGAGCCATAGCCGGCCCAATCTATCAGAGTAAGCCTGCCTGTTGCAAGATCATCACGTATCTTCATAATCATCACGCGGGTGCGTCCGTTAGTGATGTATGAGGGCCACAATCAACAGCGCACGCAATAATGAGCATCACGTTTTCTCTCTCTCTCCCCCTCTCTCAGTGTAAGCACGCAAGTTCGTTAATGCGCGATTAAAGTTACTGAAGCAGACATACGAGTGCCTGTTTTGCTGCAAATTGGTATTAGCGACACCTATTGGAAGAAGCGGACGTGTCTATTTATTTCCTTCCACTGAGCCATGCCGATGCTTTTATCTATTTCTTGAACACATATATCATGGCTGCGTAAAAAAACAAACAAAGAAAGCCAAGGACGAAACTTAGGCCAACAATACAGGATTGGCGCTCACCGTTCATTTTCCGCGTTATTATTATTTTTTTTTCAGGCAGGCCGGCTGCATCAATTCAAGAACGCACCAAGGCGACCAAACAAGAGCTTTATTGCAGCATATCCAATTCTACATGCCTTTATGTAAGCGTAAGTACTCAGGCGAGATTATACCTCATACACAACCAATCCTCATTGCCCGATTGGCTGAAGAAAGCCACAGCTTCTGCTGCACTGTACGCCGTTCGTGAACAAACGGAGCGAACGGTATAACAAAAAAAAAGAAAGAAAGAACGCGCTCGCGAGCCTTTTATAAACGGCGTAAGCGCGCGAATACCTGCAGCGGGGAGCTATTATGCAAATGGAACATCTAGGGCTGTCAAGGCTTCTCTCTCTGGCGTATTCTTTTCGCCGACGTCTCTTTTCCTTCTTTCCTTCCTTCCTTCCTTCTTTCTTTCTTTCTTTCTCCCTCATTTCTTTGTCCGTCCGAAAGTCTGTACCCAGCCGCATTAAAGAGATGACTTCCAATTTACTTTTCTGCGAAACGAAGCGAAATCCACTTATGCGACTGCTTTCTCCAGACGCAGATGAAAAGGAAAAAAAGAACAGCCTCTTTGCCCGTTAAACGAACGATCACGAAAGCGTATAATGTATATAGCTTTAGAGGAGAAGCTGGGAACCTGTTTGCGCGAATTTCTTGCGTGTACATGTAGATATGTACGGCGATTTCAGATCCAGGCGGTATATACTCTGCAGATAAGACCGCGCGTCTCGCGCGAATGTCTCGCGGGCGTCCATTTGCGCTATATGGAACTGTTGCTCGTAAACTTGCGAGAGCGCAATCGGAGGTAGGACTGCGGAATGAGGATCAAAACTTGGGGTTTTCGTTACCGTATACTGTTCTGTGCATGACGGCCGCGCTGCAGTAAAAGAAAGCCATTATATACATTGCAGTTATGTCCATTAGTAGCTGCACAGAATGCGCACAAGCAACGACGAACATGCAATGGCCGCTTATAAAATTAGGTGAGTTGAAAGCGATGTAATGGCCAACCACTAAACGAAGCGCGTGTGATTGCATTGGGCTTGAGCGGATCGATGCTACGTGGTGAAGGCGTGTGGCAGCTTGGGCTAGTTGGTATGGCATGGCGATAGTTATAGCGCAAGAACAAAACGACGACACAGAGACAAGAAGGACAGGCGTTCCGCAAAAGAATAGTTATATAGGCCTACACATTAGGCTCCTTATTGATAAATGACGTGACAGAGATATTAGAACGAAAGCGAACGTATCCTTCAAGAAGGCGCAGGGCTAGATCACTATCGTTATAGCTTATGCACGCGAGCATGCGGGATTGCACTGGTTTCAGGTTTACATGGTGCATCGCCGTAGGTAATACACATGTTTACGTGGCTGCTTTTAACAACGGTTATTTTCACATATCGGTAAATGAAAACGATAACAGAAGACTCCTTGGATACCTTTTGCCTTTCATGTGTCTATGCTTAATTAAAAAGTTTCCGGACGGTATTAGTTGATGCGCATATCCCGCTTCCCGACTGCTACTTGTTAAAGGGATACTGAAGAAAAATTGGAAAAACTGACGAAACTCCAAAGTTCGACCTGAAAGATGCCCATGTTGCAATGAACGGAGTTAATTACCTGTATTTTTGATGGATTGACATCACGCGGCAGCTGCGAGCAAGCGCAAGCCATGACGTCACACTGACCGATTAGTATGCAGCTTGCACGTGTTCATGTCCTCCTCTTCTTCTGCTCCACCTCTCCTCTCGTCCCACTCTTTCCCTTCCACAAAAGCGCTGGCGTTTCACCCCAGCTGAAAGCATTTTTCGCTGCTGTTGCTGTGCATACCGGTTTTGAAAACTGAAGTGGGAGTTGAGTGAGTCGAGAAACGCAGACGACCACTGGCATTGTTGACTTGCCCCTTTCGGGTGTGTGTGACGTCACCAATGGTCACTTTTTCTAGTTCACGGAGCAGCCGCTAGAGGTGGCAATTTGCGAAAAACGTACTTTTTCATTATTTCCCCCGTAGTTTCTGCCCGGAATGATTTTCAGAGCTCAACCTTTCACTTTGGCTGGAAATCTTGGCGGCATAAATTTTGTTCAGTATCCCTTGAAATAATTATGCATATTTCCCGCAGACGACGAATTGCTCCCGATCGCATGAAATATGGATTCCCACAGCGTATCATGCACGAAAAAAAAAAAGAGAAACCGCTGTTTTTGCTTACCAGAAACTTTCGTTACAGATACAACACGCACGGCCGTCACAGTTTCACCACGATAAGAGCGTGCGTCGGATAGGTTGTCCGACGCACGCCCCGCTTTGTGAAAAGAAATCAACATTGTCTGTTCAAACAATTGATTGATATGTGGGGTTTAACGTCCCAAAACCACCATATGATTATGAGAGACGCCGTAGTGGAGGGCTCCGGAAATTTCGACCACCTGGGGTTCTTTAACGTGCACCCAAATCTGAGCACACGGGCATACACCATTTCCGCCTCCATCGGAAATGCAGCCGCCGCAGCCGGGATTCGAACCCGCGACCTGCGGGTCAGCAGCCGAGTACCTTAGCCACTAAACCACCGCGGCGGGGCTGTCTGTTCAAACAAGTAAAACGTGGAAGTGCAGTCCACGCATGCACTGAAAACCACACAATACATCAAATTCAAGACGCTATGATGGCTATTACGCAACGCGAAAGACGCTTTTGTAACGATCTCACAGTTGGGCAACCCATTCCCATCGGATAACTGGATAGCGTATAGAACACATCGCCAAAACGCGTGTTTAGGGCAAATTATATAAAATACAGCGTGCTCCACGAGCTCCACTCGCTTAAGAGAATTTTATTACCAGATGTATCTTACATAACTTATATGTGTACACAGAAAGATAGACAATGATGATCATGCGTATGTACAGTTCAAGCTGTTGTGTACAGCGAAAATAACTTATTTGGGTATGCAGTGATGTACAGTGCAAAAATTGTACAACAAGGACGGGGCATTCATAAAGTTCGAGATGATGAAACTTATATAAACAGTAAAGGCTATGTGTACAAACAAGGGGGTCTTTTACAGTGTAAGGTGATATTTTTGCATCCACATGTAAGGACGATTTGCTCTCGTGCTGAAGAACGATAATTCGCAAAAAGGACATGTTTCTGAAAAAGAAAAGGAGAATTAACACTGTAGTTTCACAGTGGTGCAAGCTCTAGCCCACCTCCTCGGTATAGGGGAGGAAAGGCATGGACACTCTGTTGTTTTTAACAATAATGAATCGGGTAGACCAGCGTCGGAGGAAAGCCTCCTCTCCCATCATAACTGGTTCTTCATGGAGATGCATAAGCAATACGTTTCTTAACCTATGTAGCAGAGGAAACATGGCTCTCTGAGGGCGTCCCCTCAGGTGAGCAAGTCCCCTCCGCTTCCATAAGACGAAGGCTCCGATAGCCATTAAAGGTTCGACAAAGTTATTCCTGTGGCGAGACTTCCATTGCATATATACTTATTCGGAACATACTGGTAACCACGCGCCAAAAGTTGCGTGTTACTATGCATTCATGAAAGACACGGTGCAGCGTTTCAACGCGGCCGCATTGCGGACATGTGGCGGAGGGCGCCACGCCGCAAGGCGGTCGGCCGTCGTTACAGCCTCCCATTACCTAATCCAATATAAATCACGGACTTTAGGGGGAGGGACGTGTTTCTAAGAGCCCAACGTCTTATGGTTAGAAAAAGTTGTTGACGATTTAGAATACTGTGTTTAGAAAAAATGTTTAACGATTTCGAGTACCCTGTACTCAACTATGGGAGAGCAGTAAGCCATCCTATGAAGATTTTCCAGATTTAGAGTACTTGTGTTTAGAAAAAGTGTTTAACGATTTAGAGTACATAGTACTCTACTATGGGAGAGCATAATGCCGTCCCGAGACCTGAGATAAATTGCTAAAGTGCTGAACGAACGACGAGAAACCGAACTCCGTTTTACCAAGTATCGAAAGCGCAGCGTGCGATCCCAGGTAGAGATGCTCCATCTCTGCCAACTTAACCATCAGCATCACAACTATCATCATCGTCACAATCACCGCTACCAACACTGTCACCACCAACATTGAATTTTATGTAAATTGCAAGCAGGCAATCTCTGGACGACGTTCAAACACCCCTAATTAGTGATATATAACACCTTTTAGGTGCTTTCATAAGTGCACTATAGACTTCGGTGGTGGCGACGGCATAGTTCGCGAGCAACCTGGCGTCGGTGAATGAGCAGGTAGGCGGGAGTACACAAACAGACCCTCACGCATCGTTTGTGGACACGAGCCCGTTTGGCTAACTTGCAAAACTTCCCGTCACCGCTCCATTTTGGAATTCAGCGCTCAATTCAGCGCTCCGTTTCGGAATGACAGGATATCATCACACTGATACCATGTAGCTCCGTCACGCATTTTCACCACAGCTTCACTTTGGCGATTTTGATTATAGGGGGCGCTTGGTGGCACGTCTCTCAATGCGCATGCGCCAGCGCCTTTCCCTAACAAATGCGCAGCTTTAACTATCGAGTTTCCCGAAATAAACTAGAGAGGACTCGGCCACTGCGATCGTTCAGCGACCATGGGAATGATGGATATAGTACACAAGTTTGCCTCATTGATTGATTGATTGATTGATTGATTGATTGGTCTTCGTGCTTTCGGGCTTCTAACGCACTTGTGGCTTTGTTTATTGTTTTGTCTTGGTTTCGTTTCGAATAGAAGAACGGACCATTGTGAACTTCGCGACCTGTTTTGAATTGGTAAGCCTAAATGGTTAAGGTGGCGAAGTGCAACGGCTGAACATTTTCCGATTGTCTCGTAACAAAGCGCCTCCAAGCCAAGCGAAGTCAAAGAGAGTCGAAAGTAGGCCGATTAAACAAACATGTGCACTACCCATCATTCCCGTGATGGTTGAACCGCCGTGCGTTGAATCTCCCATAGACATTATATAGTGCCAGAGCTCCATATGCTGTATTTATGGGAAACTTAGTGGTGCTAACGTATGGGACCATTCAGCCAACTTTTCGGGCACCCCTTATATATCGAATCACGGATAACCGTCTGGTTCGTTGAGGCGGGAGAAAAAGAGAGATCGTGCCTATAGACGTTGTAAACAGCGGGAAAAATAAAATCTCAGACGAGCATGCATGCCTGACAAAAGATCGAGCCGCTCGTCTCGAGGACACGTTCGCTCTGTAAGCTCGGTCATCGTTGATTGATTGATTGATTGATTGATTGATTTGTGGGGTTTAACGTCCCAAAACCACCATATGATTATGAGAGACGCCGTAGTGGAGGGCTCCGGAAATTTAGACCACCTGGGGTTCTTTAACGTGCACCCAAATCTGAGCACACGGGCCTCTCGGTCATCGTTCGTAATTCGCTTACCGTTGATCGCGGATATGGCCCATCGATACGCGTTATAAGCAACGGCACGACTCGTGAGCTTCGTTGCGATGCGCCGATTCAGAGAGGCAGACGACGTACGTTCGATAAACTAAAACGAATAAACGCGCGGCGAGTCAGGCGATATCCCGCGTGAGCCACGGGTAATAAATCGAACTCTCCGACAGCTGGCCTTCCACCGTGAAGCGAATTCGCGAGGCTCCCAGAAAAAAAAAGGAAAATCGAGAGAAATGCGCGGAAAGTGAGATAGACGTAAGACAGGTAAAGAATAAGCATGCGATGAAATAGACGGAGCGAGGCTCCGAGAGTGGAAGAGAAAGCGAGATAATCTTGAGAGAGATTACGAGAGAGAGTTGAGATTGCGAAAGAGAGTGGAGAAGAGAGAGTGGTAAAGATCTATAGTTGTCAAGTGAAGTAGCGAGAGAGATATATTTATAGAGAGCATGCGTGAGAGGGAGTGGAATAAAGATAGCGCAAGGGGGCAGGGTAGATAGAGAGAGAAAAATGGCTAAGGATCGGAAGAGAGATAAGTACAGAGAGGTAACGATGGAGATGTAAAGAAACCGAGAGAGATAGCGAGATAGAAAAAGTGAGGTTTGAAAGACAGCGAGACCGGGAAAGGAGAGGTGAAAGCTAGAGAGGACATGAATGAGATAATGAGAAAGTATGAAATATGGCTAACTATAGATGAAATATCCGCTAAAGGAAATCCGACAAAGATAAAGAGATAAGAACAGGGAAAAAGTATGACAGAAGTATAGTGGGAGCGAGTAAAATACTGATAACTAAAGGGGGCGTGCGAGAGAAAACAAGAGAGAAAGAGAGAGAGAACGAAAGAGTGAGAAGCTAGAAAGATTGCGAGGAAGACAAAGAAAGAGAGGAAGAGATGAAGAGTGCTTAAAAGGGTTCAGGATAGGAAGGGACCGAATCAGAGAACTCACGTAAGAAAAAAGGTTCGATATATATATAATCTCGAACGGTGACGTACGCGTACAAATCCATACATATACAGGTCAATGCGCAACGATGAGGGAATGTGATTAAGCACGTGCGCCATCGTACGGATATAAGTAACGGACGTCGATGAGGGCACATTTTCGCCGATTTAGTCGCGCACCACCGCCGAGCTTGGCGAACGCGGCAGCAATGGGACGAGCTGGGCGAAACATATCTTCTTCGAGACGTCGCGCGCCCCACTTCGCGCACGTTGCGTTATGTATAGCGTCGCCGCGCAAGGAGCGTGACATACAAGAATAAAAGAGAAGCGAGAGAAAAAAAAAAGGAAAAAAGGGATGGCGACGTGAAGAGGGAGGGAGGCGAGGTAGCCCTCAGGGCATAACTGTAATTGCTCAGGCGGCGTGGTACTTTTCAAGAAGTCGGGACGACAGCATCAGTTTTCATTGCTCTCTCATCACGCGGAGAAAAATATCGTAGCGAGATTCTTTTTATTTTCTCTCTGGCAACTCTCCGAGAATACATTTGAAAACTCATGCTCACTGGCATGAAAGAAAACGCTAAAGCAATTTTTTTATTTATTTCTACCTATCAATTGTAAGCTGAAGTGGGCTAGGCTGCTATATATTGAGAGAGAGATAGCTCGGAATAATTCTTAGATGGAAGGACGGATGCCACCAAGCTGAACCTCTCATTCGGCTTATAATGTCTTCACTGACGAATTAACATTCTTCCTAAAGAAAGAAACGATACCATTCCTTGCCATCCTACGTTTCGCGGTAGAGTAATTATGTGTGGCACCTGTGCTGTATTTCTTTTTTGTTCTCTATCTCTGTATTGTTCTATATGAACACTGGTAGGTGTGCTCCTAGCACAGCGTCCCTGAAAACCATTTTATAAGCCGGGACTGCTGGTTTTATTGACACTTTTTTTTCCTTTCTGCCCCCATTCGACCCCCCCCCCCACCCTCCACCTACTCAAAAGTGTATTTCTTTTGCAGTATTTTCTTTCCCTCTTCGTCATCGCTTTTTTTCTCGAAACAGAAGTGTATATAGCCACCGCGATATTCAATCACTAACTTTACGCGATGAAGGGAATTGTGCGGCGTCTCTCAGCATGAAACTTTTTTTTTCGCTACGCTTAGTTTGATAGGTTAAAAAACAAGAAAAAAGTTGCCGGTGCCACGCAATTACTAGAACATTGCCTCAACAACAACAACAACAACAACAACAACAACAACAACAACAACAACAACAACAACAACAACAACAACGACAACAACAAAACAGCAACCACAACAACAACAACAACAACAAGACAAAACAGCAACCACAAAAACAAGAACAACGACGACGACTGCAAACAAATACGTAAGGAAGAAAAAAAAACTTGTCTATTGATCACCCCTTTTGCAGCGTAAGGTCGGTGTGCACATACATACCCACTCTAAGCACGCGGAGGCGACGGGCTCTTTCAATTCAAGACGGCTGCGCGCATCACGCAAGCCTCCAACGCTTCAGACGGGGCCGATACAGGCGTAATTGCCGCGTGTCAGTTTCACGTGTGCTCTGCACAGTCAGCGTAGGCAGCACGAGCTCGCGTCCCACCGTCGGCAACAATGGAGCTCTCGCGCCACGAGGAAAAACAAAAACAAACACAAAAGCTCGCTGCTGCCACGCAGCACACGTTGCACTTTGCGTATAGCCCCGCCATTGTCTTTCTCGTCCAATCACGTACACCAGGTGGCGCGCAGTGTATCGAACCGGCATCGTGCGAGACCGTCGTGTAAGACAAGAGTCCTCCTGCCTGCCTGCGTGCATGCATGCACGCTCAGTCAACGCTATAGCGGAAACAATATACAGCTCGTGTAGTGCGTGCCATGATTTACACGCCCACCCTGTCTTTCTTTCCTTTCGCTTTTCTCTTTGACACGAACTGCATTCATCCAACCAATTATTTACGCGTCAAGAACAAACGCTCCCCATCTCAAAGAAGACGCTGGAGGAAAGAGAGAAGTTGAGAGAAGATTTTGCGCGGAAGAAGCAGAAGAAAAAAAAAGAAACTGGTTCGCAGGTGCGTGCATGCAGCGCACCCAAGCGACCATTTCGCAATTAAAACGTCGCATAGAACCGGCCATTTGCGCAAGACAAATCACAGTCCTTGGGCTCTTACATGCTTCACATATGCGCCGGCTCGCAAGACGGGACGAGAAGAAGCGGTGACTTGACTTCTTAAAGGGAAATCCCTTATCGCACACGTCCCATCAGAAATAGAGGAATGGGGCGGCAGCGGCATTCTTGCGAGGAAATCTGGGCGAATGCAAGACGCATTGTGTTTAGTAATGAACCTATTTCATAGAGGCAATGTAACAATAAGTCAGGACAAAACCTGTAATAAATAAAAGACGAGCCGATAGCGGAGATCCGTTATGAAAAGCCTATCCAATCCCCAATGTGGTGCAATCAGAACTGGGTCACACCATGAGGCATTATATAAAGTAACTCGATCGATTACTGTCGAAATAGCAAACACTGTGGAGCCATATTAGGTAACTTGATGAGGCTATTTTGTACCATCGCATGACCCTCTCGCAAAGCTTTTATTGTCCGAGGTTTGTAGAGCAAGCATACCCTCTAGACAGGACAACATTCATCGTGCTAATGCATTACAGTCGCTCATATATGCAAAGCATCGTTAGTGCGTGGCTCTATAGCCACTTTGTTTCTTCGGCAAAGTCGTTCAGTCGCCCCGCCGCGGTGGTCTAGTGGCTAAGGTACTCGGCTGCTGACCCGCAGGGCGCGGGTTCAAATCCCGGCTGCGGCGGCTGCATTTCCGATGGAGGCGGAAATGTTGTAGGCCCGTGTGCTCAGATTTGGGTGCACGTTAAAGAACCCCAGGTGGTCTAAATTTCCGGAGCCCTCCACTACGGCGTCTCTCATAATCATATAGTGGTTTTGGGACGTTAAACCACACATATCAATCAAAGTCGTTCAGTCGTTAATACTCGTACACAGATTAGACCTTGAATGAATTTCTTTACAAAGCTGAAAGCTGTGACCCACTTAAAAAACCCACATATTGTCCAATCAAGCATCCTGCTGTTCAACCGCGTACCACCCCCGCATTCCAGATGGGAGTGTCACGGCCTGTACATTAAACTCGGCCCACCAGAAGCGCACTACGTTTGTCCGACAAGTACAGCATGCGGTCTTGACTTGACACCATATAGCACAATATCAAAAACAAAACCATCATGCAAATAAAACCCACTGACCTTCATCAACTAGCAATAGCACGAAACCGGCGCATTAATGAGATCTAGAAACAAGCTTTACAAAAGAAAGAACAAATAAAATTCAATACAAAAAAAAAAGTCGGTGGCAGTCAATTACAAGCTGTCTCGGGCAGGTTCCTAGGGCCACGGCAACTACACAGCCCGAATAAAGCAAACACGATCGCGCGCAGCGCAAGAAGAAGGCGCGGCTCGCATAATCGAGCCCGTTACAAGCGCACATAAGCTGGCGGCTTTCTGCGACGAAAGCAAAGAAAGTATACGCGCCGAAGCCCGCTTTGAATATGTATACATACGCGCGCACATGCGAGCGGCGCACTCTTATACATGCAGCCTCGCGCATAGAGAGCTGGGAAACAATAAGCGTGCCGCCAGGCACGTAATTGAGTTCAAACGGGCGTGCACACGACGCGCTCTTTGGTCAGCCTGGCCTGCAGAGCCTGCGTGGCGTGCAAAGCGCCAGTCATGTCGCGGCCTGCTTCGTACTACGGCTGCGCTGCGGCCGAGGATGAACAGCGTGTTGCGTTGTTGCTGCGTCCCGACTGCGTTCAGCTCCGAGTTGGGGAGAGGCCGGCTTGGCTGTCCGTTCACGTTGTCCCACATTTCGCTAGGCGCAGCCACGAAGCGACGTAAAGGCACGTTTGTCGAATGAGCGAGAGCTCTGCAGGAACGTTGTTGCCGCGGACGATGCCACGCGCAGAGCGACGTCGAGACGGCCAGGGCGTTCTAGTGCGGGGCGGGATATAACCCGAACGCCTATATGGCTATCGCGAACGTGCCCGCGTCTATACACACACGAGTCTCTTTGTGGGACTGCAGCAGCGTGCTCTCTTCCGGTTCGAATTGAGACGCTTGTCTGGAACGTCGGAGGAAACGCCTCTTAGCGCCTTAGTACTTCAAGAAAGAAAGAAAGAAAGAAAGAAAGAAAGAAAGAAAGAAAGAAAGAAAGAAAGAAAGAAAGAAAGAAAGAAAGAAAGAAAGAAAGAAAAAAGAAAGAAAGAAAGAAAGAAAGAAAGAAAGAAAGAAAGAAATGCACCAGTACCACGCTTTCTCCTGTACAAGTGCCAAGCGAGCGGTCGAGAAGGAACGATAGGAAGGTACACCCGCTTCTTTATTTACAGCTATCATGAAGAGGCACTCTCGGTCGTCATTGAGCTAGATCTTCACTAAGAGCGCGATCGAAGTATGAAGAATGAACGAACGCGCTGCGATCAAAAAAAAAAAAAAAAACGGCTTGCGTTAGTTACACCTGCTTTCGATCAAGACCCCCTAATGTGAACCATCGTGGCCTATGTAAAATTTAAAAATAAGATAATAAAAAAGTTTAAATGCCTACGTCTATGGCAAATATGAACCCGATCGGTCGTGCCACTATACTATCGACTGAGAAAAAAAAATAAGATAGACTTCGAATTCGTGTCGTCTTAGGCGATTGCTTGAAGGACCGCGTGAACTGTTCTCTCAACGACTTCGAAATGTTGAACCAAGTGACCCAACTGTCACGACCGAGAGGAAAGCAGTGCTGTGTGACATACTTGGCGGCGATATAGCGTTCGAAACCGAAGTGCACGCATCTTTCGCCACATTCCACATTTCGTTATATTACGTCCTACTAGAGGCCTGTGCGTACGCCAGACAACAAAGCAAAACAACAAGAACGACGAGGATGATGACAAAAGTATTGTGTGTCGCGCTAAGCACCTCAACCACTTACGAGAAACCGCTTTATTAAGCAGTGCTCGAGCTAAATCATATTGGTGATAATATACACTGATGACGAAGACGCACACTGCAAGTGATGATGATATGCAAAAAATGAAGAGTAATCCGTTAGTCGCGCTCACATTGTTTTCTGCTTCAGATGTTTCAATTGGTCGAAATTGACTCTTCATGCACCATGTCACATTCATATATAGACGATTCGAGAGATGTAAGAGCGAGCCGCACAAGCGAGGACATGCAGCCGGATTGCCCGAACGGCAAGAGCAACCATTAACGGCTAATCCCTGACGAGGCTTACGTAAACCACCTAAGAAGCCCATGAATAAGCTTCCGTGGGGATTAGTGTCACAACTCAGCGCGACGGTGGCCAAGCGCGCGGCACTCATAACGTCGCTGTACACGCTGGAATTGTGTCATTTCCACGGTGGTTTCGACACGCGCGAGTTAATCCGAGCTAGTCACGGTTAGGTGGACGTCAGAGACGAAGCTCATTTGAGCTGTTTCTTTGTTCATGTGTACATAATATTTATGTAAATACTGCTGAAGATCGAGTCTGGTAATTTGCTCTTAAGCGGTGCCTGACCGGTGCTTATCTATGGGGATAATGCGAATAAAGACCACAGAAAGATAAACAAAAAGCATGAAATCATTTGTGAGACTGTCATTGCTCTTGTCCTATACTAAAGAACCAACGCGCATGCGTCATAGTACACGCAATGATAAATAAATAAACAAATCCTGATTATTTACATAATTACCTATTAAACATATGAGCATGCTTCGTATTTCGAAAGCCTGCCCTTAAGCATAGTAATCCACTGTACTAAAATATACACGTACAAATTTACGTCATATATGTATGAAGCCTAACTGTGATTGATTGATCTGTGGGGCTTAACGTCCCAAAACCACCATATAATTATGAGAGACGCCGTAGTGGAGGGCTCTGTAAATTTCGACCAGCGGGGGTTCTTTAACGTGCACCCAAATCTGAGCACACGGTCCTACATCATTCCCGCCTCCATCGGAAATGCAGCCGCCGCAGCCGGGATTCGATCCCACGATCTGCGGGTCAGCAGCCTAGTACCTTAGCCACTAGACCACAGCGGCGGGGCCCTAACAGTGAACGGCGACCAAGGTTGTGTGGGGGTCTGTTGCATGTGCGCTTGGTAGCGTGTACATCTGTACACTAGCAACTCAGCCCGACAAGGCCGTCGATAGCTTATATAACTATATTTCTGCAAGTTTTGAGGAATGGTTAAACAGGAATTATCGCTGAAACCAACAATTTTAAGAAGTGGACTTTATTCGACGAGTTCAACTCTATTCCTTGAAAGTGTTTGCAGAAGCTTGCTTCACTGCAACAATACTACAGATGAGGAGAAGCCTACCCGAGTGAGTCTCTCAATCGGGTGAAGGCGCTGAGCCGTGTTCCCGCTGGGGCTGCAGAACATAGTGCCTTTTTCCGTTCCTTCAACTACACATTCATTCATTCAATCGGGTTATTCAGTGGGCGATAACAAGCGTACTCAAATAACATGTTCGTGTATTCGGGAACGTCAACGATATTCCGCTAATGTATTATGAAAGAAGAAAACGGCCGCCCAAGCAAGGAACAACATGGATGACCAAATTTTTCTTGATCACATTATGCATAAATGTCGGGAAGGCGTCATGGTCATCTCGCTACCATTGTGCATACCAAGGAGGGTTAATTTTTTTTTTAAATCCTCGTTGGTGCATACCAGAGTGTGCATGCCTGCTCGACATACAACAAATGAACTGTCATGGCGTAAATGGCACCGCATTCGTGTGATGTCTTTATATTGATGGCGTCAATGACGACCATTTATCATAAATGACATCATTTGCCTGAAATTTCTTCGATTTGCACAACGTAGTATAAATTATACTAGACGATGTATCACGTATCACGTGTTGTATTTACTAGCGTTGGGCCAACACTAGTTGGCCGAATGGCGGCAAGAGTTGTATAAGTATACGAGATTGAATCTGTGTGTACGGCAGACATGAGGTTATTTATTTATTTATTTTCATTTATTTATTTAACAATACTGTCAACTCTCTTAGGAGAGTCCTTACACGTAATAATTAAGCACGTTATCATCACATCGCTGGCACGATATGTTATGAACGCCATGACGTATGTGCTGCATGACCTGAATGGCAATGAGGACTGGCAGACAATCATACCAAAGAAAGTATAGGGGATGTTAGTAGAAGTAATTCTAATGTAAATGTGAAGAAGGAAACGCGGACGAGAAGATACCTTGCCGTGGCGAGAAACGAAATCTGCGACCTTCTAATATGGTCACGGTCTGAAGCTCTACCAAATGAGCAGCCATGGCGGCAATCCCCCCTCCCCCCCCCGTCCACTTTATGGGATATGTATGTGCATTTAAACGTGGGAGCGTAAGTCAGCGCCATCTGATGCCATTGAGGCGAGTGTGGCAATCAGGGCTCTCGCGACAAGATCACGTGCTGCGTGACGCCAACAGGCAAAGTGCCCCCCACTCGCTACAATGGCAACAGGTGGTGCTGACTTACACTCCCACGTTTAAACGCACATGCATACCCAATAATGTATGTGGACGGGGGACAGCCACCGTGGTAGCTCAGTTGGTAGAGCTTCGGACGCGTTATTAGAAGGTCGCAGGTTCAGCCCCTGACCATGGCAAGTTATATTTTCGTACTCTTTTCTTTCTTCCCCTTCACATTAGAACTACTTCTACTAACATCCCCCCCCCTTTCTTTCCTTGCCATAGCTGTCTCTCAGTTCTCATTAATATATTGTCTAACAAAAAAACAGCCCTTATATTTACATTCCTTTCCTTTATACCATGAGTGGCATATTTTATGTGTCACTGTGGTTCTTTACTTTATACGGAATACCATAATTTGCAGGGGGTAACTTAAATGACATACACGCAATGGCATGTGCCGTAGTTACTCGCGCAAAAGTGGCACGGTTTGGTTAACTGTTGCCTATATACTTATGTGTAATGATGACTATACTGGGCTTACTGTTATCTACAGTTGCCTAATTCTGGCTAGAGCTGGCTAATTATAACTGAAAACGGATAACTGGTGACTATTGAGTGTTAATTTCAGCTAGTCATGGTTAGATCGCGGCTAATGTTGGCTGGAACTTTATACAGCGTTGGCTAACTGTCAGTCAGTGCTGGCTACAGCTATCTAATATCGGCTACTCGTGATGGCGAAGCGTCGTTCAACGTTGACTCACTTCCGGGCAGTGCTCCCTATAATGTCGGTGAACTTCAACCACAGCGGCCACCCCTGTCTAACTATCGACTACTGCTGCCTACCACTTCTACACCTTGGCTAACAGTCGTCTAAAGCTGCACAGTGTTGCTCAAAAGATGTTGCGAAAGAAAGAACGAAACGAGCAAGGGCCGCTTTTGGATCATCAAACGCTTGATACTCCGCTATGCACCGTTTCAAAAAATTCTCGCGGCTACGTGTTTGTTGAAGAATCGTGCACAACAGCAACACCACATCTAAATTCTGACTTCTTGGTAGTTTAGGGGCCAATTAATGCTGACAAGCGCTAGTTCACACTGGTCACAGTCACGTAGTGCTTGCTATCAGCAGGTCATCAGCAGCAGCCTGGCAATGGCCCCTACTCGGCAAAGGCATATCCTACGTTTCGTCAAATGTCTCACGGTCTTGAGCTTGCCTCCTCGATACAAACCCGACCCATGCCCATTCCTTCGATGTTAGACCTATCATTTTGCTTTCAATGACTCGCTGGCAAACTAGCGCCTGAGTACTATACAGCCGTAGTTATGTCGGACCATACGTTCACCTCATAACACCTGCAGCTGAAAGGCTAGAAGTGGAATGATTCATCGGATATGCCAAAATTGTTTCTCGCAAGAAAGTTTTTGTTGTTTTTTTCTGACTTTGGAGAAGTTTGCCTAACTATTATGAAATATTATACAAAATACTTCTAGCTACGTTGTCATCATATCGTTTTCTTGTATGACAAACCAAGCTACGTGTGATACTTGCATTCAAAACCAGAGTAAGCATGGAAGTTTTACACGATGGCATGTTTGGCAGCCCCAATCTAATATTGACTAAATGAGGCGTGTGGATTGAGGATACTTGCGCAGCATAACTTTTGGTTGCTCTCCTCGTGTCACTGTACACGATGTCATAATTTTTTCTCAACTCGGCCTGATCAAGTGTGAGGACCCCGGGACGGCTTCCAGCTCTCCCATAGTAGAGTACCCAGTACTCTAAAACGTTGAGCACTTTTTCTAAACACACAAAAAATAGAGACGACGTCGTTGCAACCACGTACATAACGAGGTGCGCGAGTTCGACTGGTTGAGAAGATGAATGGCATTGCCCACGCGTGACCGGTTAGCTAATTGTGGAGTAGTTCGAAATGACCACTGTCCAAACTGCGGCAAAAAAAGAGACGGCACAACATGCTATGCTCGAGTGCTCGGTAGCTGAAAGCGCCTGGCACATGGTGCAACGCCTTTTCGGCTTTCGTGCGACGCGCATGGAAACAGAACGTGGGCTGTTTGCAAGACTGGTCACCTTGTACGTACTGTGGCGGCAACGCTGTTTAGCGGAAGTACAGCGCAAGCCTCGTATAGAGGGCGCCTATCCCGCACTCCAGAAAGTACGGCTCATTCTGTGGCATTACCTGGATGAGCATCTAGAAACACACGGCGAAGGGACATTCCTTCGACGATGGCAGACACGTTTCTTCAGAGTAAGCAAGGGACAGCTTGAGTTTCGAGTTGTTCTGTACTAGCCATGCGCGCACTCTATAGTACGCATGCATGCGTGGCAATCTCTGAAATGTGAACAACTCGATCCATTTTAGGGGCGAAGCTCCTTAGGGCGTGGGCTGTGCGTCCCCTGTAGCCTGTATGTAGCCACCTCTAGTTTAGTTCTTGCAGTGTTCACTAGATGGCGGTACCGTCCCCTGTATGTAGCCACCTCTAGTTTAGTTCTTGCAGTGTTCGCTAGATGGCGGTACCGTCTCCTCTATGTAGCCACCTCTCGTTTAGTTCTTGTAGTATTTATTTTATTTATTTATTTATTTCAAAATACTGCCAATCCCTCAAAGGGATTATTACAGGGGTGGGAGTTGATTTATACATGAATGTACAGAAGTAATGCGGAGAGCATATTATGCGCTCTGTAATAAATAGACATATACACGTATAAACGAAAAGACACACTCTAAATTTACACACAGCAAGAGATTAAAACAAGCATACTACATCCATATCACAATAACAATAACCAGAGTGACATGTGTCTGTGTCACACAGCTCTCTCCACGAGTTCAGAGAATAATTCTAGCGTAGGCTGAGTAACAGTAATTTCATCTAAGGCATTCCAGTCTCTTACAACTCGTGGAAAAAAAGAGAAGCGAAATACATTATTAGTAGGACGAAATTCTTCTAACGTGAATTTGTGTTTGTGTCGCGTTTCTCTGGCAGAGCTGTATGTAACAAATGACCTGGGGTTGATCTTAAAATTATTTTTTAACAACAAATATAGGAATTTCAATCTGTGCACTCTCACTCGGTTAGACAAGGTAGTGAGACCAGCCTGCCGAAGAAGTTCTGTTGGGGAATCGCTACGCCTGTAGCGATTGAAAATAAAACGGACAGCTTTCCTTTGTACGCGCTCAAGCGCAGCGATGTTGTATTTAGTGTGTGGAAACCACGTAATACTGGCGTATTCCAATGTCGGTCGGATAAGACTGGTGTAGGCAAGAGAACGTGTTTCAAAGGTAGATCCGGCAAGCGATCGTTTGAGAAAGAACAATTTATTCATTGCTTTTTTAGAAATTTGCTGCACATGCGCATTCCAGCTTAGGTCACTGCTTATCGTTACACCCAGATATTTGTACTGTGAAACATTTCGTAGTGGGGTGCCGTTGATACTGTAAGGAAAGGTAAGTGTTGATTTTTGTTAGTAATGTTCATGTAGACTGTCTTTTCTGCATTTAACACCATTTGCCAGTCTGAGCACCATTGAGACACTTTGTGCAGAGAATTACTAAGTTTTGTTTGGTCATCTTCAGTTTTGATTGTGTGGTACAGTACACAGTCATCTGCAAATAATCTAATGTTTACGTCGACGTGCTTAGTAATATCGTTTATATATAGTAAGAATAGCATCGGGGCTAATACAGAACCCTGCGGTACACCAGATAGAACGGGAACAGTATCAGATACATGGGCATTGTACTGTACGTACTGATAACGGTCTGAAAGATAATCTTCAATCCAACGTGTGAGTGGTCCTTCGCCTAATAGACATCTTAGTTTATAGTTAAGCTTCAGGTGGGAAACCCGGTCGAAAGCCTTTGAAAAATCCATAAATATAACATCTGTTTGTAGTTGGCTGTTAACATCTTTGGCAAAGTCATGAAGCGTTTCTACTAATTGAGTAACAGTCGACAGGCCACTGCGGAACCCATGCTGATTGGAGTGTAATATGTTGTGACTTTCGACAAACTCTGTTAAATATTTCAGGATGATATGTTCCAGTATTTTGCAAGATGTGCATGTCAGAGATATGGGTCTGTAGTTAGCAGGGGAAAACGTATCACCTGATTTATGCACGGGTATTATCTTTGCTAATTTCCAGTCAGCTGGAAGATGACCAACGCGAAGTGACTTTAAATATATTAGCTGAAGGAATTTGCTTACAGGCTCAGCGTACCGTTTTAAAAAGGCATTTGGAATGTCATCTGGACCAGTGCTTTTCTTTTCGTCGAGGTTTAGCAAGAGGGATAATACACCCTCCTGCGATATGAAGGGGGTATCTAATGGTGTATCTACGCCACTTGGTCTGAACTGGTCGCGTTGAAGTAGGCCATTATCAGCGGTGAAAACAGACTGAAAGTAGCTGTTGAAATGATCGGCTGTCTGTTTTCCTCCCGGGGTAGGCGTATAGGCTTTGTTAGTATGTTTCACACTTATGTATCGCCAGAACTTATGAGGCGCTGTTTTGATAAAACTGTGTAAAGAGTGACTGAGAAAGCGCTTTTTTGCCAAATTCACTTGTTTCTTAAGGGACCTAGCTAGTGCAGGGATTTCCGACGCAATACAACTGCGTGGGTGAACTTTCTGAGCTTTTCTGAGCCTTTTTAGTTTACGCTTCATATGAATTATGTCGCGCGTGATCCATGGATTGTGCTTTTTGATGCTTTTTGTAACTGTTGGAACAAAGTTGTCTATGCAGTGCCTGACAATTACTGACAATATTTACTAGATGGTGGTACTTGTAGCTGATGATGAAAAGATGATGTAGGAATGATGTCACATATGGCGCGTGTCATTGGTTGAAGGCAATCGTTCGATTTAGTGCGGCGACGTACGCTAGGGGGAGCGTTGTAATAAAATCCGTTCGCTGTTGGCGCGCGCTCGGAGTCGCCGGATGGATAAGGCTGCACAGCGGAGAGAGCGCAAGGCACAGACCATAAAGCCGTCATAATGAAGGGACATCGCAAGCCATCCATCGTCTAAGAACAAATATAAGTTGATTTGTGTATATACACACACAGCGTTTCTCACGTCTTTACATGATGAACGACTGGGCGAATTACACGGAAGATTCACAGTTTACCGATGAATCCCTCCGGAGCTTCGCCCATTCATCATCATTCACCCCGTGAATATGCCGTAATTTTTTTAGTAATTCTTTTGTAACATATTTGTATACACGCGGATAAATTAAATTTTGGTGTTCATTTGTAAGATGTATACACTGTCTCTACTTGTTTTCGACGTTTCGTTTGTGTATGTACAAGTTACGTGTACAATAAAACTTCCACGTTTGAACTTTTTCTTAACACTTTGTGAGGCCCACGGGACGGCCTAGTGCTCTCCCATAGCAGAGTACCAAGTACTCTAAATCGTTCACGACTGTTTCTAAACACTGCTTTTCCCTCTCCGATAGTACAGAAAGGATGGTACTCTAAATCGTCGATCATTTTTTTTTTCAAGTACGCACTGTTTCTGTGTAACATGGATCTTTATGGCATACATGATGTTGGGGTAGCTCGCTCTAATGTAGCTCACGTACTCATATTTTTATATGCGATGCAGCTCTTTGACTATAGCCTGTGCGACGCTGTCCGTCTGTGTCTCCTTGCCAACGCGCCCCACCGCGCTCCCTCGCCGCAGGAGTTGGGGCGGTGCCAAGTAGGTCACGCCATCCCACGCAGTGCGTGGTGACGTAACTCTCTCCCTCGCCTGCCGCGCTCGCCGCATGTCACCTCTCTCTCTCTCTCTCGCTTCATCCTCATCACAACTCGCAACATTCGAGCGCACATCGAGTTAACACTATTTCGGCTCGTTTATCTGCGATGGAGAGGACTCCGGAAAGCGAAGCTCCTTCGCCCGCCAAAAAATGCGCCGAAGCGATTTGGCCTAACGCGGCCGTCGCCGGCGTTGCGAAGGTTAGCGGAGCCAATGGCGTTCGCGAATGGCGACGTCGCGCCTGCAACACCGACGAGGCGCGAGCCAGGGAAGCCGAACGCAAGCGTCGGCAGTGGAAGACCAATGACACCGACGAGGTTCGAGTCAAGCACGCCAATCGCGTTCGAGAATGGAGACGCCGCGCGAGTAACAACAACGAGACGCGAGCCAAGGAAGCCGCGCGGAAGCGCCGACAGATTGACTGATTGATTGATTGATTGATTGATTGATTGATTGATTGATTGATTGATATGTGGGGTTTAACGTCCCAAGACCACCATATGATTATGAGAGACGCCGTAGTGGAGGGCTCCGGAAATTTTGACCACCTGGAGTTCTTTAACGTGCGCCCAAATCAGAGCACACCGGCCTACAACATTTCCGCCTCTATCGGAAATGCCGCCGCCGCAGCCGGGATTCGATCCCGCGACCTGCGGGTCAGCAGCCGAGAACCTTAGCCACTAAATCACCGCGGCGGGGTAAGCGCCGACAGCGGAAGGCCAACGCCGGCGCATACTCGCGCAGCGAAACCGTTCACTGGCTCGATCTTCACGTATACTGCGTAGTGCTGGTGGGAGATTTCTCTCTTACTACGCCGCGATAAACGCCAGCCTCAACGCTGTCGTTATTGTAAGCGTTAGTGCCCGCTGCTTTGCATCTACGCATGGTTCCCTTTACTGGGAGAAGCTGTAATTTTTCATATACAAAGGAAGGAGAAAGGAACATGTAACTGAAGTATGTTTTGTGATCCTCGTAAACGCATGTTTTGCCAGTAAATGTGGTAACTAATTGTTATTTATGTTCACCATACATCATCATCAGCCTGACTAGGCCCTCTTGCCCCGCAACGGTGGTCTAGTGGCTAAGGTACTCGGCTGCTGAACCGCATGTCGCGGGTTCGTATCCCGGCTGCGGCAGCTGCATTTCCGATAGAGGCGGAAATGTTGTAGGCCCGTATGCTCAGATTTGGGTGCACGTTAAAGGACCCCAGGTGGTCGAAATTTCCGGAGCCCTCCACTACGGCGTCTCTCATAATCATATGGTGGTTTTGGGACGTTAAAGCTCACATAACTAACTGACTAGGCCCTCTGCATGGCAACGTCCTCTCCCATATTACACCTATCAACCCGGTCCTGTCCTTTCTACTGCCACGTTATACCTGTAAATTTCTGAATCGCATCTGCCCACCTAATATTCTGTCTCCTTCAAACGCTCTTGCCTTCCCTTGGAATCCACTCTGTTAATTACCTTTAAAAGCCAGCGGTCATATTGGAAACACGCTACGTGCCCGGCCTATGTCCATTTCTTATTCCGATCTTGCGCATACACTCAGTGACGTAGCCAGGGGGTGGCCCACTGAGCCCATGCCCTCCCCCACCCTCCTCGAAATTAATTCTCACCCTGGCAAACAGAGTGCAATATCACCATTTGCTTGCACTGCCCACCCCTCCTTCCGAACAAGGAGGTGCCCTCTCCCCGAAAAAAATTCCTCCTGCAGTTTTAGTAGACTAGTGGTGAGTGGTGGAGTTTGTCCGCTTTGTGTGGAGCTTTGGCTGACGTACACGAAAAATACACGGAATCCCAGCCACTTGTTCAAAACATTAAGTGCGCTAAAGAAGGGACACGAGAGCGAAGTGGGCTGTCCACTTCACATAAAAAAACAGCGCCAATAACGAGGGACAAGAGAAAGAAGGAGACAGACAGCGGCACTTCGTTTCTCGAGTCTCATCTTTAGCGCAGTTAAGTTTTTCAATGATGTCTTACCAATAACCGCCCCCTACCCCAGCATACGCTTCCCCCCAGCCATTTGCATCTTCCATGTAAAACGAGGCGTCGGAGACGCGACGAGTTCAAATGGGACGCAGAGTCAACGCAAGAGCGTCCCTTAACATCGTCCCGCACGTTGCGACGGCGCGCAGTGCACTCGCATGCTGACCGATTGGCGAATTATTAAGGCGCGTCGCCGACCAAGCGGCGGCATCCCGAATAAGAATTCAGCACGCACGCGGTGTACACGCAAAATTCGACGAGGGAGCGGCGCGCGCCATGCCCGCATACAGGTGCCGGGTATGTGGACCGGTTTCTGTCAGGGACACGTTCATCCGATCATCTTTTTATTTATCTTTTTCTTTCATGACGATGCCTTCAGATCCCCGCAAAGCGGTACACGCCGCGGACCGCTATCACGACGAACGTATAGCGCTCTAGGCCTTCAAGGACAAGCGCGCACGCGCAAACACGAGACTGTGTATATACATGCAACGATGGACAACCCGCAAGCAGCTGCGGCGTTACCGCCACGAACGTGACGCGACCGGTAGGATCTGCAGAACGTGACAGTACGTGACAGCTCGCGACAGCGCCCTCTCAAAGATAATCGCGCGCAAAAATAAAACAAGCTAATATGTGCAGTCGCCTGCTACGCGAGCATCGTCCGCTGCCTCGATGATTACTGGCTCGTTTCGTATTGGCTACGTTTCGTTCGGCGCCTTCGATGACGCGACCTAAATTTGTCCTTGTCGTCTGCACAGTATCGTCTGCTTGCAGGCATGGTTGGCCCGATACGAACCGCCATGAGCTGGCGAAGGAGGCCTAGATTAGGATGTGTCGCAACACTGTGTCACCGTTACACTCGACTTTGAGACTGCTGCCGCTATTCAGGCGGTCATTTGTGACTTCGCGCAGTATACAAAGCGGCGTTATGCAAGCACGCGGCGTGATTAAGAGATGACGCTCACGGATCCCATTTTGGTGTCACAGGGGAGGTAAAGGCACGCCAGGCCAGTTCGTGATTCGCACGACCGCGATGCAGAATTGCAGATACTTATGTGGATCACGTCTACACGGCTCACGTATAGAAGCTTTCGTTGACCGAATTCATACCACGGCGACACTCAGATTGTCATGCCCCACCGTGCATACTGTCGCATATGACGTTCACACGCATATGAAAAGCAGAGAGATTTTCGAATCATTTTCACGCTGAATTATAAGTGTAATGCAAACTGTATTGTAGCGGTAAAGGCATTTTTTTTTTAGACTAAGCAGACGATGCGGGACTGCGCTCACGAATCGGTGGTACTAGGAGTCGCTTCTAAACAGGGTCCCTAGATAATTTCTCAATAAAGAAACTACACAAAGTAATATTACTGATTACGATTAATTACCACGTACTGGGCACAAGTATACGCGTTATACGACGCATATCAGGTGTTTCAAACGCGATAGTTTGCAGGATGCGAATTTTTCAAGGAAGTTGCATTCCCAAATCATCTGGGCAAGTAACTTCTAATTAAATGCTTATTTCTACAGCATAGTTATGCACGTAACCGCTGTATGAAAAGCGTCATCCCCTAAAAAAAACCAGATATTCACGTTTGCGATGTAACCCAGGTCTTGTAAGCGCTTGCTGCCGGGTGATACGTCGAACCACGGCATTTGCAAAGCAGACTTCCCGAATCTTTCGTGACGGCGATGGCATAAACGAAACGGTAACTTAGGCAGCGAGCGGGCCGCAAGAGCAAGTCAGTCGTCGACTGGTCACTACAACGCCGTATTTCCGAACAGTGAGCCCCTGAGAGCCACGAAGCATCTGACACTGCCGTGAGACCAGTATACCACTTACGTCTTTTTCTGGCGGTTTGCCACAAGCCTAGCGCAGCTCGCTGGACACCCAACGTGAGGGTCGATCACATAGATCTCAATTTATGCGTCATCGCGTGTCCTCACTGCCTCAATCAATTTTCCGAGCACTGTATAGCTGGGAGGTCACGCACACCTCGAAGGCCTATTCTTCCTTTGTAAATCTTGGCGCATGCTTTCTGACGAAACCTCTCTGCAGAGGGCGCGTACGTTTCTGACGACACGCTCAGTCAACGCGCGCTCATCTACGTTAAAAAAGAAGGAAAAAAAACGAACACCAAGCACGCGTAGATATACATCTCGTTCGTTCGGATCAGCATTAAGACAAGCACAAAAAGCTCCGAGACTTTTTTTCCAAATCGCAGGGGGGGGGGGGGGGGGGGGGGGGGGGGGGGGGGGGGGTCATCTTATGACCGTTGGTGACCTCGTCGGCACCTATGAACAAGCGCTGCCGCGGGTAATTGTGATGAAACACGCGTGACGTAATGAGCGCACCACGGTCGTTCACGTTTCTACGCCACCGTTGCCCTCGGCTTCAGTCCCGCGCATAGGCGTGTGAACGAGTACGGTGAAGGGGGTTGGGGGGGGGGGGGCGAGGAGACGCTTCTTCTAAGTATCTTAAGGAAAATGGGGGGGGGGGGGGCTCCAATTCGTTTTGATACAGTTTTGATACATTTACTCTGTTGGACATTTCGTCCTTTTTTTACGTGCGGTGTTGTGGGCGCATGATTCTTTACAACAACGGCTACCAAGGACAACTGAGGTCTCATTCGAAGCATGTGTTTAATTACCACTTATACACCGGAGAGCCATGGACAATTGGCAACAGGGGAGGAGCCAGCGAGAAACAGTAAGAAGGATGTGGAGGGGGCACTTGCTTCTCCCCCAATATCAAACACAATCATAAACGCATAAGTTAGCAACCTCCTTGCCCTCCTCTAAGGGCCTCGCTAGTCGTAACTGCCCGACCTCCCCCCGTCTTCTAGCCAAACAGTTCTTGTGCCACCCCTTATTGGCACGCAGAAACGCGTCATCACTTCGTTTTCCTTTTGTGTGCATTGCAAAGGTCATTTTCTCTCGGACACGACCAAAAAAGAGCAGGGGTGGGGGTACCTGACTTGTCCCCCCTAACAGAGAACCCTATGCTCGCCTATGGTCGCGCAGACACTGCATATACCAAGCATGTATACTCTACGTTGTCCAGCTTACGCACTTACTTCTGGAGCAGCATGAATATACGCACTGATAGATGCGTGCGAGACGTGCTCGCCCATTCCTGGTCGATGATGATACGCCCCCGCACGTCCCCCGAGAGGGTTGGACCGGCCACCGTGCTTAGTCATTAGGTCCACGGACCGGACCGGAAGGCGCAAAACAATCGACATCAGCGGTCGCACGCAGTGCACGTATGAAGTGTACGGAGGAGGAGCTGGCGATCCGATCCAGTTCACGACGCCTCTCGACAATACTTATACGCTGCGTGGCTCGGCTCTTTAAGAGGTCTCTCACGGGAACAAACAAGACGGCACACTGGCTTCTCGCTTCCCGCGCATCACTCTATGGAGAACCAGCGTAACGCTAACTCAATGCTAAAGCACGTGAAATCAAAGCATCTAAAAAAAAACGAGCAACAGCAAAAGCAACGCGACATGTACAACCCACGCCTCAAGACGTCGCGTAGACGTCGCTGAGACGTCAACGCGGCTCCTTGACTGCCGCGCATTCCGGAGATGCAGCGCAACGTTAATTCACAGGTCAAGAGAGCGAAAAAACAACAAATAAGCATCGTCGTAACCGCAGAAGAGGAGCAGCAACGCCTACAGCACGAGACGGCTTAAGGAGTCGCGTAGACGTCATCGGGACGTCGTCGCACATAGCTGCCGCCGTCATGGCCAGAGGCCGCACGCGAGACGTGCTAATGGCCTCGGCGCCTGAACGAGCCGCTAGCCGTACGGAGCTCTCGTTTCGAAAGACCACACACACACACAAAAAGAAACAAGGAAAAAAATCGAAGACGATGGTGGCTCCGACAGTTCCCTCTTCGAGACGTTTCTAGCACACGTTCTCTTGTTTCATCTCTTCTTTATCTTTTCTTTCCCGCGCACGGCTACGCGCCTCCTTCTTTCTGGATCGCTCGGTTTTTCCGAGCGCGTCTCCCGCGGGAACAGTCCCACGTTTCCAGCGAAACAGACACGAAAAAGGCAGCGCGACGACGCCTCCTGACGTGACATGACTTCTCGGTGGGGCGAAACGGACACTAGCCTAAAGGAAGAAGGAAATATCGTCGCCCTAACGTGTCCACAGTGGTGGGGCAAAGTATGCTACGCAGCGAGCGTAATGCGGTCTTTGCTTCCGAGAAAGTACGTATACCTCGGGAGTGCTACACCACCGAGAACGTGCCTCGAGTTAATGTCACCGACTTGTCAAGAATCGTGGAGCGACCGAGCTGGTTAGTTCGGGGCAGCGCAGGCGAGCCTGGGCTGAAGGCTGGTGGTCGTTAAGCTGTATAGTTACGTTTTGCGAACGGCGGTTAGGCGCGGACGGCAACAGCACGTACGAACTTTGCATTGGGTCTTCTGAGTGAGTGCAAATTAAAAGGGGCTCTCCTGCCTGGTACGATTATAGATAAGCTGACACATAGCTTTAGAGCCTTACTCTTGGGCTTCATACACGCATTGAAGGAATGCAGAATGAGGAGTATGCCGGCGATCAAACATCTAATGCCTGGTGTTTACTGCGTACTGGAATGGATAAGTACATCGAAACATTGCGAACGAAACAGATAAAAACAAGAAAGAAAAATAAAGAAGGTCCGGTTACTTTCCATGGAGTGCAAATATGTCCCTAAAATGCCACAAACGTAGGTTTCAGGACAAGCACGGAGGCCTGCTCCCTTAAAAAAAATGTAAAATTCCGTTCTTTCTTCGTTCTTGTCATCATGCTGTTCGATGTTTGATGACGATGCTATAGAAAGTAGCCCGAATTGCTCCGGTGCATCACAAACCTTACGTCTCGTATACTCCGCAGCAAGTATACGCCACAGAGAACTGAGCCCCCGCAAACAGAGCTGAGTCCATCCACTTAACGCGTTCCAACACATCATCAGCGACTGCCCCCGCCCCCTATCCCTGTAGAAGTGCGCGACCTCTGGGACAATTAGTACGCTTATATAGAAGCTACCGTTCGATTATAGCCTATTTTAGATACAACCCCTTCCCGAAGCCACGCACTGTCTTGCCTCGATATAAAGTAGAGCACGCACAAGCCACGCTTCTGAGGAAGAAGGGAGTCGTGAACCCCGCATTAGCGGGCTTCCATTGTCGAGTGAGTTGTATCGCACGTGCGTCGACTCGCGGTTCAATCAGGAGGCCCACGCCGCACGGGCTACAAAGAGAAGAGGCGTGCGTAATGGAACACGCATTGGAAGCAGGCCAAAGTGGAGGGGTCGGACGGCCCGTCTGACGACCTCTCCGATGGGGGATCCGCGAGTATTTGCAACCGATAGTTTTCCTCCGGACACAATGGGACATCCATTACGCTCACCTCCGCCAGCCAATGAACGACGTCGTACGAGCGCTACGGGCCGAGTAAGGTGCGAGTACATGCGCTACGCAATATAGATCATTGTCTCCGTCAGCGGGCGCTGATGGAGGCGAGTGGAAAAGTGAAGCCTGGCGATTGGGTGTCTGTGCGCGTCGCGCGAGGGTATGACCGTACATTATATATAGAGCGCAGGAAGAATGCGGTCACAAGCGCTATGTCGTGAGAGAGCGCGCGGAGCGCCGCACTCTGAAATATGGCAGGCCGATGAGAATTTTAGCCGACGACACGACGTGCGTCGGTAGGTCATTACGCTGTCGCCTCGACTCTGAGGTACGACAGCAAAAGATGAGGAATGGCTTTCTAAGCTAAGCTGACCTGGCAATCGGATTGTTACTATCAGTCACGATTAGTGTCCCGTCCTGCAGCAACAGGGAACGAAGGTTCCCTGGGCGCTGCCACATTTCTCTCTGGGCTGTACGTTGTAACTATGGGTGAGCCACCAGAATGTGCACTGCCAAGGCAGCAACGTTAGCCATTGTACTCCCGTAAGTGTTCGTAACGGAGGTACTTCCTCTTCCCCATGCATTCACGGAAAGGTCTGTATCGAATCAGTAAAATGATAGCCGGCTGCTATACTTTTTAGATCATTGCTCCTCACCTTGAAAGGTATCACCACCCAATTTCGGAAACACAATCAAAACAAGAAATATAGAAAGAAAACCGAGTGAAAGCTCTCAACGGTGTGTGCACGTGCATCCTAAAGAAAGAAAGAAAGCAAGAAAGAAAGAAAGAAAGAAAGAAAGAAAGAAAAAGAAAGAAAGAAAGAAAGAAAGAAAGAAAGAAAGAAAGAAAGAAAGAAAGAAAGAAAGAAAGAAAGAAAGAAAGAAAGAAAGAAAGAAAGGAAACCAAGAGCGTTAGACATCAGATTTGTGCAACATCTAAAGAGCGCGTCTGCCCTAAGTAGAAGCATACTTAAAGCCCAATAAGAGAGAAACAACTTTATTTACCTCATCTTAAGGGCAAGCGGCGCCGAGTGGAAGGCGAGCTATAGGCATCCTGTTCGCGTTTAAGCCTGCTCTACCACTTCAGCAAACCTCAGGACAGCGCTCTGAAGTACGGGGTCGTAGCTGCGTCCGGCAGCGCCCCAACAGCTTCTGACTAAACGTCCGAAACTTCTGTGCACGCCCAACTGCGAAGCGAGGTCGCGCCGCATGTCGCTTCCCTCCCGCAAGCGCGTATTTTTTTTCGCCGCTCGCCACGCAGTGACACCGTACAAATTCCGCCGTCGCTGTAGAAAGCGACGTCCACAGCGGCCACATATGTTTGTCGACGGGCGACTCGCACCATCGGCGGTGGTGCATGGAATATTCGAGTCACGTTCCCGCGGCGCGCGGTTTCGAGGCAGTCCCGAGCCGTCGTCAGCCAACACTAGCGCGAGACGCCCACAGCGCTTTTAGCATGGTTCAGGTCGGACAACACTGCAGCAAACTCGTGTCATATAGGGTACGTTTACACACAAACAGCGGAGTGGACGGGACGACGCTCGCGCGGTTGTTGCTCCGAGCGTTTCCACACAACTCCTACGCCTCCCCCCCCCCCCCACCTCTCGCTCCTTTCGAAATCTTTTTTTTTTTTCTGAGAAATCCGTGATCTGACTGAGGGGCCCGAGAACACGTATACATTCTGCTTTGACACACGTAACTCTGCCGCAAACGATGACCCTCGATGGCGCCGACCACAAAAAGGCGCTGCCGACAGTGCACGTGCAGAGCATATTACTAGTAGCAGTAGCGCAGAGCAGTAGTAGTAACAGCGACAACAGTAGCAATGTATACAGTGATAGTAAATCATCGGCCAAAACTTTTTGCACAAAACGTTACGATTGCAGTTTACTTATTCAGCGACACTGTGAACCGCTGTCATGCGTTGGAGGCGGGGGACGAAGATTAGAGATGCAGCAGAGAGGAGAGATCGAGAAACTGTTCCAATAATGTGAAACAGGATAAAAACGAAGCGCGAACAATAAAGTCGAGAACAAAACAAAACAAATAGGCATATAAAAACAACTCTAAAATAATGAAACAACAGCTCGCCTTCGACGAAGCGTTTGGAAACTTGGCCCCGGAAAACAGGACCGAAAAAAATTATTATGGTGCCATCTGGAATGATGTCCCAATTAGAGGTGATTACATCTCGGATATAGTAATTTCATCGCTGAAATAATACGCGTCATCGGGAGGGACAGCCTATAGCTCTCCTACAGTATATAATAGAGTGCGCAGAGTGCTCGAAAGCGTTCGCAATTTATTTTATTTATTATTTATTTATTCAAAATACCTTACAGACCCAACAGGGCATTGTGTAAGGGGAGCATAAAAGAAATACATACATGAATTGGTACACTTTCCATACAAACAATAACATGAACTAAATGTCAATTATTATACAAGTCCTAGCAGGAAACACCACTGTAAATCTGAATGAAGTCTGTTACGCCATCCTCGTTAACATGTACCTAGCGATAAATGTTCTGTTGAAATGTTACTGATGTTAACCGTCTGTGGTAATAACAGTTTATAAACGCACCTTTTCATTGCTCACAACTCTTTATATAAACAGAGCTCTACGGCTAGTACTTTAAATTGCCCTGGCATAGGAGAGCTGAGTGCGAGTTTGCTGTACAGACAATACTGACGGAGAGATGAGAATGGAGAGAGGCAGGGTTTTAACGAAGGACTTAGCCGGTCGGCTACCCTTAATCTGCGGTGGAGAATAGGGATAAAAAAGACAAACTGGGCAAGAAATTATTCAAACAGAATCAGCTGAGGTTTTCGCCCGTGGATGTGCCGGAACATCGATGCAATGAAAGTGAATGAATGAGGATAATGTAATATCAGAGATGATAGTTTTGATTGAATGACGTTACCCAATACTAGCGAGCGCTTACAACCACTAGCTATAGTCGGAGAGAACTTTAGAAGTGAGCGGCATTTCCTCTTCAAAGACGGATGCCCACAAGTGATGCACCAATAAGCGCGCACTCGTCTGACATCATGAGTCGGACGGCCGGAGACACCTTCTTCGGAGAACATGGACGAGTGCACGAGCGGGAACTATTTTTTCAATCGCGGAGGAGATAGGCTGCTGCGCTTCGGCCATCAGGACCGTACGCAACTTCATACTTCGTAATTTTCGTTCGACCATAGTATACCAGTGGCATCAATAATCCAGTAATAAGATTCTTTCAAACAGTCAGTCAATCACTAAATGAGCCATCGATAGCCCATCACTGCAATCATACAGTCATATTTGGAGAACATTATACAGAACTAGCTTATATTGCCAATTGAAGAGCCACACTCATAGCCAAGATTAGGCATGCATTAGCCCGATTCGGTCATCATGGGTCACTGCTAACAGGTGCTGCATGCTATAGTCTGCGAGTATAAGGGGGAAGAAGGCCAGGGCGCAACGTTTCACTCTTCGCAGTCACTCTTCGCTGGCACTCACATACAAAAATGAAAGGCAGGATAAATGGCGCAGTTGATGAGAACGCGCAGATGAGCATACGTAATAAACTGACATGGGAATGTGCGGCGCGAACGTATAGGGAGAATTAACTTGCCAAGGCTCACCAGACATTTGCAACGTATCATGGTTCGTGCAGAGAATGGCATTAATGTCAGTCCACCATACTCGAATGGGTCCGTTGATTTTTTTTTTTTCTCCTTCTCTGGCAGCTCGCACACAGTTCAGTGAACGCGGAAGGCCCTTTGGGTGGCCGGGGAGTGTCCTCATCTCATGGTGGATGCGATGGGGGCCTTCAATCGTCCGAAAGCCGGTCAAGACGAACAAGCGAGGTCCAGGCCACGTATGCTGCGCGAGTGGCCAGCAGCAGGTGTGGCTTTTCCCGTCTCTATGCGTGGGCGTGAGACGCGTCGAGGCGGACAACTCGCCGCTCAACGATTGTCGTCGACGAGAAGCTGCCACGGCCACAGACAGCCCATACGCCACGCGTCGAATCGAAGCTGCACGCCACTCTTCGGTGTCAAGGCTGGGGAAATTCTTTCCCCAGCCTTGAAAGCGTACGCGCTTGTTTCGAACGGCAAATGCGTGCAGCGCCGTGTGGTATACGCACGCAGCGGCTCATGCAATCACAGTTTACGGAATTCCTTTAGGTGTGAGGTTGAGCGGAAGCCCTTTAAATAAATTTATATATGGCAGTCTGCAATGATGATTGATATGTGGGGTTTAACGTCCCAGAACCACTATATGATTATGAGAGACGCCGTAGTGGAGGGCTCCGCAAATTTAGACCACCTGGGGTTCTTTAACGTGCACCCAAATCTGAGTACATGGGCCTACAACATTTCCGCCTCCATCGGAAATGCAGCCGCCGCAGCCGGGATTTGAACCCGCGCCCTGCGGGACAGAAGCCGAGTACCTTAGCCACTAGACCACCGCGGCGGGGCTATGGCAGTCTGCAAGCAGTAGTCCTACAGGCTGTTAACAAAGTTTGTGGAATCTAAGCCTCCTGCGTTGAGAAGCCGAAGCCTTGCCTAGTAACTGCGTGCAGGGCTTACTGGATGGCTCACAGTTGGTGGGTGAGCTATCAGCTGTGCAGCGCCTCGGCCCGCCTTGCGGGAAAGACATCGGGATTGACGACTCTAGTATTTGTTCCACATTCCTCGAGGACGTCTTTGATCGTAGCAGGTTCTGGCACAGGCCTTGGACTTGCTTTTCATGTATTATTTATCTATTATAGGTAAATAGTTTATCACATTCCATGTGCTGCTTTGATGATATATCTTAGTCTAAGCTTTGGTTCGGCACATACATAACGCCAACATAATAGCTTTTTTTTTTTATCAAGTAAGGTTTGTTCCTTTTATAAAGCCTAGAAACATCCTCAATACTCCCGTGGACATTGCTTTACCTCCGCGTGGTAACTCCTGGGTATACTAAATGCCTATAAAGACTTGAACGTGTATAAACAGAGTATACAAGTGCGCAACGAGATGCAAAAAAGAAACAAAACAAAAACACACCACTCTGTGTTAACACGGAGGGGTGTGTGTAATGTTGTGACTCATCTTGTAATGGAACAATTGTTCCATTACAAGATGAGTCATTTTCGACGGTGTGTCGTACAGTGACGTCCACTGTTTTAAGGGAACACGTGAGTGCATTGCACTCCTGTGCATTTCCTCCTCCAAATACGGAATGAACCGGCTTTACAATCAATGGTTCGTGTTCGATCCTCTCCCCTCCATTGTCACGTATTCGGACAGCCAGCCCCAGTGGAACGCTTCTTCAGTACAATCGTCAATTCAACGGCATATACCGCAAGTTTCCTTTTCGGTAACACCATCTAACGGTGTACAGCGAGGGCGCAGAGGTGGCACGGCCGACGGCCCGCAAAGGTGTACGCGGCTCTGCAGTACGCGCCTTTTGTGGCCGCGAAACACGGCAGCGAAACGAACGGTGTACGTCTCGAGCTTCACGTGGGAAATAAAACGGCCCCTTCGGAATCGCCGAACAGCAGCCGCCGGCGCTCTACACAGTACCGGCGCCTTCCCATACGATCGGAGACCCCGCCGCCTCCATCTGTACACCTTCCCATCGAGCAACGGCGTGCGGGCGAGACAATGGCTTCTCGCGGAGACCGGCGGCGCCGCAACAAGTCACCGCGCACTCGAAATCGCTTTCCTATTGCCCCGCGGGACACGACCGCGAAGAACAAAGCGAGAAACAACGGCGAAAGGCTCGACGTGATAGATGCAGAGAAGGGAGGCGCAGGAGGAGGAGGAGGCGTGGTGGCGCGCAGTTCGGATCGCGCGGTATGCCAGTGTATACGGTTGACCTGATACGAAAAAGACAGTAGCGGCGGTCAAGCAGCAACTGTGGTGGCGGTGGGGTGGGCGGAGTGGGCGTCAGGAGCGGCCGTCTCATTGTCTTATATACCTTCAAGCGCGGCACGCATGCATCGTTGGCCGGTCGTTGTTGCGTTCTGTGGTGCCGCGGTGGGACGGGACTGGGCGCGTCATTTCAAGATCTGCGGACAGATTTGGCGGTGGTTGTGACAGGGTGCGTATCCCGTCATGCACATGTATATGCGTGTGGTGGCGGAGCGCGTAACAAATATATATCATCGCGAAAGATATGATCCTCCGTGAATGGACGGCCGGTCTAAATGAGGCGGTTCTCTAAAAGGGTCGTGACGTGGTGGCCGCATTGGGGCATGAAGTATACAGCAAGTCCTCCTATAGAATGGTGCAGGAGCTACGAAAGGGTTGCCCTTTTCAGCTTCCATTTGAGCTATCTTTTTGTCTCGCAACGGCTGCGTTGAACACTATTGCACGCGGACTGCATTCTGTCAGTAGACGCGGGAGGAAGTAAAAAGGTGAAAACGGCCACGACGGGTGACTCGACCTATCTTATCGTTTCCGTTTGGTCGACGATAGCGTCGTTTGATATATATAGGGGCACGTTTTTTTCTGGAGTCTCTCGATATTAGGTCGATCAGACGCCGAGTCAATGAACTATGAGGAAAACTACAAGAACCTTTTTATAATCACATTATCGCGAAGATGAAACAGTGGCTATAGCACTGCAAGTAAGACGCCACGCATACGTCGGTCACCCTACGTTCGCTCACTAATATAGAATATCTAAGCTGATGTGAAAACCACCGTGATAAGCGCTTTCAGGCACGCCGAGAGCATAGTCCGACAGCGAAGCTGCAAGCGCGCGAGTGTGAATGATTGGCTAGCGAAACCACGTGGTGTCGTAAACAAATTACTGGATTTGAAACGGACGTGTTCACACCTTTCAACCATCATCATCCTTTGCATTGTCATCTTCATTTAGCACTCGGTGTCAGTGACCCACGTGACGACGACGACGACAAAATACTACTACTACTACTACTACTACTACTACTACTACTACTACTACTACTACTACTACTACTACTACTACTAAGACGACGACTACAACGACGGGACAGTATGGAGTAATTTGCTGTCAATTCAATCAATTCATATTCAAATTTTATTTTCGAAGCACCTAATACAGTGCATTGTAACTGCGAAAATAAAAGACAAAGAAAAAACCAGCAGGCCTGCGCGAAACCCACAGCACAATCACCGCGAAAGCGACACTGTTGTAATGTTGTAATGAAAAAAACACTGCAAATAGAAAAAAAACAGCTTTCATGCTTTCTCTTTCTCTGTCAAAGAAGATGGAGAAAGAACATAAGAGATAGAAATAGGTCCTCGGCGAAACCAGCGATACGCAAAACACCTCGGGCCATTCGAGAATCGAACTAATAATTCCATTCACTATGCCAAACACGAACACCCGGTCTGAAATCGGGATAACCTCCTTGTCCATCCGTTCATCATCCTCCACCACCTCCTCGATTTCTGATAGACTCAATCCTGAAGAAGAAAAAAAAAATGTGTCTTTGCTTTTTCACTACGTACCGGCTGTTCTCGTTTCACGCCATACGTGTTTCGTTAGTCCAGTTTAATTAACCGATTCCATTCGAGCCTTCGTTTCGCACTGTTAATGATGACACTTGTCGGATCCGGCTATTGTCAAGATCCGTGAGAATACTCCGCAATGATTGCTATAGGGTCTCGAGTGACATTGGTTCATACTCTAAGGCAGAAGTCTGAAAAACGTAGCCTGCGGTCCCTTGGCTAGCGGCCCAGTTGGGGAAGGTGAATCTGTTCATTCCAATATTTTTTTTGTACAAAGTATGTTAATGAGCTACATAGACACGCCTAGTCTCAAGTATTTTTTTTTTCCTATCGTGAGACACTCCATGAGATCGCTATGTGCTACAACATAACCATAGAACAAAAGGTATTTTTATTTCATAAATAGTGAACAGTAAGCCATTCTAGACAGCCTCATTAATACGTTTCTCTAAACCCTCTTTAGATGTGACCCATGAACATGAGATGTGGGAAACGCTTCCTTTCAAACTGCAACATTTTCTCACATTGGATGGTTCACAATGTCTTGCGCAAGAACGTGTCAAGAAGTTCATTCCGCCTCGTTACCTCATTGTACAGTCTGAACCGAGACAAGCGTTCTTTGAACAAAAAAAAAACGTAGTTAATTTTTCAGGGGGCACTCACATTTACACTTTCTAGGCTCTTGAGGGCCTGGCGTTTCATTCAACGCAAAAACCCAGCTGAAAA
Source organism: Rhipicephalus microplus (assembly GCF_013339725.1). NCBI lineage: Eukaryota > Metazoa > Arthropoda > Arachnida > Ixodida > Ixodidae > Rhipicephalus > Rhipicephalus microplus. The sequence continues at coordinate 127,535,885 of NC_051171.1, read as the reverse complement.
TCTTCGTGCGGCTACGTCCTTAAGACTTGACACGATTAAACGCAGGGTGCACGCAGCACTCGGTGGCGCTCATAAATACGAAATTTAGTTATACAGGTCAGCACAGCTTATACGCTTATATACACGCGAGTTCGCGGCTCAAGTTCCACAAGATTCACACCCTGAACCACAGACTGGACGTTCACACGTAGCCGACTCTCTCTCACAATGCAGATGTTGCGGGATACGCTGTAAGCCTTTTGTAGTAAATTACCTTCTTTATGACCGATCATATATGATATGCTGATCTCGTAATCTGTCCTTCCGATGTCCTTTGCAGGTGAAGAAAAGAAGGAAAAAAAAAACCGGCAAGCCTATCGCGATGACGGTCGGCTTTAAACTGGTCCTTGTACACCCGGGGACAAATCTCTACGCTCCAAATTTGCATATAGAGTAGATAGAGCAACTGCTCCTGTCATTTCTGTCACCACGCATGAAATGCCTGCATATTTACGCATATAAAGGCGCCCGCATCAGTCGAGGCTTTGATGCATGCACGATGCAGCGTGTGTTAATAACGCATTAGGCTTACGCTGCAGTTTTGCGCCGCCTATCGTATACTCACCATGTGCATTCTCGCCTATTCTTTACAGCGCCGGAATGGGAGATACAGATCAACGTACCAGATTCGTGGAGCTGGTGGAACATTTCAACAGCTATTGAACACTCGCGTTTACACATCAGCAAACATCGTCGGCTCCATATATAGTTGGGACAAACCGAAGAATGATTAAACTGGAGGTATGCGGGCAGGTTCCTTCGGGTGAAAATTCTAGAAACATGAACCCATCCATCGCAACTGTAATAGAACGTACGGTGTTCTTAAAGGAGCTCATACAGAAACTGCATTTACTGGCTAAACCGGACACATTTTTTTCATTCTAGTTTACATCTTTCCTCACGTAATGGTAACAAACCGCACTCGCGTCTATAATCGACATCCATACACCCTTCATCTTGCTGTGTCTCTATCACAAGTACAAACGTCTATCACAGCAGTTACGCAAAACTGGTGCGCTTCTAAATCGATACACCAATAATAAACCAATCATGCAAGTGAAGTATCACTGCTACGTGTTCATCCTTAAGCACGTCTGAGTTAGGAACAACGTCCCGGGTTCGACTCCCCCCATAATATATAGTTGCATTTAAACAGCGACTTCACGGATACACGCCAGACTACGTCAGCTTCTTAGAAGTATAGATAAACATAAAATTGAGGGCGAAAAATCGTCAGCCGAGAGACGAGGTCGTTTCCTTAGTGCGAGCTTATTGAGGCTGCAAAGGGGTAAATTCCAGACAGCTGAACAAGCACAATGCCGGAGACAGAAAAAAAAAATACACAACGGTAATATAACTTTAACGTAGTTTCAAGGCACGAAAGTCCGTCTTCAAAAAGAAGTGCGTTAAACTATAACTGCTCGTAGACAAAATTTGCACCCCATCCTTTTGTTGGCCATAACGTTAGCAAGCTTGGCAATAAGCCACGGGTGCTTAGAAACGAAGACCTCTGGATTATATAGGCTCCACAGCTTTCGTAAGACCAGCAAAGACAGCTTTACCTTTCCGAGTATCGCGTTGGAATTCATTGTTTCTACGCGCCACACCTAAGGTTCCTATAAATTGCCGCCCCAGAATTTCATCGTGAGCACCTGCGCTATCGGGGCCTAACGCACAGGATAGGTGTCGAATGCAGAACGAACTTTCGCTTTCAAAATTGTTAATCCTGCTTGAAACACTTATGGTAGGGCTGATTTCGGAGAAGCTGTGAAGCCAAGTGATAACAAATATAGGCACAGGTAAAAAAAACATAACTAAGTGAATATCGCTCGTCGAAAAAAAATCACTTTATCGCCCTTAGGTAAGAAGCACCTGGTACGTAGAACTAAACCAATCTACTCATTGTCTGTAAAAATTAGAACGCAAGATAAAAAAACAAGATTGTGAAGATCGTAAAAAAAAAGTGGAAATATACTAACTATAAAGGAGTGACAAAGTGCTAGCAAAAAAAGTGATAAGCAAGCGCGGAATGTGCGGGACGTGGGGGGGGGGGGGGGCATTTTGATTAGATATAAAAGGAAGATGACGCGAAATAGGAAGAAACAAGACGAGATAAGATGAGGATGTTTTTGATTACCTTTATATCGCAAATTAGGAAACAAGAAAGGCCAATGTTCAGGGTAAGACAGAAGCTTTAAGAAGTGCAACATTCGTGAGCACGAGCTGTCGCCGATACCGACGTTTCGGCAAACGAAATAGTCATATTCGAAGAAGACAAGTCCGCCCGTCGAAACGTCACTCAGTTTTCACGAATTAACATGCAAGAACGGCACACAGAGACATAAACACATAGCTGCTTTTGTCCTGTTTTTTTTACCGCCGCCATGGTAACAAAAAAGATAGCATACCAAAGCCTATACTTTGCAATTTCAATCGCTGTGAGACCAGCTCAAATGCGAATGGGATGGCACGGAGCCAACGCCAAAAAAAGAAGAAAAAAAAACTGCCAGGGTAGCCCACATACGATCCGGGCAAAAGAAAAACGTCCCCAGCTCACAGAAGACAAGGAACGCGAGACAAGAAACGCCCCAACATTGGGCAAAGACACGTATGGTTACCAGTTACACGGGCAATGACAGCGAGTCGCAGGCGTTCAGCGACACACGCAGACCAGCCATGCCGACGCAGGATCGCTGTTTTATACACGCGCGCGTACACAAACAGCGCGCGAAACAAATTGCACGAGCCACGTCGGATGACGGCGATCGTTTAGCAGAGTATAAGGCGCCAGAGGTCAGCAGCGCTGCGGCCATTCTTCACAGAGGGGACCACCACCGGAGGCTGCCTTTCATACGGCGAAGAACGATGAGCAAGAAAAGCAAGTACAAGAAGACGAACAAAAAAAAAAGCCCGGTAATGTAAAAACAGCGGAACGCCGGTGCATAGGAGTGAAAAATGAAGCCGCTGCCCACTGAAGAGAAGTGCGAACAAAAGAACTGTGCACGAACAGGAGGAAGAAGAGGAGGGATATAGGAAATAAAGTTTGCCGAACCAAACGCGCGGCCCCCTATTGGTGGGCTCCGTTGGCGTGGCATTAATCAGACCCGTGACAGCAATAAGGAGATATTTGGGGTTCGGGACTCGCCAACCTCCTCCTCTTTCTCTCCTCATTTCTTATAGCCCTACGCTTGGCAGTCTTCTAAAGGGTCCCGTTGAGGCTGTACGTTTAAGCCGAGCTATCACACGGCGTTCTTTATGGAGTCAACGGGCGCTATTGAAGGTGATATACCGGGCGCATAAGAAAGAACAGTCCATATACCGTGATTTGAGTGACCACAGACAAAGCGGTCCTTGCGGTGCGCCCTTTCACGCGTCGACGTGCGCTTCGCTGTAAAGTCAACTGTTATTAAGGAATGAATGAATGTGCGCACAGACAGCTCGTGATTGTCCTATACGTCGTGCGCTTGGCTGTGAACTGCGCGTGCAAATTGGTGTGTACACTGTCGTCCTTTATGAAAGGGAACACGCGAACGCGCGGCCTGCGCTCTGCGGCGCCTGCCTACAGCACCATCAACCAACAGCAAAAGAAAGCACGTTCGCTTTCAGCGTCATCTGTTGCCAATATATATAACGAGTTATGGCCGGTAGACAAGCGCTGCTAGAATGCATTTCAGTACGTATAGTTCACTGCCAACATTATCAAACGTCGTGCGTGACCACGGCGCAAGCTGCAGTAATCGCCCGATATCGCTCGCCACACGAGCGGTGAGGGAAGGTAATCTAGCAGCACTTGTCTGCCGGCCATGACTCGTTATCTTGCTTGGCCATAGATGACGCCAGAAGCGAACGTGCTTACTTCCCTAGCCGGTTGATGGCGCTGTCGGCGCAGGCCACGTGTTCCCTTTCATAAAGGACGACAGGGTATATCTGAAGTTTTTTCCGTCTAGTTGTGTGCGTAGAGTGGGCTTATTACAGATACTACGGCCATAATAAACATATTGATTACGTTTTTTTTTTCACTTAGTTTGTTCTTGATGTTATCGGTCCTTGTTGCCTATAGCGTTGTATTCAACTGCGCAATGTCGTAGCGGACTTTCCAGCAAGCTGTCGTAGTCTTCTCTGGTTAGCCATTTTATTATGTGTAGTATTTTGTTGCTTTGTCATTCCTGTTATAGTTGGCTCTGCACCATACAATAAATGGCCCACTAAAAGTGAATACTCATCCGGATTCTGAGGCACCATATTTTTGCAGCTTGATATTTAAGTTGAAGTCGAAAACCCTACACACCACCATCACACTACGATCATAGAGGCAGGCACAGAATAATGGCACCGGAAATGAAGAGGGCCCCATTTTCTCACGGTTCCCGCCTTGAATCACCTTTGCCGACCGACGAAGATCAAGCGAAACTTAGCACGAAAAAAAAAAGAAATTAAAAGAGAAGGATATTAATCTCGCCTGCGATCGTCCTGTCCTGGCAATGATAATCAAATTACGCCAGGCAAGGAAACCGAAATGGCAGAGTAATTACCCCAGCGCCGGACCGGGGCTTCGTTCGCGACCTCTCTTAATGATCACGGCCGAAGCAAAAAAAGCGCGCACGCTAAAAACCATTCCTCCGCTCAGAACACCGCAATTCCAAGACTTACGATGGCCCGATTCTCTTGACGTTTCCCTCTCTCTCTTCGTTTTCCTTTCGCTTCTTCGTCTATCTATCTATCTATCTATCTATCTATCTATCTATCTATCTATCTATCTATCTATCTATCTATCTATCTATCTATCTGTCTGTCTATCTATCTATCTATCAGTCTGTCTGTCTGTCTGTCTGTCTGTCTGTCTGTCTGTCTGCGAGTGAGTGAGTGAGTGATTTATTAAATCAATTAATTTAAGCACAAAATTACACATAACAAGGAAAAATTTAGGTGTGCAGTTCCTTCATTTACGTACAATAATTGATTAAGGGCCCATTTTTTTATTAGCCCAATAAAACCGACATAATAATAATTGCTGTGGTTATACGTCCCAAATACACGATATGATTACAAAAGACGGCGCAGAGGTGGGCTCCGGAGATTTCGACCACCTGGGTTGATTCGACGTGCACCCAAATCTTAGTACGTGGGGCTCTGACAAAGACATCCATCGAAATGCCGCGGTAGGGATTCGATCCCGCGACCTTTGCGTCAGCTGACCCGCACCATAACCACTAGGCCACCACGGTGGGCAGCTACTAGTACAACCACAATGGCGAGTGTAGAACAGTCAGTTTTTAACAGCTGACGTCACGTGGCACGTGAACATTCTTTACGAACTGGAAGGTGACCAATAAATATAATGCTACTCTCCCTCTCGTCCCCTTGCCACGTGCAGACTAAATAATAACAGAACAAATTCTGGTTAAGTTGCCCGGTTGATTCCTAGCTTCTACCTAAGATTAGTAGAGTTGATTGTTAATTGATTCTCAAGAACGTCATTTCCCTCCCATATACGACTGCTCAGTCGCAATGCAGCACGCTATCGCAATCGCATCGGACGACTCTCGCTCTCCAGCAACCCCCGCTATACGCTTGATTCAGCGTCTGGAACCTGTATATGGGCGATAATTCAACATTACCCACCGGCTGTCTCCTGTCAAACTTGGAAGCGCATAAGCACAATCAAGACGCAGACTCCAGCAACACAGAAAACAAAACCTATTCGGGACAGGAAACAGAAGAGACACCCATCGAAATTCCTTTAAGCATTTCGCGAGCGCCACCATTCGAGAGGTAAAAGCAAACACTCGTAATATGATTCCTGTACGGAAAAGAAGGGAAGGCGACCGATGCAAAAGAAATTTAAAACGGTAAGAACAAGAAGGCACTGGAGAACGAAGTCATTAGGGTAATGCGTGTAATGGCCCGCTTCCATATCGCGCTTCCCCTCGCATGCCTTTCACTTTCCTTCCTTTTTCTTTCTCTCCCAAGAAGCCCTGAAGGCAGCAGTATGGTATAGCAGCCAGCACTTTGCAAGAAGCCAGAAAGTCTTCTTCAGCTCGCAGTTCCTGCATTTTTTTCTTTTCATCGGCGCACGGTAAAAACTGCTGCGGTCTGCAGCAGCGACGGCCCCTCGCTCCTGCAGCTCTCGGCAAATGAGTACAGCGTTGCAAAAGTTTTTGCAGGCGTCGCGTTAAACCAGTGCGTGTTGTCTGGTAGGTATTGCCTCTTTCGCGAGCATGAAAGTTCAAAAGTTGCCATTGTCCATAAGAGTTCAAAGACCTTGTCATATATATATATATATATATATATATATATATATATATATATATATATATATATATATATATATATATATATATATATATATATATATATATATATATATATATATATATATATATATATATATATATATATATAAGTGTGTGTGTGTGTGTGTGTGTCAGAGAGAGAGAGGGAGATTGTAATATGCTGTACAGGTATTATGCAGGTGAGCAATACGGAAAATACCAAGGACATAAAAATATTTTCTTTAGAAATCCTCCTTGGCAACTATACTTTTTCATCCCTTGGTTCGCCCAGCAGCCAGTGTTGAGACGTTCATCTACGTAAGAAAACCAGTAAAGGTACAAAGCGAAAGAAAAAAAGCACAAAATCGAATGAGGCTGCTGGCTTCGACAAGTCGATGACATACATCAATCTGAAACGACCACAGGAAAATTTTTAGCCAAGGTTTTCAGTCCTTGGATATTAGTGTACGAAAAACTGAGGCGAAAAATTTGTGCCTAATTCACGTATTTCCCTAAGCACGATTACATTGCAAAAACAAAAAAAGCACAAAAAGATGCTCTATTTTCAGTCTTGGTCGGCCCCATGCTCGAGGTACAGCCGAGACCGGTCCTGGGGACACAGGTCGCGATCACAGCTCAAAGACTTCAGGACTAAGGACGCCTCCCCGACCCTATACATTCCCACATCTAAACGTTTATTAAGGCGAGATCCCTATATGTCTTCTCAAAGGCAAAAAAAAAAAAGAACCGTCGACGTCACTCTCTGATATCACCATGACGTCACATGATTGCGTCATCACAAGACGTCGTAGCTTGGTCGGAAGTGGGCCGATTTCGGAGGCACACTAAAACCATGCGACGCGCAGTGAGCTTACACCTCCGATCTCTGAGGCCGTGCGAAACCACGCAGGGTGCTGACGCAGGGTGGGAGGGTTGCCTCGAAAACGAAAACATCACGTGGGCTAGCTGTGAGGCGAAGCGCTCGTTCAGGGCAAGGAGCGGACCTAACAGCGCACGAAGGTAGCCCCAAAGCAACCTTAAGCTGAGGAAGCGCCGAGGAAGCCTTCACCGAGGGCTCCTCAGTGAGGAAGCTTTCAGAGTGACATAAGGCGGCCTCACAAAAATGAAGGCTTTCTCACTGAGGAAAGGAACGTTTCGTTGTTTGGCCCGTAGTAATACAATCGACTGAGGAGAAAAAGACGGTGACATTGACCTTCGAGTCGTCTTATGTAAATGCATAGGGCACAGTTTAATTCTAATTCTCTTGGTACTCTGTAGAAAGAAAGCTTGTGCCTTCAGAGCGCGGCAGTCCATGCAGCTTGTGCATATTCCACAGCCGCCAAACATCCCGGAGCGCTGCACGCAACTAAGCATACGGAGACGACGTGTGCGACGGCGAGGTGCGTGCGCGCTGGGACGCTTCGGGAGTTTCCACCAGCGCGGCCTCTGCCGCATGGTTTCGAAGCGCGGGGGCGGCACGGCCGAGTGTATTAGCTAAATTACGCGACGACCTCGAGACTGCGCAGGACACACCACGTCATTTCTCCGCAGCTCTCCGCGACCACGAGCCTTTTTCTCTCTCTGTGTCTCCCTCTCTTTTTTACTCTCTATATATCTTCTTTTTATTTCCTTCTATATCTCGCCCCTCTCACTCAGCCGCCACTACCTCTCCCGCTCGCCTGTCAAATGCACTTGTATGGTTTTGCGCTAAGTAAGAAAGATTTTTCTTAATTTCACATTCAGAGCGAGTTTCGCGAAAGTCCTCTCGAAGCACTTGAAATGGCGCCACGGGTGGGACTGCACACACTCTTGACTTCTTCATTTTGTTATAATCATTTCTACCTTTGAACATCATGTCTCTGCATTTCAGTCTGACTCGACGTTCTTGCGGAGACGCTTCATGGGCTTGCGCGAAGAAGGAAAAAAAAAATACCCCAAAACACCGGTGGGATCCGAGAAAGTGGGCTCGAGAAAAGGGCCTCGCGAAGCGCACGAAAACGCGAGATGGAAACTTCCGTTCGCAGAACGAACACGTGCACTTAGCTGCAGAAAGTTGCAGAATTCACTTTTCTTTTCCAATTCTAAGTCCAGGTTCTAAGTTTCTTTTCCAATTCTAAATGTCCACCCCCACCGCAGCAGTGCGGGTGGACATTTTATGAGTTGACCACCACTGTGACTATGATTACGATCTCGTGGTAGAAAAGAAAGCATCATAGGAAGAATTTACACAGAGAACACGTCATTTGCCCCATCTCGCATCTAGCTATGGGCGCACAAAGGTATGGGTCGTCTCAGACGCGTAGCCAGAAAGTTTTTTCGGGGGGGAGGGGGGGGGGGCACGTGCTCGGTGTGCCAACCCTTGGCTACGCCCCTGGGTCGTCTGCTGCTGATCCCCTGTCAAGATGAAACGCACGCGGACCGTGCCCGGCAGAACAAAAATGCGCAGCGTCTTTGTCCGCTTTGGTTGTTCTTTCTTATGCATGCAGCAATGTTTTTCATCAAAGGTTCGAGAAGCATGCAGCGTAAGGGCTGTACCAAGAATGACACTCACCTCCAGAAATGCGGCGCGTATCCGCTGCACTGGCCGACGCACTTCTGGCAAGGTCCGTCCATGGTTCTCCGGCGGTCAGCCTGAAACACGTGAAAAGCAGTCCATTATAGCCACAGGCATTCCTGACCAGTGATTAGTGTTATGCCACAATGAAAAAAAAAAAAAACCGTAGACGAACTACACGGTTCACAGCGTAACACCCGTGCTCTACGTGCGGTATACTCTGTTCAATTTATGTTTATACGCTTTAGCCAGTAAAGCCCCGACTTATATGACTCAAAGTAGCACGCAGCTAAATGTGCATTCCTAAATGACTACAGCTACTCGAAAATGTTGGTTTCCAGTCAACTACCCAACAGACGTCGGGAGTGAGTATAAAAACGCAAGTTGAACCATATGCCTAGAGAGTTCCGGCTAAGTACGTTAGATTTGCAGGTAACTTCTCAGCACAAGTAGTAACATGGTATTTCAAGTTGACAGAAACTGATCTTATAAAGCCAGCTGTCTCGCCATCATGATGAACGTCTTTTTTATATATGTGTGTGCATGACTGCGTGTGCTGTTTTTGTGTGTACGCGATCAACGCAAATATATAGTCAACAACCAACACCTGTGGAGTGCGCACAAGGTTAAGAGCCGATGAACCGGGTTGACATTATCCGGCGTAATAATAGAATAAAGTGTGATCTGTTCTAGCATTCATTGTCGTAATGCATAAATCGTATTTTGATCACCGATGCCTCTGCTTGCTAAAAAATTAATTCGATATCCCCATCTACGGCGTGCTTCACAGTAGTCGTTTCAGCAGGTAAACACCCTGAAATTAATGTTCTCTCAATTTTTCTAACATGACTGCCCCGTCGCGGTAGTCCAGTGGCTACGGTACTCAGCTACAGGCCCGCAGGCCGCGGGATCGAATCCCGGCAGCGGCGGCAGCATTTTCGATGGAGGTGGAAATGTAGGCCCGTGTGCTCAGATTTGGGTGGACGTTAAAGAAGGCGGTCTGAATTTCCAGAGCGCTTCCCTACGGGATCTCTCATAATCATATGGTGGTTTTGTGACGTTAAACCCCATATATCAATCTTCCCAACATGACTGCCCTTTTCTATTTCAGTCGGCAACCATAAATAAGCGAGACTACCGACAACGAAGCGTATTATACAGCGAGAGCTAAGGTACCCACGTACACGGACAATAATGGATGCGAAGAACCACTTTTCGACCAAAATGACGACCGGCTTCCACGCGACGATGCGCTATACTGCTCAGACACTGATAAGAAAGCGTCGACGCTTTTGATTAGATTGCGCTTCCATCGCAATCCCCGTTCGGTTTGTGCAACCGTAGCGCACGTCCATTGCTCGCTGCTATATTGCTCGTCGCTTCGAAAGGCGCAATGGGGCTATACAGAACGGCTGACCCTTTCTTTCACTCCATCCACACACACGAAACGACCCATAAATCGGTACACGAAATGAAAGGAACATCAATTTTCGTTTTCTCCTATTAGATTTTTTCTACCACGGAGCGTATAGCTATAGAAGGCCATTCTTTTATTACGACAGTCTTTCGCCGAAGATTCGCTGAAGTAGAAAAATAAAGAAAGATATAGTGTAAGCACGGAAAGGAGAGAGACGAGCGAAAAGTACGCGTTATTTGACCAATCTTGGGCGCGTCAGCGCGAAGATGACCGGTCGTTCCTGGAAAGAAACGATGACATTGCGCGGAAAAACGGAAGATAAAAAAACGAATGAAGTACGACAAAAGTAATACTAGAGAGAGAGAGAGAGAGACGAACGCGTAATCTTGTCCGGTCTAAACAAGAAAAGGATAGTGCTGTAAAGCAAGCGCAGCGTTTGCCCAGCCCCGCGAAACAGGAACGGGAGAACGACAACGCGAGGACAATAATCGCGTCATGATTGCAATTCACGTACTGGTACATTCTCCGCTTCCCTCGTCCTTCCTCCTCGACCACCGCACCCGCCAGCCGTTTTCCCTCGGAAACTCCTCTCGGTTCCAAAACCTTTCCTGCTTACCCGACAGTCAACTTGTTACATGCCTTACTTCTCTTTTCATCGCTCGTTTCATCATATGTCTGGATCCTCCAGGCCATGCCTTCCTTCGTTTTCACACACACACACACACACACACACACTCAACACACACACACACACACACACACACACACACACACACACACACACACACACACACACACACACACACACACACACACACACACATCTTTGTCTGTTTCCCTTTTTCTTTCCTGCCTAATGTGTTTCCAATAGATCTTCATAAAACAAAAAGAAAACAACAAAAGAAGAGAGAACTTAACGGTCTGATGGGCGCCGCAAAACAGTAACACGATTGGACCGAAAGCGAAAAGTATTGAATAAAGAAAGCAAATGAGCTAGCGTGAGCGCAACGTGCCATTTTATGTGTGTTGCAGAGAGCTAAGCAGTGGAGGATAGAAGGTACGCTGATTCTATAACTTCCCCGACGACATGCCGCTGCCGGTCTCGCCTAACACGGGGTCCAAGCGCGAGCTCGGATTGCTACGAAAGGCGAACATCCACCCTACACCCCCTTTCCTGTATAGAAGTCTCCCTTTTCTGCTATCCTCGATGGGCAAACACTGACCGGAAACTCCCCAGGGTGGGAGGCCTTGGCGGCGTCTTCATCGTCTTCTTTCCCCAGTCACGTCTGTAAGTTGGGAACGCACAAACGTTACGCCCACACACAATCTGCCGTTCTATCACGCACGCTCAAACGCAGTTATGAAGGAAGAAAAGGGAATACTGGACACTGGTGGCAGACGGCGATGCAGAAAAGAAGATGCAAGTAGCTACTAAAGACGAAAAAGGCATGCTGGGCACCACCAGCCCAATCTTGGCTGCACTGACCTCGCAGCTATGGAACCCGGCAGAAGGGAGGAAAGCGAGAACGAAAGTGCTGACAGAAATCGTGTTTACACGACAAACATTGGGCCGCGTAAGCGGTCTGCTTCCCCTCGCGGCTCTGCAGTAGTAAGGAGAAGAAGAGACCTCCGTACAGGATACACGCGGGCCTGCTGGGGGCGACGAAAATACTACGCCTACTATGCCATACAAACGACTTCCATTTCTCTACGCGTGTGGTAACATTTCCGTCGCCGTGCTACGCGTGTGTCTTTTTGTTCGGTATAGTTGTCGCCCGCTGCGAGCAAGGTTGTGTGCCAAAGGGCTTTTACGCGGTCTGTCCATATGTGTGTGCGTGCTTGTTCCTCGGCGCTGGTGTTATCATGAAGATCGCGCCAAGAAGCCACCCTGGGGTGTCCTAGAGTCATTGCGAGGGAGAGCTCTGTGTTGACGTTTCCCAGCGACTAAACACGTAGGATGGAATGACGTCCGCTTAGGCCATGGATGGCGCCGTGCAAGTGGTGCACGTCTGTGGATGGAGGCCCGCCCGTTCGTTCGCAGTATTTGCCGGCTTCTGCGGCAGTACATACGTACGCACCGGAGGTTTGCGACGGCATCGTATTGGGCAACTGTCGCAGCAAACTCGATGCGCATGGAATGGAGGTAAACGGAACACGCACACAAAGAGAAAGAGGAGAAGTAAAAGATGAAAGACAGATTAACGACAATAGTTCTTCGGTTGATCACTTGGCACTGCATAAGCCATGAAGCGCAGAAAAAAAAACGAAGACGGACAAAACAAACAAATCGAAATGTTTCGAGCGCTCCGATGCTCCACAAAAGTTGATTACGAAACAAGCGAAGACAGCAGTCGAATTACAGTTATGCCCCACTTGTTTGATCCAGAATCGGTTTCATTGCAACCTCCTAGTCAGGGCTATACCAGTAACTCGCGTCATCCGCAAGCCGATAAACCACGGACTTTAGCATGACGTATGTTAACGTATAGTTGACGTCAACACCACCAGCCAGCCAACCCTGACGCTCACTTCTTTGCCCTCATCTCTCGCAGCTCAACTTGTTTTCTTCTCACTTCAACTGTAACCTTTTCCAGCTTATCACGCTAAGACCGCTCTACTTCAAATCATTCTAAGTGTGACACCAGGACAAAGAAAGCGATTTGAAAGACGTGCCAGTATTTCAGCGTCGAAGAGAAGTATCGGCCGAGCAGAAGAACGGTTTTAAAGGAAGTGAACGGCATTGGTCTGTTGTTGGGCTTCAGCAGAGACAAATTTATTCATATTGTTACGGGGGTGAGAGAATGAATGAAATAAATATGTTTACAAAATATACAGGGAGAGTCAGAGGCAGCTGCAGCCAAGATGGAAGAACAGCAGCAACAACAACACGAGCACGGTCGCTTTCATCGTCTTCGTCGTCTATGATGCTCTTTCTGTCCAACGTCGTGTAACAATATACTCTTTCCTTATTCTATGGTTCTGTCGTTTAACGAAGCCAAATTATTCGGCAAATGCAGCGCTCACTTTAATATGCACATTATGATTCCATCTCTCACCTGATTCGCACGACTGTATCAGCCGCGAACTTTCCTCTCGTGCGAACAATTCACATCCGTTGCCACACGTACGGCCGGATCATGCAGGCCACAAACCAAGAAAACCTTACTCCCAGCCCTTACTCCGCAGTACACAAGATCACCACTACGAAGCACATCGTCGCGTTTGCTACATGGTGACGCATGAAGGGCGGCTTCACAACGGACACCCCGTCTGGTCGTTGTCCAATCAGCCCCGCGTTCAGGCTACGCATAGCCTCGTAAAGAAGTGATTTTTGCTTATTTTATCGCGGAGGCTCGCACAGCTGGCGTGACCCTTCTCACGGTGTTTCTCAAGACCCCGGCAATCTTTGAAAAAAAAAAACGTGCTCGAGACACCTCGTTCTGTGAACCACGGGAGCCGTTGACGACCCTCGCCGAAATAGCCGCAGCGGTGTTCCAGAGTACCACGTATACCTTTTTCGGCAACGCATTTCCAGGCAAACCATAAAGGGGAACAGGAGGGGACATCTAACTATACAATTGCCCTCTCCTCTACGGAGGTGCTTTAAACTACCTCCCTTCTCCTCCAGCCTCACATCTTCCTATCTCCCGTCTCTTTCTTTCTCGCTCTTTATACCTGCCTATTTCATATGCATTGTACATCGAACCTTTTAAAAAAATGTGTACCTGTGGTAGACGCAAAGTTTGCAACGTGCGTCCCCCTCTCCCTCTCCACCTCCATTCATCGTAGCGACCGAGAAAGTCTTGCGATGTCGTTTTCTTCATCCTGTATCCTGCTACCCACACACTCCACCACCTCGCTCGTTACACACTTAGAACGTACCACTGTCACGTCTTCGTCGCTGTTGTCACGTTGGCGAAGTGCGAAATTTGAAAAAACAAACAGATACAGCAAATTAGTGGAAACAAAGAGTACACAGCAGGAATAATTAAGATCTAAACATCAACAGACTTCCTTCGCCCTTACCCTTCTTTTGTTTCTTACGAGAGACGCGAACGACAAGTGTGCACGTTCGAAGCACGCGCATCGCTTCGCACGCCGACGGCTATAGCTTGACACCCGAGGCACTGCCCCATCCGAAAAGCATTCGCGCGTGGGCTGCTCACATGAACTCGCTTTCTTTTGTTTTCGCACCTCTCACAACTTCTCACGGCGTTCTCGAGAAGTTCCACACACGTGAAAAAGAAGGAAAGAAGAAAGAGAGCAAACAAAGATATGTGAGCACGGAGAGACAAAGGGCCGTCGCCTGCGCGTACGGCGGCATGCGAGGAGTCGTTCCGAACGGAAAAGCTCGTGAGCAATTGAGCTCGGCCGGTGTGGACGAGCCTCGGCGGGGCCACGACGTGGGGCCGCGGGAACGTTCTCACCCGAACCACGACAGCGTGTCGAAGTGGGAAGCCCGCCTTCTCACTGCGATACGTGGACGGAGAAGACGGAGGCGACGCCGCGCTCGGGACAAACGAACTGGCGTCGCCGACAGGTCGATTTCTGTGCAGCACGACGACGACGAGCAAGACGCCGTCCGTGACCGATAATGCGAAGAGGGCGAGGACGTATGGTGCGCAAACTCCGCCCCCGACGAGATACGACACATGCTCTCGCCCGCCGCGACTCTTTTCTTAGAAGAGCGCGTGAAACTTTTTTTTTTTTTCCTAGAAGACCTACACCTTGTTTGGTGCCGCAGTGTCCTAAAATATTCCCACACGCAATATATAGCGCCTGCACACGCGAAAAGCGGCGGTCCTCTTCTTTTTCTCTTTAACCCGGATCGTTCACGTGCCCAGGGTCGCGTAACGGGCAGAGCCGGCGGCAATCTACCGAGTGCCGAGTCAGCCACGCTGCACGTAACTGGCGAAGCACGCAAGACCGTGGTCACGGATCCTTCTGTCGGCGCGCCATGCTGCCGCGCTCAGTCGTCGCGTTGCAGGAGAAGTGCATGTGCAGATGTGTTCCATGGAGGCTTCTCGTGCGTAACTCTGCGCTGCCCCTACACATCACGCCGTCCGGCGTTACCTTATGTGCTACCTTTAGGTCACATAACTCCTCGTAGGCTGGCTAGCGACTACAGCTATGCGGCAACCTGCAGACGTCATGCGCAGCGTGTCACGGATCGACATGCCCGGCTTGTTGCCGGCCAGCGATGAACTCTTAATGACGATCACTAGTGTCGATCGAATTCGCCGCAGTATAGCGGCGGTAGCGAGAAATACAAAAACCGGCCCGAGCGTCAACTTTTGAGCATTGCACGGATGCCGGCGGCGTTCTACAGACAGACGATCGGTTGAGCACTGCCTCGTTGAGTGCCAAGAACATGAACTGCGGCAGCAGACTTTTCTCGCTCTTCCGTGCACTTGACAAGGCGTCTATTCACATTTGCAAAACAAATCATTGGGCAGCACACTTGCTGAACCTTTCACGAACAGTGATACAGGTCCATTTTTGTGTATCTTTTACGTGTCCACTTGGCATGTACAACCCGATGCACCGTATGCCCGCCATGGAAAAGGTGTTAAGCGAAACAAGGCCAGGAGGTACCCACGAAGTGAAGATCTCACAATCAAAAAAAAAAATTTCACCGTTACATTTCACGGGAACTCTGCTTGAAGTCAGATCGCAGAAAGTAGGACTTGGAAATGTCAAAGCATCTATTTGATTGATATGTGGGGTTTGACGTCCCAAAAATACCATATGATTATGAGAGACGCCGTAGTGGCGGGCTCCGGAAATTTCGACCACCTGGGGTTCTTTAACGTGCACCCGAATCTGAGCACACGGGCCTACAATATTTCCGCCTCCATCGGAATTGCAGCCGCCACAGCCGGGATTCGATCACGCGACCTGCGGGTCAGCAGCCGAGTACCTTAGCCACTAGACCACCGTGGCGGAGCCAAAGCATCTATTTCTTAGGTAGAGACGGCAGAAGCGGCATCAGATAACTTAAGATAACGTTAGATAAATTTCGGACCCTGCCTTCCTCCTGCACGGAAAAGGGTGGTAATCATGACCTCGTATATGTTTTGAAAGGTTATACCTTTCAAAACACATACGAGGTTTTAGCAAGTTATATAACTTGCTAAAAGCGGCACTACAGGCCGCACGAAGGCTCTTTAAGCAAGTAACACATGCAGATAGTTATACCCGAAAAAGTGGAACAATACTGTCGTATTGTTCTGACCTTAAAAAATAACTTATAGAACTAAGAAAACCAGCGAAGGCTTACTTGAGCTGGCTCTGACACAATAAACATAGAAACAATTTCATTAGTAAATGGTCGGTCGAAACAGTCATACATGGAGCTAACTTCGTAACGGCATATGCAACAATGGGCTTTCTGTGAAATCTTGAGTTTCAATCACTCCAATCCGAGGCACCATGCATACGCATTCTAGCAAAACGATGAAGGGAGTGATTCTCCTTGTGATATTGTACAAACTGTTGATCAAGTATTGAAGTCATTGATCATTACACACTCGTGTCACCTTTGCGTGTCACGCAGCGCAATCACCATCACGACAACTTCCTTCACGAGTACAGTAGGAACCAGCCGCCACGAATGAAAATATACGCACTCGAAGGTTATCAATCCTTATCAAATTCTATCAGTGTACGCTCTGTACTGATTCTGACAGGCAGCCAGCGGTGGCAATCGCACGAGAATCCACAAAACTCTTCGTTGTAAACGCGGAGGAAAAAAATGACATCGCACGCGCATCACTTCTTGGTCCCGTGAGCTTTTCGAGACCCCGCGGCAACATGGCAGAGCTGGGAGCGTCGATTCTTGAGTCAATTCGTTGATAAAGAGAGCTCCCTCTACCCCCCCCCCCCCCCTTTTCCTTCCAGCTCATTTTTCCTTGTTTAGAACGTCCACGGAAGAAACCGCCACGTGCCGTTCGGTCACAAAAACTTCTATTCGCTTCGCGAACGCCAAACAAGAACAGCAACAAAAACAAAACATCGAATAGCGCTTTAGTTCTCTTATACGGTTGACTTCTTATAGCCACCTTGCGCGAGACTATTTTTATCCCTTCTCGCGTTATTTACCCGCATCGAGGCATTTTCTCGCGGCTTACAACCCCGTTTATCGGCGCCACGCCGCGAAAAGCCATCCGCGGATTGAAAAATCGGGAGACAGCGATAGAAATGCACCCTATACGCTCTCTCTCTCTCTCTCTCTCTGTATATATATATATATATATATATATATATATATATATATATATATATATATATATATATATATATATATACCTGCAGGGGATGCGGCACAAACACGATCTCACCGCGATCTTAATAGGAGCACGTCGACATAAACAAGTCTCTCTCTCTTTTTTTTCGGTTTTTTAGATGTCTGCTGCTCGCGAGGTTTTTCTAACCGGTGTACTCTTGCTTTTTTTTTTTTTCACACAGAAATTCCTACGCTATTTTTCTTTTTGATTGCACGTTTCGAGCGCTATACTGAAGGACGGTTCGAGGGCGCTGCCACGGGCTCTGTTGTGTCCCGCCCAACGGCGCTGTCATGGTCACACACTGTCTCCAGCAGTCGTCATCATCATCATAAACCTAACTAAGCCCCCTGCAGGAGGACAAAGGCCTCTCCCATGTTCGGCCAGTCAACTCGGTCCTGTGCTTGCTGCTGCCACTTTACACCCGTGAATTTCCTAATCTCATCGCATCTCATTATCATCATCACCATCTAGTAAAGTTCGTTTTCGACCTGCCTATTCTGCTGTCCTTATTCGTCCTTAATTATACAGCGAAAGAGCCGATTGATTGATATGTGGGGTTTAACGTCCCAAAACCACCATATGATTATTAGAGACGCCGTAGTGGAGGGCTCCGGAAATTTAGACCACCTGGGGTTCTTTAACGTGCACCCAAATCTGAGTACACAGGCCTACAACATTTCCGCCTCCATCGGAAATGCAGCCGCCGCAGCCGGGATTCGAACCCGCGACCTGCGGGTCAGCAGCCGAGTACCTTAGCCACTAGACCACCGCGGCGGGGCCGCGAAAGAGCCGAGACTCTCGTACTCACGGTTGCTTGTTCTTCCTGTCTTTATTTCTTTCTTGTCCACCGCGGTGGAGCAGTGACTGGGTGCTCGGCTGCCGAAGGTCGCGGGTTCGATTCTGGCCTTGACGGTCGCATTTTGATGGAGAGCAAAATAGTGGAGACCCGTGTACAGTGCGATATCAGTGCACGGTAAATAACACCACATGGTCCAAACTTCCGGAGCCCTCCTATATATAGCGTCTCTCATACTCATATCATGCTTTTGGGACGTGAAACTCCCGTTGTTGTTTAATTGATTTTGTTTGCTTTCTTTCAGCGAGATAGATGTTGGATTAGCGACTTCCGAGATTAGCGGCTGCCACACACGAAGCCCGCAATAGGTATGTCGAGCGTAATTAGAACGAAGACGATGTCGAAGCAATCGATAAATGACCACAAAAAAGGTTCGGCTAAATTGACCGTATTAATTAATTAATGAGCAGCGGTTATACTAATTAGAGTCTTTAACAGCTCCACTTGCTCGCGATCCACAAATATCAGATGTGTGTTTCGGTCAATAACCATATCTGTGGTTTTAGGCGCCAGAAATCATTATAAGGTATACGCGCTGTGGTGAAGGGCTCCGGAAATTTCTACCTCCCCTCCATGTTCTTTGGACCAGAGTAAGGTTAATTCAACAACAATGTCCATGCGTGCATCTGTTCGTGCATCCGCACGTCCATCCGTGCGTCCATCCCTGAGTTCGTCCATGCATCCGCTCCTGCGTCATTCCATGCGTTCATCCGTCCGTGCAGCCATCCGTGCGTCCGTCCATGCATCTGTCTGTGTGTCCGTTCGTCCACCTATTCAACACTACAAGTATCACCATCTCGCATCTTTTCATTATATATTCCCCATATAGAAGCACCGCCATCCAGCGGACATTCCGAGGACTAAACGAGAAGTGGCACACGCACACTTTCTTACGGCTTGCGCTTCGGGTCTACTTCCCACCTTTAACCACCTCGACTTCATGGTATATGCTAGTTCACTGTATTCATGGCACTGCGGCCCAACGCTCGCTAAACCTTTCTAAAACCAAGCAGGTTACGCCCAGCGAGTATAACGTAGCAACCCTTTCTTTTCAGTTAGTGCTCAATGTACATGCCAATGACTGCTAATTGGGAATGAGAGACAGGATAATTCGGCTTTAAATTAATATGCACGCTGCGAATTTTTTATTGTTCAATAACGTGCAGAAGAAATCTCCCGCCGGCACCACCTTGAAGATCAAAACGTAAGACTGGTTACCCAATACGACTACGACGAGGGACGAACGGGTGCCGCTTTAAGGAGCTTCGCCCCTAAAACAAAACAAAAATGGCCGTGTATCTACGTGTTTTTCTGCAAATGTCGTCGAAAGACTACAATCTTCTGCCGGCGTTCTTTTGTAAATAGCGTCGCCTTTTCAGCGCAGCGTAAGAAAGACCGGGGTCTTTCGAATTACGTATCTATCTTTTTTTTTCCTAATGAAGTAACACACCGACTAATACCCTACGAATTGATGCTGTGCCTCAGATATAGGTAATACTTCCCTTTTGAACGACAATGTTCACAAGTGTGAACGCAGCCACCAGTTCAAGATGGCTGGGCGTTCAGCAAGTGCTGATAGTTTGGCCGCGTGGCTGAACCGTGTGACAGACAGACAGACCGAAATTTCGGCGTTCAAGTAAATCGAGAAAGACTATCGTTTTTTGAAAACGCCAAAGCTCAGCTTAGATGTATATATGGACGGTGCGCGTAAATATGGCGAAGCCGGCCTCATGCATCCACTCCGGCAAATAACATTCACGACGATGGCGAAATCGAAGGATCGCATTTTCTCGAATGGGACGAATCAGAACGAAGAAAAGATTGAATAACACAAACAGACAACAACAACAACAAAAAACAGGATTGCACAGATAAGGGCTCAACGAAGAGCGGAGCGGGCAAGAACAAAATTTGCAAATGGGGTTCAGACGGCTTCGCATATACAAATAGATATAAGAAAAACACTACGCTATATGAAGCGTCAGCCAGCTAGGGGTAGGCGCGCATAAACATATCGTTCCCGCGAAGGTCTTGATCACGTTAGGGAGACCGCGGGCTTCGATAAGGCGCGCGCACTTCATGAAATGCAGCTCCTCTTCTCTCTCTCCTTTCCAGCCAATCCTATATCGCTCCGGTCGCCGCAGCATCCCTTTATTCTCGCAGCCACGGTATATACACAACGCCCCGCGCTGACCGCTGCATAATTCATGGATTCCCAAACCACGCACGCATCGGCTCGCTGCTGCCACCGAGGGATGCGATCGGCGGCGGCGAGAAAAATGCCGCTCCACCGCCGCCGCGCATCTTCGAAAACTCGTCGGCTTCGTGGTCGTCGACGCATCGGCGCCGAGACAATACATCACGTCAACCGCTGGGGCGAACCAACCCACGGCGAGCCCCGCACACCAATCTCGCGCTGTGAGCGGCGGAGTACAGACGGGCGGATGGTCGGTCGAGGAAAAAAAAAAAGCCAACGTCAACTACAAAAGAAGAACAGCGAATAAAAGGGTAATAATGGAGAAGGCCGTCTCTACTGAACACGAGTTGATGGAGACATCATAAAAGATCATTTTTACCCCCTTCAGCACCCCGTATACCAGATCGATGATTGCGACCTGGTTCTGTCGTTGCAACCTGGACAGACAGACCTGTCTGTCTGCCTGTCCGTCTATCTGTCCGTCCGTCTAATTTAAAAACACACGCTGCCACAGTGTGGCAGAGTGTGTTCCGCTACCCTCGTGGCTAAGAGGAAAGCCTCAACATAGGCATCGCATTTATTGAACAAGGCTTATTCATTGTGCACGGAGGTCCCTCGTGTAGTGCCTGCGGCTATGACGGAAGCCAATAAGGCACACGCTGCGCCCATTTTTGTGCAGCCGTATGCGATGTACGCTCATTTCGATACACGATACGCACACGAAAGTCGTATATATATAAGTACCGGCCGCTCAGACGGCAGGCCTTTCTAGGAATTGAAAAACCTATAGAAGCGAATTCGCAAAGCTTTTCGTTTATGGGTGATATTATTTTGTTGCGATATCAATTATACAAACTTTCTCGGTGGGTTTTTTTTTTTTACATCGCCGTCTGTTCCGCACGAAGTACAAATATATAGGTAACATCGCACAGCGCATCGTATGTTATATGCGCGAACACGCAAGCACGGGAGATGAAGTTTGCGGCTGAAGTGAAGATGAAACGAAGCGGCCGTATCCGTCGCACGAAGGGTACATACGATGACATCGCTCCACGAATGCGGCTTGCTGCTGATGGCTCCTCAACGACGAAACGCCTCCTTCGTCCAAACGTATTACGAAGGAGCGTCGGTGGAAGAAGACAGGGAAGGGCTGCGTCTCTCGAGCAGCAAATGCGAACTTTTGCTCTTGAAGCTGATCGCGAGCGCTATCTCGATGGACGTTAAGAAATTCGCTCTGCTATCAACCCTTCGTGTTTACAGGGCTAACAACCACATCGGTACCTGCAGCGGCCGCATTTCTTTGAGTCACCTTACGAGCTACCCACGGCGCTATTTTTCATGAACAATTCCAGAGCACGAGGCGGCCTTCTGCAAACGAAACATAGCTTGTTGTGAGGTGAAGCACCACTTTTCCCGTCATATATTGCTCCTTCAGTAGTGTTCCTAAAGAACCGGTAGATTTGGAGCCACAAATACTAGGGCGAATTCATACTGACCCATGTCGGTACTTATAGGAGGTTAAGACGGACAAGATACAAGAGAAGGACTACACTCGTCTTCTAAAGTCCTCTTGTATCTTGTCTGTTTGATGCTCCTATAGATGAATACCAGAGCAACGATACGATTGCGAGGGACGAGATGCGCTTGACTCTGTTAAGGTTCGGAAGGAGGAAGTTGCTGATGGCATCCCACCGCTGCCACCAGTTGTCAAGGTTGAAGGAGGAGGAAACTAACGCTGACAAGAAGAGGATACGAAAACAAACATATTTATGACACTATTTACACTTATTTACAGCAAAGAAAGGTTAGTGGTTTCACAAACCACGAGCATGGTGGATGAACCGTTACATAGTTCAAAGCGACGTCCAGCACTCTGCGGCGTCGTTTTAAGCCCTGTCGGGCTCCTCCTCTCCGAGTGGAGCACCAATCACACACACACAACAGGTGAGGGGGGACGAGCATGCACGGTCCACGTGAACTTCCAACATTGAGTCGTGATCACTGCACGGCACGGTGGCGCCAGCGGGGCTCTTCCCCATCGTGTGTGTGCCGCTAGTTGAGAGGTCCCAAGATCCTGACAACGTACATCTAAGGGTCCGCAGATATGTTCGCTCAATTAGCGGGGCGATTTGCGGCGGTCGCCATAGTATCTTCCAAGAAAGATACTGTTTACGGCATCGTGGCGACACGACGTCTCATCCTCCGGCTAGCACGGACAATGCCTGACGAGCATAGGCTGCCAGCCGGTCGGCTACTTGATTGAGGATTAAAAGAGCGCCGCTCCCCCGTCAGCTCTGGCACCGGTCAAAACAGCTTCCCCGTCGCCCGATGAGTCGCCGAGGTCATCAGGCCCCGCTGCTGCTTGAGGGGACGACGAAAGGGTCCGCATTTGAAAGTCAGGAACTCGCATTTGATTGCCACATTGTCTGGGTAATTGCCGAAATCTTCGACAGCGTCTGGCAGACTGGGCGCCGATGGAGTTGAGAGCCTCCCCAGTAGACCGGCTTACGCACAATGGCGTCTGCCCAGACGAATCGCCGGGCCAAACGTAACAACTCGCTCTCTGGATTTTGTGCCGACCGGTTGTGCTCCCGCGATCTCCGACGACAGCGCAACTCTGGCAGACTGGGCTCGCGCTACGCCATCTCCTGACGCTGACAAGAGCTCTCGCCGAGTGGTGCCCCATCCTCGGACTCCTGCGACCGTGTCCATCTTTCCTATCTCCTTTCTACTTCCGTCGTTTTCTGTCACTCGCTGTCCCTGCGCCTCGCTCTCTCCTTCCTCTCTCTAACTAATAACCTTTTAATTCTATCCTTTTAATCCCTCTTTACTCCCATACCTCGTGAGCTACTGTTGAGGTATCGCACTCTGATGCAGACAGTTACGGAGCTCACTTTTCTCTTCTTTTCTCTTTAAGAGTCACGTAAGATGCGCCTTTACGAGGTGTGTACACCAACATCTTGAGAACACCCGCGTTCTTTCGTTTGTCTGTTTGTTCATCTATAGTAACCATCGAAATGCCCCCCACCATGGCGGCGGAAACTGAACCCGCACCTTCGTGATCATAGCAGCGCAATGCGATCGCCACTACATAAGCCACCAGCGTGGTTCATTAGTATACGAAAACGATTAGTGTCGAAGGATCGTGATCGGCTTCGCCGAAGGCTTACAAGCATGCTCGGGGCGATCGGCGGCGAAAGTTAGCTCGCTCTCGAGGTCGCAGGGGTCGCGCGCGGTCGAAGGACATGCGAGGACGCGAGGGTTGTTTCGAACGGACACGAACAGAATGCATAACGACGTGATTAGGCGCAGCTCAATCACGGCTGCATCGCTTTGTATAGATACGTTCGCTTGCCTAAAGCACTTAGCCGCGGCGTAATGACGGCGCGGTATCGAAGGGTAAGTAATGCGCGCCGCTATCACGGCGGAAATCGGGTCGACGAAAGGCCGAATCGAACATTCCGGGCCGGCAGCGGGCACGTATCTACACGAGACTTCTTCGGTATATCCTCCGAATGAAGGGAGCTTCTAAACGAAAAAATGTTGGTTCGGCCCACCTTTATCGAAAGACACAAACAAACGAAAAATAGACAGATCTCGCGTACCTAGGAATCAACGTTATGCGAAGCATTCGGAGGGAAGGTTGATTGATTGATTGATATATGGGGTTTAACGTCCCAAAACCACCATATGATTATGAGAGACGCCGTAGTGGAGGGCTCCGGAAATTGCGACCACCTGGGGTTCTTTAACGTGCACCCAAATCTGAGCACACGGGCCTACAACATTTCCGCCTCCATCGGAAATGCAGCCGCCGCAGCCGGGATTTGAACCCGCGACCTGCGGATCAGCAGCCGAGCACCTTAGCCACTAGACCACCGCGGCGGGGCTTCGGAGGGAAGGTTACCGTGTTGCAATTTTTTTTTTTGAGCGACACGTCATCAAATGGCGCTAAGTATAAGTACAAATACCGCACGTATAGAATATGTTAAACTCTTGCAGATGTTTATATAACCAGTTGTTTGCACTTGCGCAACGATGCCACCTGGAACATGCGTATTAGCAGCACCAGAAGCCGATATGAGGCACTGATGCTCACGAGGATGCTGGCCCGGGACACTGCTAATAAATCAACTTCAGCGCAGGGCAACTAACCACAATTGACGTTAACTCGACATGACGGCTGTATGAAAGGAGAACGTATTTAATGTTTATAAAAATGGGTATAGGCAGCACTGCAAACACTATTGACGCTTGACGAAGATTAGCGTCTGTTTGAAAAGTAGTTCCGAGATCTGGCGTAGCTCTGAGGTAAAATGCTCGATATCCACGCAGAAGGCTTGGGTTCGACTCCAGCTGGGACCCTCACATTTATTCTTTGCATTCGTCTGGTCGACGGTAGCGATGTCTGGTATTTCCTGACGCTCGCGCGTTAAATTTGCCCATGTGTGGGCTCGTCATTCCTAGGTAGATACTAAGTGTCAATCACCTGTGGCACATACCCGCACACCAGCGGCACATACCCGCCCGTGGGTATGTGCTATTGTCTGACGGGAAGTGTTTGACGACGTACGCGACGGGATTGTGGCATTATTCATGTCTTTAACTAGCGCATCATATTCGTCAAACCATCTTACCCTCCCATGATAATTTTGGTTCACGCCAAGATAAGGGGGTGACCACGAGAGAGCCCAAAACGTAAGCGGCTAGATAGCTAGATAGATCGATACGCTCAAAGTCGCCGAAGTTCACTAAGAAATGCTTCGCATTTATTAACAATGCAAAGATGTCACAGATGGTACGAGTTATCCTCACGGTAAGGGACATATAACATATAGTAACGCTTTAAAAAATAAAAGTAGCGCTGCATATCCACGAAATGAATGATGATGAGTGGGCGACGCAATGGGATCGTTCGGTGTTATACCGTAAATCGTCTATGGCATCGACCACTCGCGCATGTAAAAGAGTTACAACACGGTGTACAGCTATAGCTGTACACCGTGTTGTATATATTGTATATAATTGTACATAATTGAATATAATTGTATATAATTGTATACATATTGTATATATTGTACATATATTGTATATAACTATAGTTATATACAACATTCTTTGGTCATAACTGGTATGTTGTGTCGAGCTGTGAATTTCGTTTTGCCTTCATTATTGCGACTTTGTGATATCGTATCTATATAGCGTTAAGTTGGCAAAACAAGGTCTGTGCACGTTCCTCTGGTGGTAGTTGGTTGTTTCCAGTCATACGAAATTCATCGTAGATCATATCGAAACGTCATACATACTGCACAAGCCAGTGGTTTTCCATGGTCATGGTCTTCTTCGTCATCATTAGCGTCATCGTCATAACGTATAGTGGCAACCTTGCATGTGCTGTGCCGTGATGTCACAAGGAGGATGTGTGGTCTGGAACGCACTTGTTCATCATCATCAGCGTCATCGTCATCGAGGCACGACGGCGGACACAGCTCGACACCTTTAGGATCTTCACCCCAATGGATGGATGGAAACAAATTTATTGCGGAAACAACTTTATTTTTCCCCCAAAAAAAAGTTCAGCCAGCTCCACATGGCGGACACTGATGAAACAGCGAAGCTAGTGACTTACAAAGGAGCCTTCGATCCCCACATATCCTAGCTCATTGAGCGAAGAGAAATTTGGAAGCGGTGGAGCTTATGGAAATGGGTTAAACAACGTGGGACGAGTGCCGGGGATAGTAGAGGGCGTAATGGTAGGTTTTGGGAGCACGGAGCAGCTGGAGTGGTGGGAGTAGGGGCAAATATCCGTAGTGGGATCCATCCACTTCCTGTGGCGCATAACCGTTTGCGACCTACGATGACCCCTGGACCTCAAAGGCTCGACCATGAACAACTTCGCTATTAAAAAGAACCATCGACATTCCAAAGATTTTGTTGGCAGTACCGATACACTGTTCAATAATAACTCTATATGTTTGGCTCGTAAAACATTTAACGAATTTTATACGTACTGTCCGTGAGAGAGAGCGTTTGTGTGTCACAAAAATGCCGCCCTCTCCCCTCACAGAAAGGCGCACATATAATTTTTATTACATGACATGTAAGCTACCGGAACCGATGTTTGCATGCATATTCAACACCTCAGCTAACTTTGTTGCGTGTATACGCTGAACAGGTTTATTTGCTTTCGACGGTGCGTTTTATGCCTCAGTTTGAGTCAGTGCAGCATTGCGAAAAATACTTCAATCGTAGGTAGAAAAATAGTACCTTGTTTTGATGATGATAATCATGATGGCTTCTATGTGTGGTTCACACCCACTTTCCTGGATTGACTAAGAGACGGATAATTTATTAGTAAGAGTTGTCACATCAGAATCGTACGATTATTAAATCATGGAGTAGCTATAATACATTATTGATGTTCTTTCATGCGTCATCTTCAATAATATGACACCACGTCAATACTCTTCGTATGCCCCCTCCTCCATGAGCCTTTCATGGCTCATGGAGGAGGGAGAATAAACAAAAAATAATATATATAAACCATTGTATTTGTAAATAACTAACTATATGACAAAATGAGTACGAATGCAGTTAACGGCTGGCTAAACACCGAGTTTTGCATCGTACGTCCCTCCTTTCGCGTTTTTTCGCGCTCTGCGCACACGTGCGCCTACACTGCGTTCCATCAAACGCAAGGAGCCGTGGACGCCTGGCTAGGCTCAAGCGACCCCGCTTCCACCCGTGTCCCTACCCCATACCTGTCCAGACTTGGACCCATAAACGGCAATGAAGTATGTTTTTCTTTCTTTTCCTCTTCCGTTCTACTCCCCCAAGTTGGAAACAGACGAGAAGGAGAGAAGAAAAGAGGCATATAGTTTCCTATAAATACACTATAGAGGAAACTCTGGCGCTAGCGTGTATGGGAGCCGCAACACGCGGCTCTTCAGCCAGCATGGAATTTATTGGTAGCGCACAAATTTGTCAAGTCTTCATACTTACGGCTACGTTTGACTTCACGTGGCTTGGAGCAGCTTTGTCCCAAGACAACGATCGTCAAAGGTTTAGCACTTACGCTTCATCACCTTAATCTTTTAGTCTCGCCAACTCAAATCGGGTCACAAAGTTCACAACGATCCATACTTTTATTCGAAACAAAACCGAAACGCGTCAATTAACAAAGTCCCAAGTGCGTTCGAGGCCCGCAAGCACGAAAACAAGGCAAATTTGTGTACTACCCATCATTGCCATGGTGGCTGAACGATCGCAGCGCCAGAGTCCCCTCTATCGCTGATGGTACGAAACTATGCCTGTTCCGTGCCGGTCCGGACTTGGGGACTGATGTACTGCAATAAACTTTGCTTCTCCTTCTCGTCTTTCCCATCCTCCACATTCGGAAATAGACGAAAGCCTAGAAAAGGAGAGAGGGTGTCCCTTTCTCCAGAGCAGGCGAGTGAGGGAGAAGAGGAGAGAAAAGTTGCCGAGCGCGAAAGATGAATCGGCCGCTGAACCGAGAAGTCGCGGGCTCGGCACGACGCGCTCCGCCGTACGGATGAACGAAGGCCGGGCGACATCGGCCGGTCGATCGGCGGCGGCCACACGCTAACCGACTTCCGATGCAGAATTGAATCGATGATCCAGTTATGTAGAACAGCGCCCGCCCCTTCAACGCCAGCGCGGGAGGCAGGAGAAGGAGGAGGCAACCCTGAGCACGCCGGGCCGATTATTTCACGCTCCACTGGACGGCAGCTGCGGGGGGCCCTTCGGCGAACGTATACCGCGAAATTTCGGCCGCTGCATAACGTCTTTTCCGTTACCCCCTTCCCTTGCCCCTCCCCCTCCAAAACATCCAGTACTTTATCTTTATTTTTAGTTCTCATTTTGTCTTCTTCAACGTCCTTCACGACGGCTTGGAAATTCAGCCCGTAATCACATCAAACGGGCAACTCTAGTCGTAACGAAGTTTAGAGCAACGTGAGCGATTATGTGCGAAAAGGAAATGAACATATATAAGCGTATACAACCCCCAATCCATGGCTCCTCAGACTTTATTTTTATTTTTATTTCATCCTCTATCTTTTTTAAACTCTTTGATGGTGATTTATTAAGCAGTCCAGCCCATAGTCACGTCAAACAGGGGAACTTTAGTTATCACGAAGTTGAGAGGAACGTGAGCAGGGAACTATTGATCTTCGGTATACGCATAAACAAGGGCACAGAGGAAATAGACAAAGATAAGGCTGAAAACTGCCACGTAAAGAGACAGGGTGCCCGCCTACTGAAGGGTATGGATATAAGCATATAAAAAAAGAAACAAGAATGCTACATTTAATTTCGTGCAACCGGTTATACCCCCTACCCTTCACCCCTTATCTGAATGAACGTTGAGGAAGCACGCCTGCTTCTCCTCTATCTCCTGCTGTCCAATTAGCCATGTTCGACGACAGGAGCATTTATCTGCTCCGACTCTTTAATTACGCCAGGGAAATATCTCAATCTCGTCACTTAGCCTGTAACTCGTAGAGTTGCGAGACGGGGCCCCCGGGCGTCCAGTTCGAAGCTTTTTTAGAGATACACGCAAGATGAGGTCGAGGCCAGCCCGTGCTGTTTGTCTACCGCGCGTCTTTCTAATAGTTTGCTCTGTTTCGTTTCGCTGTTTTAATAACACAAGTGTCCTGGTGTATCACCCATGGCCATAATTTTGTGGTATCGATAAAGAAGTCGTCGTTATCATAATCTTTCTGTTTTTTTTTTTTTTCTATTCAGCCCATTTCTCATTCACAGCGGTACAAAGGCTTCTGCCAACGATCCTCCGCTAGTTTATTAGCAATACTCAATGTTTCTAGAATAACGCAACACGGAAGAAGTCGCTGTCGGCAGCTCAGTCACTCTCATCATTGGTACCTTCCTGTCTAAAATAAATTCCAGGGTGCCTCGTGTTCACCCCGCAAGTATACATTTTGTCCAACCCCTATTTTCACGTACTATCATGTGGTACTGCATTTGTTGCATTGTTCATCTTATGGTGCACCGCGTGTTCTCTAATTTGTTCAAAGTTTTCCGTGTGACGTCACCAGCCTGCTCCTTTTCTCTTCAGCGCGTACCACAGCACTGATGTATGCGTAGGCGAATGGAGCATTGTCAAGCCGCGATTGGGCTCCTTTTCTCTATTCTCTCTTCTCAGCCATGTTTTTGTGTATGCGTGTCTCGAATAAAGACTCGGGCTCACACACCACGGTATAATTGGGGGGGGGGGGGGGGGGGGGCATGTTATAGGGGACTGATCACTTAGCTCTTTTTCGTGAGTCAACTGAAGTCAGGTGGCACTTCGCCAATCATCGAAATGAGGCCGCCGTGGCCTAACCCGCAGCCTTGAGCTCAGAAGCACGGGGCACCTTCCGTACTGAGCGTAGGGTATATACGTCTCACAATGCTTTACAACGGTAATTGTTCGAGGGGCTCTTTTTTTCTGATTGATAGACGACCTAATTTAAGGGACACTAAAGAGAAACAATTATGTACTGGTTTAAATTGATAAACTGTAGTCTAAGAAATCTAATGCCACAAGTTCCACTATCTCAAGTTTATTATTAGCGGGAAAAACAAAGGTTGAAGCTTCATTTCAAAAAATTTGTGCCGAAATATCCGCGCGTGACGTAAAAATTTTCAATATATGTTTTTCGTATTTTCGCGACATTGGCTGAATGAAATTTTCTAAAACATACTCTAGGTGTATTCAACCCACAGATGACAACGTAGATTAGTTGCTTTTGTTTGTTTTTTTTTTCGATTAGAAGCTACGTATATAGCACCCAGTAGATCGACGCCTTCATAGTTTATGGCGCCGCGGTGTTTGGTGCGGGAACCTCCAGGTGGCGTCTCTACCCGCATTTTCTTTTCGCGCATTTTCTCTATAACCAAGCGTCGTGTCGCAGGAAGAGTGGTGTATTCGGAAATGTGAAACAGTGCTTTACTAGTACGCGAAAAATCGTCTCGCTCTTCGTGTTACTTTCAACCAAAAGATAATAAAGACAATAAGAGCGTAGGAGACATTATTAAATGTTTAACTGTATGTATCGTAGCAATCATGATACATGGAAACAAACGAAAGTGAAAAAAATATTCATGTACACGCGTCAGTTAACCGACCGAGACACGGAGGCTGAGCGATAGTCCAGAGAAAGAGAGAGAAAGAGGAAGGGAGGCAACACAGGAAAGGCAGACAGGGACGATAGACTGCGTATATTTACCCATCACATAAGGAGGGAAATAAGGGAGTGATAAAGGTGATGCAAAAAAAAAAAAAAACGTGGCTCATCCTCCTATCTTGGAATTGGTATAACACGAACGTGAAACGTGTCTCGTTGAGCGTTTATTGGGCATTCTTTCAGCAACAGCAACAAACTGCAAAGTCGCATGCAGAACGACAAACAGCTCGAAACTTGCAGCTCAAACCTCAAGCAACGCACGAAATCAGATTACACAAAACGAGCACAGACTAGCTGTCTCAGCTCAACACTTAAAGCGTGCTGTTCAAAGAGAAAGACGCAAGGAAAGAGCGCACAAGTATACACAGGCCAAGTACGAACAACTTCCACAATTCTCACTTCGCCGTGTGTCAGCAGCGCGCTCCTTTCGCAAACGCGGCCGCGGCTGCGAGCGAAGTGACCTTTCTCCTCTCCCGAACTACGAATCAGATAGGCGCGCGCGCAGGAGAGACCGCGCTCCGTGGAGGCGACGACCTCATAAGAGCGCACCCAACGCAAGCTCGTCGAGCCATCTCGCTACTGATAACGAAAATGCGCCGAAGTTTCAGAGCTCCGAGAGCCGCCAAACAGTGCACATAAATGGCTTGCCGTTAGCATTTTCGACAACTTACGCTTCGTGGCACAGTGGATACCGACGAGCACTGCGAATCGAGATGTTACTGGTACGACGCCGCGCGACAAAATGTCTCCTCGTTTATTTTTCTGCGATTCGTTGGTATATATTATATCTACAACGTAATATCCGTGACGGAAATACGTCAGCGGAGCCATGGTGAGCCCCGGAATAAAACAAAGAAAAGAAAATAAAGCATAGGTGCACACGTTGTCACAACACATACGCACGGCCCATCCTATCGCGGGCGGTCGCTCAAATCTATTCAAGAATTGTAGGAGAGCTCACGTGGCTTCCCTGGCCTGATGAGCTGTGAGGTCAGGGTCTCGATATGGTCTCAAAATACAGGCATCGCGTCCGGATTCATCACGCAATTCATCCGGCGTTCGGGGCTTGGCTCGCTGTCCAAGAAGTTCAGCGGCCGCTCGGCGATGAACCACGCGAGACGTTCCACACGCGAACGCGCGCCGGCCGCGTTAAACAGCTTCCGTGCCCGAGCGCAACGCTGGCCAAGCGTGGACGGCGAGTCGAGCTTGGATGCACTCGGACGAACGCGCGCGCGCGCGCATGCGCGAACCGTTAAACGTGTATCGCGCGCACGTGCGTAGTCTGTTATTACGAGAAGTCAACTCGGGAGCAATTATTGTTCATCCTGAGAAATCGTTCAAACATTAAGGAAACAACGTCAACGCAAAAGTCGCAAGTGAAAGCTTCGACGTGGGAGCGAAGTATACCACTAACGAGAAAACTCGACTGTAAAGACAAAAAAAAGAAAAAAAAATCCTGAATCGTTTCGTAACAAGGAACTCGTAAAGCTGAGAAAGCGCGAAGCAGTGTTGTTGGTGTGACGAACACTTCGTTCAGTAGACGAAGTGTCACGCAAACGCGTCATGATATGTCGTCGTGCAGCGTGAAATACAAGGACTGCATAGTTTTGGTAGCGCTACATGTTATACATAACTGCGATGTGATTGGCTGCGGAAGTTTCGAGCAGCTGGTGTTATATAGCGCACACAGATATCGCGCAGCCCGGGCATATTATATATATATATATGCTTTTAACCAAATGCGACCGCTGCGGCTAGGATAGGACCCACGACCTTCGGGTGCTGCAGCCGAGTAACCAGTGATCCACCATGACGGACGTCTGTGATATAGCAGACAGCTACGAATGTATCATATCTTAAAGGCACTTAATCCCAAAATGATTCGAAGGTAGTAAACATCGACCCACCAATTACGTAATTTACACTCTAAAAACTAGGTGATGGGCTTACACGCGTAAAGACCGTGATATGATCGTGCGGTACGCTGCAAGTATGGTGTGTGCAGTGCGGATCAATTCTGAGCAGGTAATTAATGTTCCTCAACGTGCATCTAAAAAACACAGCGCAACGGGTGCTTTTGCATTTCGTCACCATCGAAACGAGCCCATCGTGGCCGAGAACCGAACCCGAGACCTCGCGTATAGCAAACTACAGCGGCGCGTTTTTCTTTTAAATGTTTTGCCTTCATGTTAATCACTGAAGAAGTTGCTTCAAGGAAACACCAACGTGATTATACGAAAGCGTGCTTGTAAGTTCTGCCATGTTCTCGTAAGCGTAACAAGCAATCACTGCCGGTATACTCCGTGTAATTACAGCTGCTTATGTGCACAAGCGTAGCGTGAATCGGAAGAGAAACACAACAAAGTGGACACACAAGTAATCAGCTAAATAGTTAATATGGGTATAGTTAAAAAAGTCATTTTAGTTAAACGTTACGCATGAGCGCATTACACCAGGTCAACGACACCTCGAGTCAGATGACTCCACGTGCATAACTTTGTCTTTCTTTTGATTGTCCGAATAGCGCTGAGTAATAAAAAGAAATATAGAGAGAGAACAGTATAACATACCAACGCTACGATGTTCGAATCACATCCCTCACACGCAGCGAATAAGAGAAGCGATTGTACAGACGTAATGGCAGTAGAGATGAAACAGCACGAAGTGGTTTCAACAGGTCCGCGCTGAGGCGATGTCAGTGAACCGATCAAGAGGGCTGTAGCGCATCGCGACCAGAATGGTATCACCACGCGCAATCAGCCGAGCCGGCATCCACTGATAGCCGCACCTACTATACCCGGTTACCAACTATACGACAGATTGTTCATAACGCCGCTCCGAGGATGACAGCGAACGAAACAGAAAAGTTAAAGAACAAATAAGCGAATCGAACCCTTCCCGAGACTGCAGAGATATATATGAATGTCCCGACGAATAACTGCAGCCACAAGCCGCGCCTAAGTGCTCGCAATGCGCGTCTGTTGACCACGCCGTGAGAAAGTTACGCGGTGGATGTTGGCGAGAAGAGAGGGCTGGCGAGAAAGGAGTACGACAGGAGAGAGGATATCTGCGCGTATCTTAACGAGATCGCGCATGTAATTAAGAAAAGCCGGCTCTTCGGACGGGCAGGCGCTCCGCAAAGGAGGATGACAACGACGCGCTATAGAGCGCAGTGCACCTCCGGTTTTGCAGGTAAAGCCGTGCAGCAGTGCAATAGCTTGCCGCGCGGATGTTCGAAGTCAAGAACGCTGTACTTATTCTCCATCGGACACTGCACGGGTGTAATGAAGTAGGGCGATATGCAGCACTTCGTCTGATCGCTGCGAGCGCTTCTGCTGCAGCCTGAAAAGAGGACGCTTCTGGGCAGCACAATAAAGAAATGTTTTTTTTTTTTTCCCCCAATAAGGAAACGCTACGTACGGGCAACTCTTCCCAGAAGGACAGCGCATAGAGCGCAAGGCACTGTCTCGCCTTATTCTGCGCTCGCCTGCGATAAAGAGGATTATTCGGCGAAATGTGTGCCACGGAAAAGGGGCTGAACAGGAGCGACCCTGCAGCGGCCTAGTCCTCCAGACGAACTCCGCCCCACCACCTGGAAAGCGGCAACCCTTCCATCCACCCATTAGACCCCTCCAGAACTTGCCCTTTACCCAAGCCACACCAAAGCACCACTCCCTTCTACACAGCTATGCAACACGAGTTTGAACTCCCTCACCCCTACACACGATGCTGCCGACACCCATGACTACGACCACCACCATCATAATCATGACCATCACGATTGCCCTATCTAACTGACAAGAAAGTCTGGGCGAAGCTGAAAACTCTAGATACGCATCTATAAAGACGAGGTTTGTCACGCAGTATTAACATTGACGCACATCCAACTGCAATTAACGGTTCGTCGGTAACAGCTACAAAACACTGCAACTGAGATCTACCGACGACGCCGCAATGTCCATAAGGGAATAGAAAAATTCCGTTCACCTTATTTCATATCTTTCTTCTCCTTCACAGGCATACACTACGCACGCATCAAGGAAAAAGTACGACTACTACGTACTCTTACAGACTGTTGCGCCAAAAATACCAAAGTTCTTGTCCAATAAACTCCTCAATCTCTGTATTCATCTCTACCTTCCTGCCAACGTCCAGGCATCGAGCTTGAGTTCACCGCCCTAGCCTGCCGTCCTGTTTCACACGTTTCGCTCCTCGGTGTAGCACGAATTCCCGTTACACGCGAGAAATGCCGATAGAGTTACTATGCCACGCGAACAATACAAATGCAGCAGCTACTGTTTCACAGCCTAACTGCCGCTGTTCAACAATAGCACCTATACCCTTTTTCGCACCAACTCCCAGTCGGCAGAGCACTGCACGCAACTGGCGCCGCTAGCGGGTGGTGCGGGATTAATTAATGCCGCCCAAGACGGTCCCCCAGCGGGGAGGCTCAAAGGAAAGCCCAGCCACATCGGGCCATGCGACAGCAAGTGGCGCTTGCACCGCTTTCGCGTGGCAAGAGGGACCGTCCCATCTCAGCGTGAGGTCCCCGTTCTCTCGCAGCGCCGCTCTCTCCCTTTCTCATCTCACCTATGTGTGCGCATGTGTGTTTGTGAGTCGGCGGCAACGACTTCCGGAAGAAGCCCGGTGTGTGAGTCCCCCCTCTCAGCGAGGAAATTGGCTCTTGGGCGGCCGACGGACAGCCAAGCCGAACACTGCGCAAAGCGCTCTCTTGTATAAGCCTCGGTCTCAAGAGACACACAAGGTCTCCCTTTCACTGCTGGAAGGCGTGGCGCGCGCAATTGTGCCTCGCAGGCGATGCGACTCAAAGAGGTGCCAAGTGGTGACGGCGTCATGTCTGTGCAGCATATGGGTGTGCCTAGAAAAAAGAAAGAAGAAAAGAAAGAAGAAAAGAAAGAAAGAAAGAAAGAAAGAAAGAAAGAAAGAAAGAAAGAAAGAAAGAAAGAAAGAAAGAAAGAAAGAAAGAAAGAAAGAAAGAAAGAAAGAAAGAAAGAAAGAAAGAAAGAAAGGTGCATCTGTCACATGTGTGCTGAACCATCCAAACTACCATGCAGTACCGTATGGAAGCATAGCAAAATAGATAAGATACTCGCGGAGCTTTAATGAAGCGCCTTGAAATGTGACCAGACAGAACACAAATAGGAGAAATAATTGAAATTAAGAAACCGTTACAATTTTTTTTTTCGTTTAATACAATAAGTGAGCAAAGAATGTGAATAGTTGAGTTCACAGGCAGCGACTGGGGAAAAAATGGTTACAGAATTACCTATAGATCACTGCTTTTGAAGAGCTAACAAACTAGACAGGAACACTGTTATTTCTGTTTTACGTATAGCCCAACCACGCACTGAGTAACAGCTTGTACTTAGTTATTTCCCACAGTGCATTATTTTCCAAGGCGTCCATTGAAGGGACCTTGCAACAGTTCTCGTCGACGCTGCTGCGTCCTGGTAAATGGGCTATATTGAGTTTGGTGCGTCAAGTACGCCACTGAACAGAGCATAATACACGGTCACGGAGTATACACCATACGGCAGGTCAAACTATATATTGACGCAAGATACATTTAAAGTTCGCGCGCCAGTCGTTTGCTACGCCCTCTATGTTGCCTGTGGCGTGCGAACTTGCGTGAAAATATAAACAAGCATGCAAACGTTAACTGTAGTGAACGTTCTCCGTTTAAAAATATATATTTAAAAAGAGGACAGTGAAGGATAAGTTACATGAATATTGTCACTGAATGACCCACGAGGCACGACAGAAAATATTATTTGTTTACATTCATTAAACCATATTTTTAGGCGCGAATTCAGTGTGCGCATGCAGAAAATTCAAAATAAAAAAAATAGTAATCTCTCAAAAGATAACGAAGACATGCAACTCCGAACGAGGAGTTCGGTTTACAGTTGTATCACGATATAACGCGACAGGTTTGCAAGAAAACTTCAATGTCTTCAAGTGGTACCGATGATAACAAGCACAGACAGCTGCGGTGGGATCAGTTGCTCTGGCCGTACGGAAAGCAGCTAACACTTGAAAGAAAATAGAAATAAAAGTACATGATAGATATGTGGGGTTTAACGTCCCAAAACCACCATATAATTATGAGAGACGCCGTAGTGGAGGGCTCCGGAAATTTCGACCACCTGGGGTTCTTTAAGGTGCACACAAATCTGAGCACACGGGCCTACAACATTTCCGCCTCCATCGGAAATGCAGCCGCCGCAACCGGGATTCAAACCCACGAACTGCGGATAGAAATAAAAGTAGAACGCGAAAAAGCTCTGACTTAATTTCCACCGCCATCCATCAAACAAGCGTCTGAATTGCGGCACATTATAGGCGAATATGGTGACCTTACACCTCATTTACCCATGCATATGGGAGGTAAATAAATGCAGCAACTATGCTTCTAGAGCACTTTGGAAAACAAAGCATGGGGACGTCGAGAGACAGGAAAGAATACCGGGCAAGCAGTCTCTAGCAATCGCCTGCCTCCACGCACGCTAAAATACTCAGTTGGACACCTCTGCTCTTGAAGGTCAACTTTGAGCTATCTAGCGGGGCGAAGAAGCCGCCGGTATACCAAAAAACTCCTGACCGTCACCTATAGGTGGAAAATTTTGCCCTGCCCACAGACTCGCATGAATGGCGTCATTAAAGTCCCTCGGCTGGCCACTTTGTGCGAGTGTGTGCGCTCGAATAGCATCGCAACGCGAACGCCGCAGTCAGGAGAATTCAAACTCGGGACCAACGAATCGGTCCGACTTATCGCACCGCAGAATTTGCGACTCACGCAGTGCCGCCAAGCATATCAAGTAATCTCGAAAACATCTACATAGCTATAGCTGTGTAGATAGCTGTGTAAAAAAAAAAAAGAGTACAATGGGCTGCAGGGCAAAAGGAGGGTATACCCATAAAGTTTAATAAAATTAATAGAGGGCACTCAAGGCACACCGATCATTCAGCCACCGTGAAAATGATGGGTGTAACACGAATTTGCCTAGTCTTCGTATACTTGCGGGCTTGTTTATTAATGTGTTTCGGTCTTATTTCGAATAAAAGAACGGACCTTTGTGAACTTCATGATCCGATTCGCATTGGTGAGGCTAAAGTGTTAAGGTGGTGAAGCGTACACTGCTAAACATTTGCCGATTGCCGCCTCGTGACAAAGCAGCTCCAGACCACGCGATGCCAAACGGAACCGGAAAAAAAAATTACAAATTTGTTTACTACCCATCTTTCGAATACTGGCTGAAGTGCTGTGCGTTGCAGCTCCCATAGACACTAGCACCAGAGTTCTCTCTATAGTGTGTTTATAGGAAACTATATAAATATCTTCTTGTTGCCCTACAGTCCACTGCACCCTTTTACAGCGGGCGGCGTGGAGCGGACAATCTCGAAGCAAAAGGATTGCTTCTCGCGCAATCGACCTTTTTTTTCTTCCCGCGCAAAGCCACATCTCCTCGCCGAGATGGCTTTTTTTTCCCTCTCTGGGGAGAGAACGCTCCTTTGACCTGTCGCCGGCAGAACGTTTCCCAAGGAGTGCTGTGTGTATACACAGATGTCATCCGCGTTCTTCTTTCCTCGGCGCTGGGCATACACTGTGCTGATACAGTGACACCGGCAGCGGCGGCTTTCGCAAATAACCTCACGTGCCGAGTTATGCATGGTAGACTGAATTCTTGACCCGATTCGACGCGGCTGATTGCACTCGATTTCAGGATACGGTACGACATAATCTCCCTCGATCAGCGCTCGGTGATTTCTAGTTCAATTCCATTGTGAGCTCCTGCGAGCGAACTGCGAGTCGCCATTTATGTTTGAATTATTTGTTTCAGTTCGTCAGCCAATAGTCATTCCACTCTTTTTTTTTTTACTCGCCTCGTGCTGCTTCTTATATGTCCACACTGAGTACACGGCGGAGCTCAACTATATACGGGCCGCCGATGTAGTGGGTTTGATTTCCAAACTGCGCTAGGTTCGATCTATTAGTCCCACGTTACATATATTTCCGTAATATCAACCGCTACGGGATCGCGAGCTCACTTTCATGGTCCAGCTCGCTATTTTGGTTATATCGCACCTTGTCAGTATCACCCGCAGATGACGACGGCTAAGCGCTTATGAAATGTCATTGTCGTCAACACTACGATTATGACCCTGGCATAACACCCGTCATACTGAAGCGCCTTCCCACCGTCGCTCCCTGGCGGGGCAGAAGTTCCGTGCATATTAAAGTATAACAGCAACATAATCATTAGCCTCCCCCCCCCCCCTGACCTTCCACACACACAAACACCCACACACACGCATACATTTTGATTGATTTGTGGGGTTTAACGTCCCAAAACCACCATATGATTATGAGAGACGCCGTAGTGGAGAGCTCCGGAAATTTTGACCACCTGGGGTTCTTTAACGTGCACCCAAATCTGAGCACACGGGCCTCGACATTTCCGCCTCCATCGGAAATGCAGCCGCCGCAGCCACACACGCATACATTTTAACGTCAAACTTCATTCGTCTTGAATATACTTCTTGTAAACTTTCCGATAGACGAATCGTCATAAAGCCATGATTCATTAAAATGTGGCAGTGCTGTAGCGAGTTCAAGCTTCCTAATACTTATACAGTAAACTGATTTACTCAGCCATGGTATTCACTGGACGTATGGAAGGCAGCTATAACATCCGAGAGAAAATAAAAACAAAACGCGCGCATTGCGACGTACTCGCTGTACGAATGTGCGCGTGCGACGAAGCGGTGAACATGCAGGTAAAACTCCTTCGAAAGAAGCCCTCCCCGATCAAGCTTCCACGAGAAAAAAGAAATCGAGATGCCTGTTTGCACAGAAACAAACGAGCGCTGTATCAACGTTGCGCCACATAAGCGAGCAAACCACGGCGATTTTGTTTGCTCATTCAAGTACACAAGCAGGGTCTTCCGAACCCTTTACTCTAACCTCCGCGCTTTCCACACCATCAGCGACGCTCTAGTCCCAGGAGGGCCTTTCACACAAGCAACGCAGTTCCCACGCTAAGACAGCCGCTAGCAGCCTGCATTAATTCTTCCTTTCTGAGAGGGCGAACTTGCGAACGAACAATGCACATAGGAGGCGCTTCGTGCAAGCGAAAGAAGACAATGCACGCGAAGTAGCGTCTTGGGGAGAACAACAAATCGGCGATGATTAAGTGCACAGAAAGAGCAATCGAAGAAACATAAACACAAGCACCGTCGCTTTGAAAGGGGAGTGCGCTGTCATAGAAAGTAAAAAAACAATGGACCCTTCGCGGCAGGCCTTTGGCGCTATGGTGGACGAGTGTTGAAAGGCGAATAATTGAGACGATATAACTTGACCGATAGTGCAGTCTTAACTGTGTTCGTTACTTTGTTATTCATCCACTCAGAGAACTCCAAGTTGAAAAAAAAAAAAACTCCTTTCAGTATGTTACCCTGTTGCAACAGTGAAGGACTGGCATAAACTACGCCGCTTCGAAGTTCCCGCACGAACTCCCCATTTCGCCAGAAATCTTGATGCCGTCTCTAAAGGAAAAAAAATTATTACACACACCCATATATATATATATATATATATATATATATATATATATATATATATATATATATATATATATATATATATATATATATATATATATATATATATATATATATATGCAGAAGAATAACTTCGGTTGCCGCAAGGTTATAAATATGAAAGTAGATGCGCTTTCACATAACAACTGTTTATTGTGCCAACGTTTCGACAGGATGCCTTGAAAAAGACAGGGTTCCTGTCGAAACGTCGGCACAATAAACAGTTATGTGAAAGCGCATCTACTTTCATATATATATATATATATATATATATATATATATATATATATATATATATATATATATATATATATATATATATATATATATATATATATATATATATATATTGGTTCTAAAAAAATTATCACGTTGTATCCTTCACGGGGAGCGAAGAAATAGTATGACAAGA
Organism: Rhipicephalus microplus; assembly: GCF_013339725.1. Classification (NCBI taxonomy): domain Eukaryota; kingdom Metazoa; phylum Arthropoda; class Arachnida; order Ixodida; family Ixodidae; genus Rhipicephalus; species Rhipicephalus microplus. The sequence continues at coordinate 127,495,023 of NC_051171.1, read as the reverse complement.
CTCTTGAAATATTACTCAGCCTCCGGCCAAAACACGAAAGTACTGGCGCATGAAATCCGTGGCGTAACAATATCTGCGAGTGTTTCGGCGCACAATTTTTACCCCCCCCCTTATTATCTATTGATAACCACCCTATTATGGCAAGAATAATTACAATGAAGTATTCATATAACAACTCGTTCACCAAAACTGCTTTAATGTTTCGCGTCCAGTTCAACAGTGATTATGCTCTACATCAGGAAGTGCACTTTAAAAGGCGTTCGCGCTCCGTTCGAGCCCCGGCTCATTTCCTTCGGCTGACCCGGGTCTCCACAAGCGAGGATGCAGCACACGATAACTACGGATGCCACGCTGCTCCGCCGCAGTTATACACGCTCGAAATCAGATCAAGCGGCGGGTCGAAAACATAGAGTTTCTCAAAATTAACTATAGGGCACTCTGGCGCTGCGATCGTTCAGCGACCGTGGAAATGATGGGTAGTACACACATTTAGTCTTCTATACTTGCGAACGGCGAATCGTACTTGCGGCTTTGTTTATTACTGGTTACGGTTTTGTTTTGAAAGAAAGAACGAACCCTGTTGAACTTAGGGACTCGATTCAAAATAGTAAGCTTAAAAGAATCAGGTTGTGAAGCGCAAACGGTGAGCATTTGCTAATTTAGGTTTTCGTGAAAAAAACAGCTCCAAGCCACACGAACACACACGGAGCCATTGATTGATATGTGGGGTTTAACGTCCCAAAACCACCATATGATTATGAGAGACGCCGTAGTGGAGGGCTCCGGAAATTTCGACCACCTGGGGTTCTTCAACGTGCACCCAAATCTGAGCCCACGGGCCTACAACATTTCCGCCTCCATCGGAAATGCAGCCGCCGCAGCCGGGAATCGAACCCGCGACCTGTGGGTCAGCAGCCGAGTACCTTAGCCACTAGACCACCACGGCGGGGCGACACACACGGAGCCAGAAGCAGGCCAGAAGTAAGAGTTTAGACAAATGTGTGTACTACCCATCATTCCCATGCTCGCTGAAGCGCCGTGTGTTGCAACTCCCATAGACACTAGCGCCAGAGTTCCCCCTAGTAAGTATTGCGGGAAACTCTATGGTCGAAAACAGCGACGATCGAGGCGTGAAGCGTCGGCGCGGCCAGTCTCCGCGCGTGCTGCGCTTGCAGTTCGCGTGACAGCCACGAAGCGGCTCGCGGACGCGTGAAACTGCCGCGGGGCAGCGCGCTCGTCGCCACGGTTCGACGGCCGACGCGCAGTTTAATGTTCCGCGCTCGAACGCAGAGAAACGCTGACTGGCGATCCGGGACGGCCTAGCTGCAGCTTGATAACATTGTATACGGCACTGCGATTCAGTCGTGAAGTTACGCACATTGCTAGCTTAGCAGGCGTTTTGATTGATACCATTGTGTACCTCTTCATTCGTCTTCTATCTCTTCGAAGTGTTTTTTTTTTCCTATCGCTGGCATTTTGAAGTTTATTTGTGTTTTAAGCCAGTAAATACGCTACAATGCTGGGGCCAACGTTTCAACAAGTGGACTTTAACCAACCAACCAATCAATCAATCAATCAATCAAGGCTGTCCCTACAACCTTAGAAGGCTTTATGCGCCTAACGTGGTCTTGCGTTGCCTCCATGATCGGAACACCTTTCACCAATATAGGATGTCGTATACGATGACGTCAGCATGCGAACTTCATGAAATCGTGATGACTTCATAATGACGTCACAAAATTTTTACGACCTGTCAGGTCATACCGTGATGATTTTTTTGCATCTACCATCGCGACTGCAGTGCACTATTATCGCAAGGCTGCGATACACCACCGTCGCCAGCGGTGAATTTCCGGCCTCACCTTAAAATCTCACTCTCTCTCTCTCTCCTTACGCATGTACCACGAGAGACTATACTGTTTCACCTTTGATGCTATGAAATGCTCACAAGCCGAGCTGCGTTGATACATGTTTCGGACACACAACCTTAACGACATTCCGTGCGCGAGACATGCAGAAAGACCGCAACTCTCCAATGGATCAATCTGCAAAGCGAAGCCGCATGGGGCCCGCGTTGCCGACGACTCGTCCACGCCACGTCACACCGGCCAGCGAGAGCTGCACGCGAGCGATAACGCCGCCTCCCGGCGACAGCGTCGGCGGTGTATATAAGCGTGCACGCGGACGCCTATTAATTACGCAATTATGTGCACGCCGAAGCGCACGACAGGGCAACGCACGAAGATGGCAACGTGCCTCCCCTTCGGAACAACGCACGCTATATTCATATTACGGCCTATATATATATATATATATATATATATATATATATATATATATATATATATATATATATATATATATATATATATATTATATATATATATATATATATATATATTGAGAGAGAGAGAGAGAGAGAGAGGACAAATGAGAACTGCTCGCGCAGCCTGAACAGTGCATCAATTTTGACCGTCGTCTTGCTTACTAGAATTCCATGACAGCTTGCGCGCGCACACACACACACACACACACACACACACACACACACACACACACACACACACACACACACACACACACATTCTATACATGTATCAGCGCACGGAGCTTGTAGCTTTATTGCTTCGGCGAGAGTATTGCGCGGTTCGTGGGTGGGCTGGCGTTCGCGGCGAAGCAAGCGACGGGGCCCAGTTGAGCCTGCAGGAGTAATGATAGACGGCGCGTGGGTATACGGAGCGCTGCTGCTGCGACATGTAACAAGGCAAATCGAAGCGGCGCCTAATGAGAAGGAACTGCTGCTAGAGAAATACGAGACTGCTCTGGTGGGACTCTCCGATGCACGCGGTGGGAACTCTCACCATATACGCATATACATACGTGCGCATTATTGGACGATTGCGTGTGCTCGCGCTGGCGTGACAAATCCGTCGGTCAGCCAGACGGAATTCGCGTGCTTTGTGGAGGCGGGTTGCACAGAATTATAGGGACGCCGAAAACCGTCCGCTTTGCGCATTATAATAATTGTTGCGGTTAAACGTCCCAAAACCCCCCTGTGATAACGAGAGACGCCGTGGTAGAGGGCTCCGGAACTTTCGACCATCTGCTGTTGTGATAGGATTTGTAAACAAGCTGTTTCGTCAACAACAGCGCGGAATTTGAAGAGCAGCGCTGGTTATGCTTTTGTGTCTTATGTTTTTTTATGACAATATGACTCATCACAAACTGGCCCGAACAGCAGTTTGAATCGAAGAGTAAACAAAACCGAATAATAATAATAATAATAATAATAATAATAATAATAATAATAATAATGTCAAGAGTATTACGGGCCAAAATCAGGATGTGCTTTTGAAGTACAACCGAGTGGAAGCCTTAAAGAATTTCGAGCCATCTCACTTTTTTTTAAACACGCACTCACATGCCGCATGTATACGGCAAGTGCTAGAAGGTGCTAGTGCGGCAAGTGCTAGCAAGTGCTAGCAAGTGCCAGCAAGTGCTAGTGTGGCAAGGCCAAATGCTAGCTAGGCCGGTGTGTACACGGGCCTAGCTAGCACTTGGCCTCCATTAAACGCGACAGCCGCGGCAAGCGTGGAACCGACGACCGTCGGGTGGGACTGTTCCAATCCATGCACACTCCTGAATGAATGAATGCCTGAATATTTTAGGCATGTAGCGTGCGAGCGAATGCGCGGTACCATTTTTAATTGCGGTGAGTTCAGTAGTTTAGATAATTGATTAATGACCATAGTATAGTATTCGCAGCGCAAGCCACGTACTCTAACCATCACAGTTTAGCTATAGCGACCATAAAAAATTTTAAGCGCAGCAGTGCTCGAGATTTGATGTCAGCCACGTCATTTCGTTCAGCATTCGTAAAGAATGGCCGATCTTAAACTGCTCTGTGTTTATTTGCCTGGTGCGTTCAGCCAGTGCTGCGGCTAGGTCAGTGAATCGTCGTGCCCTCAAAAAATCTTATATAACATTCCACATAGTTATTCAGCCTTAGTTATTCAACAAGGTTTCGCCGCTGTTACGTTAAGCAAAGATAACATACGACTGCGAACGAAAGCCCGGAAAAAAAGTGCTCCGCACTCAATTTTATCATCAAGACACTCGAAGAACAAGGGGAACAAGAGGACTTCTATTTAGCGGCGCCTCAATATGCTACAGATGGCTTTGCTATACGTGGTTACGCCAGCGTTACGCCCAGCAACGACGACAGAGTACCATCAGAGAGTACGACCAGTAGCATTCGACAGTCCGGACACCTAAAGCACTCCGCTCTTAAAAAAAAAAAATTCACATCGAACGAGTCGCGTAGCGCAACCACCAAAACCCGTCAGCGTCCGGGCATGTCTCCACTGAAGGAAAATAACGGTCTTTCTCGTTCCAAACAGTGTACGCGGGTAAGCGTTACAAGCCACACTCCTTGGTCGCCTATATGGATGGCGCTTACCTTCCTCCATCGGCTCGGAAGACTGCGCCGCAGAAATCCATTCCTAAGGAACATATCCGCAGCCACTCGGTGAGAAGTTAGTTCACACGAGCAACGTGTGCACGGTGTGTACTTGCACACCGAAGGAACGGTCGCACTCAAGCGCGCAGGTGACGCGAGAACCGTTCGGGACCTCTCTGAACGGCCCGACCACGGAACAAGAGCACCGGCCCGTCGGAGGCAGGTGATTCGGTCAGGCCCTGTCTCCCACTCTACCTTTTTCGTCTATCGCGAGTATACACTCCACACCATCTGCCCGACGTACGACAGCGCCCCCTATAAAGACAACGAAAGTATACATAACTGCTGAAAGCTCGCTGTATTCATGAAGTTCCACGGCAGTCTACCGACGTATACCGTAGCAGCGACAAAAAAAAAAATCGCACTTCTTCAACTATTCCTCACCTTCGTATTCGTCTGTTCATAAACTGCAACGATCAACCAAAACGCCTTTCTCTCTCTGAGAGGTATTAGAGACCCTCACCAATGTTTTTTTTTTCCTTAATTTAAAAAGGTGTTCAGAAGTTCGAAGTCTGACCTGCGGACTTGATTCCTTATTCGCCACTCAACTATACGCCTCTACCAATGCAGAGTGAATGCTTCTCATATTTCCGCCTCAGTGCACGCAGATACAAAAGCTTAAAAAAAACGGTGAGCAGAGTTATAAAGCTCGTCCGAAGTCAGTTCGCTTTCAGCCATTTATTTACGTTTTTACCGGGCTCTTCCACCTTTTATTCTTCCACACGCTAATTTGCTTCCATCTCCAACCAATTCTCTTGGATCCCTATAACAGTTAAATTAAATACTCGGGCGATAGAGCGATCGTCCACACAACAGTTCACGCAAGCGCCTATTTGCAACCACCAAACAAGCGTCCTCGTGGTTATCGCGAATTTCGCGACGACCTACAAGTACAGCAGTCCAAAATTTGCAAATACCACGCACAGAAAAAAAATTAACGTGGTATATCGAGAGACGTAAACAGCATCGTTTATGGCTGTAACTGTTGTTTATTCAGTATCGCATCGGTTACCGTTGATTTATCACAGGCCACAGAGCAAACAAATGTTCAATGCAAAAACCGATACCCACAGTATAGTGAAGCATGCGTACATAGAATGCTAAACATATACTTTACGCTCCAACGATACAAATGATGCCAGTGCCAGCGTTTAGATGCACAGACCTCGAAAAGAAACAGCTGTAATCTCCCCACTGTGCGATTGTCAGTGCGACGAAAGACGGCGACCTACAATCGCAGTATATAAACCGGCTGTCATGTTCATAATGTACAAACGAAATCACTGATACTTTCTCTCTCTTTTTCTCTGACGCTGCGTTCGTCAGAAAAGACGACGCTTCTCGAATCCACCGGGAACGGATGCACGCCGCACATTTAATTTCAGACACACAGTGGTTTCTAATTACCTCAGAGCTGCACACACAGTGTAACCACACACTTTTTAATACGGGCGTGTTTAAACACACGCTGTACCAAACCCGGACTTAATTTCCTATTCGCGAACGGAAATTGAGGAAATTCAACACCCGCCGTACCTCCCGCCAACGCTGCGTCCACATTCAAAGCGAGAGCTTTAGTCATTTTGAGTGAACATTCGAAACGTATATATACAAGGCACGCAGATGCGTATACATTGCGAAACGCGGAAACCACAAACTCCTGCGCACGCTGTCATGCACTGCATGCGCCGTACGAGCGTATATTCGCGAGAAAATTAACGCTTAGTCGCGGTGTATACGCACATGTAAACCTATATTTAGAGACCCACTCTGGAAAGTTGCGGCGCGTGTGTGAAGAGTTGACAGACAAGGCACACACGCGAGTATATACGTCGTATCGAAAACGCGGAAACCGCAAACTAGCGCATACGACGGCGAAATTGCGGGCAAACTAATGCGAGCCGTATAGATATATGTAGAACTATACATACACACATAGAGCGATATAGTAACGCTTAGAAAAAGGCCAGTGCACGCACTTCGGCGGACCCGAGTGTGTTCGTTGATTCTCCGTGCTCATTAGCAGCAAGTGGCAGTGATGTATACTGTGCCTCGGCGTCCGAACACCACCGGAGGAGCTCATTATCAGTTTCGCACACGTTGGCGGGCGCGACGCTAATGGGCCGCTGCGGCTGGATTCGGCGGGAAGAGGCTCGCTTCGCGCAGCGCAGGAAAGCAAGCGCGTGCTGGAGGCATGTGAATAATTGATGCAGCCAGCCGACGCACGACTGTGTAACACTGGTGCATATATATATACACAGGAGCGCGTGCCGCGCGGAAGAGACCATCGCCAGCGCCACCCTCACGACTGCTCGTCGTGTTCTCACTTTCCCTTTGCTCCCTGTCACGTTAGCGGGAAGTTAGCGGTGATAGAGAGAGGGAGAAATTAGGTAGGAAGTGCAGGATTGGTAGCCGCAGTTAAATCTTCTGGTTCTCAAGTCCTTTTACGCATTTAACAACGTTTATTATCTAAAAACATTTTTTTAAAGTCTTCTCAACATGTTTCCATGGCATTTTGCGGAAACAGATACATACAGGCCATAGAAAGAGATATGAAGGAAATTCAAGACGCTATATGAACGCCTGCAGATAGGCACCAGTCTTACAGTGTTTCGTCAGCAACGGTCTATATATGCCCTATCTCGGAATAAGCATATAATTCATTCATTCATTCATTCATTCATTCATTCATTCTCACAGGCATGTAGGCCGCAATAAGTAAAAAATTGCCTTTACTATCCAGCGGGCCGGTGAGACAAGTATGCAGGCCGTGTATGAGGCACGCAAAGCTGACGGCTTCACATTACGTGTACATATATACATGGTGACCAGGGGCAGCGCCAAAATTTCTTTTCTTTTTTTCGCCGAGGTGGGAGGCACTCACGACAAGAGAGTTCCTTCAGATCAACAAGGTGGCTGGGAACATATGCGTTGTGTTTTGACTTCTAGAGGAGGGATCGGGGAAGGAAGGGAGAGAGGGGCAGGCGGGAATATTGTGGGGGCTCCTGCATACCAATGCTCTCCAATGGCGCCACCCCTGGTAGTGACATATACCTTAAATACAGAGCGCAAACCCTGTCCCCATATACATAGCAGTCACACAAGATGGGTGAATTCCAGTTGGCAGTGATGTTGGAACAACACCATGAAGAGCTTACTAATCCAGTCATAAGCAAGCATACACTTATTAGTGACAAAGAGTCCGAGGGTCACGACCCAAAGGCAGTGTGCTGATCACCCGTTTCCAGTCAGTCAACATTCGGAACGCTGCTATAGACGGGCAACAACTAGATACCAGTTATCACGCACGAGGCGCGTGCATCGTTACGCCACTCACTTCTTATCTTTACGACTGCACGCGATAATGTATACGCGCTATAAAGCTGCCAACCACCCACACTGTAGACATTCGCGCATGCCCCTAGCTGCATTGAGGCCATATATCACACCAAGCTGGCGACACCTGTTTTCAGCCCGGCGCCACGCAAAGCAGGCCGGTGCAAATAACACACACACACGCACGGGAGAAGCAACCCCTGCATGTCGCACCGAAAATCCGATCGCATCACGAAAGCTATAGGCGTCAGGCGCGACGCCAGAAGGCGCCCCCAAAACTCGCTAAAACTCATTTCCCCAACACTTCCTCCTTTCCCTGCTCTTTTCACGCCTTCTTCCCTTTTAACCCTATTCGAGCTCCCCATCCGAATCCCACATCACCCTCTCCGTGACTCTCACCGTTTCCCGAATACCCCTTCTCCCGCTTCAAGTGGGAACTCTCCTCGCCTATACATCAGCCTTGTCTCTCCCGCTTTTTCTACGCACGCGAACCCCAAACACTTCTGCTTTTTTTTTTTTGCTTCGGTAGCTTTGATCCTATATATATGCAGCGACAGCACCCTGCGATGGGCTGCGTTATTGGATGGGGCGGCCAGTTGCCGAAAGAGCGTGCAGTGCGTTAACCGAGAAGGAACCGTGGAAAAAGTTTTTTTTTTTTTTCGCCAACTCGCGCGCGGACAACACGTCTCTCTCCGCTGCTGCTGCTTACAAAGTGTCAGTGATACCCAGCCATTGGGCCCGCCTCTCCTGACTCTCTGACGGGTCATTCTGATGAGCGCGCACTTTCGAGAAATAGTGAAAAGGAAGGCAATACGATCAGCACTATTTATTAGACAGAGGTGAGGGGAAAAAAGGGAAGAGAAGGAAGTTGCGAATGACCGGGCTTGTGGGCTATAGCCTGTGCATATTACACAGTAATTAAAATTATAGACGTTTAACGCAAGCAAACGAACAGACAAGAAGTCTTCCACTTTCCCGGCGCACGCGATCCCCAAACACCTCTCTTCCCTATTTTCGTTTTTTTTTTTTCGCTTTCAGCAGCTTGATTTTAAGCAGCGATAGCAACCTGTGGTGCGCTGCTTCGTTCGCACTTGTAGCGTAAGAATGCCTGATCAAGAGGAACGCAAAGTTTCGACAGTACCTGTTTTCTGTTACGATCAAATATGCGCACAATGACATGATCCGCATCTCACTATTTTTCTTGGGCTAACTGCGCATATAATTGTGTGCTGTGCACATTTTGATGCAACATGAAATCAATAAAGAGTCGAAACTCTTAGCACTTCCTTTCATTTCTTTTACCCGTTTCGTCATTTGCTCACGCTAAATAACCATAGTTATAACAGTATACAGTGAAAGGAAGTTGCGCAATATAGACTAATTCCAGACCGTGACGTCATAAAGGTAACTAGGTGCCAGCCATAACCTACTACAAACCGGTCGCCTACTTCTGATGGACGGGTATTATATTGAAGGAAGTGGTGCGATGCAAATCAAGCATTGGATGTTGACACCATTGATCAAGACATCCCCTCCTCCCCCCTTTCTCTGAAAAAAAAATCAATAAAATATAAAGTCTGATATAAGTCAAAAGTGCAATGGAGAGGACAAGGATGCTGAGTAGATCCGTAAGACACGAAATGCAGGAATGGGGTTCAACATTTTCATTTTTACCGTTTCATTTCTAGCCAGGCACGGCCTGACCGCCATTCCTCTGTGCAATTTTTCACTTCAATAAAGTTGTTTCTCTCTCTCTCCCTCTCTCACTCGCCTGCAGTCTAATGAAGGCTGACGTGATCCCACGTGTACATGACGTCAGGTTCCCGCTTATTAGGCTAGACAGGAGCCGCGGTTAGGGCGATTTTGGAGGGTTCACTGCAGCACTGTTTCGTTGTAGAAAGCTCCCACATTACCTAGCGTGTAGTGCACCGTACACAACATCCTCATCAACCTGACTACGCCCTCTGCAGAACAGAGGCCTCTCCCATGTTCCGCTATAGTCAACTCGGTCCTGTGCTTGCTGCTGCCACTTCATACCCGCAAACTTCCTAATCTGATCTGCCCGCCTAATTTCTGTCTTTCCCTCACACACTTGCCTTCTCTTGAAATCCAATCTACGAAACGTAATGACCAACAGTTATTTTGCTTTCACACTACGTGCCCTGCCCATGACATTTTCTTGATTTCGACTATGACGTCCTTAACACCCGTTTGTTCCCTGAGCCACTCTGCTCTCTTGTCCCTTAGGGTTACACCTGTAACTTTCCATTTCTATTTCTCGCTGCGTCATCCTCAACTTAAGTTGAACCCTCTTTGTAACCCTTCACGTTTCTGCTCCGTAGGTAAGTACCGGTAAGCGCAACTGTTACATGGCTTTCTCTTGAGGGATAGTGACAATCTACCATTCATGATTTGCGAATGTTTGCCCAATGTGCTCCACCCTATTCTTAGTCTTCTAGTTACTTCGATCCCATGGCACGGTTCGGCTCCGCGGTTACTACCAGTACAAAGTATCGAGTACTCTTTTACAACTTCAGATACACTGCTACCTATCTCGCAGAGCTGTTTTCTTCGGAGGTTGTCGTACATTGCTTCCGTTTTCTGCACATTCATTTTAATTCTCTGATCTCCTTGTCTAATTCAGTAATCATGAATTGCGATTGATCCCCTCAGTCACTCAGCAGTGCAATGTCATCGGCGAAGGCAACAGCCCAACAAATGACTGCGAATTAAAGCCGCGAGTACGCACAGCAAGATAATACATTCAATATTTGCAACGGGAAAGGCAACGACGGCAGCGAGAAGACCCTGAAGCGATGGAAGGCCGATATGCCAACACCGACGTGCCCTAATCATGTCTGTGACAGTGTGTGGTTCTACTATAACCTCTCGGCGCTGATAATAAACGCCGATAAAAGCCTAGCATCACGTAGCTATATAGCACAGCAAGAAACTAGAAGCAGCCTAGCAACAACCTGCATCATGCTTAGCTAAGTCTCAGTATAGAAGCAACCAGAAAAGTTTTCAAAATCATCCAGTTTCTCTGTTAAGGCCTTGCGCTGATTGTTGCCAGCTTTTCCTTATTTTTTTTCTTTTAGTTCTCACATTTTTTGTTCTTAGGATTTTTCAAGCCTAACGTGATGCCTGCGAGCCACAACGGCGCTTCAACCAAATTCTCACACTGTACCTCGTCACACTTTCATGCATGCCCCGACGTTCCCCGCCCACGTCGTTGCCTAAGCACTCCATTAACACATTATTGCGACAGAAGAGGAAGGGAAGGAAGTTGATGAGGGGCCGTCCTAGTCACAGTTTTACCCAGCAAGCTACACGGCGACTTGCTACATCCTCGGCCAACAGCGTGCCGGCGCGGTGATACGAATGCGGCAGAGAGAGGGTGAAGGAGCGAGGGTCACACAGACCACATTGTCTGGGCACGCGGTCACCGACGTCACAAGTGACGACGACGACGAAGGTGATGGCTTCTTTCGAAAGAGCAACCAACTGCGAAATGGGCGAGCTGCCGCAAAATTGGATTGGCCGCGAGACGGGCGGAGCCAAGCCCGTGGCAGCGAGCCAAGTCAAGGCATCAGCGAGTCGCGCCGCGCGCTCTGCGAATCCCTCATCCCTCTTCCGCTTCTCCCCTTTCTCTCCATCTCCAAGCAACTCACTTTTATGACTTTGCTTTCTTAAGTCTAGCGCCTCTTTTCCTCCTCGCTGTCATTCTTTTTGTTTTACTTGAGCCAGCGAGAGTGTGCTAAATGCGTGAAGAAGCCACCTCGCACGTTTCCTTCCTCCGGCTTTTCAGTTTCCAGGTTTAGAATCTCGTTATTGTGTCGTAGACTCCTGCTCGTCTCTCTCTCTCTCTAACACACACACACTTTAGTCCACTCGGCCCATCGTCACGCTTCTTTCAATCTTTTTCTTCATCTTAAAATTACCGCCGCAGGGTGGAGATTCCGCGAGGGTCCCGCAACGCACTGCTAGCTTGGACAGAAGCGAAGATCAAAGCCGTGCTGCTTCTTTCTCGTATTAAAGAGACCAGTAAGCTACGTATAAGCGCGGCGCCTCGGTGGCCGAGCCGCAACAAAAGAGAAGCGGCAGAAGATGAAGAAAGCCAAGAGCCTTCTTCCCTTCTCCTGCCCAGGAAACCGCTGCTCCGCTCCTCGTAATGGGAAAGAGAAGAGAAACGCGAGAGGAGGGCCAGCGTGAGAGACGGGAATGAAACAATGGAGGAAGCGTGCCGTATAATTTCGCGGATTACGTCGCGCCGCGGTGTATACGCCCCGGCCGTTGGCGGCGCTTTCGCCCGTGCACGCGGCTGCACGCTTGCTCGAGCTTCCTCTCAGAGCACGGTTGAGGATGTTCACGGGCTTTGTTGGTCTTCTCTATACTCTCACTTTCACGTAAAAGTATACGCTGTTCGTTGTTTTATTGCATTCTTATTTTTTGTCTCGCTGTGAGCCTGCACGCCTCCATCACTGTCACAACTTCCTTTATTCTCTCTTTCTCTCATCGCGTCTTCTTATAGCGAAATTACCTTAATATACCCTGAGCTGTTGCCATCGTCATCGTCGCAGTAGTAGTATATAGCAGAAGTAGTAACGCCAGTCACGTTACCAGAGTGGTAATGAAGGAAGAAATAAAATTTAAAAAGTGACGACATGATGATGACGGTAATGTTAAATGGCAACGAGCACGCTGCTAGCGATCCTGCGCAGCCGTGATAGTAAACACGCACCGTGTTTTACTGAGCGAGGTGGACTTGGCCACGGCCGCACTCGAACACTATACCGTAGCGTTCCGGCAGCGCGGCGGATGACTGAGCATATATATGGTCGCGCCGTAAGCCACAAGGCTAAACCTGAAGAACGAATAAACGAGAAAAAAAAACTTGCACCATCTCCCGCCGAAGGTAACAATGCGTGGATATGAAGCAGCGGGCGCCAACACTTACACTGGCGCAGACGTTGACGCTGGCGCTCATCAAGCGAAAGCCAAGTAACAATACGCCCTTGACTGAATTCCGAACACACGGTCCAGTGCTTACATATACGGGGTGGCCAGTGAACCGTTGTTCAGCGCACGAGCAGCCGGTTTTAGGGGCGAAGCTCCTTATAGCGGCACCCGTTCGTCCCTCGTAGTCGTAGTAGTAGTCGTAGTGTGTAACCAGTCTTACATTTTGACCTCCAAGGTGGTGCCGGTGGATATGCTCCGTGGATACGCTGCCATTTTTTTAACTAGCAAACGCTGCCTACGTCGGCCTTGCAAGGCGTGAGAGGGGAGGGGAGCGACACTTTTGCGGCTGTCTTCCTGGGCCGGCACGAGACGCGAGGATGCGGCACGAAACGCGGGCATGCGCAGTGGGGGTGTACGGAGGGACAGCGTTACACAGGCTAGTCAAGGAGCTGCTTTCCATCTAATAAATCCTTAGGGAATACTTTGCCGAAACGAAGGAATAAAACGAGATGTCTGACGAAAGGAGGCGACAGCGTCGCGCTGTCCGATCGACGGTTTTCACAGCACGAAATTTGCAATAGATCTATTCTTTATTTTGTACTACCTTCCTTATTATGGACTACCTTCCTCGAGGCTTTCCCGGCGTGAGCCATTTACGGTTTTCATTCGCGCTTTCCTCTAAAGGCACGCAGAGAGCAGAGCACTTTCTGGGATGACGGCGGCATTCACAGGAAAACGCATTTCGCGAAAGTTTCTGGAGAAGTCGGTATCTGCGACAGAATCACAACCGTATTCTCCCTAAATAGATTCCAAGTCGCGTATGTATTCTACCGAACATTGCGAGCAAACGCAAACTACACCTCTTAAACGCAACGTTAGTAAGTACCTCGCAAATGTTTGTATTCTATACCTCAAAGGGTACTTGATTACCCTTTTAGTAACCTTTTTAACGGTACGTATCTTTTTAAAGCCAGTTAAAGCTGCCGATGCTAGCTGGAGGCGTCTTTAATCTCTGTAATTGGCTGAGCCCTCCGGCGTCTTCTAGTTGGTCATCCTCTTGGACTCCTTCTTGAAATAACACGCACTCATGAGAGCCCTTAACTGCCGCCATTGCATACTGCCGCCGAGTGCCGTCCAGGAAACGTGTTAACACTGGGTAATTGTACAGCAGTAGCGCTATACTGTTACTATAAGGGCTCGCTCGCTGGATTTCGTGCCGACCGGCTGTGCCCTCGCGATCTCCGACGACAGCGCAGCTCTGGCCGGCTGGCTCGGCCTACGTCATCTCCTGACGCCGACCGACAAGAGCTCTCGCCGAGTGGTGCCCCGTCCTCGGACTTCTGAGACCGTATTCATCTTTCCTATCTTCTCCTTACTTCCGTATGTGGCTGTCCCTGCGCCTCTCTCTATCTCTATACCTCTCATTACTCCCTATCCTTTTTAATCCCCCCTTACCCCCATCCCGTGCGCAGAAATGTGGAGGTGCCCTCCATTGAGAGAGATGCAACAACGGAACTGCGCTTATTTCTTCCTTTTCATATGAAAAGTCACTTATACTGTTACTAAGCTGTCAGCGCGGCTACTAAAAACGTGTGAACACACCAACACATCCGGTTACTACAACTCACAAGCTAACTATATGCAGTCAATTTCACAACCCCACCCCTTTTTTTTTATTACCTGCAAACACTTAATAAGGTTGTGTTTTTCGGTACTAGTGAATGCTTTGTAAACACTCAATGAATATGTAACCCTTTCTTTTTCAAGATAACGTGAATTCAGGACTTTCTTCGGTAGTGATTATTTATTTACTTGTTCGCGTTCTTAATACCGCCAGAATAACCTGCGAAAATGCCAAAAGAAGAAAAAGAAAAAGTTCGCTTTTAAGTTTCATGTTCGTTTGACCGGGACCATACGTTGCTAAGAAATCGTTATTCCTCAAGGCTTTCGAAAGACACAAATTCACCCGTATGAAGACAACACAAAGTCCGATGTTCGCGCCCGGTCCCCCAAAGTCCGGTCCACTCAAGTTACGCACGGGCACACACGAATTCCACAAGAGCCTAGCGGTGAAACGCATGTGATAGTCCACTATACACGATCGGACGGAATGAGAACGCAGCGAAATAAGGCACGACCCCCTTCCCCGACACGCTTCCAGTTTCGCGTTCACTCCGGCGCGTGCGCCCACAGCGAGCGACGCAATTCTCGCATAACACTCCACACGTAAATCAAAAACAAAGCGCGCGACAACTTGCAGAACACGAACGAGACAAAAAAAAAGGGGGGGGGAGGTAATTTCGAGGAACACTCGTCACACGGCCAAGAAGAACAAGAGAGTGAGAGAAAGAAAGGACAAGCACACGAAGAACAAGAGGACGAAGATTGAAAGCAACACACGGGGTTCCTTTTGTCCGGAGTCCTTAAGGGAGAGCAGCTATAGCGACGACGCCCAGAGAAGCAACCTCGTTTGCAGGGAATCGACAAAACGAATCCCAACACCGTACACACGCCTACCTCGCCGGGAAAGCGCAGAAGCTGTCAGAGTGAATCGGCGTGAGAGGTCCTTCGCGCTCGATGGCGTTCCCCAAATTCCAGAGAAGATCTCATGTCTCTCTCTCTCCTCTCTTTGTACCTCTCTTCACGTAGTTTTTCTACCTTCCTTCTCAAGCCTCCTCGCATTATCCTCCGGGCTATGTGTCGCGCGTCACTTCCTCGCTGCACTCAGCACAATGAGTAAGCAAAAAAAAGTGTGAGGACTAAAGAAAGCGCTCCGGGAGAAGAGCGCAAAGAGCACTATACAGTCGTAGTACAGCCGCTGTCTTCATCCGCGAGATCATCGAGGAAATAAAGCAAAGGCAAAGCAGTAGCGGCATGTCGCGTAGAGCGCCCCCTTACATGTTCTCCTACCCTCTCACCTCTTCGTGGAGGAACAGGACGGGACGAGTGTGTATTGGGAGGATGAGAAACAGAAGCCACGATGTTCGGCCGACGAGCAGCAGAGATCGAGGAGGCAAGTTGGCGTAATGCGATAGAGAGATAAACAGACGGGGTAGAAGAAGAAAGAAGGAAGGTCTCACCCTCGCATGGCCGCGTGCCTGTACTTCTTTCTCTGTACCACTGCCGTTCGCGCAATCGCGAACGGGAAGAAAAGAAACGAGGTTAGTCCGCACAGCCACTGCGAGGACTCGCCGTGGGGACAGCTCAGCCATATAGTCTGAGACAGCTATATGTGCAGTTGAAGAGGTTCTTTCAGTCCCTTCACGCTTCCTCTTCAGTCTGCGCCGTCTGCCTTCAGGAGGTTGCTCCAACTGTCGTCCCCAATTGTGCTAGGCATTTTAGAGTATACTACGCCACACACACTCCAGGAAGTGCGGCAAAGCCACAACAAGAAACTGTAGGGCAGAGTGAGAAAAGGAGATATAAAAAAAAGGCTATGCCTGATCGCTAAGCCTGATCGGCTACCGTATACTACTGTGTAAGGAAGATTGAAAGATGAGAACGAGACGTTTAAAATCGGCAGAAACGTGCAGCGCGACAGAAGCGTTTATCATCCAGTTCGTCGTAAGCGATCAAGGAAAAAAAAAACAAATATACTATGAAGAGCAAGATCAAGAATTACATAAAAGCTCTACCTGCTGGTCCTCAGGAAACAAGCTCACGTCCAGTCGAGAGGTTTTTCCAAGCGTTAGCCAAGAGCAGACATATCGCCAAAAAAAAAAAAGGGGCAGACGGAAGGTGAAGGGCTCACCTGCTGTAGGATGCTGATAATCTCGTACATAAGAAACCCCTTTGGTATTACAATCATTTCGCGAAGAAAGCGCCGTGGCGTTGTGGACGCCTATATAGAGACGGAAAGTAGAACCTTCTATTTTAGTGATGCACGACGCATATCATAACGCTTTCGGGCTGGCATTGATATGACTATTGGTTTCGTACGTTTGTGAAGGTGCCGAGAACATAACCAAGATCGGTGAGCGCTCCCTTTCCTTCGTTCTATCTCTCTCTTTCTCTTTTAATAGTGGTGAGGCCTTAGCGATGTCGAGCAGCGTTTCTCAAAACTCTCAAAAGTCCGCGAAGGTCGAAGAACAAGAAAACAAAACGCAAGAAAATCGCGACAGCCTTTTCTCCTTCCCAACCCTCCTCCGCCCGTCGATCGGCTCACGTTCTCGCGAGGCTTCAATCAGAATGAACCTCGACAGGACTGTCAGGATGACGGGGGTGGTAAATCCCTGAAAGCAGTGAAGTCCCCCACACTGCTTGCATATGAGAAACTGTCGTGAAAGAAAGAAAGAAAAGAAAGGGAGAAAAAAAAAGAAGAAAAGAAAGAAGAAAGAAAGAAAGAAGAAAGAAAGAAAGAAAGAAAGAAAAGAAAGAAAAGAAAGAAAGAAAGAAAGAAAGAAAGAAAGAAAGAAAGCAAGAAAGAAAGAAAGAAAGAAAGAAAGAAAGAAGAAAGAAAGAAGAAAGAAAGAAGACGAAAGAAAGAAAGGACGCTCAGATGTGTTATTGACACGTCGACGACGACGCCACCCTCCCTTTACGCGAACATCGCATGACACCGCTTTTCACTTTCGGAGAACTCGCGGTTCTACTTCGCACAATCGAGACGCCACGTCGAACAGGCCCGAAAATGGATCGAGTCGGTCCCCGTCAATGCGGCTTGCCGCCGCGGAATCCACCGCGAGGGACGATGGACAGCCGCGTCTTGTGTATACGTGCACACGAAATAATTCGGGCATCGATTCTCAAATCTATATATACGAAGGTTAAAGCAAGGAGGAAAACAAAAAAAAACGTGTCTGCAGATCGTTATACGCACGTCGTGTTGTTTATAAAGCGCGAAGTATAAGGACAGAATTTGACTGTCCCTATACTAATATGTTGTTCTGCGTTAAAGAACGTAATGTCGGTTTATTTACGGTTTAAGAACGAAAGATGGAACTTTGAGGTAAACGGAAAAAAGTCGTACACAGAATGCCGCAAACCAACGTTTCGCCAAACGAACTTGTCTTCGTCGACTCGCTGTTAAACAATTTCTTATCACTTTGACGTCCCGTACTCTCCTAATCTCGTGTTGTTGAAAAATGGGAAGTGAAACTAAGAGAATTGGTGTTTACTTATTTATTTATTTATTTATTTGTTTATTTATTTATTTACGAGATTTCTGCTGGCTTTAAAGTGAAGCCACAAGCAGGAGTGGTTATTATAACATATAAATATAGCACACTGAACATTTTCACAATTTATTACGCGCAGAGAATGCCGCGGACACACAGGTTTCAACGCTATAAAAAGAAAAATATACAGTGCATGACATGCAATTGCGCATAGCATAATACCTATCTATATAAGTGCGTACTAACATCACTTAATAAACCTAATGGAAATTAACAAACCTAATGTTAATAAACCTAATGAAAAAATCGCCCTTTTAGTAAACTATGATGTATTTTAATTTTTAAATTTTAAAATTAAAGCAGAGCGTGAAAAAGACAGTTCTTTTTTCTCTCTTGTCCTGTCTTTATTGGGCCCTGGTTTTGCTTTAGGACAATGAACCAACTCTTCCAGCAAGGCCGTTTACTAGGCGTTTTTAATCGTCTCTTTTGAGGCGCCTGACAGTTGCGGAGCACCAACACGTCTCAGAGTTCGTCGCCAGTTGGGACGCGTGATATCTCGGTCACACGCTCCGACCGAGTGGCGCTAAGCCTGCCTCCGATGGGCGTCTCGGCACCTCGTTTTAACAGCCCTCCCCGCTAATTTGCACGACTTCCCTTCGCCACGGAGGGGGGTAATTATGAAGAGAGGAAAACCGCAGCAGTCCCACGCTACTTCGACAAGAAGCCTCGGGGCGGAGAGCGAGTCCTCGGCATCGACTCCGGCGGCACGAGAAATTGGATGGGGACGAGCGAGGAAAAGACGCTGTACTTACGTACTCCTAGAAGAATCGTCATCACGACGAGGGAGGCAAACGCGCTGGCCACATAAACGTGAATGATCTCTCTCTCTATCTCTCTCCTATAGCGAGTTCACCCTATTGCTGCTCATCGGTATCGCCCCTTTCTGTGAAATCATTTGCCCCGGTAGAGTTCGGTTGAGAGGCACGTATATAGAATAACACAGGACACGACACACTTTTCACGCGCTAACTGGTAGACTACTCAAGTCACTAAAGTGGGATTGGATGGACACAGTGTTGGTGTTATAACAGGGGATGGCGAGCGTGAGCCAGCATTAATCATTTAGCCATATCTAAAACCATATCTTAAGCAAACACCAGCATTAGCCCGTGACATGACAAGTGTGGAGCTGAGAAAGTATAAGTACAGCAGTTGAAGTCACGTGGCTTAGTGAAATAGGAATGCACTGCCTTCGAGAGACCGACCCGTACTTTTCGCCAAAAAGTGTACGTACAGGAGACCGTCTGCCCCCGCCAAGGAATTCGGTGGAAGAGCACAAGCAAGGCGTTGTGTTGTCTTATGGAACTCTGACGGCGGCGGAAACACCAACAATTCGCCCGGAGAACTGCCGCATCATCACGTATACGACCCGCACTTCCTATGCGGACTGAGAAGCGAACAACATCCCACCACACGCATACGACCTATATAGCGCCGGTTAGATGAGTCGTTTAGAATGGTCGCATTGGTCTCCTCGCCACACGCATGCAGTCGTCAAATGGCTCGCGTCACACTGGCAAACAAAAACAAAGCGGAGCGCAAGCCGGGCCAAATTCCACGTGCATCAATTTCTCTAACTCACAAATAGCTCGGACATGCACATGCGCTGCCGCTTATACGAGTTATACTCGCGTGCATTTGCTTCTCTCTTCTGAGCACAGCCCGTTAGACCGCTAGCTCCCCTGCTATATACAAGGCCGCCCGACCATGGACTAATTGCATTCGCATATTCAAACTCGTTAAAAAGGTTCCCCGTCCCACTGTGTAACGAACGAGCGGCTTCGTGATCGATGCATCGCCGAAGCAAGGACTTTTAACTATAACGCGCACTCTTTCTGCACCCTTTCTCTAACGAACATGCGCGCTCATGGGCACACTTACGCGAACACACCGCGTATGTGCCATCAACACACGCACAAACACACAGGACCGCTATATACGCCGCAGCGGACCGCATATACGCGACAGTTGCAGTCGGCCGCGCACTCGGCCGCCTGTCAGAACTTTCCCCTCCGCTGTGCCGCGGGGCGGACTTCATTTGAATAACAAGCATCATTAGCATCATGGGTAAAGGTTCGGAAACGAGCCACCCTCATCGGCCGGCCGGCCTTCTAACAACTAACTGCTCGCGGCCTTTCTGACGAGCCTCGTCAGCGTCAAATGGAAAGCGCTCGACGCAAGCGTGTCCAAACAGTCGGCCTCGGGAGACTCCGACTGTAAACAAAGACGCGAACGCACGCAATAATTGAGTTTGGACTGCGCGACTGTCGAATTGAGAAACGAGTTCGGAATCGGCGCGATTTAAAGCAGAGCGTGGGTCGCTTTCGCCTGCGTGCAGCTCTGAAAGATAGGCACATCGGGTGCGCCAATGCGTACATATACCGTGTATACAGTGAAATTCCACTCGAACGAACGTCGGTTAAACGAACTGTTCGGTCTTACCAACTCTTTTGTAATTACTCCTCGGAAGCGCCTTTGAAGGAAATTCTAAATTACTTGAGTTTAACGAAAGTCGGCGCATAGCATATTTACTTCTATACGATCATTTTCCGTCAAAACATCCAATGACTCCGATGTCATGTGCATCACTACATCAAGTACAATCACTTTGTTTCACGCGCGAGTGCGTGAGTGAGTGAGAGCGTGCGTGCTGTTTTACCATTGCCTTCGCGATCGACTCCGCCAAAGGCGTACTATCGGAGCTAATCACGGAGGCCACGATAGCTGCAGCTTTTAGACACCACATGGTGGTTATCATGACTGAGAAACGGAAGCACGTGTCTCAGAACGAACGAGTGGATATTTTGCGTCTAATAATGGCTGTGATTAAAAGGCTGCGAATAATACGCAAGCGAATTACTGATGCGACGAAAAAGCTGAGTTTACACAATTCGACGTCAGCTCACCAAGATGAAATTTTCAGAGTTTTTGTTCACGAACCGTGTGTGTCATGAGCCACCGTACTGTTCGTATGAAATCTTAGCTAATTGTGATGTAGGACGCATTATTAAAACTGATAGCGAATGGCAGACTGTATATACTTTAAAATCCAAACATTTGTTAATTGAGGTGCAACGCGTTAAGCCTCTGCTAATCAGCACATTTCCTACACTTACGCATTCTTCCTGTCTTTTTTTTTTTTGCTCTCTTTATTTTTTATCATCGCCTGCAGTTTATAATTATGCCAACCGAAACGACAGAAAAATGCGCGCTGGTGGCTTTCACTCGCAAAGCAATGACCCCTTATGTCATCTCAATCTGCGGGCGACCGATTTCTTACGCCAAACCCACCGGTTTCTGGGCATCATTATTGATAGGGACCTCTGTTGGAGTCCGCATGTGACCTATATGAAGAAGCGCCTGACCGCTATTTCTCAACTGTTCAAGTTCCTGGCAGGAAAGACGTGGGGGATGTCAGTAGACGCAATGACGGAGCTCTACAGGGCCCTGTTTCTTGGTTTCCTCAGATAAAGCTTGCCCGTGCTTGGCAATACCTGCAAGACCAATGTTCGTGTTTTACAGGCAGTACAAGCCCAAGCGCTGAGAGTGTGCCTCGGTCTGCCCAAATGTACGTCAACAGAAGCAACAATTGCAATTGCTGGTGACTATCCGATACAAACTCACATTGTTCTAGAAGTCCTGAGAACGCACATCCGACACTTCGCACGTGCCCCCGGCCATCGCCTTGCACTGTTGCTTTCAGAGGGGCGCCAAGCATCGTTCGCCAAAATTATCGTGAAATACAACGATAAACTTCCCTCGGGCTTCACTCATGCATCTAAACCATCCATACCACCTTGGTTTCTTATTCGACCCACAGTGCATCTTAGTGTACCAGGGATCCGGAGGAAATCTGAGTTTTCGTCGCCCGTGCTGAAACAACTGTCTCTCCTTCTTTTGCACGAGAAATATTGAGACAGCATACATGTATACACCGATGGTTCCACGAACCACCAGTGTTCGTCAAGGGCAGTAGTTATCCCAGCAAGAGGTGTTACCATCAGCTTTAGGACTGACCACTCCACGGCATCTACAGCAGCGGAACTAGCTGCTTTGCGCGCTGCACTTTGTGTGGTCAATCGAGAACCCCCGCAACAATGGTCGATTTTCAGCGACTCAAGGGCTGCCCTACAATCTGTGCTCTCAGCACTGCGTCGCGGCCCGTACGAACAGCTTGTTTTCGAAATTCGATGCCTTCTCCACACTTTACTCGAGAAAGGGCATAATGTGACGCTTCAATGGCTGCCAAGTCACTCCGGCATCATAGGGAACGAACATGCCGATACTGCCGCGCGGGCAGCCCTTGAAGGAACACGAGAAGAAGCCATACCACTTTCGAGGATTGATGTTGCCAGTAATCTTCGACGACTTGCACGTGAAATCACTTTTTCACTATGGTGCCCACCAAGCATCGATACGAATCGTCAACACCACCTGTCCTCTTTGATGGCTCGTCGCATGCCCACTGGATTCGACCGAAGAGAAGCCACCCTTCTTCATCGCTTATGGCTAGGAGTGGCATTTACAAAATCTTACTCCTTTGTCATAGGAATGGCCGACAACGCTCTCTGCGATGCCTGTCATTGCGAAGAGACGCTACACCACATCCTGTGTGACTGTCCATTGTATGAAATCCAGAGACAGTCACTGGCGTCTGCTTTTGCGCGCATCGACAACAGCCAAATGTCTGTGGACACTATTCTGTCAAGTGCCCGAGAGAAGACCTTGCAACAGAAGGCGACGAAGGCTCTGTTGAAATTCCTACGCGACACCGATTTGAACAAGCGACTGTAACAGCAATGTCACACACCGCGAAAGACAAGACTGGACTATGACTGAGTGTGCGCGCGTGTGCTGCCGAATGTGCTGTTTCTATGTTCCCTCTCCGCTCTCTTTCATCTCTCCCATCCTTCTCCCATGCGCAGGGTAGCAAACCGGCTGCCTATAGGCTGGTTAACCTCCTTGCCTTTCTTTTCCCTCTATTTTCCTTCCTTCCTTCCTTCCAACCGAAACGATATCGGTATTGTGAGTTGTCTGCTGCTCAACTTGAATGAAAGAATAAATTTCATTAAACATCCAGCAGTACTTCATTATTGTTTTACTAAACGAATTGCTATACTTACGAAAAAAAAACTGATTTTCTTCGGCTCATACTACTAAGGCGGGAACCCACCAGTCCCATGCATTTCACCATTTATGCCCCCCATTTTTCGCGCCTCTTTTTTTTCCTTTGAAGCAATAACTCAGCTAACTATGCCATTTAATGTGCACGTGCTTCTATACTGCTGAATTCAGGCGGCGGATAGAATAAATATACGAGGAAAAAAAAACGCCATGGATTAGTGTCCCTCACACACACGTTACAAATCGCAGTTACATTAGACTCCTCGTACACGTTATACAGCACGTTATACGTTCACAGCGACGCGGTTAGCACGGATGCATTCAAAAGGGTCGTGTTGCGATGCTGTCCGTGAATGCGGATGCAAATAGTGTATAAAGAAAACCTATATGCTCACGGCCCTGCAAAAGAACACCGTCACATTCGTCAGCGTCGGTCACACTCGGAGGAGGGACGGGAAACCAGTACTCACCTGCAAAAAAAAAGAAAAGCAATAAAGTACCGGTGACGCCGACAACATTGACTTAAACAAGAGCAAAATAAATTTTATCCTTGATTTTTTTTATTTAGTCACTACAATTACAAATATGACCTTCGCAGTCTGCATACTACGGTGTACCATGCATGCTACAATTATAGGAAACACAACAAAGCATGAAGTAATACAATGCTTAGTCAAACATCAATTAATTAAAGCTCAACAGGAAGCAAAAAACGGTCACACTTCAGCCGGGGTTCGCCCCCCCCCTCTCTCTCTGATTATATCATCATCATCATCATCATCATCATCATCATCATCATATCAGCCTGACTACGTCCACTGCAGGACAAAGGCCTTTCCCATGTTCCGCCAGTTAACCCGGTCCTGTGCTTGCTGCTGCCAATTTATACCCGCAAACCTCTTAATCTCATCTGCCCACCTAACCTTCTGTCTCCCCCTAATCCGCTTGCCTTCTCTGGGAATCCAGTTAGTGACCCTTAACGACCAGCGGTTATCCTGTCTACGCGCTACATGCCCGGCCCATGTCCATTTCTTCTTCTTGATTTCGGCTATGATATCCTTAACCCCCGTTTGTTCTCTAACTCATTCTGCCCTCTTCTTGTCTTTTAAGGTTACACCTACCATTTTTCTTTCCATTGCTCGCTGCGTCGTCCTCAATTTAAGCGGAACCCTCTTTGTAAGTCTCCAGGTTTCTGCTCCGTAGATATAGCTGTTATATACCTTCCTCTTGAGGGATAGTGGCAATCTACCTGTCATAATTTGAGAGTGCTTGCCGAATGTACTCCACCCCATTCCTATTCTTCTAGTTACTTCAATCTCGTGGTTAGGCTCTGCGGTTATTACCTGCCCTAAGTAGACATAGTCTTTTACAACTTCAAGTGCACTATTACCTATCTCGAAGCGCTGCTCCTTTCCGAGGTTGTTGTACATTAATTTCGTTTTCTGCAGATTAATTTTAGGACCCACCTTTCTGCTCTCCTTGTCTAACTCCGTAATCATCAGTTGCGATTCGTCCCCTGAGTTACTCAGCAATGCAATGTCATCGACGAAGCGCAGGTTACTAAGGTACTCTCCATTAACTCTTATCCCTAACTGTTCCCGTTCTATAGGCTTCTGAAAACCTCCTGTAAGCACGCGGTAAATAGCATTGGGGAGATTGTGTCCCCCTGCCTTACACCCTTCTTGATATGTATTCTGTTGCTTTCTTTATGAAGCACTATGGTAGCAGTTGATCTCCTGTAGATTTCTTCCAGGATGGTTATATATACTTCATCGACGCCCTGATTCCGCAGTGTCTGCATGACGGCTGATATTTCTACTGAATCAAACGCCTTCTCGTAATCTATGAAGGCTATGTATAGTGGTTGGTTATATTCTCTGATATATATATATATATATATATATATATATATATATATATATATATATATATATATATATATATATATATATATATATATATATATATATATATATATTTATTTATTTATTTATTTATTTATTTATTTATTTATTTATTTATTTATTTATTGATATGTCGTGTCTAACGTCACAAAACCACCATATGATTATGAGAGACGCCGTAGTGGAGAACTCCGGAAATTTAGACCATTTGGGATTCTTTAACGTGCACCCAAATCTGAGCACACGGGCCTACAGCATTTTCGCCTTCATTGAAAATGCAGCCGCCACCGGCGGCATTCGATCCCACGACCTGCGCGTCAGCAGCCGAGTACCTTAGCCATTAGACCACCACGGCGGGGCATATATATATATATATATATATATATATATATATATATATATATATATATATATATATAATATATATTGCCGAATTATTCGTCGGCCCACTGAGCTTCGCGAGATTATGCGAGTATCACGGAACTTAGCGACAGATTAAGCTTTACATACATAGCAAAAACAGGAAGAAATAGAGTAACCGTTAGAAGCAGCGTTCAGCATGAAATTTCGGTTCCACGCCGGCATTAGCAAGTTTTCGTCGGGATATATTGTGTCCATTTTCCGCTGATGATATTTGCAGGGCACGCGATATGATGAAGTATACACAGAGCACTTCCAATCTATAGTTGCGCGTTTACATGCGTATCCTGAAAAGTTTTTGCACACGGATGCCGGCATCACGAATATCCGACTAATTTTTGTATCTTTGCGCGTTTACTTCAACTAAACTAGGTAACGCTCCCCGTTCCGGCAGGAGACGCACAGGGCGCCGCGATTTAAAGTTAACCCTAACCCCTGTTCTGGAGATGAACTTTCGATCGACGTTACAAACACGTGCGACCGTGGCAACAACCTATAGGCAACGTAATGAAACTGGAGCCTTGCGAGGCCTACAGCTTAAACAATCACGCGAACACCGATAAACATGGAAAGAAAAATATGAAGATAGAGTGGGAAAACACCGCGGGATCATTTAACTGGTTCAGCAAGCGAGGGCCGCAAAAAGGCAGAGAGAGAGGGGGGGGGGGGGGGGGAATCTCCGCACACTGCATCGTCCAGAAACGCCCCTCAGCCGCGGTGCCTGGAGGACTGCGCATGCGCATTTCGCCCAGTAGCCTGGATTACGCCAAGGCCCGGTCGAAGAGAGCTTTTACGAAGCCGTAAAGTGCTACCGAGCGAAAATCACGACACTGCACGGTGGGGAGCAAGGGTGATTTAAGACCTGCACGGCCTAATCCGAGTGCCCTGCGTGCGTAGACGATGCGCGGACTAAGTTTCAGAGCATTTAAGACGCTAAATACGGAAAGTACGTGAAAGGAGCATATAAACGGGAGCGAAAATATATGTTCATTGTAACAGAAAATCGGTGCAGTGCAGGGGAAGCTGTTAGAGCGCCTGTTGTATACAGTGAGCTGCATAGACGAAAGCTGGCTAAAGTATTGCGAAAAGCATACGTCGCTGTTCTCGCACTCAGCAGCTTACGTTGTTTCGTTTCGTACACTCGTCGCACGATGGCGCGACCGGAAGCTGGTATTGGAGCTCACCCTGGCAACTTGGTTCTCCTCGCTGGTTGGTCGTATAGCGGCTTTTGCCACAGTGCACGGAACTGGTGTGACGGGGTATAAATTAAGCCAACGTCTCGCGCAACTTAATTTACTTCTCTCTCTCTCAACTGTTGAGCCCCGCTGCTATGGGTTCGCGCAAAAGCAGGCCTGATGGGACAGTCCCGCACAGTATAAGCTGACACCGTGAGGTTGATCACCGATGCCTGGTTAGTTGTTATGGGGAGCCTACTTGTGCGCCTGCTTGGATCGGTCGTTAAAGCGAAACGAGAGCGAACTGTAATAAGAGCGCGGGGAAGAACAAGCGGCGTTCGTAAACTAAGTGGACGACGAGAGGGGAGAAAATTGTTCGTTAAAAAAGAGTTAGGGCAAGTAGTTTATCCAGTAAGGAGATAATCGAACTGAACTATAGGTGTAATGTTCAGTAACCGTACTCGCCATAAGTCAGAAGCCCTGCCCGTACGCTGCACATATAAGCAAACGAAATAAGGTTAGCGCGTGTGTGTGACCTGGCGTACTATTTTTCTGTCTCCTCCTCCTCTTTGTGCGTCCGTCCGTCCGTCCGTCTGTCTGTCTGTCTGTCTGTCTGTCTGTCTGTCTGTCTGTCTGTCTGTCTGTCTGTCTGTCTGTCTGTCTGTCTGTCTGTCTGTCTGTCTGTATTTATTTATTTATTTATTTATTTATTTATTTATTTATTTATTGTTTCTTTCCGCAGACACACGATAACAAACGTGCCTACGAATTTCCCGTATATCAGGTCTTGCGCTCATATACAGCAGGCCATGCAATGTGATAGAGCGAAATTACGTCACTTCGATACAATATCGGGGAAGCTGCCGTTATTCGGCTGCAGATCTATAGCATCCAGGGGAACTTATTTTATCGCTGTTAAGGTAGACGCAAACCACTGCCGCTGATGACCAAGCACGCACCCATATACACTCCATAAACTGACACAACATACATACATTACTTACATTATGATGTATACATACATTCTTTTCGTGCCGAGTCGAGAGGGGACATAACGTGCACACACCATCGCTGTTTCTCTCCAACCCGATAACTAGAGAAAAACCAAAGCGCGAGAGAAAGCTCGTATTTTAAGTGAACAAGCTGCCAAAGCACCGACGCTGGCGGCATGCATTTAGCGGAGTCGAACTGCGCACCCACATACCGCTTTATTCGCAACATTTGAGCAACGAAAGGGCGAGGCGGTGCATGCGAGAAACAAATCGTCGGTGAACTCGAAGTGGGAACAAGAAGTTGAGAGAGCTGCATGTGAAGAAAGCGTTTCGGCACCATTGACTAGCATGAAAAAAGAAACAAAACTTCGCCTGCGGTTGTACCATTGTGCACTGCCGTCATTCGTGGTAATTTTTGTCTTCTTCTTACCGTTAACTATTATCATTGTGCTTTCTGCTTTTCCCCTTCATTTTCACAGTACATAGTTACTTGTGATGCAGCTGTGCATGTTTGTGTCCGCGAAGAGTAATGTATACTTTTCTTGTTGATGTTTTGCATATAATATGTAAACCCGCGATTTTTATGGTTGTCCTTCTCTGTAACCCCCCCCCCCCCGCATTACGTAGTGCTTATGCGAGCGCTGTCGATAATAAATAAATAAACGAACAAGTAAATAAATAAATAAACAGGGAAGCGTGCTAGTTATGCGGCGGTCGCAAAAAACCGACTGGGGAGAAAACTCTCTTCTGAAGTCACCGTTAACGCCATAATTGGACAGAGAAGCAGGGAAGCTGTAATACGATGTATAATCACATGCCATAGACCAGAATCATAAAACAATAAATGTTGGCTATCAAAAAACAGTGCGAAAATCTGCCGCACATTACGAGCACCCCATCCTCCCCGTCTCCCGGGTGACAAACACATGTGCACGGGGCGCCATATCCCCGCACAGTGACCAGCAAGCTGTCGCACCAGGAACCTCCCCCTCCCCCTCAAATGAAAAGGACCATGCTTGAAAAATACATCAGCAGTTGCAGGCCAAGCCTGCTTACGTAGCGTGAGTGGGGCCGCGGCGCTATATACATAACGGTGGGGAGGCTACGTGGAGTCGCTGATCCGCTAGATCGATACAGCGGGCGCGGCAACCGTGCCTGCAGCTTCTCATGAATACAAGAGGTATGTTACGTGTACATAGGGGCAACCTGCATTTGATTGGTAAGCAGCAGGCCCTTCCGTTCGAGCATTCACGTCTTGCCGCAATGGAAGGCTCGGAGGAAAAGCTGTACAAATGGCATTTGCGATTCACAGGCACGACAGTACGCAACATATAAGCGGCGATTGAGAGCCGATAGAGAACATTGGGCTGATGCTATATATTATGGATTCGGCGGCAGTGATCATACAGGGCGACCAAAAAGTATACCGTAAACGCACATAGTGTTTCCTTCATTTTGTAGTGTTTTGTTTGCAATTTTGGCACATATGTGTTCTTCAAAGAGTGTTTATTGTTTTTTTCATACATATCGGTCGATTCTCATGTTTTTGGCGTTCTCTTTAGTAATATGTGAGGTTTCACGTCCCGAGACTACTATATGATTATGAAGGACGCCGCAGCGGAGGGTTCCGGAAATGTCCACAATCCGGTGTTCCCTAACGTATACACTGACATCGCTCAGAACAGAGGCCTCTACCACTTTCGTCGCCATCGAAATGTAACCGCTGCGGCGGGGATCGAACCCGCGGCCTTCAGCGCATCAGCCGAGAACCCTAACCGATGATCCATCGAGACGGATTCGGTGTTCTTTTTCAATAAAAAGATGGTCTGTGAAGAGTTGTGCCACGCGATCGTTGCTCCGTGCAAGTACAGGACACGATTCGAGAGCTCGCAAAGATGGTCCTATAGCAGCGTGTCCAAGTCCATCGCATCGTCAAGCTGTTTCCGGGAACAGGCGCAATTAACGACCGACAGCGAAGCGGGAATTCATCGAATTGTTCAGATATACTCTGGAAAAGGTATGGTATACGAAATCCCTCCAGCTCCTTTGGGAAAAAATGGCAGTGCACTTAGCTCAGCTATGCCAGGATATACGTAGCGTTAGCAAAGGTTCAGCTGATTATTCTTAGCTTCCCAGATATCATGATTACAGCTGTTCCAATGACACACACACGGTATACGTATTATGTGGCACATGTATATTTATTTTGCCGGGCAGCTACTTCGGGATCCGATGAGTTAAGCTTCTCCACTCTACTGCACCGTTGCGCGGCATTTGCACTCTCCTTCTCCATGGCTATACCACAGTGGCAAACGCCAGTCAGAGGCGCTATCAAGCGGCTCCAGCGCAGTGTCACATGGCGACTGCACAGGGAAGGCGCGCGCGTCGGCGTCCATATGTCTACGAAGGCTATGACGGCACTCCCTTGGGCCTACCGCTGAGGATGGGGCCCTTGCCACCCCTACCCTTGCTTCTGGACTGCTGCTTCTGTTGATGATGACCGTTCCACTGCTCAATTAATCTTTCCTCTTCTTTCCACTCTTCTCCCTTTTCCCTTCCCCGCAGGCACTGCGCCGTGCTCCCGACCAGGTTGCAGAAATTAGGTGCCTTTTCTCATCTTCTAACCACTACCACCACCACTCTTTTGGAAAGCGCACACCGGCGGCGGCGAGTCGCGCGCGGCCGCGGCCGAGTGCGAGGGAGGTGCCGGCTCCGGTGCGTGACACCACTGATCGTCTGCGCAGCGCATCGAATTGCGCGCACACCGGCGGCGGAGTATCATTGCGCAGGCGCAGATTAGTGCCACGCGAAATTCGCTCAGCGAGGCCAGTGTAGCTAACGCTACAAAAAATGCCAGAAGAGCCTTGAAGCCTGCGCGAAAGTGCAAGGCGGACATTTTGGAACCAGATTCGTGTCTTCGAAGAGAAGCGAATGACCTTTTGATTAAAAAAAAAAAAACTCGGGATGACCTTTGAGCCTCATCTCCAAGAGTGGAACGCGTTATAACGTAGTCGGGCCCCGTACGCATCGGTATGAACCGGGTCGCAAGTAAATTAAAGGAACGTTTGTGCGTGTAACATTGGCTGTTTATAGCTATTGTATACAATGCCTGCTGCAGCAAGTAGAGCAGCGAAGTGCCCACTACGCCATATCTATTCGTTTTACCCATTTTTCCAACTATGTCGCTACGCGCCCGTAAAATGCCACGCGCAGCTGCACAATCTCCAATGGGTGGAAGCTGTAAACCACCCACTGGTTGCGCTATTCCTAAGTTCTGACGCCTGGCGCGATTCTACAATTTCGTCACGCAATACTACATACGGGCTCAGAATACTACACCGGTTACGTGTTGTGGCGTTTCTTATGACGTTTCCTTACGTATATAGCAGCAGTTCAGAGCACGGCCTGGCTCTGTGGTAGACGTGGCTCGAGTCTCACCAAGGACCAGTTTTTATTATTTATTTTTTTATGCCTTTCTCACATTTGCGTTCACGGACAACTCTGAGCTATCGCTGCCAACCAACAACGCCGACGTCGACATCGGCACCGCATTTCTGCGAAACAAGCTTTTTAACACTTTGACGTTAAAGAGAGCGTTTCACAAGATTTATTCGTCGAAGAGTATATACGTTATGGCTGTGGTTTTTTTTTTTTTTTTTTGCGTAAGTCTCTGCCGGCCACACTGTGCGTGTAGAGAGCCATGAAGCTTTCGTGAAAGTTCAGCTACAATCGCGATCCAATTGCGTTTCCAATCCAAACACGATGTCGCTTAGCGAACAGCGACAACCTTGATAAGGGAACCAATGCCGAAAAAGCTACGGAATCTCGTTGTATCACGGCGCTGGTACAGTGCGCAACTTCGCTTCTTGCTTTCATTATACGCAGAGAAGATAAGCATCCGCCAACTTTGGATCCCCCAAAATTTCGAAATCCCCCACCCCCCTTAATGACCACGGGTGCGCGAGACGAGAAACGCCAAACAAAGATTACCCAGAACGGAGAATCGGGGTCCGCTTTCACGGGTGCGGTCGAAGTGCGGTGTGAGTCAGCTCGCTCGGTATTCCAACCCACTCATCCCATGGTAACGGGTTGAGTCACGTTAGAGCTAAACGTGCTCCAAGCGTTTGTGGACTGCGAGTCGCATCTGTAGACCAACATGCCCGCTTCCCTTCATTCCTTTTTGCACGTTCATCTTGTTCACCCAGACATTATAGTGTGTTCATTGTTCTTGATTTCATTGTTTTGTTACGTCATCGTCGCCTCATGTTGTTGTTGTTATTGTTGTTATTCTTATTGTTATTATTGATATTCTTATTGTTGTTATTGTTATTCTTATTATTCTTATTAATATTATTATTGTTGTTGTTGTTGTTGTTGTTGTTGTTGTTGTTGTTGTTGTTGTTGTTGTTGTTGTTGTTGTTGTTGTTGTTGTTGTTGTTGTTGTTGAGCTCTCGAATAGCGGCCCCGAAGCCTTTTGCGTAAGCTCACTTTGGGACAAGCAGGAGCTTAGAGTTTTCGAATATGGTCTGCGACAGCTAAGACACTCCCTATATTCCAGGTCACTCTAGCCCCTTGTCCAACAGCTGTCACTAGCGGGTGCAGTCACGTTTGTCTAACGCAAAACTTTTGATGCGTGCTTTGGTGACTCCTGCTCAATTCGAGAAATAACGTCCGCAACGCAAAACGAAAACGCTGGGTTTCGCGCATGAGGCCTCGACGCTATTTCTTAGAGGCCCCCGCGTTACGCTGTGGGGAAGTCATGACGCCGTCCTAATGGGAGGGCGCTATTGCAAGCTCCGGGCTCGAACAACAGCTGGACAGTCCACCGGGCCCACGACGCAGCAGATACTTTGTCTTTCTGTTTTGACGTGGGAGCGGCCCGCAACGTGCTAAAAGCACATTATGAAAAACCAAATAAAGTCCATCCATCCGTCCGTCCACCCGTCCGTTCATCCATCCGTGCAACCATCCATCCATCCATCCATCCATTCGTCCATCCGTCCGTCCGTCCGTCCGTCCGCCAGTCCATCCATCCATCCGTCCGTCCGTCCGTCGGCCCGTCCGTCCGTCCGTCCGTCCGTCCGCCCGTCCGTCCGTCCATCGATCCGTCCATCGATCCGTCCGTCCGTCCATCCATCCCAGTCATTTTCGAAATGAAGAAAAAGAATAAATGGGCGCCGCCTATATAGGTCTGCGAGAGAACAGAAAGAAGTAGAGAATACTAAGGGCACGATGGTTCCTTGTCTCATTCCTGGTCTTAACGCATAGTTTTCTTGCACGAAAGCTCCCTAATGTTGGGTCATCGTCATTGTTGCTGTGCTGCCTCGTCATCGCTGTTGTTGGTGGCGGTGGTGGTGTTGCCGTCATCGTCGGTACATTCACTTTAGTGGTGGTCGTCACGTCCTTCTGGAGAACGTAACAGCCGTCAAGAGCGGACCCAACGGGCAACGAAATACGCATGCTCAGCGAGCTAGTACGAGATTCTAATATAAAATGTCAAATGAGAGGGTAGAAGCGATGGGGGCGGGGTTGTTTATTACTAGGGGAGCTCGCAAACGGGATTAAGGCACGCCTTTACGCACGCTACTCCATCCAGATTTCCATGATGCTACCATAACTGTCACTTGTATATATACGGAGGACATCTCAACACTACGCTGCACAGGGAAAAGGGTAAGGATACGAAAAAAACTAAGAGAAAGGCACAAAACTGAGTGTAGAGCCGATACGCAAACGACAAAAGGCTAAGGCGAGTGGCGAGGGTGGAAAAAAGCGGGGTCTAAAAGAATCGCCTCTGAAAGGCGAGAACTCCGCGTGGGCCTCTCCACTAGCGAAACCTGAATCATCACTAGACGAGAGAGGTGCTCGGGCGCTTGGTATTAAACCCTTCCTAATTTAAGCTCACACCACACAGAAACCCCGTTGCGAGCTGCTGCATTTTTCAAATATCACCGACGCGAACTCCCCTTATACAATAAAGGCGTACGCTCTTCCAGTGCAACGGTGACGCGTCGCTTGATGACTCATCTAATCTGAAGCAGTTCGCGCTTCCTGCCGGATTTACCGCATTATAATTAGCGCTTTCCCCGACTTTTTCCCTTAACAGCGCGTCCTGAACTTCAGACGACGATCTGGACACGGCGTGTATTTATACAACGATATATACGTATATATGAACAGTCACCTCCACCACGTGACCTGGTTTATACTGCAAGGGAGGAACGCGAGCTCTGACGCACGCGTTACGTCATACAAGGCTGAGGAGTGGTGCCCGTGTCAGTCGGTGAAAAGAAAGCTACCTTTGGGGAGGGGGGGGGGGGGATTTCAAATGAAAAGAGGAGAAAAGTGAGCCCCGTAACTGTCTCTCAGGGGGAGGACACCTCAACAGTAACTCACGAGGGCTGGAGGGAAAGGAGGGATTAAAGAGGATAGGATTAAAAGGTAAAGAGATAGAGAGGAAGGAGAGAACGAGGAGCAGGGACAGCGAATGACGGAAGAGAGGAGAAGATAGGAAAGATGGAGACGGTCGCAGGAGTCCGAGGACGGGGCACCACTGGCGAGAGCTCTTGTCTGCGACAAGAGATGGATTAGCGGCTAATCCAGTCGGCCAGAGCTACGCTGTCGTCGTCCGTCGGGGACCGGCGTCAGGAGGTGTCGTAGGAACAACCCAGTCGGCCAGAGTTGCACTGTCGTCGGAGATCGCGAAAGCACAACCGGTCGGCACGGAATCCAACAAGCAAGTCTCACTACTTCTGTAACTCCTTTCACATCCCCTATGCACAGATAAACCCTCAACGCCACGCGAAGTTTTTTTTTTTTTTTTCACGCGAAGTGCCTCGGTAACACGAATGACAGTATTGTATCCGACCATGCTATACTCTCTATTCTTTTATAGTAATTATTTGTTTAAATCTAAAGTTGGAGCAAAAGTCGTGCACGAACGCAACACCTGAGCCTTGTCAGTGTATATATATATATATATATATATATATATATATATATATATATATATATATATATATATATATATATATATATATATATATATATATATATATATATATATATATATATATTATTTGTGCACGCTTTCTGGGTTCGTGCAGGTTTCATGTCTCTCCCTGTTTTTAATCATTTACACCTCCCTACTCAACCAGGGTAGCAAACGACACGTCACTCTTTTATTCACCGATTATTTTCGATCTACTTTTGTTCTTTGGCCTTGTCTCTATTTTGTCATTTTTGCCAGTGAAGAAATTACCGATTCCACAAAGCGCTTAACAATCCTGTTAGCAACAATTGCTACAATATTAAAGGAACACGAAAGGCAACTATTACGTCGAAGTTGATTGTTGAAATGGCGGTTCAGAAACCTCGAAGTGTTACTTTTGTGCCAAGGAAGTGCTTGTTTTTAATGAAATCACGTTTTAGTGGTCCCCATCGGGTTAGCGCACTCTAGGTTACCCACCTTAAGCAGAAAGTGTCACGTCACTGTTGCCGCGTACAACGTTGCCAGGCTTTACTGCGCGGTCGCCGACACCAGTAGCAGCAGAACCAACGTAGCGGGAGCAACAGCAGCAACAACGGCCATTAAACCACTTCCTGCCATGGCCTCCGAGATGGCAGACTTGCTTAGTTAAACTGGGCCGCCCCACTAGATGGCACAGCCTGTCCACTTCAACCAGGCGAATATTGAACTTTTGAACCACTCCCACCATTCCCCATAGTGACATACGGCGGAGTCTTTTCTCCGTGATTTTAGCAGAAATGAATAAGCAGTATTTTATTGCGGAAGGTTCCTTATTTAGTGGAGCCAGTTCGATTACTAGGGATTAATTGTAAGCGGTAAGTTTGACGTCATCTGGATCATTTTGCAAGCGTCTTACTCGTAAGGCATGTGTTTTCGTGCATTTACATTAATTTCTCTGTAAGTATACATAGGACAATGCTGTTGATAATATTGTCGTTTTAGACGTTGTCATACACTGAGCTTTCACTCTGACACAAATTGTTACATGACATTAGTGTCCCTTTAATGAAATAATGAATCGAGCGGCCCAGTTGTTATCGTTATTATTTAATACTGGTGTTACGCTAGCCCTCCCGTAATGGTCGACATACAGAAATCACGAAGCAAGTGGACGGAGGAATGGCCACCACTGTAGCACCTTGGTGCTACATCCACGCGTTATGCGAAGGTTGTGTGTTCGCTCACCACAGACGACGAGCAGTTTTATTCTTCGTTCACTTTAAATTCGTTTCTATTTATCGCATAACTGCTGCACTCAAATCAAGAAGCTACAGATAACATGTCCAACGCTTACCGCGGCCGCAACATCTACTGGCTTGATGCGACAATTACTATCATAATTGTTGCTAATACATACCTGCTTCAGGATTCATTTTACCACACAATGTTGCCATCAAACACGAAACAGTGTAACACTGCGCGTAAACCGGCAACAAACATTTATTACTTAGGTTGAGGCGCATAGATATAACAGAACAACCACCATAGTTTTCTGTTCTACGAAACAATCTACTACCGTAAAAGAACTTGCTTTTGCGCGAGTTACTGCCTCAGTTTGCTGGACATATATACTATTGGAACATGAATAAGAGGGGAAAAAAGGGGCAGACAAGAGCCTAACTACCAACTGTTTATGGCTGCTGCAGGCTGAAAAACAGGTAAACTTCCACCCATGCGCAGTGGCGTAAAAGAGTTACCACGGGCATGTCAAGACGTGAGCAGCTGATTAAAGAAGGACAACTCAGATTGATATAGTACGATGGACAGGTCACTGACACAATCCGACCCATTACTCTTAATATAATACGCCTCTAGCAGTTCCTTTGCTGTTTGGTTTCTGCTTTTACTAATAATCCTATAGCTTGCTCCCAGTGTCAGGGCCTAAGAGACAATTAGAACAGTGCCGATTCATCTCTTTCTTCTACCGCCAGCCTCCGCTCGCGCTAGAAGAACGCACTGCTCAGCTTGAACCTAATGCACACATTCACTAAAAAAAAAAAAAAGCCAGACTCGAATCCTCCTGGTTCGGCAATAACGTTTATTCTCTTCTTCATAGCTTGCTCTTTACTCCCCTCTTTTTCGTGTCCCTATTATAGCGCCAATTACGAAAATGTTCAGCGATTTACTACCATGTACTTAACCGAAATATAGTGTTTTAAAAAATGCATTACCCCTCTCAGCTCTTGAGAATAATGCATCATCCGTCTTGATTAGCTCGGTACTCGTCTCTCGAGTCCCTCTAGTGATATGCATTCTTTTACTGCTCGCAGCCCCGTTGCCTCCCCTACGACCGCTTGGGAAACGCAAGCACCCG
This sequence comes from Rhipicephalus microplus, assembly GCF_013339725.1. Taxonomy (NCBI): domain Eukaryota; kingdom Metazoa; phylum Arthropoda; class Arachnida; order Ixodida; family Ixodidae; genus Rhipicephalus; species Rhipicephalus microplus. The sequence continues at coordinate 127,458,073 of NC_051171.1, read as the reverse complement.
CATCCGCGTCTGCCGAGTTGGCCGAAAAACGAAGGCCGGTATACGTATACAAGGCAAGAGCGTCGATCTGCGGAGTCGCCTCATCAACAAACACTCCGCCTGCACTCTCTCACGTCATGACGCCGCCGGAAACAACAAAACCAAACAAGTATACGGAGAATGCTTCGAGACGTGCTCGCATGTACGCGCGTACAATGTGTGTATATAAGAGGAGCGGTCAACCAATCAGGGGGCCAGGAGATGAACGAGGCCAGACTGAGGGATTCACGCCCACGCGCATCCGCCCGAACTCCTCCTGGACGATCGACGACCGTCGGCGTTTCGCAAGGCACGCCGACGAAACAGCAAGTGAAGACCTCTAACAGAGAGAAAGAGAGAGAGAGAGAGAGAGAGAGCGGATGATCGCCACAGAACGAGCCGCCTTCACGAAGCGCCACGCGCCGCCCCACACGCACGCTTTACGGAGAAATCACGAGGTGCGGACGCCTTTGCCGAAGTCCACAAACAAAGACAAGCTATGCATCTCACTAAAACGGTGCAGCATCGTGCAGACTTGCCACCGGAGTGGCATGAACTAGAGAGAGGTTTCGGCGTTGCGCGTATGCGTATTTTTGAACAATCCTTGATTCCGTCGCGCTGCTGGCACGGTAATATTGCCAAACCCAATCACTCAATCCGCGGAAGTCTTCTCGAACTATCAATTTGAGATGAATTACACAGAAAGAGTCTGCCACTTCTAATCACATCTGCGGCGCTGCACGGCGCGCGTCACATGGATTTTAAGAGATGGCAACTTGTACCAACAAACATTAACTTTCTGTGCATTGGTGTTTTGGATGTATATTGCTCTGCTAGAAAAGCAAGTAAGGTCAGCGATTGAAAATTGGAAAATTAGTTTACGTTGATTAGTATGTATACTTACTACCTGTACTTATGATTCTCACAGTACGTTTTCTCTGCATTACCTCCCCCCCACCACTACCATTACACCTAACACACAAACACATACCATAATGCCTGCAGGTGTTGTGGGCAACGCGACAATTAAATTAATAAATAAGCAAACCCGCTATACCGACACAGACTGTGCGCTGAGAATCCGAAACAAGTAATACACGAGAGCATATTCTCGCTTGTCCTCTCTTCATGTCTGTTTTTCGTGCGCTTTAACTGATAGTTATACCATGCATATCCGACTAGCCCAACTTTCGGTTCTGTTGCATATTCTCCGACGATGCGACCAAAGTGAGAACGCGCGCAATGCAGAAACTGCGTGCAGCAACGACGAAACCCGCTTCGTGCGCTATTTCGGATGATGCGAGCCGTTCTCGGGCGGCGAGAACGGAGCGGCAGGACTGACGTATACATACTCATCGGGGAATCCCGTCCCATCGATCAAACGGAGGAGGACGGCGGAGCAGCGAAAGGCAACAAGCAACGCTGCTATTAACCCCGATCCCGTCCCCTTTCTCCACTGGGCGCCGGCCGCCTTTAATCACTGCACATATACTAAGATACACACAAGTTCAGCAGCGGGCCTCTGGGATATCGTGTATGGCTGCACGCACGCTCGCTGAATGGAGAGAGTATTGCCGCCCGCGCTTGGTAATGCGCTCGAGCGTCTATTTGGCCCGGAGAGACGGCGATGCCGACCAGATAAACGCGTACGCGCACGCAGAAAACGAAAGGAGGGGATGCCGATCAGCCCCGTTGTTAGCATCGCCTCGCGTGCGTGCCGCACCGGCTGATGATGGGAGAAGAGACAGGGACGAATCGAGAGAGTGAAAGAGAGAGAGAGAGAGAGAGAGAGAGAGAGAGAAAGGCGCATGAGCACGGTATAGTGTGGCGATCGGGAAACCACGGCTTGGAGGCCGCGCCATCACCGCATACTTCGAAGAGAAAACGCATCTTGTTCTCTCTCTCTCTCTTTTTTTCTCTCTCTCTCAGGATGGTTGTGCGTGTGCAACTCGTCCCGCAGCTCCGTGGGTTGCTTTTTTTTTTTTTTTTTAGTTAAGGGGGTATTGCACCAATAAGCCGTATAGATGCGTATGGTTCTCTACTGGTTCGTGCATCGGGAATTATCGAAGCACTGCGATACGGGGCCATACGTTAACGGTGCACGAAGACGATTTTGCTTCAACTCTTCTTGCGACTTGGTGATCAACCTTTCTTTCGTTCTTTCTTTCTTTCTTTCTTTCTTTCTTTCTTTCTTTCTTTCTTTCTTTTTTTTCTTTCTTTCTTTCTTTCTTTCTTTCTTTCTTTTTTTTCTTTCTTTATAGTACCAGCAGCGGCGATAACATCATCAATCAGCGTCTGTTGCCTAGAAATAGTCGTTAAACGGTGCCCACGCTGATAAACTAGTCTGCTGTGCAGTGTTAATGAAGTTCCAAGCATTTCCAAGAGGGTGGGTACGGGCAAAGTTGATTGAATGATGACACGAATATCCTGTCAAATTTTGAAGCTACCAATACACTGACAATTTGGGGCCATCCAAAGTGGCCCCCGATACTTCAATTTATTACAATTAACTCAAGTTTCTTCCTTCTCCTCAAATATTTCAAGCAGGAAGCCCGCGCACGGGGTGAACGCTAATAACCTCTTCCACTGAACGAAGGGTCGGGCCTTACTTCGCAATATCAAAACGAGACAGAGATTTCGCGTAAGCAAAATCTTGAAGTAGGCCATCGTCGCTATAGACACCGAAGTAAGCCATCAGTCACTATAGACAATATTCCGTGAGACATACGGGGGCCGCCATCTTGTGATGTTTTTTTTTGTTTTTGTTTTTTTGTATCTCGCGACGTGAATCATTAAGGCCACGAAACATCGTATGAACCAAGCCGACCTCTGCATGCGTATGCGTCTACCCTAACACCGTTCGTTTAGTTTGTTAAACACACACACACACACACACACACACACACACACACACACACAAGGTTAGCATCCCAATACGACGGCACTGAAACCCATTCGTAAAAGTCTACACCTTGCACACGGGAACCATCACAAAAAAAAAGGAAGCATACCCAGAATACCTCGATAGGAAAGGAAAACGAGGCAGGCGACGGGACGGCGAGACAAGAGATAACAGGAGATAGGAGCGGTTCCGGTCCCGAGGCAGCTCGCCGCGTAATACAGGTTCGCGAGGAACTCAAGCAGCCAAGCTCCTTTCGGGCCGCGAAGCCAATCGGTTCGCGAAGCGAGGCAAAGAAAAAAAATCACCGGCGATGCCGCCAGAGAGCCGCGGAAAGGATCAGGCGCCGAGGGTCAACCGAGGGTTAAGAGCAGCGTGGCTCGAATACGTTATCGCGCAGGGGAGACACGGAATCACCGCCAGACTGCGCCACGTCGTACAAAGAGAAGCACGGGGTAATAGCTTTCAGATCTATATAGTCGGGTGAAAGAAGGAGTGGCGACGAGAATTCGGCCGCGAAGGCCATTATGTTGAGGCGTCAGGTAAACTAGACGGGTTTGTTAACCCCGAGCACTTCTATACCTCTGAAGGAGTCTGCACGCTATACACACTGCGCATTATGGGGATCTGAATAATGCATCCGGGTTCTTTTAAAGACGATAGCCTTTCTTGGGGACCTTTGACGCAAAAATTTTGGTCTGTCCGTCCGTCCGTCCGTCCGTCCGTCTGTCTGTCTGTCCGTCCGTCCGTCCGTCCGTCTGTCTGTCTGTCTGTCTGTCTGTCTGTCTGTCTGTCTGTCTGTCTGTCTGTCTGTCTGTCTGTCTGTCTTTGTCCATTTGTCCACCCTTAACGGTACCCTAAACGGCACCAAATTGACCAAACGGTACTCCAAACGGCCGACATCATCCGCAGCGCCCCCAATATTACTCAAGGTTCAGCGTTCATACTTGTGCTATTGTCAATTAAAAATCAATATTTGCGCATATCTGACGCACGATAACAACACGTCAATATTATGTATGTGTATTTTTTACTAGAAAAGGCATGCATAAGTAATTTTAAGGATCGTAGCCTGTATAACGCTGCGTTCGCCATGCAATGCTTGCACGATACGGAAAGTGTTTCCGACACTTTTTCTTTTTTTTTTTCGCTGATGCGGAGTTATAACGATGATAGTTATAGCGCGAGAACAAAACCACGACACAGAGACAAGAAGGACACGAAAGACACGAGCGCTGTGTCGTCGTTTTGTTCTCGCGCTATAACTATCATCATGCCATACCAACTAGCCCAAGCTGCCACACTTCGGAGTTATAACGCACGAGCGTTAGGTGCAAAAGTTGTGCTGTTGGCGAAAAAAATGCTCCACGCAAAAAAAAAAAAAAAAGAAACAGAGCCTGCCGAATCAGATCATTCTATATAGGCAGGTTCGCGTTTTCCCGATCTAATGTGTAACTTATCGAGAAAAGGCTGCATTTGGGTGCTCCGTATTAAAACGTACCACGTAAGGTTTTTCAACCTCACTTGACTTTGATTTAGGATATAAATAGCATCCGCTCCTTAGCCTTGTCAGCTCATTGGCCACTCCTTAGCCTCCTTAGCTTGTTTTTTGGTTCACCGAATGTCGGACAAGTTGTCTCGCGCTAAAGAGCGCAACACTATGCGGACCGATGAGGCATACAAATTTAAGTAACACGAATCTATAATGACATCAAAAAGCTCACCGTCGCGCGTATACACAACACGTGCAGAACCAGACGACCAGTGGTTGAAATCGAGCAAATCTTCCGACACAGTAAGCTCACGATTCCGACCCTAAATATGCGGTACGATAAACCGCATACTTCGTATGCTGGAAAACCCAGGCTTTTTTTTTTTCTGAAATCCACACGAGAGCAGAAAGATTTTCAACAACAAGCAGAATATTCCTTTCCTTTTTTTGTAGTATTTTGTTATTGGAGTCAGCGTGTACTACAGAGCAAGCTAAATAAAAAAAGGTACATTTCGGTCTTCTAAATAAAAATCAGATTCAGCTAGCCCAAAACAGCCGGGTACAAGCGAGCTGGGCAAACCACGAAACTCTGGGGGGGTCTTCGCATTGTCAACGCCCAAACCGCGGCTCCACCTCCCACTTTGAAAGAATCGCCGCAAGAAGTGGCTCTTCTCCCGGCAAAATAACACAGGACGAGCATCTGGCCCTCCCTGGAAGGAAACCTGCCACACAGCAACACGGGCCAGAACGGAACATCTATAGAACGCAGAAACGAAACAAAAACAATAGCAAATACCCACAATCAGCAGCTTTCACGAGACTTCGAAATTCGGGCAACCGCGCTTCGCATATGCTACCACAATATGAGCGGGGGCAGTGGGCGGGTGCCCGCCCACTACGCCACTCATATTGATTGTGGGGCGATTTCCAGCTGCGCCCAGCTTGAATTCCATGCCGACGCTGCTCACCTTCATCGCACGCCTCCTTTTTTTTCTGAGCGAACTGGCACACGCTAAGATGCATGTAAACTTTTCTTGCGCGCCCTTGTTGGCCCGTATGTTAACTTCGCGTTCACCCTTTTTCTTATTCTTCGCTACATCTCTCCAGTAGTTTTATACAAACAGGAAGTTCCCTGTTTGTGTTCGCGAAGTCATCTTCTTTCAGCAAACCGAGGCTGGGGAGTTTCAATCCGTTTCCTTCGTCAAGCTCTCGACTCCTCTGCAGAGCAATTTAACTTCCAACACGAAAACGCAGCGAAAGGGTGACTGTCAATTTGTTTATGCTGCCTATACGTAACTCACGCGCCCCGATATGTCTTGGATTGGCTAGTAACCTATTTCCGCGGACAGGACTCTTTTTGTATTCGTCCTCCTTCACGCCTTTGCGATTTCACAAGACTCCCAACGAGTCCGACCTTCCTCCTCTTCACGTTGATTAAGCTGCATTCACACGACGAACGTGATCACGGGCGAATCAATCACGCGACACGGGGCGTGATTCTGATCCCTCCGCCGCCAGCATTCACACGATAGGAGAGGATTCATTCGGCAAGCGAGGATTTCGGCATTGCTCTCCCGACGATCCCAACCGTGATTTGGGCCTCCGTCATTCCACGATTCGCTCCGCGCACACCGAAGCGCGGGCGCGGGAATGGCTGACGTATGGTGACGTAGTACGTAATCCTCGGGGTCAAATAGTGATTTCGTCCGTCATGTGCGTACAGCTTTACAGGCACGGTCGCATCTTGGTTCGATAAAAGCGCGAACACGCAACTTGCAGGTTTAGTTGATCTTCCTGCCTTTCCTTTCTTTCCCTCTTCCTTCCCTGCTACCTGTTTCATACGCAACTTTCCACACAGTCACGCACGCACGCGATTCACTTGGACTTTCTCCGTCAACGCGCACGAACCATGCGCACAGGTACAGGGTGGTTCAAAAACTGCCAGGCCGCTATCCCATGTATTTCTATGAAAGCGTGGCCTGCGAACTTTTGACCAACAGTCAATAGACACATTACTTCAGCCCGCTCGATGACATAGCGAACTATATATGGTCCGTGAATCCAGCTGACCTGACGTATACACGAAGCAAATTCGCCCGAGTATTTTTGATAACCCGAACCACAAACCCTAAGGGCAGGCTTTCTAATAAAAAAAAAAGGGGGGGGGGGCATGCAGTAGAATAGAAAGTAAGGCTGGTTAGAATAGTCTGGATCTCCGTTTTCGTCTTTCAACGCTGCATCAGCAATGTTTAAAAGCACGGGCATGCGCAGGCACTTCTAACTTGTAAACACACACAAACACGCAACCACACAAGTATTCCTAAACACACATACGCCCACACAGAATTTCCTTCAAACACACATACACGTACAAACACTCGCACATACACGAGAACTCTTTTTCTATCAGCAGTTTCTTTTTTACAGCCCTCTCGGCAAGCAACTTCGTACAGTCTGCAGCTACAACCCGCGTACATGGGCGTTCTGAGGCGCTTCGTTACTTGGTTTGCAGCCAGGCGACCGCAGGCCATTCCTCCAACCGCTGCGCCTTTCTTGCTCTTCTTTCTCCAAACTTTTACATCATTCCCCGCGTACAGTTTCCGTTCTCGAAACTTCACGCTAGCTTCTTCCTTAACTTGTTTCCTTTCGGTTTCGTCTAATACGTTTCCACGCACAGTATACCGCTGGCTAGGTGGGATGAAAAGGAGGAGGAGATGCAGCACCACCCTCTGCGCCCCCCCCCCCCGAACCCTGAGGCGAGAAGCAATCGATGGCTGGCGATCGCATCGACGTGCGCGTCTGCGACTCGTTACACGGCGCCTTCCGGTGTAGTAACGAGTTTTCATTTGTCACGGCAGGACGAACAAATGCTGCCACTGCACCCTTTTTCATCCTCCTCCTCTTCCCACTTGCTCTCATACGCCTTCCTTTCCCTCTTGAGAACAAGCCACAGCCTCGCAGTTCGAACAGTTTTGCTTCTCTTTCTGGGCAGAAAACGAGAACACACACACACAAAAAAAAAAGAAGTAGGAGAGGGGCGTTTTCAGATGAGGACGATCACTTTCGAAGATCAAATCGAACGCTAAACACAGAGAGAAGAAAGAAAGAAAGAAAGAAGAGAAAGAAAGAAAGAAAGAAAGAAAGAAAGAAAGAAAGAAAGAAAGAAAGAAAGAAAGAAAGAAAGAAAGAAAGAAAGAAAGAAAGAAAGAAAGAAAGCCAGGAAGAGGTAATGTTGATGCGGATAACCCTTTCTTGCAGGTGTGAAGGGTACTGTACGTCTTAACTAAGAGAGTGAACAAACAAAAAAAAAACAGCCATAAGGAGTAAACGGAATAAAGCGGGGAAAGGGAAAGAGGGGAAAGAGTCACGGGAAAGGAGAGCACGCAAATGAGACTGCGAACCCGGCCGCCTGGTGCAGATGTAATCAGAAGGAGAAACAGATGCCTGCGGGGAGAAGAACAAGAGACAAAGAAAAAAAAACTAGAGACTGCGCTATCGGAGGCTGGTGATCCTGAAAAGTGGGAAATCGAGTTGTTTTAGCTGTAGTACGAAACAGAGAGAGAGAGAAGAGAGAAGTTCGTTGCAGCAAAAAAAAAAAAAGTTTTTTTTTGTGAATAGAGAGATTGGTACAATCTCGCCTTCTGTGGCCCCTGTGTGAGTGGGAATGCTTCTGAGAAAAAAAAAAGAGATTGAAAAAACAAAGGAAAATGGGTCTGCTCGTTAGATAACCGGCGCCTGCGGTAGAACTCGCCAACATTTACGTAGCACCGGCTAAATTGTACTGAACGTCCGCTACGAATTCAGAAAATACTGATCCTTAAGCTCGGTATGTATATTTTGTCTTGTCTTCATGCATTGCTGGCAAAAGAACTCTTTGAACAAGGAGTCTCACTGGAGCCGAAGGTTTCACAGGTGAACTTGTCTTCGATCAAGGTAGTCGACGAAGACAAGGGACGATGTGCACGTGTCGGAACGATAGGGCTCCAGCATTGAAGAGCTATTTCATCTCTTGTACCCTTCGAGCACGAGTTATACGTTTCCTTACGTTGAGAAACAGTACTTCACTAAGGTAGGAGCTTTTTTTTTGTTTTGTCTCTCAATTTAGTGCATATGCAGTTTGTTCGACACGAAGCAAGTTTGGAAACACAAAGAAAGAAAAAACTCTTACTGGGGATCGCGAACACGTTTGCGAGCGCTGATTGATGACCCGATCGGTATAAGCGGCCTACCCACAAAACAGGCACACGCGCTGCCGCATTTATTGCGTTTTAAAATTATCCTTTACGGCCGAAATAAGTCGCCGAGTTGTATCGCGCGCGGATCCCGATGGGAACCCCTCCACCCGTTTTATTATCTCCCGTTTGAATCTTACGGAAGTACGAATGACGGACTCCCCTCGATTCTCCCCTCGACCAATCATATCGAGAGAGTTCACAGACCATAGATTAACGACTACAGATAGAAGTAAAGAGTACCTCTCATTGGACATGCCACTATAGTGTCACGTGATGGGACGGTTGCCCCATCATCCGTCACTAGTGGCACGACCAATGAGATACACCGCGTTGTGTCTCTTCGAAACACTTCCGGCTGAGCGCTTCCGGATTTTCGAATATTCATAAAAAGTATTCGAAAAACAAATCGGTACTTCTGGATAAAGTTGAGCGTTACATTGGATACAGCCTGCCCCTCATGTAAAACCCCTTCGTTGGGGCCTTTGAGGTATTGTAAATAGTTAAATAAATAAATAAGTACGATATTTGGGCTTAGCATGATTAAAAATAAAAGTCAATTAACTGTGAAGATGGCACTATATATATAGCATAGCTGCAGATGTAATTTTTAAAATCCATATATATATAAAAATTCAGGCCGAGTTTAGGAACTCTATTTTTGGTATATGCTACGAGGCACTTTCTAATACTGCGTGATCAAAGCAGCAACATTGCACGCTACTATTCTGAGCGCCTCTCTTAGTAAAATAAAAAATTGGCAATAAATTATGAACGAGAAGGTCCCTTTGTTTCGTTGGTGATACATCTAGCCGACAATGAGAGCAAAACAAGTTTTTTTCAACAAGAAAGTTTAAAATTATTGTGCACGCTGATCTTTTCTTCAATTTTTCAGCGCATTAAAAAAACATTCCCTGGTTCGAAAAATATTTTATCAAGCGCATTCACTCATTTCCTCACTCAGTAACAGTTCATGCTCCTTTGCAATGCGATTTCGCGCGACACAAAATCACTAAATACCACGCCGTGACGTCGCAAGGAAGATGTTGGTGTTCCGCTCGAGACAACAACGAACACGCGCCGAACTTTCCACATTCGTGCCCAGCCTACCGTGTTTACTCTGCCAATCTGGAAAACTTTTCACTAATTAGAGCTCGTTAGCAGCCCAAACTATTCTGAACAGAGTAGCTCAAGGCTATTTTCTATTCTCTTTCTTACTTTTTGCTTTCGTAGCTATCCAGTTCGTTGCTTCAGCGATCGGCTGTAAAGCAATTTAACGTCCAACGCCTAATTGAACGCGAGCAACAAAGAGCGCGCGGGTATTGTAGATTGCATCCAAGGAGTTTTACGAAAAACGCAGAGAGGTGAAGAAAAAAGAAAGAAAGAAAGAAAGAGGAAAGAAAGAGAGAGGAAAGAAAGAGAGAGGAAAGAAAGAGGAAAGAAAGAAAGAGGAAAGAAAGAAAGAAAGAAAGAAAGAAAGAAAGAAAGAAAGAAAGAAAGAAAGAAAGAAAGAAAGAAAGAAAGACCCCTCCCCCTAAAAAGAAGAACACAGCAGTATTTTATAAGCTATATACCAAAGGATGCGCTCTGCGGGTGCAAAATGTGGTGCTTAACGTAGCAATCTGTTTGAAATCTCGAGCGTTCCAGGCAGCTTCAGATAAGACTACACGTTACCTCCAACGAAGACAAGCGGTACTCTTTGCGGGCCGGTTCTACAATAAATCGATCTTGAGCCACGCCATCAGTCGACGCCGACGACTAATCTTAACTTTTCCTCAACTATTTTAGATCAATTAAACTAATTACGTAATAAAGCACTTTTTTTTTTCATTTACAGCGACTGGCGTTGCTAATGGAGAGCCTGTCTCTTGCGTCACGTTCTGGCAATCGTGTGGTTCTGATGAAGAGCGCGAACTTCGTAAGGGTGAAAAATGCACCGCGACGAATTGAAGACATGCATAGAGTGCTGCATTAAAAAAAAAAAAAAAAACTCGTTCGTTGCGTTTGGCGACACCGGCAAAGCGAACTTTGCCTATTTGGGTTGCGATGATTAATGCGACACTTCACATTGTGCGACGACCACAGCGGATGACACCCATTACGGTTTCTTTTTTTCGTTTTTGACTATATACGGAGTACAGCGTGACTAAACGCTACGCTTCCCTCTCCCTTATATCGCATGCACGTGCCCTAACTGCAAGCTTCTGGTATTTCTTGCTTCTTTTCTTTGGCAAACGACATTCCAGCGCGACCAGTTTCGAAAGCACGTACAACCTCCATCGGGCTGAATTCGCAACGTTTATCTGGCCGAATGAAAACAAAAAAAAATGTTCTGACACGCTAAAACAGTTAGAAAGGAATGCAAAAAGCTCAAACCAATCCTGACGGAGGTGATAACGATGATGAAAAAACCTACAGCCAATGGTAAATACGAGGTAAGGATGATAGCCTTGCCAAGTCGGGTCTTCGTTTGTAAGCCCCATCGATGGCTAACGATGTGACCAGCATCAAAATTATTTCGGAATTATTAGCTAGCGGACGTTTTACAGAAAGATAATTTCTGGTTGCACGGGGGACTGGGCAGCCTCTCGAATCCATTCGCTTAGACTTAGTGACAGGGTGTACTGTAGACAACGCTTTGTAGGACAGAGGTAGGCGTTAGGTAAAGGCACAAGAATGTGAACAGCCATATAGCTGTAGCCCATTTCATTACACTTTCTTAGCAGTGTGGCTGGTATTGTGGTATTGGTATTGGCTTAGAGTGTGGCATGGTATTTACAAAACGTGCAACACGTGATGTCGCGCACGCACAACACACTGGCACACACAAAACTGCACCCAGCGCGGGCCCTGCAGCATCTCTTTGCACTCATTCTGCGGGAATCGTAACAGTGCAGCCATGTCTGTAAGCAAAATAATATTCAACATAGAGGCTCCACAGGCTTGCACGCATCTCTATTCAGAACTGCGTGCAAAGGCTAAGGATAGAAGATGATCTTCCTTCGAACCGTCTTCGTTTCCTTTGTTAATCTCGCTCTCTGCACAAAGTTCCGCGAACGATATTCTGTTCTATGAACTATAATACATCACAGAATATCTCAACAAAAAATCGCGACCACCACGTGGAGCTCACAGAGTCGCGTTTGTTTCTTTCCATTTTCCGGTCGTTTATTTCTTTCCTTGCGACCCACAAACGACTCTCGAGAACTGGTACACTAGTGACAACCCCCGCTGCGCTCCGTCGAGCTATTATACAACCAACAACGGTATTATGCCCCGACACAGAAGCCGAAAGTCTGCGAGTCGTACGAAGTCGGCCTCACATATATGTATACATCCGGCGTGTCGACAAGTGGCCCGGGGTTGGGCGGGTCGCCAGTGGGAAAGCACCACGCGAAGGAAGAAGACGCAGCCATAGCGCGCGACAGCCGAACCGTGGCGAACAACGCCAACCGCACAGTCAGAGAGTCGCCGCGCGCTCCGCCTCAGCCGCACGCGAGCATCGGCCGTCGCAAGCTCAGAGGCGGACTCATCTTCGCTTCGCTGCACCAGGCGGTTTGAAGAGCACCCCCATTACGCCTGCTACCTGTGCAACCATCACGCCTAGAGAAGTGAAGAAAAACAGAGAGCTTTGGACAACCATCTAACTTGCCTGAGCGGCCCCTGGCGGTGGTGGTACACATCGGCGCGTCTGGAACAGACGTACACACGGTAACGCTATGTAGTGTTTGCACGCTGCATTAGAAATGCCAATCTCTTGGTGTTTGTGCACCAAGGGCTCTATTATTAGAGTTCTGCAGTAGTGTTTCCGGCAAATTGGGAACTTGAATACACATCTTACTATTTTTTGCGCTGCCCTCTGCCACGTTGATAAAGATGTGGGAGTGATGGAGGGTTGCTTTGGCGGGTGATCCGAGACAAACGGGCTCGCCAGAACTAAAGGCATGCGGAGACCATACAACAAACAGTGCATATACCAGAGCGTTTCGCGACCTTTGAGCCAAGAAAAAGACCTATGCACCGTGGCACTGGGAGAAAAATGGATCGCTTGACGGAAAGTATGACGTGCTATATACTACAGCAAATGATAAAGTTGCAGAAAGAAGATATATATAAAGTGCGTGACAAGCACAAAACGTACGCGAGACACGCTAAAACACAACTGACTAAGCATACTTGCTTTCAAGGCGCGTCAACCAACAAAGAGAGATGCCGACCAGACGGCTCCAGTGTTGTCCAGTGCATTCATTTCACGGTATAGCCATGAACCTTCACAGTCAGCCTCATTAACAAAGAGGGGGCCTCAATAATAAGGAGCCTCATTAATATTACCCCAATCTACCACCCTACTAAACCTCACTAGGATACTTATAAAATCTCCATGCCTTCTCCCTTTTGTGGCTTGCTTCCTTTTTTTTTTTTAGTGCTTCCCGATCGTAAACGTTTTGTCTAGAACGGCAACCATGGAAACCAACCCAATCACGCGCACTATCAACAATTTATACGTCCCCTGTCACATCATCACTTACTCTATATTATTATCCTGAAAGCCTAGATGACTGACAAGGGCATCGGAGTTCTTAATTTAGTTCAGGCGTCAACGAGTTGCGTTAGTACTGTCGCACATGCCTCTCGTCCAAGGCGTTGTTGTGCCTCGCCCAAGTTCCACGTGGTCTTCGCGGCCTGCTGGCACCTGGCAGCTGTTGATGAGTCAACCCTGCACCGGGACGGCGACGGACGCGGACAATCGGGAAAAACCACGTCGCCGGCTCCTCTTGACACAAAAGTCGTTGGCCAAGCTTTTGTCAGCCGCCGAGAGCAACACTCCGAAGCAGCGTCGACCCAGCAGCTGTACGGGGTATTCTGCCTTGCTTGAGTCAACCTGGCTGCATCAGGGAGCGACTTTGCGCATGGGATTCCACGTCATCTCACTGTGGTGCCACGCTGGCGCGTGGGGTCTCCCTCACCAAACAGCGAACTGGGCATGCCTTGCCCCCTTTCCTAGGTTCAGAGGGAGGCGGTGTTTGGCTTTCCCTCTTCGGGGACGGAGAGGAAGACGACGATCTCATTGGAGTATCCTGCGCATAAATTTTCTTTGCAAGGGATCTTGGGAAGGCGGACGATGTATAAAAACGCTAGCGCAGAGGCGCTCGTGTGTGATTCTCTTTTCACGTTGTACCACGCTACCATGTAAATACTGTATATAAACATTTTTTTCTCCTTCTCCGGCTTCTCTGCTCGTCCTCTCCGGGGACTCGGATGGCCCGAGTCCGCACCACGCTACCCAAAGGCGCAACAGTGGCTGGCAGCTTATGGGATTCGCCTGCGTCGGCTGCATCGAAGTGGTGAGTGCCGCGTGTTTGCTCTTCTTTTCGCCAGACTCGTTAGCGCAGATGGTCGGTAACGTGGTAGGGTGATTTTGGTAAATTTTGATTCGCAGACCAAGAATTGGGTGGCTCGTGGGCAAAATTACCTTAGAAGAGAAACGGTGTGCATATCTAAGATGGAGAAGTTTAAGGTCCAAGAACTCCTCGAAATTTGTCAGGAGCTGAATATTCGGTCGGCTCGGTTAAAAGAAAACAACAAATTTTGGAGCACTTGGGAAAAGAGGAAGTGAGTTTAGAAGAGGCCATTGAGGCCAGAGAAACCATTTTGGCAAAGAAAGAGGAGCGTGAGCGCTTAGCCCGTGAACAGAGAGAGGAGGAAATAAGGAGGGATCGCGAGGATAAAGAACATGAAATCCGTCTGAAAGAACTGGAGCTTCGTATGTCCGTGGGAAATCGAAATTCAGGGGGTGGAGAATCAAAGATAAAGGATCTAATCCACACCTTCAAGGCGGGTGACGACATTGCATTATACCTCGTGCATTTTGAGCGAGCATGCGAAAATGCAGGGTTTAGTAGGGAGACTTGGCCACAAAAACTGATATGCGTACTACCAGGCGAAGTGTCCGATGTTATCGCAAGAATGAATAAAGAGGACTCCGAGGTGTATGACAGGGTAAAGGCTGCATTGCTACGAAAATGTCGCCTATCGACAGAGGCTTTCCGCCTGCGGTTCAGGCACTCTAAGAGGGGCAACGAATCTCATTCAGACTATGCCTACCAAATTAGAGCCAACTTTGAAGAGTGGCTCAAAAGCGCGCAAGTCTATGGCAACCATGACAAGGTCATTGAGTTGATGGTACTTGAGCAGTTTTACCGGGGAATTCCCGAGGAGGTAAGGCTTTGGGTGCAGGATAGGATGAAAGACGTAGACATGAACAGGGCAGCAGAACTCGCCGAAGATTACTGCTCACGCCGTAGTCTCCGCAGTACACCACGAACTTCGGAAAAAAATGAAAAGGTAGAAAGCTGGTCGGGAAACCAGGGACGCAAGAGGTTTGCAAGAAATAACTGGAAACCCGAGAATTCCAAGTTATTAGACAGTCAGCAGGGAAAGGACAGTGAGGGGACTAAGGCGGCACCTTCATCAGGTTCAAAGGCGCCTGGTGACATAGCGCATGCGTTAGAAGCGCGGAAGCCAGTTGTTTGCTACAGCTGCGGAGAAAAGGGCCACATGGCCAGGAGCTGTAAGAGGCACATGGCATTTGCCACAATTCAGGAGTCAGAGGATAGCTTAAAGCTGTTGAAGCCTTACATGAGGACACTCTCAGTGAACGGCCGAATGTGTAGGGTATTGAGGGACTCGGCGGCCACAATGGATGTAGCGCATCCAAGTTGCGTATCTTCCGAAGACTATATAGGAGAGTGTGCCTGGATTCGGCAAGTGGCAGAAAAGCAAAGCGTCTGCCTACCGATAGCGAGGGTTGTAATCGAGGGCCCTTTCGGCCAATTGTGTACGGAAGCAGCAATTTCAGCCAACCTTCCGGAGCACTTCCCTTACCTATTTTCAAATAAGTCTGAGGAAATGTTAAAAACACGTGGAGAATCATTTGCCACCGAAATAGCTTGCATGGCCCTTACCCGTTCGAAGGCGCGCGAGCTGACGCAACAGCTGAGCAGCTCACCCTCTGGGGAACAGACGTCCGAGGGCAGTGTAGGAAAACCTGAGGTAGTTGCGACGGAAAATGAGTCTGCCATGCGAGTTGTCGAGACGGAAACTGGGGCTATGGTCGACAACAGCGAGGAAATATCTCTAACGCCCGAAAACGAGGACTTGGTGACAGGCTCGGTGTTAACACCCGCGTCCACCAGTTGGTGTCAGCTAGCCAGAACCGACCGTGCAACGCTAGTGGTCGATCAAAAGGCGGATCTCGCACTCTCTATGCTGCTAGATGCCATACATAAGGAAGGTAACTCTAGGAAGAACGTTTCGTTCTACACCCAAAACGAGGTGTTGCATCGCAGGTATGAGAACGCTAAAGGGCGGGTCTACAACCAAGTGGTAGTTCCACTAAAATACCGGCGGAACATTCTCGACCTGGCCCACAGCAACGCCTGGGCGGGCCACTTAGGTATAAAGAAACGAAAGCTAAGCTGGCTCAGGAGTTCTACTGGCCCGGGTGCTGGAAGGATGTAGAGATGTTTGTCCGTGAATGCGACACTTGTCAGCGGATAGGAAAATCAACAGACAAATGGAAGGCACCAATGAAACTAGTGCCAATAGTCACAGAACCCTTCCGTCGGCTCGTGATTGACATCGTGGGGCCTCTGCCTCCATCTAAATCAGGATATCGGTACGTCCTGACCGCGCTGTGCGTTGCCACCAAGTTCCCGGAGGCAATCGCACTGAAAGAGTTGAGTTCAGTATGCGTGGTGGACGCATTGTTGTCTATTTTTTCTCGGGTGGGTTTTCCCTCGGAGATACAGTGTGACAACGGAAGTGTGTTCACAAGCTGCCTTACGACTACATTCCTAGAACGCTGCGGGATAAAAATCGCGCATAGCTCTATTCACCATCCACAGTCGAACCCTGTGGAACGCATGCACTCGGTCATGAAACGCGTTTTGCGAGCTTTGTGCTTTGAGCATAAAAGTGACTGGGAGGGGTGTATACCAGCTGCGATGTTTTCTCTGAGGTCGGCCCCACACGAGAGTACGGGTTTTAGTCCGGCTGAACTTGTCTACGGCAGGAACTTGAGAGGTCCGCTGCACTTGATACGAGAGTCATGGACTGGATGTGGGGAGGACCCTAATGTGGTTTCCTATGTACTGGATTTATTGGGGCGACTGGGGACTACACGCGAAGTGGTGGAGAGCAACATGCGCGCAGCACAGGCACTTTCCAAGGCCCGTTACGATAAGTCAGCTCGAAAGCGAGTCTTTAGAGTGGGCGATGAGGTGATGCTGTTGTGCCCTTCAAGAAAAAACAAGCTGGACGTGCAATGGGAGGGACCAGCGACAGTGATGTCAGTGCTTTCAGACACCAACTACGAGGTAAAGTGGGGCCGGAAATGCCCCAAAGTGTATCACAGTAACCTAATGAAACCCTACATGCGACGAAAAGCAGTAGTAAACCTTGCACTCAATGTTCCTGAGGATGAGGGCGCGGAAATCCTTTGTCTTTCCGATGGCACGGTCAGCAGCACATTGTCAGATAGGGTAGACACAGGGAACACCCTAAGTAAGGCTCAAGAGGAAGATTTAGAGCTTTTAGTACAGGAATTCGCTACCGTTTTCTCCGAGAAGCCAGGCAAAACGGATGTGATTAAGCACGACATTGAGCTGACGGTTAACAAGCCGATCAGCTGTAAGCCGTATCGGGGGTCACCTAGACAGAGAGAGATACTAGAGGCCGAAATTCGCCGCATGATCGACCTAGGTGTTATCATCGAAGCAGACAGTGATTTCACCTCGCCTTTGATTTTGGTTGAGATTCCGGGCCGTGATCCAAGGCCATGCGTGGACTATCGCCGCCTGAACTCTGTAACAGTCGACCAGACTTACCCTATTCCTAACATTGAAGAGAGGGTAGAGACAGTGTCTAAGGCGAAATACATTTCTACGTTAGACCTTGTCAGGGGGTATTGGCAGGTCCCTTTGACAGAGCGCGCGAGTCGATACGCTGCTTTTATCTCACCCCTGGGCACTTTTCGTCCTTTGATGATGAGCTTTGGGCTCAAGAACGCGCCGTATTGTTTCAGCCGCCTGATGGATAAGGTTCTCCACGGGCTCGAGAAATTTGCGCTGCCTTACCTAGACGATGTGGCGATATTTTCGGACAAATGGGAAGACCATGTTGAACACCTTCGGATGGTTTTGGAACGGATCAAAAATGCAGGTCTTACGGTAAAGAGAGAGAAATGTCATTTGGGCTGTGCTGAAGTAAGCTATTTAGGGCACATTGTAGGAAATGGGCGTCGTCGACCGTCCGAACTCAAGGTAGCCGCGGTGGTCGGTTATCGTCGTCCCAGCACTAAGACCGAGATGAGAGCATTCCTCGGCCTCACAGGTTACTATCAGCATTACGTCCCGAATTACTCCGAGATTGCCAGCCCTTTGACAGATAGTTTACGCAAGACCGAACCTGTGAACATTCAATGGGACTCTAAAAAGGAAGACGCTTTTCAGAAGCTGAAGCTCGCATTGAGTGAGAAACCCGTCTTGAGGGCACCGGATTTTGCAAAACCTTTCACTATTCAGTGTGATGCAAGCGAACGCGGTTTAGGAGCAGTGCTATGTCAGACGGACCAGAGTGGAGAGGAGCGGCCGGTTTTGTATTTGAGTCGCAAATTGAGCAGCAGGGAAGAGGCTTATAGCACTTCGGAAAAAGAATGTGCTTGCATTGTTTGGGCCGTACAAAAACTAGGCTGCTATGTTGCTGGCTCTAAGTTTATTATAGAAACTGATCACTCTCCACTAACCTGGTTACACCAAATGTCACCTAAGAATGGTCGTTTGCTCAGATGGAGCATAGCACTGCAGCAGCACAATTTCGAGGTGCGCTACAAGAGAGGTGGCCTTCATACAAATGCAGACGCCCTAAGTCGAGCGTTTTGACTCGTCAAAAGACGCGGAAGGTTTGTTTGATTTTTTTGTTTACCTTTACCTAGTTTATGTGTACTCTTTTTTTTTTTTCAATGTGTTACAGTGAGGGCATAGAGAAATTTTTTACTGACTCCCTCGTTGTCCCGAGCTCTACAGTTTGCTTGTTTAGCTTGATTATAATGTTATCTCGATTCCAAATGGAATTACGTATGAAAGAGTTACTGGACACTTGTCCCGATTAATATGCACATTGTTTCCTTGAGCTTAAGTTATTAAGATAAGATGTTTGCTTTGTAAAATCTGAGGCCTGGCGATGAGAGTGGCGTGCCCGCGGTGCTTGTCGCATTGTGTGTGGCTGACAAAGGTCGTTTCTTGGAGCTTGTCACCCACTTTTCACCGAAGCGGGGCGCAGAGGCCAGCTCTTGGAGCATTCCAGTTTGACCAGGCCCTTCGAGAAAGCAAGAGCCTTGCCGGAACGTCGCCGACATCGACCCGGCCGAGCTGCATGGAACAACTCGACCTCCCGATGTATCATCTGGCGGCGGGGGTGCTGTTGTGCCTCGCCCAAGTTCCACGTGGTCTTCGCGGCCTGCTGGCACCTGGCAGCTGTTGATGAGTCAACCCTGCACCGGGACGGCGACGGACGCGGACAATCGGGAAAAACCACGTCGCCGGCTCCTCTTGACACAAAAGTCGTTGGCCAAGCTTTTGTCAGCCGCCGAGAGCAACACTCCGAAGCAGCGTCGACCCAGCAGCTGTACGGGGTATTCTGCCTTGCTTGAGTCAACCTGGCTGCATCAGGGAGCGACTTTGCGCATGGGATTCCACGTCATCTCACTGTGGTGCCACGCTGGCGCGTGGGGTCTCCCTCACCAAACAGCGAACTGGGCATGCCTTGCCCCCTTTCCTAGGTTCAGAGGGAGGCGGTGTTTGGCTTTCCCTCTTCGGGGACGGAGAGGAAGACGACGATCTCATTGGAGTATCCTGCGCATAAATTTTCTTTGCAAGGGATCTTGGGAAGGCGGACGATGTATAAAAACGCTAGCGCAGAGGCGCTCGTGTGTGATTCTCTTTTCACGTTGTACCACGCTACCATGTAAATACTGTATATAAACATTTTTTTCTCCTTCTCCGGCTTCTCTGCTCGTCCTCTCCGGGGACTCGGATGGCCCGAGTCCGCACCACGCTACCCAAAGGCGCAACAGCGTGCACTCTTTCACTCTTTCTTTTTGTTTGGTGTAGCGGTGTGATGTCAGAACTGCTTCACGAAATGCAAACACTGCCAAACGCCTGTTTTTCGATATGAGCTGACAGCTGCGCCCTTCGCGAAAAATAAAAAC
Source organism: Rhipicephalus microplus (assembly GCF_013339725.1). Classification (NCBI taxonomy): domain Eukaryota; kingdom Metazoa; phylum Arthropoda; class Arachnida; order Ixodida; family Ixodidae; genus Rhipicephalus; species Rhipicephalus microplus. The sequence continues at coordinate 127,438,163 of NC_051171.1, read as the reverse complement.
GATTCGTAACACAACACCACCCCCTTCCCCTTCCTCCATCAAGATCGTGTGCAATGTTCATCACGCCAGGGGTAGAAAAAAACGAATCCTCAGGAAGCGTCCATAGTGCACAAATACAAGACGCCTGCCACTCCGTACATAGCGACAGACATATACCTTCGAACCCCCACCGGACGGCGTATAAGCGAAAGACCTGGAATAGCCACAAAACGCAATCGACCCGAAAAACCGAGACCTGTGCGACTGAGAGGCGACGTCGATGCGAGCCTACCGCTACGGAGGCGACTATACCACCACCGTACCATCATCTTCCGTCTCACCACTCCTCCCCACCACCACATCCGGAGCCTAGACGAGGAATCACGCGGTGCGTCTTCATACCGGTCACGTGGTATCACGATCCGCGGGCGTGACAAACGCGCGCGCTTCTGTCCCGGTGGTCCTGTGTTTACTTGAGACCCCCTCTTGCACTTCTTCTTCGTGTTCTTTGATTCCTCTTCTTTCCTTTCGATTGCGCAGAGAGGCCGCGCCATCGTGCCATTGCGGAGAGAAGCGGAGCGAGAAGAAAGGAAGCCGTGGACCACTGAGGTGCACCGCAGAAAAGGAAGGAAAATAAGAAAAGGAGAGGCACTCCGTAGAGTTCCGCCGAAAATGATGCGTGTGGGGTCAGCCTAATGGCCGTCGCCGCTCATGGAACCAGCCCAGCGGAGCGGAGGGAAACGGCGGGTTGAAGACTCAATTTCGGTCATCCAACGACGTCACGCACGAAAAAAGTACGAGCCCTCAAGCAAAAGGAAGGAGTCTTATTGCACACCCTGTGACGCATCCCCCCACTTCCCCTCCTTTTCTTCCTAATGGCTTGTTCTTCTTTCTCATACAATCTACCACACGTTCTCCTTTTTTTTTTTTTATTCTGATGAGAGATCGAGCCACGCATACCTTCCTGTAAAAATAAAGTTTCCTTGCTCGCCTCCTTGTTCTTCCAAGAGAAGTTTTCTGTTGGGCCATATACGTCCACGCTTTGACTTCTTGAGTTTCAAAAGGCCCACTTGGGTATACGGTATACTTCGTTTTTAGACCTTTTTCAAATTTAACTCGAAAGCAATCACGCAAAATAATCGTATTCCATATAAAAGTTTAATACATGTGGAGACGAACGGAAGTTGTTCTAAAGATTTAATGATGTCAGGTTTGTATTGACTGGCTGACTGACGGATTGAATGATTGATTGAAATTGACATCAGCTCATTGTACACACCATTGATTCGTCAAAAACGACTACGAAAGCACCCGCAAGGTGCCCGTTGAGCACTGCAAGCTCACATATCAACCTATGTTGTCAATTCAACGCGCGAGCTGATGATGGCATCTTACAAGTTACCTGTGTCTTTGGCAAACAAAGAGTGGTTAACTTTACGGCAAGGAATTTGAGTAGGCCCCTACTTACTTTGTCGGCCTGGGGGGAAGAAGTCCAGGGGCCTTATTCTGTCACCGTCACTTTCGCCCTAAGTGTCGCTTGGCGTGACGCATAAGGCCTCGCGTGTCGAATGACAGAAAGAAATAGCCCGGCTTACCTCAACTAGCCCATCAGTGCGCACTATAGGGACGGTGCCCTATAGGAGGGGTGTGGTGAAGTTTTCTTCCCCCCAGAAATTTCCACCTGCCCCCCTTGCCTCCCCCCTGAGTCAGCTTAGTCAAAGCACCACTCATATGTTCCCAGCCTCCCTGCCCCCTCCCCCCCTGAAGGAGCTCCCTTGTCGTTAGTGCCCCTCCCCCCTGAAGCAGAACAATCTTGGCGCCGCCCCTGGTACGCACCGAAGGCCACATTAGGGAGATGTCAGTTGTATCTCGCTCTCAAACCGAGAATACGGCCTCTGACTTTATCACCCGGATACTCAAAGAAAAGACGAGTATTTAACGCTCGCATAAGCGTCCAATTCTGTCACGAGTAACGACTCGACTATATAACAGTAACTTCAACAAATCTTCGGGTCAAAACGGGTTTAAACTGCAGCCCGTAGCTTTTCCACCTTTCCCAGGTTATGCGCACCTGAGCGTACACGCCACGTCGGGTCGTCACACTTCGCTTTGTTTTCGATCGACACTTCCAAGCACGCACGCGGGCATCCTTTCTTCTTCCCGACAGTTTCGTCGCTACGCGTCGTTGCGCATCGGAGTCGACCCGACGTACCGGAAATCTCGATTCGAGCAAAAAAAGAAAGAAAAAAAGAACCTTTGTTGGCGCGAAAGAAACAACTGAATAAAGCGAAGGTGTGATTTCGCACGTCTTTCCTTTCATCGTCATTGCGAGCTCTATACGCTTTCCAGCGTTTCCTTATTTTATGCGTTTGTTTATTGTTTCCAAAGAATATCCGCGTCGTCATCGTCGTTTCGAGCATTTATGTCAACACCACGCGCACCGTAAGTCGCACCTATAGCGTACGAGGCCCATTGGCGCGCAATCTTCTATTGATTGCTTCATTTATTGCGTTTTTCGTTTGCCCCTTTTCCGCATCGTCGTATTCATTCGGATTGCGCTAACTCGATGCGTCTTGCAGGCGGGGCGCGAGGCTTTTATACGTTTCCTCGCGAACAAACTTCCCACCGGCTTGTCCTTTTGTGAAGAGGCAAAGAAAAAAAAAAGTGGGGGTTAATGGCGTTTCGTGCGGGACGCGTCGCGTCGACGAAATCAACAGTAGAATCGCGCGAATCAGCGTCGCCCGAGGGCAAACAAACACTTTAGAAAAAAAAATATAAACAACTTGATGAAAGGTGAGGATATTAAAGTAAGAGAGAGAAAACGATAACAAAGATGACTTTAGCCTTGCTGGCGAATCAGCGGGGCGCTGACATACGTGAGGGCTTCCTTTTGTTTACCAGCAGGCCTCTGTACTGTCCAGAAATGCGATAGACAGACAGACACAGACAGACAGGCAATAAACTTTCTTACCGTTTTCTTTCTTAAGTTTCTTGTTTTTTTTTGTTGTTGTTGTTGTTTAGAGAGATAATGGGGGTCATTAGACGTACGGCATGCAAGACTCTAGATTGGCACTGACTAGCCTTGACCTGTCTAGCTTCGTGACAGTGCGCCAGCCAAGCTAATAATATCATTGGAGAACCTCAAGTCAATTTAAAAAAGTAGCCAGAGAAATGCAGATACATAAGGGAACGCGTCAACGCTTGCCTTGCACCGTTCATTACTCAGAGCACTATCTCTCTATTCATCTCGCCTGCTGCCGAGCGTTCGGGATATAGCGTTAAAACGAAACAGGCAAGGCGAGACTGAGCAAGAAGCCATTTTACAGAAAGCTCACTGGGACTGCATATAGCGTTTACACGTACGCTTTTCACAAATGCGTCGTATTCACAGTGCTATATGCAGTATAGTGCGGCAAGCAAAATCAGCCGCATCATGAACGCTTGCAAAACAGCCACTGAACAAGCCGCGCGGCGTTGTGAAACAAACTTACAATGATTATCTCTCTCTCTTTCGTTCAATCGCTAACACACACACACACACACACACACACACACACGCACGCACGCACACAACACACACGCACACACGCACACACACACACACACGCACGCACGCACACACACACGCACACACGCGCACACACACACACGCACACACACACACGCACACACACACACGCACACACACACACACACGCACACACAACGCACACACGCACACACAACGCACACACACAACGCACACGCACACACACACAACGAAGCGCCACCGTGGTGCCTTGTCTTTATAAAGCAGGCACAGTGAACATATTTCGCAATGCCATCAACACTAACCAACTTACACGTATATTACAGCGCTATATTGACGCAGTCAGAACGCCGATGGTTAAAGAGAGAAAGAGAGCGGTAAATGGTAGAGAGGACAGAAACTTTTGTAGCCACCCGCTTGCATATACATGTTCATCAAAGCGGTTAACTTGTTTCACTTGTGATATGCACACACTCTGGAGGTTTGAGTTAGAACGTTGATGTCCTTTGTTGCTACCATAAAATACTCTTGGCTCGCATTGTAGGTGACATTTCAGGAAACTTGAACCAAAAGCCAAAGCTGTCACCCGGGCTACAGTGTCTATAGAAAAATACTGTACCCGGGCTCTCAAATGAGAACAGCCGGGCATCGTGTCGAGGAAAACAAACACACAAAAAACAAAATCGTCCCGGCAATCGGTCGGCAACGAGAGAGAGGAAAGGCAGGTCCATCGTAGAATATTTGATCAGTGCAACGGGCTAGAAACGACAGAGAAGGGACACAGCGCTGTCCGTTTTTATCCCGTTGCGCTGTCGAATATTATACGACGAACATACACCAACTTATACCCAACTCGCCATTCTGCTTCAGTAAATGCAGCGACGTTAACCAGTCTGGTATAACCGTTATGCTACCCTTCGCGGGGGATATAGATGGAGGAGATTGAAAGGAGAGTAAAGAAAGAGACGAAAGGGGGAGTGCACACGCGCTCAAGTAACGTCGCCGCGCACAGCAGCAGTCTTGTGCGGTATACAGAGGGCGCCATTTAGTGTTTACAGCCACTCGTGCAAGTCTCTTACTATCCCTTGTAGAACCATGTGAGCTAGTTATACTACCCATAATGCTTCCGAATAATTCTTACTGTTCACGATATATTACTGAAGTCACAGCTCTATACTATAGTTCAACAGTCAACTCCAGGGGCGGCACGTTCAGAAAGCAGCAGTACATTCAATGCATTGTAATGTAATCTCTTGACAAATAAAGAGGATAATCTGCACTCTTTTCAAAGCCAGCGGGTCGTGAGCATCGCGGTGAGGACCTGGCGTCGCTTCCTTCGAGAAGTGGCCCCGCGCTGCATGACCACGCGGACAGTATATACAAGCCAAGCTGGCGGACTGGTCTGCAAGTGTTGCGGCCCCCTGGGCCTCAACCAAGCTCCCGTCCAACTTGGTCCCCCCGCCTTTCCACTCTCCTTTCTGAACAATATATTTTATTCCTCCTCCTCCAGCGCGGATTGTGTTTGGCTGAGACGAGGCTTACAAAGCGGTTCAGTTAAGAACAGGATAATTCCTATAGTCAGGACTGCGTCGCTTAGCCGCCGCACATCAAGATTGTGGCTCTTATCATGTCCAACCTTGCCGGTAGACATGTGTGACTGAGATTTTTCTCTCGATTGTATGGACTATGGAGGCACAATCCTGCCGTCGCCGTCATGTTCTGCATAAAGCTTGAATCAATAACATCGCCTTGAGCATCTATGTTCTATGTGCGAGCGAAATCTTGCAAGTGTCTTGTGGCTTCGTGCCACAAGCGGGTGGTTTTCTATAATCCATTTCTGAAATCCTGAAGGCTACAGACAGATGCGGCTCAAGCAGAGAAGAAATGCGCCAGCAGGATTTCTCGGGCGAAGGAGCGTCTCTCGGACAGAATCTAACTTTAATCTAAAGGGCGCGATCACGCGCTACCTCGACAGATAACCGGCTTCTACAATTGCACGTGCTGCGCTCTCGCCACTTCGCATACACGCAACAGACATCATCGAAACCGCTTCACTCCCTGCAATGTCCGTTTTATCTTACGTCGGCGTTTCGATAAGAGTTACGCTAGATCAGATCGGATCCCAATGAGTTTAGCCTCACGTAGTACAACATTCCAATTTGTTGCTATATACCGCATTCAGTGCAGCCCCTGATACGAAACTGGTGCTCTTTCTTTTTCGTCCAACGGCATTTTGACGGTCTCCGCTAGCTGCGTATGTCTGCGCCACCCTCATTTGTAAGACAAAACCCGAATGCATTCGATAATTGTTTATTCGCCTGTCCTCGCAAGCTTTCATCAAACGCCTACAAAGGTACAGACTCTGGCGATCGGAAGATTTGGTTCCTGCAGCAGAGAGGAACTAAACTACCAGTTGCGTCCGGTTTCATCCGTTTCCCTCTCATGGAAGCGTATACACGCAGAAAAGGCAGGACAAACAAAGCAAAAAGAAAGGTAGACGGCAGAAGAGACGCAACGTGAGAGCACGTCCGGAAGATGTCGCCATGGAGATGCCATTTTGCATTGACATCTGAGCGAACCTCTTTTGCGAGTACAGCATCGGGCGCGTCAAGTTAGCGCGCCCCGAACCGCCAGAGAACACGCGCTCGACTGCACTCGAGTGCGACGCCTTCGGAGTTTCGCTCAACGGCGATTTCCGCCGACTGCCTTCGGGGGCACGAACGTGTTACATGGAGAATGTTATCTTACTTCCACGGTATAGGAACGAGTGGGGAAAGAGAGCACATCTTATCAAAGCAGACAGCCGGAATCAGTTCAATCTTCCGGAAGCTGCAGCGCAGGCGCGAGCCGATCATGCATAGCTCTCGTGTACCATGCTATAGGGTTGGAGCGCCTCTATGGAGCGCGCTCGGTAATCAGGCACCGGAAGTCGCCTTTTAACTGTTAAGTTCACAAGAGCGCACTGCACCGGCTAGAGCACGCTTGAGCACCTTAACATAACGCGACCATTGAATGACCAAAGGTACGACGCTGACGTTGATTACAGATAACTATTGTATCTTTTGACCTCAAACGCGGTTCAGTATAGACGGTTTCAAGACTGAGGCCGTTGTGCCCCCCAAAAAACTTCCGGTCACCTCATTCACCAGTTCGTAACCTGTAAGGACGTAAACTGTAAGGACGTTTTCACGTTTTTTCAAGGGTAAGGAAAGTCTCTTATTAGTTTTTGAGATAAAAAGAACGTGCGTAATATACAAGACAATTTCATGTAGTTTTTATGTAGCTCAAAGGAACATTTATTTGAATATATTTCGCCAAATAAGGGAAAAGAAGTGTAGAAAATAAGCGGATTATTTTCTACCACTCTTCTTGCCCCCCGATGCTATTCAGGCACATCGGTGGATGAACCCGGATGTCATCAAGGGTCTGTAACTGCAAACGTGCGACCGGCATAGAGTTTCCCAATATACACCAGAGGGAACTTTGGCGCTAGTGTCTATGGGAGCTGCAATGCACAGCGCTTCAGCGAGCATGGGAATGATGGGTAGTGCACACATTTGTCTAAACTTCGTACTTCTGGCCTGCTCTTGGCTCCGTGTGTGTTCGTGTGGCTTGAAGCTGTTTTCTCACGAAACAAAAATCGGGAAATGTTCAGCGATTGCGCTTCACCACCCAATTTTTTTTCGAATTACCTTTCCAAATCGGGTCACGAAGTTCAAAAGGGTTGAATCTTTCTTTCAAAACAAAATCGAAACACAGCAATAAACGAAGCCGCAAGTACGATTCGCCACCCGCAAGTACGAAGACTAGGCAAATGTGTGTACTATATCATTCCCATGGTCGCTGTACGATCGCAGCGCCAGAGTAGTTAATTTCGAGAAACTCTATGGCGACCGGGGCGCGAGTGAGTCGCGCGCGGAGTGCCGCATGTGGGCCAAGCCGGGCCAAGCCAAGCCAAGCTGAGCCGCACGCAATGTGCCTCTTGGGCAACGTCAAGCCGCCAAGACGCGACCGCGTTACCAAATCGCGCGCCGTGAATTTCGCCGGATTAAGCGAAAAAAAAAAAGATAGAACAGATAAGCGTGGGGGGGGGGGGGGCGTTAACGCAGCCGTTTCCCAAACCCCAATCCGCGTTCACGACTCGTGTCGGCTGTTGAGTCCGAAAAGGGGTCGCACGCGACGCGAAGGCACGCGTCCGATCCACGTGTGTTTCCCAAGTTTTTGTGAAAGTAGACTGCGCAAGTGAATGCACACGTGGCACACTTTCGAATCCCTAACCGCGAGGTGGCGCGAGAGCATAACTCAGGCCGTCTTTGTTGCAGCTTGTTTCTTTATTTATTTGTAAATTACCTATAACACACGTAGACTGAAAATATATTAACCACAGAGCATCGCTAAACATTTGTGTACATGTAGGTAAACGTCCCGCGCTATAACTATAGCACAATTCTCGACAACGTTTTATTGGTAACTCTTGTCAACTTTGTTGTTATAAGACACTCTCTTAACAGTAACTTCAGCATTCCTGCAATGTACGGCTAGACCAAAGAAATGAGAGCTGTACGCACGAGTAGTTTGTCAAATACCGCGTCCGCAACATATATGCATGCGTATTCTGCCCTTATTTGTTCTCGTGCCTGGCTAATGGCGCTGCATTTCTCCTTCATCTCTTTCTCTCTCTCTCTCTCGTGAAACGGGCCCGTACGCGCAAGGCGGAAACAATCCTTTATGTGTATAACGTTTTTATCATTATACTTCATTATTATTATTATTATTATTTATTATTATTATTATTATATTATTATTATTATTATTATATTATTATTATTATTATTATCTAGAATTACCCGTGCCATGACAGAGGTCTCGTAAATGTTACCAGACAGTTCAATTAAATTGACAAAATCCTGGGGCTTTGAGTGTCGTAAGTACGATAAAACTATGATTTACGCCTTGAGGGAAGAAGGGGCTCCGGGTCTTTCTGACGTGCATTGAATCCACAGAGGTGAATGAGAGTTCATGCGCATTTCGTCCCCAAGAGTTTCTGGAGAATAAGCAGTACGAAAGCGCGCGCGCACGCGCGCGCACACACACGCACACACCCACACACCCACACACACACACACACACACACACACACACACACACACACACACACACACACACACACACACACACGCACACACACGCACACACACACACACACACACACAGTTGATACGTGCATGAGGAACTTACAGCGTATATACTGTAGGTTCCCTTGCTTTCGAAACTCTACACACAAAATGATTGCAACCACAGTTGCAGACGTTGCGGAAACTTGACACGGGCATACGCTTTCTTCATCTGTCATGCGATTATTTACGCAATAGATTTCAGTAACACCGTGCACTGTATACTTTCGAGCGCGACGTCAGCAACAACCTCAAAACTTCTCAAACACAGCACATCACACTGCCAGGTTTATAAACTGAGGTCGAAGTTGCTCCTTTATCGTACACCCGAACGCGCGTGCGAAGGCAAACCGCGCAGTCGCGCGCGGTGCGAAGTTTTCGGCGGCGGCGCATAAAAAGAAAAAAATGGCGGGGAAAGAAACGTGATCGATCAATTGACGGTTTGCTCCCAATGACACCCGCACGAAATGTGCAGCGAGAGAAAGAATGGCGAACGGCGGCAGCCAGCGGAAGCGATGCACGCCAGGTATCTTTTTCTCGCGTCGTTTCTCATAGTGGGCACCCCATGTGCGTTGCTTCTGACGCGTGCGTGCGTGTGTGTGCAGAGCCGTCGCGTGGGGGGCAGCTTGGAGAGAAATCGCGCAAGCACCGCGACCTCGAACGTTACGTGCAGCGGCGCAGGCACGATTACGACGATGACGCGAACACGATGTTGCAGCCCTGTCTGCGTATACACTTGTGTTGTTTAGCCCCTATACGTAATCGGGTCAGCAGGGCTCACTGGGATTTCGCCGACCAAGCGTACGATCAAAGAGTTTGGCACACAGAAGCATCGAACACCAAAACTCTTTGTGTTTGACCAACACAGAAGTCCCCGCCACCATAGAGTTTCCCAAAATTAACTATAGAGGGCACTCTGGCGCTACAATCATTCAGCGACCATGGGAATGATGGGTAGTCCACACATTTGCCTACAGTCTTCGTACTTGCGGACGGCGAATCGTACTTGCGGCTTCGTCTATCGCTGTGTTGCGGTTTTGTTTTGAGAGAAAGATTTGACCCTTTTGAACTTCACGACCCGATTACGAAAGGTATAAGTCTGAAAAAATAAGATGCTGAAGCGCAACCGCTGAACATTTGCTAATATTTATTTCGTGAAAAAACAACTTCAAGCCACACGAACACACACGGAGCCAGAAGCAGGCCACAAGTACGAATATTAGACAAATGTGTGTACTACCCATCATTCCCATGCTCGCTGAAGCGCCGTGTGTTGCAGCTCCCATAGACACCAGCGCCAGAGTTCCCTCTAGTGTATATTAAGAAACTATATGCCCGCCACGACCGGCTAAAAAAGATGCAAATACGATTCCTTCACCGTGAGAATTTGAACATCGTGGGTCGCGCTTGGGTTCGTATATGCGCGCGTGGTCGCGGGATCGCATCCCGGCCGAGGCAGTTCTCCTTAGTCGAAATGCCATATGTATAGATGGAGGCGAAATGCTAGATGTACTTAGATTTAGGTGCACGTTAAGGAACACCAGACGATCAAAACCTCCGGAGCCATCCAGAGCTATGGCGTCCCCTCACAGTCATATTGCGGTTTTGGAATGTCAAAACCCCAGCAATTAATATAACCTAACAATGGTAGTTGATCCCGTATACGCATAAGCATATATGTGACACAGCTGAAAGCTTGAACAAACTTTGTGCATGGTTCCGTTTCTTCGGTGTTGTATCCGCGACCCCGTGAGACTTCCAAACGTCCCATCTGCAGCTACAGATCATTTGCATAATCCAACGAGTATGAAGCAACGCGTCCTAAAGCGAAACACGTATCCGTACAACATACGTATATACAACGACTCGAGCTCAATAGGCCGGTCACTGAGCCTCCTCTGAGAAAAACGCGATAGATTTCAATGCCGTTCTCAGCCGCCGCCCCTTCTTCCTTTGTTTTCCCCGCGAGCACGCGCACAGACAGCGTCCAAAGGGTCATCGTCAACGTTTCCACGCACATATACATACTACATGCGCACTCGGCACCGGCCCCTCGAGTAGCATCTCTTGTCCGGTGTCCTACTAACCTCGGCCGGCTTATACACGTATCTAAACGGCACAACAGCGCACTGAAAAAGCACAGCGAGCACGCTCGATCCCATGAGGGGTTCGTCGCTGCTGATGGCCATTATGGTGCCGAGAGAGAGAAAGAGGGAGGCAGGGAGGACACTCTGCCAAGCATCCATGGCGCTTTCAAACTGGACGTATAGGATCTTGTGTGTGCGTGTTTGAAGGCAAAGGTGTGTGAAAGAAGGGGCCGCGTTACATGCATTCAGCTCTTTCATACGTACACCCAAGCCGGTGCTATATATATGCCGACCTCTTGGTTGTGCCTCCAGCACCTCCTTCGCTCCTCTCGGCCAGCGCACAGTAAAGGCGCGCACGCCCAAATCCTGTCCCGGCTATGCCCCTAGTTCGGCAACTCGCGGCTGACCAGCCACGGGCATTCTCCCGGAGGTGCCTCGCTAAAATGAAAGCGTCACAGCCTCGGCCAGAAATGAGTGGCACTCGGCACGAACACGGGCGAAAGTGATCGCTCGATATGCGAGCACTATAGGAGCAGCTGTATCGATACGTATCGGGCACAATAGCGGCTGCACTAGATAATTGCGTACGCTCACAGTGCACTTGAGTCGCGCCTACTGTGGCACCATAGGCGATACTGAAGGCGAAAGCCTTATATGCCTCACAAAACCCGAAAAAGTGATCGCCGGCAGCGTCAACACGAACGGCTCAAACAGTATGACGTGATCTCACGTGACGCCATGACGACGTCATAACGGCGCGATGACTTTGAATTTTCGCACTTTCCTGAAGTCACTACGACATTACATAAGGTCACTTATACTGAAATATTGGCAGGATACAGAAAAAGGAAGCAAACAAGCGTAGACTGAAACTTGTATATATTCATACAAGACAATACTTATATACCAGGAAAACACAAAGGCAAAGGGAAATACGACCCTTCTGTATAAGGTGACGGCGTCTGATGACGCCATCACATGACATCATTGTAGAGTCTACGGCGGGCAAATCACTGACGAGCAACACCACTTTAGTTGCAAAGAGCTTCAGGCAGGGGGATGTCCTTCAGCCTTCGTTGCACCTGCCCTGTGCCTTTGCTCTTCTCTCCCTTTTTGAAATGCTCTTGCAGTGCTTCGAATGCATGGAAATGCGTTATAGCAAGCTTACTTCGAGAGATAACAATGACATACTGATACGCCTAGATTTGCAGTAGCAGACGCCCAGAGACGAGTGCGACACAAATCGGTTCTGAGCCCGAGACACTTCGGCCTCTTCTACATGGCTAGTAGCGTCCGCTAGTCGACACTGGCACCAACACCTACGCCACAATATTATGACACTGTCTCATACAGTGCTTGCTCCACGTATCGAGGACACATTGAACTAAATACGAAAAGAACATGAAATGATAACGGATCACTGCAGACGCCTCGTCGTTCCCAGCGGAACGGGACGGATATAACCGGAATGTATGGGACGTATACTCCTCCGACGTCGCACTGCGCTCGACGAGCGATTCTTCTTCGTTTGCGGCCCGACCGACCATCTCCGTTCTCCCTCTTCGTCTAGCATAGGACAAATAGAAGGAAGGACGAATAGGAGAAAAAAAGAAAAAAGGGGAGAAGATATATAAAGAGTCGCAAAACATCAACGTGTACAAGTAAATGCATGCGGCCGTGGACAGAAAAAAAAAAAAAAAAAGGTGTGTACGCGCGCAGTGGTGTCCCGTTTGCCGAAATGTCATTTCTTGCCGCGGCGGATGGCTTTGGGATCGTGTTTCCGAGGTCGCACACACATATACATATATACGCAACGTGTCTTGCACAGCGGGCAAACGCATGCGCAAGCAGCGAACGCCAATTCAGCTTAAAGACCACATACACATACACGTACGATGACGCAATTACGTGCACATCTGATCTGTCCGCAGTCAATGCTTTCTTGCATTTAGTTCCGATATGCCACAGCGACGAGCCAACGACGTGTACGATATAGCAGAAAAAGCAGGAACGCGCGAGGAAGCGCATTTACCATTATTGGGCGCGCTGTCGCGAGCGGCCCAGGAAAGGTGATCTGGCAGATGCTTTTTTACGACCGGAACACCGGCTGGACCACCGAGGGATATCGGTTGGCCCGATCCCGTCTCTCTCTCTCTTATGCCCGGTCTGACCAGTGTGCGAGTTGCGTGCAGCGGATTCGACGCACGCCGCGCATCACCCCGGCGGTATATACAGGCCACGTGAGGAGCTCTATATGCTGCCGTGGATGGTGCCGTCATCCGCGCCTGCCCTCTTCCTTACTTACGACAGATGTCCGTAAGTGGCCTCAAGGTTATCTGGACCCCATGAGCTCACGCATGGGCAATCTCGTGCACAGAAAGAAAGAAAGAAAGAAAGAAAGAAAGAAAGAAAGAAAGAACAGAAAGAGAGAAAGAAAGAACAGAAAGAGAGAAAGAAAGAAAGAGAGAAAGAAAGAAAGAAAGAAAGAAAGAAAGAAAGAAAGAAAGAAAGAAAGAAAGACGCGACATTGCTGATTCCAGCAATAGAAAAAAGATCAAATTAAGGCGTTGTTCAGTAACTATGAGCTTAGATATTCTTAACTTAATCGACGTCCTTCATCTCGAGCTATTTCATATCGCAATGAAGTAGACCAACATTGTAATATACTTGGTGGTTATTGCTGCAATGCTGTTTAGGCTAGCGATGATGAGAAGGAGAAAGGAAGATGACTCTATTTGTGACATCATACCGACTCGGGGGCATTTAATTACCAACAAACACTCCAAGATTTCAAAGTAGCGTAACAGGGAACGCCGTCAGCTTTTAAAAGCGTCCACCTCCGCTGTATTGGCGCACGCACATCAACCCAGCAGAACTCCACGACTTGCCCACGGCTTATACTCACACGTGGATCCTTCACGAGAGCATCTCTTTTCTTGAAGTTTAAAAAGAAAAAAAAGGCACAAAAGAAAGAGGACCAATGAAAGGAAAACAGAGGCAAACCTTTTTTTACTGGTCCTCTGCCTTATGCGCGGTTTTTATTTCAAGCACATATGTCTTATACCAACTTGCCCAAGCATCCGCTTTAGCTGTATAGTCTATTGCATAACTTCGGAAGGCGTTGGAGTACCCCATTTTAAACGTTGCAGCAATACTCGCAACGGGCATTCCAAGTTAGTGGCTGCACCGCGCAATACATGGCTCGAGCGCTACTTTGCAGCGGCAGATCGGAATAGGACGTTTACATCGCGCGGCCCGAACCGGGGCTGGCCCGACAGACTTTCCAGAATTACGTCGATGTCGCAACAAGAACTCGGCTTCGATTTCGCCTCGATGGCAAGTGACTCGCACGTTTCGGCTAGCCGTCCGTCCGGGCATGCTCGCAGAAAAGGGACAAAAGGCTCATCTTTCGTGGAAAAGAGGCGTAGTCGAGAAGGGCGCCCCGCGGGAAAATGTCCTCAGGAAGCCTCGAAAGTGGTGCGACGATCGAGGGAATCGGATTTATGAACGGGCCACTCGATACACGTAGCTTCCGAGAACATGCTGTTCTCTCTCTCTTGCTGTCTCGTTTCCAGAAATGTCATTATTCTCAGCAGGCTGGCACGAAAGAAGCGCAGGATCAGCTGCAGTGTGATAGATAGCACGTGTGACTATATAACGCCAGATGTGGTGGAAGTACACCAGCCGTGCGAGGGCGGATATGTAATTGGCGAAGCCGGGCGAGGGAGGGGTACAAACTCCTCCCAAAGTTTTTAATTCTCCACACATACGTACGAATACAAATATACAGAAATCGGTTAAACTATGGTTAAACGTACCGAAACATTCGTTACGCCCCCTCCATTTACACCCCCCTCTTCTGGAAAAACATTTCTGGCTACGCCTCTTGCATATATGTAAGCTGTACTCTCACAGCCACACTGTCAATCAGAATTCAATAATTTTTTTGTAATGGAATGGGGGGGGGGGGGGGGGGGGAGAGAAAGAGTCCAGCAAGCCACCTTACGAGTTGTCCAATCTCGAAGACCTCTCGAAGACCTCTCGATAGCTTTTTTTTTCTGCTTTGCCGATATTTTACAGCAACGCGGTAACGCAACCTTTACTGCACTGCAACTGCTTCACTCTGACGACTTTTACTACTTCCCGTATACGCTCCTCCCATAGGCTTCACTCTGTGTTGCAACAACACAGCAAAAAAAAAAAAAACCCTCTCACGAGTGAGCCGTGGACTCAACAGAATCGGGACCATCCGTCACACCGGATTCTCATTTGCGCACACACCGCAGTTTCAGCACGAACACGGCGACGTATAACCGAGCACTGCTAAAGCAGGGCGACAAGCCGACGTCACCAAGTTCTTTCAAAGCAGACCTGGCCGCCAAAGCGTATAAGGGCTAGCGGTGTATGTGCGTGGACGAGGAGCAGGTGGAAAGAGAGAGAAAGCGCACAATACAGGTCAGGCCGAAAGCTTACATAAAGCCTGAGCATGCGGCGGTGGGGGCCGGAGGACAGCGCCTGTCACCAAAGGAACGAGGACTCGCGACGGGAGCCTTTTAATTAAGGCTCGCCTAATGAAGCCCGCGACACCAGCTGCTGTGGCCGGTGAAGGGAGCATCTGAACGTGGAAGGGGGGGCGGTGAGGTTAGAGAGGTGTGTCTGTGTGTACGTATCAGCGTGAAAGAAAGGCGAACCAGCCGGAAGGCTCGCAGCGTCCTTTGGTTCTAAGAGAGCCGTCAGTTGTCCAGTGGAAAGCCGAAAGGGAAGCACGGCATAGACGCCGCCAAAGAATGCAATCACCACGAAGTTTCACATTTCCTCCTCGAAGACCCCCAAGCTGTTGCAAGACATGTTCGCACGGAGATATAGCCAACCTAAGAGCTCGTGAGCGCTTTTTTGTTTAATTATTTTTGGTAAGGCTTACAAGCACAGCCATGCGGAGATCAGAGCTTTGAGTGAGAGTGCTTAACTTGGTTGGTGATGAAATGCCCAAACGTGGCGAAGCGACGAAAAAGAGAATTGACGTCACAGAAAGAAAGAACCAAAGAGCTCTCACACACCAGCTGCTGTGGCCGCGGAATCCGTATTGTGCCCTGAAGGACGGGTGTCGTCAAGTGCAGAGCTCGAAAGAAGAAAAGGAATCGTCGAGGCCTCCGCAAAACTTACCTGACCTTGCAATGGCTTCTGTTACCAAGACTTCTATAAGAAACGACGAACGGATTAATACTTGAGTTAAGTTATAAAATTATGTGTGTGTGTGTGTGTGTGTGTGTGTGTGTGTGTGTGTGTGTGTGTGTGTGTGTGTGTGTGTGTGTGTGTGTGTGTGTGTGTGTGTGTGTGTGTGTCTGCGTGCGGATGTGTGTGTGTGTGTGTGTTTTGATCTATACGTTATATTTAACGTCCCAAAACCACCATATAATTATGAGAGACGCCGTAGTGGAGGCGGCTCCGAAAATTTTGACCACCTGGGGTTCCCTAACGTGCACCCCAATCTGGGCACACGGGGCTAGAGCCTTTTCTTCTGCATCGAAAATGCCGCCGCCGCAGCCGGTATTCACTCCCGCGACCTGCGGGTCAGCAGCCGAGTACCTTAGCCACTAGACCACCGCGGCAGGGCATAGTTTCCGAACAGTGAGACAACATTTTTCTACAAGTGTGTGTGTTTTGTGTGTGTGTGTTGACGAAAAGAAAAAAATATATACGATTTTTTTTAGTTTATAGTAATAGCTGTTGAGCAGCACGTAAGTGATGCTCGTTATACGGACGACAACGTATACGTAACCTGCAACTAGTCGTGATATTTTGACAAAGTTAGGCGATTGTAGAAACGTGCAGCGCGATAAACTAAACGAATGACCTACGTAATTCCTTTCGTTTTCGTCGCGTGACATACGCGTTTTTCATCGTTTTGCTTTTCCTGCAGCCTGGGCGGTATCGTATACACTTTCGCATCTTTGTACGAAAAAAAAAATGGCTTACTTCCGAAGGGTTCATTCACACTCGCGACTACCTTACCGTAATTACCAAGGTTATAGCACCTACTGCCAGCAACAGTATAACTCAGGGACTCGAGAAAAAATGCGCACTGGCCCGTCCCGGTACACGTGCAATTACGTCTCCCATGGAGGCTGTATACAGGCTTCCCTGCGTTACTGCACACGAACCTCTGCAGCAGCGCGCATTAGAAAGTTGTTCAGTACGCAAAACAAGAGAAGAAAAAAAAAACGAGAAGAAATGGCGAGTCAATACAGCAAAAAAAAAAAAGGAAGGAAAAAAGAATGAGTGGAGGAAAGTGTAGATGACCTTGATGGGGCGCCGTTAGCTACATCGATAATTAGCAGGTACACGAAGGAAAACGCAAGGCAAGACACACACCCGAGGACGCCAGCCATTACGCAGGCGTGAGAGAAATAAAGAAAAAGAAGAGCTCTTCGCCAAGGCTTCCTGGATGAGCCAAAGCGATCACTTGCGCGATGAAATTCGCGATGGTACATTTAACCGAAGATTGTTAAGGCGTAACGCGTTAAAATGCCTCATAAATTGCGAAAAGCGACCGTCGTCAGCGTCCCGCGTCGGCGGCGACATCACGAGTGACGCAGAAATATACTATCGCGTCACTACGTCACTATATGACGTTGTGGCGTCACATATCAAGACTGTTACGTCGGCATGACATGACATGACGCGACGTCACATTATCACGCCATCACAGAACATCGTCGCTTTGTCAAAGATGGGCCGATCTCGGAGGCAATGCAACACTAGGTGAAGAGTAGAAAGCTGGCAATGCCTCCGATAGGCGCCATAGTTACTACGTCATAGACGCCATAGAGCTCCGAAACTGGTGACGTCATCATCCCGGCGTCATCAGTTAACGTCTTCCCTTGGTCATACGTGGGAAATTCGCGAAGGAATAGGAGAAAGAGAAAAGGCAGAAAACTTCAACGAGTTTCGAACGTCGGTATGCTATACCCTACACAGATGAAAGGGATGGGGAGATCGGAAGTTCCGGAGGAAGTGCCGTGGCAGCGAAACACCGAGGTTCCCCACCACGATCTCGGAGGCCACGCCTTATGTTTAGTACTGCACGCAACTTGGTCGTCGCACGAGGTATGCGACAAAGTGACACCACAGACAGCGAAAAGTGTGTCGCGCGAAGTCAAATAAACTCCGAAAGATATCTGCCGAGGAAATATTGTCCAATTTCGCGCACAGAGAACTCCAACGCTGCAGCGGACTGAGGAAAGGTTCCTATACGGAACGAAATTTGTCAATGCCGGAGTCTTCCAATCTGCTAATGGACGAGACGGGCTCGGAGAAGCTCGGCTTTGAAGTCTGGCATTCGTGCCTTGGGTAATTCATTCGAACGTGAATTCTCATTCAAGGTGTATGCAAGTTTCTTTGACGGTCTCCGTTATAAAGCTCCCTTTGCGAGTCAGTGTTTGAGACAGCGCAATATTCATAGGCCCGACGTCGCAGGGAAGTGAATTACAATACGTATACCTCTGCTGAGAACAGAACGAGAATGATGAAACGTACGGTGCGAGGCACATGTAACTCGTGTAAATTTATTAGTTCTCTGGAAACCTTCCTGAAAATTACGTAGTACCCGGGTCGTTTGGAGTCTTCATAAGGCCGATGCCTAGTTATAATTACGACTTATTCGACTAAGTAGTGATATTCAGCAAAATTGGGTCGTAATGCGTGTGTCTTAACTCCCGAACTTGCGGTAAAGCTATACGCGTTGGAAGGCACATTCGTGTCAGGCATATAGCGTGATAGACTGTTACTAAGTCAATGTACAGGAAGCAAGGTGAATTTTAATACAGCATGCTTGCTGTCATTCCATGAAAAATTTTAAAAAAATCGCCTGATATTGGTGACATTCCATAAAAGTGAACAATGTACTGTGTAAGAAAGAAAATGAAAGGAGCATCTCTCCAAAATCTTCCAGCGCGAAATGTTGAACAAGGAAGACAAATACGTGTACGCTATTCAAGAGGTCAGCTTCTAACATCACACGGCTCAATCAATCAGCCCTACACACCAGAAAAAAAAAAATAATGCCAGGCCTGCGCGGAGCGCCCAGCACTGTCACAGCGAACGCTGGAAGAGTGGTTTTGTTTTTGTTTTTTGTTTTTCAACACGTTTTCGGTAGCTGCTGGGTACACTTGCAAACTACCCACTACGTCATATTAACCATTGTGTAGTAGGCAGGCATTCACCGTGCCATCCTTCGTCCTTCTTCGGAGAAGCGTGCACTACCTGCTGCAAACTTCCAAGGAACTTGTACATTTGTGTGCGTGTGTGTGTGCGTGCTGCGGCTGACGACGATGAAGAATCATTCCAGGAGCTTTTGTAATGCTCACAATCTCTAACAGTGGGCATGCGCCACAGTTAACAGGTGAGCAACATCAAGCTCTTGCGTTGGCTTTTGTAAAGGGTTAGAGCATTCGCCAGACCAACTCGTCGCGCGATTCGCATTGTGCGACACCTGGTTGTTCGTTTGCAATTCTAAAACGCTTTATTACTCATATTAACGCCATTCCTTTTCCGACATCAAGCCTGTCTAAGGCCAGTTTGCAAAGGAGTTCCAAGCACCGACATGGTTCAGTGTCATTCTGCTTCTGGTCACCGACGCGTGCGGACGCAGGATGGCAGGCTCCTCAAGAGCTGTTACAGCGGCCGACGCTAGCCGCGGTTTCTCGTGCACATCGCTTCCCAAGGACTACCGTTTAATTCTGCCACCACTGCCCACAGGAGAAGGACTCAGACGCACGTTGGTTCTGCACTGCGACATCGCAGCGCGTCCGTACGGGATTAACGACTTCCGAAAGCCGCTCAAGGAACTAGGCATCATTCAAGAGGTAAGCGGCATAGGAGCGTATCAGATGTCGCACGTCTGGCTTCTTAACATGAAGACAGATGAAGCCAAGAAGATAGTTCTGGACGCTGGCCTACTCTCCGTGAAAGACCGGCCCTGCGTCGTCGTCGACCCAGAAAGGCAAGAGGTGCGTCTCAAGTTGCATTGGGTAGCCTTTGACGTCAACGCAGAGACTGTACGGCGTGCTTTTCGGGAGTACGGTGAAGTGAAAGAAGTTATCAGCGACAAGTGGAGAGACGAAGACTTCGAAGGAGTTGAGTCAACCACAAGATTCGTTCGGCTACTACTCAAAGAAGGCGTTACTACGGATCGCATACCCCACCAGATGCGTCTCGGAAGCGGCATGGCACTGGTGGTCGTGCCAGGAAGAGCACCGCTGTGCCTGCGTTGCCGGAACACGGGACACATTCGTCGCGACTGCAGGGTGCCAAGGTGCGCTGGTTGTCGCGCTTTTGGGCATGAGCAGGCGGACTGTACTCGTTCCTATGCCAGTGCAGCAAGTCGAGCAACAAATGCCGACCACAGTGAATTGCTCATGGATGAAGAGGAAGCAGAGAGGGCCGCGGCGTCGAAGGCAGGAGAGGAGGCGTCTCATGCAGTGGCGACCAGCGAGGAAAAGACGGAGACACCTAAGCAAGACGCAGGCACAGATGAAAATACGGTTGTGGGCACTCCAACGCCACGGCGTTCGACTCAAATGGAAACCCAGCACAAGGCTGAACCAGTCATCGGGTCCGACGCTACTTCGGACATGGATACAGTTGAAGCTACGCCAGTAAAGCGCCGCCTGAATGAGGGAGACGCGGCGTCCCAGCAGCGTCTGACCCAGGAAGATCAAGGGCAGTGGCGAGTGGCTGGCTCCAAAAAGTCTCGGGGTGCTGGCCGCCTGCGTTCGTCGTCGCTTTCACGCGGCGGCGACGGGACGACGCCGTGAGCGTCGGCCGGACAGTTGTTTAGGTGTTGGTAAGGTAAGCGTCTTTCGCTCGGCTTTCTCTCATCCCGATGGCGACGATTAGATTGGCGACGCTAAATGTACGTGGGCTTTCTGCCAAACGGCGGCAAAACCAGCTTTACCGCCTGATTATAGAACAAGATCTGGACATCGTCGCTGTACAGGAAACTAAAGTAGAGAGTGAAGAGCACGCTGAGCGAATGGTGCAGCCTTTCACGAG
Organism: Rhipicephalus microplus; assembly: GCF_013339725.1. Classification (NCBI taxonomy): domain Eukaryota; kingdom Metazoa; phylum Arthropoda; class Arachnida; order Ixodida; family Ixodidae; genus Rhipicephalus; species Rhipicephalus microplus. The sequence continues at coordinate 127,417,341 of NC_051171.1, read as the reverse complement.
AGTGTTTGATGTGTGCGTTTGTCACGCGGTAGGTGCGTCTGCAGGTTGCCTCTTGTTAATTCGGCAGAGCCTAAATGCGAAAGTGGAGTCTGTAACTACCTGCGAGGCGGGTCGTTTTATTATATGTGATTTATCCCTACCAAGAGAAAAATGGAGAGTAATCTGTGTGTACGCACCCACTGTGATTCAAGATCGAAAGGAGTTTTTTGAAAAACTTGATGTGTATTTAAAATGTGAACGTAAACTAATTTTGGCTGGGGATTTCAACTGCGTTTGTTCGAGTATAGATAAATCAAGTTCCAGGTCATACAGAGATTCAAGCACTGCCGTTCTAATTGATATGGTGGCGAAAGCTCAGCTAGAGGACGTGGGTGAATGTCTTTGCAGTGGAAAAGTGGTTATGTTTACCCACCTTCAGCGTTCAAGCCATGCTAGACTTGACAGAGTATATGTGTCTTCCGAAATCATTCCTTCGTGCCATGATTACAGAGTTACACCTGTTACGTTTAGTGATCATTGTTTGGTTTCATTCTCAATGGGTAAACATAAAAGGAATAACAAACATTTCTCTTGGGACCTCTGGAAATTTAATGTAAAGCTACTAAAGGATGAAGAGTTTAATCGGATTTTTCTAGAGGGCATAGAAGACTTAGCAAATAGAACACTTGAATCCTGGGGACATAAGTGGGAAATATTTAAACAGACCATTAAACTGAAAGCACTTGAGAAAGCCAGTATCCTGAGACATGCTGAAAAAGAACTTGAAGTGCGTTTTCGTGAAAACTTGCAACAGTTAGTAGCGGATGAATGTACTCAGGCCGGAACATTTTCAGAGGAGATAAACATAACTAAACAGAAGCTAGAGTTGATAGACCAAGAACGTTATCGTGGAGCATTGATTCGAGCTCGAGCAGAAAACTTGGTAGCGGGAGAAATGCCAACAAAACGAGCTCTTGGAGCTGAGAAGAGACATGCCTGTAAGAATGAAATAAGAGAAATAGAATATAAAGGAACAAGGTGCCATACGAAAGAAGCAATAGCCGGTGCTTTTTTCGAATATTACAAAGAGTTATTCACACCAACCAGTGTACACGCAGAACGTTTTAATAGCGATTTCATTTCATTAATGCCAAGACTTGATGACGAAAGAAAGAAAATTTTAGAATTGCCTATAACAGAGCGAGAAGTTGAAAAAGCAATTGATAAGTTAAACAATGGTAAGTCTCCAGGACCAGATGGCCTTAGTGCTGCAGTGTACAAGGAATTCAAACACGTAGTTTCACCTATTTTGAAAGAGGTATTTAACGAGGCTTTTAAGTGTAAACAACTTCCACCATCGTTTTTGTCAGCCCACACGGTCTTAATACCTAAAACAGAAGATCCCGCGAAGTTAAGAAGTGTTACTGCTTATAGACCAATTAGCCTAACTAATGTTGACTATAAAATATTGATGAAAATATTGGCCAGAAGACTCCAGACAGTTATGACAAAACTGATTGGGCCCCACCAAACTTGTGGCATAAAGGGAAGGAAAATAATGACCAACATAAACATAGCGCGATCAATCCTAGAAAGTTGTGACGTTATGCATCTCAATGTTGCCATGGTTCAAATTGACCTCGAAAAGGCATTTGATCGCGTGCCGCACGACGTGCTCCTTTCATTACTTGAGCACATTAACGTAGGGAGTTTGATTAGCGAAGGAGTGCGCATGGCTTACACTGGATGCACGACGAGATTGGTATTAAATAAAACTGCGGGTGAGCGTATACCTGTGCTGCGGTCAGTAAGACAGGGGTGTCCACTATCGCCCCTGCTTTTTGCTATTTTCATTGAACCTTTCTGCTTAAGTGTAATTAATAACCCTGCAATAAGCGGCTTTAAACTGCATGAAGCTGAGGTTAGCCTCCTCGCATACGCAGACGACATTGCAGTTTTCTGTACAAACTATGAAAGCATAATGCACGCTTTAAATGCCGTGAAAACTTTTTGCCAGGCGAGTGGTAGTGCCGTGAACTGGGATAAGTGCCTTGGCTTTTGGCATGGGGAATGGGACGTCACGCCAAGAGTATTTCTAAACATTAAATGGCAGGAAACACCAGTGAAGTATTTAGGAGTGCCGCTGGAGTTCTATCATGACAGTGAACCGTGTTGGAAAAAAGAAACACAGGCATTGCGCAATGATGTAGAAAAATGGAAAGGTTGGGGTATTTCGATATTCGCACGGGCCACAACATGCAACTTGTTTCTGGTGAGCAAGCTGTGGTACGTAATGCAGGTTTTGCACTGCAGTAGAATAAGTGTACAGAAAATACACAGAGTATTTGCAATTTTCATATGGAGCTCTGTATGGGAAAGATCAAGCCGCACAAACCTTTTCAGAAAAGTTAGAGATGGTGGACTCGGATTAGTTCATTTGTACATAAGACAACTTGTCAATCGTTTCCTTTTTCTGCGTGATGTGGATGACCCCTTTTTGAGAACTGTTATACAACTAAGGTTATCTAGAGTGCTGCCGGGATTTCTCGTATCATCATCAAATATGCAAGGACCAATACAAGGGTATTTAAAAGAAGTTGTTTCGTCTTTCCGTTTTTTGTCAGTAAGATTTTCGTTAGAGTATCTGGCTGAAGTACCGCGTAAAAAATTGTATAGAGACCTTGTCGATGTTTTACTGCCTGTTCCATTGTACCGTCAGCTATATTGTGCAGGCCCAGGACAGGATGTTCTGAAACGTGTTAAAAGAATGCTTGTAGCACCAGGGGTCAAAACTTTTTCTTTAAATTACATACTGGTACCTTACCAGTTAAAACGTGGTTGCAGGATAAGGGAATATTCGTGCCATGGAGCACAAATTGCCACTTGTGTAATAAACCGGAAACAATTGAACACGTGTTTATAGATTGCTGGAGCGGGGTCTTTTTCTGGGATATACTGCAAAGAACCTTGAAAAAAGAATTACCGTTAAGTCCACATGGCATCCGTTTTCTTTCGGTTAAAAACGAGGCAGGTGTACCTTATGATCTTATCATGCTTCTGGGCCTGCACAGTATATGGAAAACCCGATGTGCCTTTGAAAACGCGGATGTAGAAGTGCTAGCTGTGCGCCAATATTTTTGCAAATCTGTGTGCCATTTTCTTGAAATGCTGAAAAGCCAAGAGGATGTGCCAGACTGGATTGGGTGCATTGAGCGATTGTTACGAATGCCCAAGTATTGATTCAGCCAAGAGCTGACGGTACCTCAATGAACTCTGTGGGTGTATTTTGTGACGCACTTGAATATGGACCCATATGTAAATATGTAAAATGTGAACAGTCATGATTTGCAAGGCAATAAAGAAAAAAAAAACCGACATGGTTCAGTGGTAGAACACTGAGCTGACACGCAGGGGACCCGGGTTCGAATGCCATTGTGTCCTTGGTGTTTTTTTTTTCATTTGCTGAGTGGCGACAGTGGTTACAGACACCGGCAGCGGCGGACAACTACGGCGCGCATACGACACGTGTTGTGATTTCACAACAGCTCTCAATGTGAAACATAGCCGCGTCGCCGACTTTTACAGTGAGGTTCTAAAAGAGGGATGACCCTCTCGACAAAGCAAACGGTCGCGAGGGCTAGGACCTTGAAGTCTTTTTAGGGGACGCTCTCACCATTTCTCAGAATCCCTCTCTCTCTCTATTTCTCTCTCTCTCTCTCTCTCTCTCTCTAAGCAGTAATCACACGCTTCTCGTCTCTATTTCCCACTCAAAAGAGAGAGAGGGAGAGAGAGAAAGCATGAAGCCATGCAGACCGGACAACAATCGGGCGGGGGACAACGGAAGGCAACCCAACAAGATGCAGAGCGCGCAATACAAACACACCAGCGGGCACGCAAGAGCGTGCGTGCGTGTAAGTGTGTGTCCGCATGCGCGCGTGTAGTGAGCGAGCACACAATCGGCTGCGACGATCCGCGTCACCCGAGAGTGGTGCATACAAACGGCGACAGCCAGTGCCACTCACAGAAAAGAAAAGGTAGACAAGGGGCGGAGGGGGAGGGCAGTGAGTGGACACGGAAGGAAGTCGCGCAGCCCAACCTGCCGTCCATCTCATTCGTGCACCAGGCGAGATGGGAGACGCGCTGCAGAGTTACGACGGTAGGAGGAGGAGGAGGAGGAGAATGCAAAGAAGAAGAGGACGCGGGGCTTTGGCTTGCGAGCAGGAGGAAGCAGAAGGCTCCTCTCGTCGCGTATAGTGCGCCGGTGCTGCGCTTCGGAAACCATTTGCTTCGCTGCCGGCCCGCAGCTCAGAAAGGAACAATGAAAGGACGACTCTTCGCCGTCGGGGATTCCAAAGACGGTAATGGCTCCGCGAGGAGCACAACACCGAAGAGAGGGTGAGATGTTCCGCGTTTAAAAGCGGGGGGCCACCGCTCTCGCACACACATCTACAGAAAGAGAGAGGAGCATACACCTTCGGGGTAGGCACGTACGGCTATGTATCTGCCAGCGAATGCGCATCGTGCAATGTGAGACGAAGGCACATCTCTCTATGAAAGCCATATGGTATAATACACGCAGGCTTCCAGAATAGAACGTCGAGGTCCACGCGCGTATTGGCGGCGTCGTACCTGCGATCCCCGTGGCACGCCGTTAGCTGTCCGCGAATTCGTGTGCAGGGTCGGGTGGGCAGTGTGTATGCGCGGCGTATTATGTCGTACCACTATACGGGTAGGAAGGCGAGGATATGAGCGGGACATTATATGGACGGCCCCAATGGAAGGTGCGCTATAAATGGATTCGTGATGCCGACTCTGTTTACATCGTGGCCCAGCCCCGAACGAGTGTGTGTAGACGTTCGCAAGCATTGCTGGAACGAGAAGGGAAAAAAAAAAAAGAAACCGGATGCACGGGAGCTGCAGCGTCGCCGGCCCGGGCAGATATATGGATGACACGCAGCCAAACAACGGACTGCAACAATCGGACAATATGACAACAATAACAATATGACAACAATATGAGATATAGGCGAGGTAACGTATATATAAAGCTCGCCGAGCAATGAAGCTCGGCGGAACGACGGGGCATCGCGATGTTGCGCCTGGATTCGGTGCCTCTTCCGAGACGCACAAGAAAGAATGGCGGACGTGCTTTCCGGAAGGCACGACCGTGTTTGGTCAATGGCCGCATCCCATTCTTCACTACCCTTCCATGATGATAACGATCGGCAAGACAGCGGGCGTAGAAGGCAAGCGCGGCATTCAAGCCGAAAGAGTAAAATGTGGAACCATCCGTAGGGCACGTGTGTATGACTGTATGGCACGCGGTGAACGTCGCGGAAGTGCAACTGGCTCGAAAACAAGACATTGCCGGTGTTTTTTCCGCACGATGCCTTGGGAATGAAAATGGATGGTCGGAGTCAGCTAGAAGACACAGCGTAATGCCATATGTGCCAGCTGTGGGATACATAGACTGCGAACAGAACGGTAGTTATAGCGCGAGAACAAAACGACGACACAGAGACAAGAAGGAGGCGAAAGACACAGTCTCTGTGTCGTCGCTTTGTTCTCGCGCTATAACTATCGTCATGCCATACCAACTAGCCCAAGCTGCTGCACTTCTAAATGCGAACAGAAACTCGGAATACTGCGCGACCATGTGACGAATAGCACGACTTCGCTTTCCTGCGAGAAGAAGCAATTTGAGGTTGTGGTGCGACGGACCAACAGCGGCTATACGACAAAAACTTCGGCGTCAGCGGGCGACACGTGCACCGAGTTCGAAAGAAATAAGAAATAAACGGCGTACTGCGGGAAAGACGCCACTCTTAAGACATGCTGGTGACAAAAGTTGCGTGGACACACCCCGACCACGTGTTCCCACTCTTTCTCCTGCGTTATCACGTCCTTTCACTTGAGCATCTTCCCAGACAACGAAGCAAAATAAAGAGAGGAAAAGGCACACAAAAAATGCGAAGCGGGTACGGAAAGAACGGCCGACTCGTCGTACATACACGGCACGTTACGTTTACACGGATCAGTTCCGGCGCCCCACGTCGCGACCTCTTGGCGAGAGTGCGGCACTTGGCGCGCGCGAGTAGGCCCCGAAGCACCACTCGACCTAACGACGACGTTTCGGCGAGAAACAAAGATGCCTTCTTCCTTTCCTCATGAACCACTAACAACAACAACAACAACAAAGAGGAAAGCCACCTCGCTCGGACGCGAATCCACGAGAGAGGCAGCAAGCAAGCACGCGTGGCTATATAGGCACCTCAGCGTGGCTGTTGCGAGAGGCGCGGACATGGCGCGCGTAGCGAGAGAAGAAAGAGAGCCGCCGCATTCCGGCGCCTCGAACGACTCGCGTGCGAGACGGGACCCGGCCGTTTCTGAATGCCGGAGGGCGATCAACGGGGAGAGATGATCCCGCGTAATCGAAGCCAATTACACCTCCTTTACATCCTCGCTCTCTCCACTTCCCGCGGGGAAAGCGACGGGTACCGTGTGGCAGCGCGCCATCTTTCATTCGCCATTCAGCGCCTAGACGATGATCATGGATTATAGTATGATGATGATGGCGCGGACGGAAAAGAAAAAAGACGATGACGATGAGAATATTCGTAACAGTTGGCATCTCTGCAATCCACGTGCAGTGGTCGCGGTTTGAAACTCGGCATCGTTTTCGTTTTTATGTACAACTCGGTATAACTGATGTGGGCAAATGCTCGCGATAACGGCGTTCTGCCGCTGCGAAACGGCCCGCTAAATGTAATGCTGTCTCTGATGCAAGCGTTCGAGCCAAAACTATATAGGTCGATATTACGCGACCCGTCGACGCTCGAAACAAATTTACGATGACTGTCTAACCCTAAAGTTTCGCGTTTCAATTCGCGAGTAGTAAACGTCTTGCCAGAAGAGGAAGCCTCGTGCCGTACGTGTTTCTCCCTTTTCGCCTCATTCTGCTTCTCTCATCACTCACTCTCCCTCTCTCGTTCGCGTTATTTGTATATGTCTCGAACGGCTGCGAGAGGTATACTCGAAGGCACGCACGCTTCTTTCGACAGCCACGGATCCCCACAACGCCCCACCCTCGAGCCTCAACGCCGCAAAAGTTGCGAAGCAACGCGCCCTCACACAAACCTGCCGTTGCACCTGCCGGCCCCCGGCCGCACGAACAGCAATCTGCACTAGAACACTACCCTCCTCCTTTTTTACCCTCCGCGGACCATCCTATCCAGCCCCTCCATGCACGCGGGGCCAGGAAGACCTGACCCCGAGAGAAACTTTCGCTCGCATTCCAAGAAGACGCGCGCACGCGAGCAACTCCCCTGCAAGACCGCCGCCCGAGTTCGCTTTGTGCAGCCGGCAGATCCGGAATCCCGATCAGACCCGAAGCGGGGCAGTTCGGGCTAGTTGTTATGACGGGACGATAGTTATAGCGCGAGCACAGAACGACGACAAAGAGACAAGAAGGACACGAGCGGAGTTGGAAGTTAGCGCACGTGTCCTTCTTGGGGCACTGCGCCGCGCTCCCGACCAGGTTGCAGAAATTAGGTGCCTTTTCTCATCTTCTAACCACTACCACCACCTTCTTGTCTCTGTGTCGTCGTTCTGTTCTCGCGCTATTATAACTATCGTCATGTTACTCCTAAGCACTGCAAACGAGTGAGACCGCTCATACGGGACCGATGCGCGTAGCTATAGAACAGTTCACGCAATCGTTGATTAACTGTGACATTCAAAACTTTCCAAACAAAAAAGTGGGTTTATTTTCCGGTGTTTCAGAATCCCCAGAATGTCTTCTTCAGAGGGAGTGTCAGCAGCTCTCTTAACTTTTTAAGCCTTCTTTAGCATTTAATCTTTAACAGGCAACTCCGTCAAAATTCCTATAGCTTTGAATAGACGACTAAACACTACGTCGGCGTTCCCTGTCATAATGTTCGAGACTGTACGTGAGAAACGGATGTGAGCGACGTCGCGTTCATATTCACTGGTTTCATCTTGTTTGAGATCTGTTCATCATCATCCTGTTTTCGATTCTGTTGCTCGACGAGACATTCCAACCAGGCCAATCGAACGCGCCTGTTACAATCCTCCGTTCCGTGACACTGTAAACGGCAACTGGAAACCAACGGACAGCTCAAGCGTGCAATATCCCGACCATAATTTTACACAGAAAGGAGTCTTCGATAGAGTGACAAAATCGGAAAAATAAAGCACGCAGAGCGGTCTGTAGTTTGATACCTTGGCGCAAGGTGGCATGGAGATTCTCACTAGAAACGAGTTCCTGAGAAATTGATGGATATGAAGCTATAAGAACCAGACTTTGTCGCCCTTCCGTCAACGGTGCCACCGGTGTATGCAATCATAACCATCACGGCTTAAAAAATCAAACGGCGCCTGGTGTTCTTTTTCTTAATTTATTAAACTGGTTTTTAGGCCCCACAATCTGTCATCGTTCGTGCCGTCCAAAATAAGGCAGACAGAAAGCGAAAAAGAAATAAGCCGTGCTCATGCGCCCACGCTCCGTTTAACACGACGACATACAACCTCGCGCACTGCAGCTTACTCGAATGTATTCTATAGGTAGACTCGGAAGCAAACGAAAGACGAAGTTGCAGGGCCCACCTCGCTCCACCATTTCCTTCCTTCCCTTCTCTCTTTGTCTTCCTGTCGTGACATCCTTTTGTGGCGCTTTCGCCGTCTACAGAAGCAGACGATGAGCAGAGGTTGGAGAAAGGCATCACCTTAACGGGAGACGTGCGAAGCGTTCCAAAAAGTTGCTGTTTGCGCGCACCATAAATGTCTCCGTTCGTGCGATGACGTGTGATGCACACACGTACACGGATAACCACTAGCAGGAACGTTCTAAGCGAACAAAAAGCTTGCGAGGTAAGTGTGCACGGAAAGCAGAGTAAGCTGATTGAATAGTTCGAAGTATGCGGAATTAAGGCATCGCATATAGAGGAAGTGTTCACGCAACCGAAACTGTGGTCTTTCCATTCTGTTGGCTGGCAGTAAAACGGCTGCCTCCATGATACCAGCTGCATACCTTTCCTATATAATCGTTCTCATGGAAACATTAAAAAAAATCTACATTGGAGTCGACGGGTGGAAACAGGTAGTGGAGCAAGCAGAACGAATTGGAAAAAGTGCCTCAGAGAGGCTCGCCGACGTTTTATTAGTGCCCCTATCTCGAAACGTCGGCCAGCCTGTCTGAGGCACATCTCCTGTTCGTTCTGCTTATCCGACTGTGGAAACATCGCCACTCCGCCAATGTTTCCCGATTATTTTCTTTTTGCGTTTCCCAATCTTTTTAGTAACACCGCTTTTCCTCCTCTTTTTGCTTTAGCTTTTGTGACGTCAAGTTCTCCACTTGCCGAACCTACGATCACACCGCTAAATGAGAAACACTTCAAGAGAACCTCTTTACGGGTTTCCTTCACCCACATTCTGTAGATTTGATGATAAACCCTGATCAAATTTAACTGCCACCTGTACTCGCAGCAGTAGCTTTTGTTTACCCACTTCTGGATAACGTGCAGGTTAACCTGGTCTTTCCGCCGTATTAAAAACAGCGCTAAATACCAGTTACACGACAATCTTTCTTGTTTTTTTTATTCTGCTCCTTTTTGCACAGCAGCCATTCCTTGCTGTTAGCTTCGTGATGTCACATGGTCCTTAGCTTCATGATGTCATGTTGTGCTTAGCTTTGCACTGTCACATTGCCCTTAGCTTTGCATATTGCCCTTAGCTTTGTGATGTCATGTAGTTCTTGGCTTTGTGATGTAACATAGCCCTCAGCTTTGATTGATATGTGGGGTTTAACGTCCCAAAACCACCATATGATTATGAAAGACGCCGTAGTGGAGGGCTCCGGAAATTTCGACCTGCGGTTCTTTAACGTGCGCCCAAATCTGAGCACACGGGCCTACAGCATTTCCGCCTCCATCCGAAATGCAGCCGCCGCAGCCGGGATTCGAACCCGCGACCTGCGGGTCAGCAGCCGAGTACCTTAGCCACTAGACCACCGCGGCGGGGCAGCCCTCAGCTTTGCTATGTCATGTTGTCATTTGCTTTGCAATGTCATGTTGTCCTTTTCTTTGCAGTATCATAATGTCCTTAGCTTTGTCACATAGTCTTTAGCTTTAGGACGTCATGCAGTCCTTATCTTCGTGATGTCATATTGTCCTCAGTGCCGAAACCAGAACACCTTAGCAACGAAAGAAGCTACAATTACTTCCGGGTCCGGACCCTCCAAGATTGCACCGAGAAAAAAAGAGACGAGACTAGAGAAAAGGTTAATAAGTAAAGGCGGGAGCGCGGAAGAACGACAAAAACGAAACCATAAAAAACTTCAATTTAAAAAAAAGAGAACCCCGTGCAGCTTCCGGCTCCAAAACGGAAGTGAGACCCGGGGTTCTGCGGCTTACTTCCGCTCCAGAAGATCCGTTCCTGCGGCGCTATAAAGGACGGTTGCGAGCGCGTTATGGCAAGTATATACGAAGAGTCGGCTCGGCTCGTTCACGTCTCTGCAGCCCGTTATCAGGCGGCTGCGCACCCCAAACGTGATTAAAGAAAGAGATGAGCTTCTCGAGCACATCAGACATGCCAGCCAGCGTGCTTATTTCTTCGGACTTTGATTCCCTTACTTTCCCTCATTCTTAAGTCTGTTAGCGAAAAGTATACACGTAGTGCAAAATGAAAAGTTAAAGTATGCGACCTGTTTTTGACACCGAAACGACCTCGCTCGTCTTTCTTTTCCTGTCTTCGTTGCTGCTTCTATTTTGCGAACGCTTATCTGCGAATGGTGAGGTTTTATGTCTCCTTTATGCGCTACACGCACAATTCTTGTCGAGCTAAATATATATTCACTGACACTTCCTCGTCTGTTTCCACATGCTGTTACTATATAATGCAAAACCATCGCGCGTACACAGCAGCTTATCGCGTTCAGAAACGGGTTTATTACACTCGCAGTACATCGCGTTGTAATGCGCGTTTGTTTATTCTTTCATCAAAGCCGATAAATGTCCCAGAGCACCAAGTGTGAGCGAGAAAGAGAGAGAGAGAGAGAGAGAGAGAAGAAAGAGAGAGGGGGAGCTATCTTATGTCGCCTTGTAGAAAAGGGAGCTGCAAGAACTCGAGAGAGAATCGCTATATGAAGGCGAAAACCTAAAATGTCTCATTAAAATTTAAAAAAAAAACGACGTGAGTGAGTGCCACAAAAATCACCTGATGACGTCGCCCTGTTACGGCATCAGATGTAGTAGAAGTCTTATGCATATTCTTATGGGGTCACGTGATTTTTGCGGTACTAGCTACCCCTACCACGTCAGCTCACCTCAGGATAGGCTTTAGATTACTCAAATTACTTTGGCGTAACGGCTGCGCAAGGCAGAGTCCTGCAGGTAGCATATTTAAAACACATTACAACTATACCGTAAGGGAAGTGCGTGTTTTTTTTTCTGCCACACACTAGATGCGAGAACGTGCCAACAAAAATGAATGCCGAATAGCAAACATTCAAGTGAAAGCCAATTCATAGTAGCGATATAGACTTTGATTATTTATAGCCGCCGATGCGCTCGTATATAACTAAACGAGGCATGACATTGTTGTAATCATCTGTGGTACGTGTCTCCCACTATTCTCCCCTGTCTAACCTTTCCCGTTCGAATGCACTATAACTCAGCACTATAACAGAAGCAGGACTGATAGTTGGGCTAGTTGGCCGTACATTACGGGCAGTAACAGCGCAAAAAACTCACGGGACGAACAGAAGAGACACAAACAAGCGCTGACTCTCAAGTTGAGAGTCAGCGCCTGTTTGTGTCTCTTCTCTTTGTCCCGTAAGTTTGTGCGCTGTTACTGCTCATAGTCAGCACTATAACTCGATTGCCGTCGAGTTAAAGTGCAGAGCTCCGAAGTTAGGACAAAAAAAAATAACGTGAAAGAAGCACAAGACGTTCCGTGGGTTCTGATTTCACAGCCCTAGCATATTTTTTTCCTCACTCTTAATCTATGAAACCCGTTGAGCAACGTTTCTCCGAGGTAACTTGCAGAACCCGTCCGCGTGTTTATCGCATTGGCTCCATCGACGTTGCCGTTTCTTGAAAGATCTGGCAGAGCTTAAGTTAAGCAGACTGAAAAAAAACATCTAAAAAAAACAAGACAGCGCATAAATAAATTAGAGAAGAAGATATACATTCAGCCCTCACACCGAACGCCTTTCCGATATCAAAGACAAAAATTCCTGCTTTACGCGATCACAGTATTTTAAAGAATAGAATGAATAAATAATCAAAATAAACTGAGTACGGACGAAGTAACTGCTCGCCTCCTGCTGCAAGCCGTTCCTCCTTAACCAACCCCCCTCCCCCCATCATCCTCCAATGATAGTGACGCTACATGGGAGGCATACGCTGGCTGCTCATAAACCAACGCTGTAGCGCGAATTCAAAGCCAGCCACGACTCGGCGGTGCTTCGCCTGCCAGCTGCGGACCTTCAGACCATATCTGTCTGCAAATGTATGTTCACGACGAAGGCTGTCGCGCACTTAGGCGACCGATAAGACGCGTGGCGCGCATGCGCGAACGGCGTGCCGGCAAGCATCACCCGCCGCGAATCGGGCCCGAACGTGAGTTGAACGCCAACTTACTTGTACACCATCTGCAGGACCGAAGGTTATATATTCGAGAAGAATCAAGATCGGTCCAATACGGGCCTTGGCAGGAATCGTAGCGCCACTTAAGTGCACGGCCAGTTTGTCCTACGTTTTGCGTAAGCAGAGTTCAAGGCAAGATAAAAATTAAAAAGAAAAAAAAACATCCGAGGCCAAATCACTGTCGCGGTGAGAAGACAGCATACACGGGTCGCGTATCGCAGCGTAAACATGTTTGCATTCCAAGATCCGGCGTACGTGCAGCCGAGGCTATCTTGTCGATATCTGCGGCTCCGCGCCATATATTGTACACATGCCAAAACCATGGATGCGATTCTTAGGCACGCCTTAGTGGAAGGCTACGAAAATTTCGACCACCTGGGATTCTTTAACGTGCGTGCACCTGAATCTGAGTAATTGCGACTAATCATTTCGCTCATAAAAACGCAGTCGCCACGACCGAAATTCTCGATACCGCGACCTTGGGGCCAGCAGTGGAGCAGCTCAATCATTAAATCACCGGCTTCTATACTCGCAGAGGTGGCGCGTCCGAAGTTTCGATAAAATACTGCACCACAACTTTTAATTTGTATATTTTTTGCGAAGCCTATAGAATGTGAGTACTAAACTTCTCGAAGAACATCGTAATATCACACCACCCGCGTCTACAAAGGAAGCCTGCAGTTTCCAGATTAGCGTGTTCCAAACAACGAACTCTTATTATACAATAAAAACCAGGCGATTCCGTTTACACGCTGTCTTCGCCACTTTATTCGGTCTACGTCCGCACTATACCACTCATAAAAGTACGATCGACACAGCGTCATTCAATTAAAAAAAAAAGGGGGGGGGGTTCCAAAGTGCGAACTCGCCTTTGAAAAGACCAATAAAGTAAGCAAGGAAACTAAAAAAGCAACTGAGTCAGTGACCCGAAACGAAGTGCGGTCGATCAATTAAAAGCCACTCGGCTGCGCTTCTTTGAAAAAAAAAATCAATACTGCAATCTCAGTCGGTGCGAAAGCGTGCACCAAGAAGACTCTTATAGATAGAAAAAAATATCCTTAATTGAAGCTTGTCATCGGTGCGTGAACGCCTCCTCTTCCTTTGTCCTCCAAACCAGAAAGCTTCAAGGAGCGTGAGAACAAAAGAACGAGTTGCGCCCCAATCAAATCGAGGGCGTCACTAGCCGCGAATGACCATGCATGCCATGCTTCACTTTTTTTTTACCTATCCTTTTCTTTAAGCTGGTAGGCCTAAATGTTCTAGATTGGTGACCATATATTCAGGTATAACAATAAAAGCTTTCCACCACTTTGCGGTCTTCTTGTTGGGCGAGTTGGCGTATCATACGTTCATAGCAGATTTTGAGGCGCTAAAAACCACAATACAGCACTTTGTCATGTGTCCCGCTCTGTCCGGTGTCCTCTCTCGTTGTTGTTGTTTCGTGCCTCAAAATTAATCGTGATTGCTTTCTTCCGCAAGACTGATATGTGGATTTTAACGTCCCAAAACCACCATATGATTATGAGAGACGCCGTAGTGGAGGGCTCCGGAAATTTCGACCACCTGGGGTTCTTTAACGTGCACCCAAATCTGAGCACACGGGCCTACAACATTTCCGCCTCCATCGGAAATGCAGCCGCCGCAGCCGGGATTCGAACCCGCGACCTGCGGGTCAGCAGCCGAGTACCTTAGCCACTAGACCACCGCGGCGGGGCTTCGTCCGCAAGATTCATTTCGTCGACACGCGTGAATATGACACAGGGGAGCCATATGACATGCCATCGACTAACCCGCTTTAAAACTAACGCAACAAGGAAGACAAGGCGCTTTCTTCATATATAAGACAGGACTTGGTTGATAGGCGGAACACGGGAGAAGCCTTTTCACTGCAATGGGCGTGGTCAAGCTGATGGTGAGGAAGACATACATAGGCTCACTCATCGAAACGTAGGCCAAATCGTGTACCCAGGCGTCAGGCGATTCGTGCTCTGAATTCCTCTAGCTCTTTGAAACACCCCCGTTCTCTGCCACCTCTTAGCAGAGTAGCTAGAACTAGGGAGATACCTTTGATTAACGTCATTGTCTTTCATGCACATTGAAACACCCTTTCTATGCCTTGCATCTAGAACTGTCGGACAAAAAAAAAAAAACGGAGGCCATTTTCAAACTTGGCAAACATATATGTTTGCAGAGTAGGGAGATGATCTCTATATGCACAAGCTATAGCTCGTGCAAGTATGCTCGTTCAGTAACAAACTAGAATCGTTACGTAGAAGAACGTGATGCTGGGCAAGACAGCATTTACTAACCGACAGTGGAGCGCTGAAGCACATTCACACAAGAAGAAATGCAAAACGATGGGGCGAAGCCCTACCTCACAGCTTTATTCAGAGACTGAGAATGTCCGAATAAAGCTGTGAGTTAACACTTGTACCGTCGTATTGCATGACTTATTGTGTTAGTGTACTTCAGCGCTGCAAAATGCCAGTTATACAATCGCAATGTTTATTTAATATTGGGGTGGCAACTTACAAACCCCATCGTTCACTTCAATTCATTCCCGTTGATAAACATTGCATATAACACTCGTAAACGTCCATGCATCTGCATTTACACCCTCGGCAAAAGGAAAACCAGTGAATTAGAAATCCACGGCACATGGCCGTTGCTTTGGGCATCCGCAATATAAACCTCGGCGGTCATGCTAGAAAAAAGGCCAGCCGGTCTCTGAAAACCGAAACGAATGGATCGCAGCAAACGACATTCTTTCGCGAGCTGGAGGGGCACGGGTGTGCGTAAAGATCTTTCGGAAGGGCGAGGCAACCAACGCCAGACACGCAAGGATGGTTTGAGCGCTTTGTAGCCCACACCGATGGAACATTGTCCCATCGCGAAACTGAAGAACAAATAAAGTGTAGCGTCCCGAGTCGACTCAAGAAAGCACTTTAGCTTTCCCATAATGTTCACCACGCCGACGACACCGCCATCCCAACTTCGGCTGACTTCAGTACGGCCCACCATATATATAGGAGCGTTGGCTCGCCTGTCCCCCGACCGATCGGCAACCAAGCGCAACGGAGTGTGCTTTCTCCGCGGCGATTTGCAAAGACGTTCGGCGCCCCTACACCGGCAAAACGAAAGAAAGCCACCACTAGAGCGCAGCTATGGCGAAACAGCAGACACCCAACGACTTTAAACAACGAATACCGAGGGTAAAACGAATGCCAAGAAATGGAGAGCACTGCGAAGCGTCAGCAGGCAGCCATGGCAGCGTCGTCGTCTGCTAAAGACAGAAGGACGCTCGCAGCCAAAGGCGTCTTTGCGCTAGCTTTGCGCAAACACGGCGCGCCCCCTAGTGGACCCAAACCGCCTCCTTGCCCTCTTCTTCTTCTTAGCAATATCATGCGCCACGGAGCGAAGAAGACGAAGAAGCGACAACTGGAGGAGGAGGTGGAGTCTTCATCCTCTCGCTGCCGCTTCCCTCACAGCCAGCCGCCAGCCAGATGACGGAAGTGCGGAGGCGAGACCGGCGCTAAGCCTAACCAGGCTGTTGGTTCTGCTCCTCTTACTTTTTTTTCTTTTTTTTTTTTTTTGTAGCCATGCCAGACACAGCACGTGCCCGTCTGCGATCCAGCATAGGCACTTCTCCTGCATGCGCCGCCGCGCCGTGAAACGGAAGCGGCAAAGAGTTAAACCTGCCGCGTGGGCAGCGCCCACAAACAAGCGAGACGGACTTCCGTTGCATAAGATAGGAGCAGACTAAATCATGACTCGGATGGAACATCGTCTGTTCCGGTAATAAGCCTAATTAGTAGAACAGGTCAACGAACAAAGCTACAGAACGAAAACCTAGAGAAGTGTCGGGTCCAGCACTGCCGGAGATGAAGTGCGCGGCATACACCGGAGGATAAAAATGGAATATGGTCTCGAGGCCGGTGACTGCAACTCGGAAGTTACCACCACGATAGTGGCGCGGCGACGCCTCTTCGAAAGCGTCAATAACAACGCGGTCACTTCGGCCATGGGAACATCCGCTTCTCCGATGGCCTATATAGGACAGCGGGTATCTCGACGGCACCTTTCTTTCTTTCTTTCTTTCTTTCTTTCTTTCTTTCTTTCTTTCTTTCTTTCTTTCTTTCTTTCTTTCTTTCTTTCTTTCTTTCGTTCTTTCTTTCTTTCTGTTCAAGTCGAATAAAGACAAAAACGAATCAACACAGCGCTGATAGAGTGACCAAATTGTGAACTAGTCACATTTGCATATGCGGCATATACCTATACGGGAAGCGGATCCATAAGGCAGATAGACAGCGAACCAGGAACTTCACATGCTGGTCACCCTGCAGCAGGCTTGCTAGAAATATACAGGTTTTCACTCAACGGTACGTGTACCGATAATACAAGCAATTTTGGCTACCGTCAAAAAAGAAATGGTATGCATTTGAGTATTTACAAAGATATGAGCTTTCGCTGCTAAGGCGGCAGCAGGTCATTCCAGCGTTCAGCCTCAACTTTCCGGTACGTACTCACGATTGACGAAGAGCAGAGGCTTGAGACTTCGGTAACGGCGTCAGTCCCGGTTACTGCGCGCTTCCAGACGCACCTGTCAAAGCGAATTGTGGTAGCGACAGCGCTCATTCAAACGTTCTCAGTTATTAGAACTAAAAATAGAGGGAATCGAGAAGTTCTGATGGTGTGAGTGTCGCCCAGAACTTAGCGTCATGCGGCCTAATTCTCGAATTTTTCTTAGCGACAATTGTCACTCGCTGTGGCGAAGAATGGCACACGAGAGCAACCATAGTTTAACGTTTTTTTTTTTTTACACAATAAAGCACTCGATCAGTGTATGATTTAAATCCCAGCCACTGCGGTCGCAATTTCGAGGGAGGCTAATAGAGGTCCGTGTTCTGTGCGATATGCCAGTGTGCGTAAAGAGCACCATATATGGTCAAAATTTCCCGAGCGTTTAACTATACCGCTTGCTTCGTAACCATATTGGGGCTTCTGCCTATGAAACCTTACAACTTATTATGTTAAAGCGTAAATGCGCGTTCCCACATAGCGTGTAGGATACGCGATCAGGCGTAACGGAGGTAACAACGAACATGGCAACAAATGGCGCACGTGACATCAAGTTCCAGTTTCGCATGTAGCCCCGAAGCGCCGCCATGTTCGTGCTGGCCTCAAAGACAAAAGAAACGGGAGATCGCACCACTGAGACCGAGGCGACAACAGCGAAAGACGGTCGAAACACCGCGGATATAGCTCGGGTGCTCCCCCCCCCCCCCCCCCCCCCCATTCATCAAGGACCGAGACACAGATGAAAGAAGCCTGTCACCGTTTCCTCTCCCAGTGCAGACACTGCCGCAATGAGGAGGGGGCAAAAACAGAACGACGCCGAGAGACGTCTTCCTTCCTTCTTCCATTATACAGAGCTGGCCTCTCAGTCTTCAAACGCCTGCCCCTCGTCCAAAGGCATCCAGGACTGCTTACACCAGATGCCCCACCCCACAGCATACATGCTTCGCTGCGGCGGGCTTCGGTGTAACCGGTCGATTTCCACTTTCGGCACCGGAAATTGAATCCTTCCCTCTCTCTCATTCACCAGCCACTTTTTCGCCGTGCAAAGTAAACAAACAGGAGTGCAAAGCGATGCTGCCATGCCGCGCCTAGAACAAGAGCCACACCATTCGCTGTACCAGGAGCACAAAAAGAACAATACGGAGATCTTCGAAGAGGCACTGCAGTGGTGGCAGCTAGGCCTAGCCGACCTGTTTGGGTATTTATAGGCTGTAGTGTGTATAGAGAGCTCACAACGGTCTGGCCTTCGAAGAAGAAGACTGAACAATGGGGAAGGCTGGACCCGTGAAGTATGAAGAAAACGAAGCCGCGGCGTGCCCTGGACGGTAGCGAAGAAGAAAGTGGGTTGCTCGCGTGTCCTTTCTCTCGCGGGGGCGACAAAATAAGCTGCGCCATTCTTCTTCGTTTTCCACACACGGACCGACGACAGGAATTGAACTGAGCCGCAGGAGGAACTGGCAAAACTTACTTCGCGGACGCCGAACGAAATACAATTGCGACCAGTATATACTCGGGAAACGTCAAGCGAAAGGGATAGTGGTGAATGGACGAAGAAAATGTGCTGCGATGTATATAACCACGAGTAAACACTAATATATATTCGACGTCCTGGCAAGAATAAAGAAACTGGAAGACGAAATCCCGGAAAAAAAAAAAAAGCCTTAACCAGCCTTTGGGCGATTGCTTCCGAACTTCCGGAGACACTGCCATGTTCTGAAGAACAGCTCATTTGCGTCGACACTATGACATCTATTAATACAGTGGTGGTAGTGGTTAGAGGAGGAAGAAGGCGCCTAAATTCTGCAGCCCGGTAGGGAGCACGGCGCAGCGCCTGACACTAATACGTGGCCTCCAAAATGCACGGAGCGACGCCACCATGCACCCTCCGAGTTGGAGACACGAGCAATGACATAGCCTAGTGATGTGTATTCATCAACAAGCTCGGACTTATATCCTCATTCAATAGCTTCATTGTTTGGTGCTTCCTAAACTCGCAACAATCCACAGCTACAGAGGCGGGTCTTACGTATACAGGGGACGTTGCATCGATCTATCTTAACTTCCCATTTCTTACATTGATGGTGGCACAATCAAGTGCGACGCCAACACGTGTGTAAGCTACCAAGCAGTCTGTGGTCTAAAGTTCATATAAACGCTTGTCTAACGGAGAAAACAGGCCTATCTATCCGAGCCGCCACCCCGCCGTTTATATTTAGCTGAAGAAAGAACGAAACTTTTGCAGGCCTTTCCAAGCCGAATGTGGCAGCAAGTTCCGTGCGTCGGAGACCCGCATTCAAGTAACGCTCGATTTACCAGAGGGCACGCAAGACAGCCTCTCCCTTATACACCAACGGCCACATTCACGTAAACGGCCGAGTGCCCCGTACAAAAGCCGTGCTTTTCTTCCCTTCCAAGCCCAGCAGCAGCCGCAGAAGCAACGACGTTTGTTTAAACAAGAGTCTCGCACCACCATCATCAGACCACTGAACTCGCCGTTCCTTTTTGAGTCTTTGAACTCCGCACGCTTCAACCCGACCTACACAAAGTACAGCGCGGACGGAGGGAAAAAGGAGTAAAAAAACAGGCAAAGACTCCCTCCGCCTGGGACACAATACATCACGATATTCCTTCCATCCTTTCCTTTGGCAGCACTCCAAGAATACCAGCGCGGTAACTCTCGTTTCAGTCGCGGCTGCGATTTGAGCGCCCGAAAATCGGCCCGCCAAGCTTATACTATATAGCCCTCCGCCGAATGGGTCAAACGATTTAGCGTCGCGAAGCCATAAGAAGTCCGTAGCCACCGGCGCTTCTCTTTACTTCGACAGCGGAGGCAACAGTCAGGAGCGGCCAGAAGTAGTAAAATGGGAGCCACTGTATAAGAAAAGCTGCAGAAAGGCGGCGATAAAAGTACCCTCCCATTTGTCACCGCAATGCATTCAGTACTTGCGCTTCGCTTTTGCACCGCGGAAGCGTAAACGATCCCACCGTGCGTCGGAAGGCGGTGGCACCGCACTCTCGACTCCAGAAAAAACGATCTCTTCGCACCAACTCCCGTGCAGTGCGGTGAAGTTTTCGGCATAAAGCGGGTGTTGGTGTATAAAGGTAAAAATAATAATCATTTAAGAAGCTCTTACGTGCCGAAATCACAATACACTTTGACACGCGCCAGTGTGTAAGGCTCTGTAAACTTCGACCATTTGGTGTTCCTTAATGCGCCGTGGCATCACACGAAGAGAGGTCTCCATCGTATTGCTTCCAACGAAATGGGACCGCCGCGACAAAGATCGAATCCGTGACCTTGATTTAAGCGGGGTATAAAAATAGCGTAGTTTTCCATAATGTTTTCACGGGTGTACGGAAGGTTTGCTTGGCATATTTTGACAACGTCATGGTGCCAATTGATAGCGCACTATCACCGTGTATTAATAAAATCGAATCGGTGTTTGCGAGGCGATATGGCCAGTGAGCGTGGCGGAGGAGATGGATAGGGAGCGGCAAGTATAAACTCGGTAACTGCAATAGTGTGCCAATAGCTATAGTATTCCTTAGAACAACAACGGACAACGCAAAGCTTGGGCGGGACGATGAGATCACGTGATCTGTCACACTCTCACCAGGTCTTCCTCGGAGCCGTTTGTGACTGCAGGTGTAGGGGACGACATAAAAAATAGCACAAAGTGAACTCTTCCTGTCATGTATACTCTCGAGACTGAGAAACGTATCGGATCACATATACGACGATAAGAATATATATTCCGCTTTCAGTCGAGTTCGCTGTCGAGTCGAAGGACAAGCTGCTTAGTTACACCCTTAAAGGATATAAAACCCCCTTAGTGTGGTGTAGCTTTCGGCGCACTGCACGGAATCAGTTAGACGGAGTTGCACACAGGTGTGTGCAAAGCAAAGCAAAGCAGGACGTATAGAAAACAAAGAGAAAGAAAGGAAGTTCTAGAAGACAGAACAGGGAAGGCCACGAAAACGTACCTTCGTGTTCCTTATGGCTCAGTTTTTATTTTATTTTTTCGAATGGTATAATGGGACGACGGCGCAACCCGAACAGGGCCAGGTGAAAAACAATCGCGGCTCAAACGAAGACGGATGCACCTCGCACGAGGAGGGCCTTTCGAGAGTTGCGTGGATCCCTGGAGCGGAGTGCAAAAGCTTGTTTCCGCGCTAAAACCACTCCCGTATTCCATCTTTTCTTCTCCGGCATCGCTATCTTATTTTCCTGCTCGGGAGAAGGAGGAAGGAAAGATAGATGGAAGGCGAAATAGGCCGAACGAAAGCGAAGTTGCGAAACGCCAGCCATTTCTTGAACACTCATCTTTCGTGTTCGCCTCTCCTTCTCTCTTACGGCTTACGAGAGTCTCTTTTCTTTCCCCCACAGCGCACAAAAATCACTCTCCCTCTTCACTTTTTTTTTCGTTTCTCACTAGAATACTATTCCTTTACGCTTCGAACTCCTTCTTTCAGTGTAACAATGCAGCAGTGTTCCACCCTTGCCGGATTCTTTGCAGCCTGATCGCTTGCAACACGATGCAACCTACTATTCTCATTTCAAAAACTAAGATTGCGTATATACTGAATGAGAGAGCAGTGCATAACACGAATGTGATCAAAGAAACTAAAAATTTCCATCTGGACGCGCCCCTGGACAAAGAAAAATGACCGCAGAGTTGTAGACGAACCATTATTAGGTATGCACTAGCGGTTGACGAAATAATAATTCTTCACAAACGCGCCAATGTTTGCATATGTACGCATCATAGTTACTGTATACGCTGCCTTTAAGAGCATTTAGGAGCCTAAAAGAGCCATGTAGAGTATCTCTAGCACACTCCACGACACCACGCCCCAAAACATATACAGTTCCCCAAGAGGCGCAGAAAATGAAAGAAGTCCGCCTCCGTCATTACGTCAACGAAATAAGACAACTTGATTGGCTGTCAAACTAATACAAATTATCTCGAGCTGAAAAGAGATGTACGTATCCGACACTGCTTTCCTTTGAATACGAATTTGATCAGGTGCTCTGCAGCTGCCACTTCAGCGTAAGAAACTACTGAGATAGGATACGCCTTTAGTTGAGTTCGATCACCATACTTTCGATAACTTACCTATAATTGACAAGGTGCCAATGCGAAAGTCGGAAATGTTACCTACAATAGAGAAGCTACCACATGCGTTCCCTAAAGACTCAGTTTAACACATGAATAGAGCAAGATAATTCTACCTTTTGTACCTCACTTTTTTCAGCAGATAAACAGCTGATAAACAAAGGTGCATCAAACCCATTTTATGAAAAAAAAAATCGACAAAGAAACAACGAGACATCGCGGAAGACAGGGATCTCATTCTTTTAAAAACGGCGCACAAAAAGCCATCTCCGTTAATTACAGCATAGATCAGCCGTTGGCAAATGCATACATTCCTAACAGCGCCATGAACATGCACACGAAAGCATTATAAGTACAGGTGCCGCCGAAGTAAAGAAATGAGCGCGTCGTTACACCGGGGGAAGTGGGTCCATGAGTTCGTATATCCGCATACATACATACCTAACGCCAAAGCCATGCGGGTTATGAACATGGAACTGCATACTATACACGGCCGTAGCCGTAGGCTCACAACGTTCGCGCTGCGCGTAAAAATTACACATAAATAGCTGCTGCATTCTCGGTAAGGCCTCCGAGAGCCGTAATTATGCACTGACCATGGCGCGAGAAAGCCACCGTCGCCTCCGTCATTTCTATACCTTCAACTGAAACATCGCGACGGGTGAAGATGCTAAAAAGCAGGGAGAGAGAGAGAGGAGCTGCACGCTTCGAAGAGGGGAGGAAGAGGATTACATGGGTACCTCAACCATACTGCAGCATTAGGTAAGTATACTACACCCATTACTAAGTACACTGGTAGACTGGTCTTATAACCTTATCGAATTGTCTGCATGGCTTTAGCAAACAGGGCTCAGCTAGGTCTTCCACTACCTGACGTGGAGATCTTGTCTTCGCGCCCCCTCGCAGGCCTCCTGACTCGACGCATGATGTTTTATTCGCCCCCTCTGCCCCCTCCCCATCATGACGTCGTCTGGCTGAACCGAACCTCATCCTTCGCTTCTGTTAATCATACTTCATTAAAAAAAACGGTGCATTCTGCTCGGCACACCGTCTGGGACGGTACGGCCCAGACTTTTCGTATTCGCGTACAAAAGCACCGCCACGCCTATCTCAATAACCAGTCATTATCATAGTGGGGCAAACAAATCGAACCCGACATTAAACGTATTCGTAGTACACCCGTGACGACCGTTCGAGGTATACACGCACGCACACACACACACACATATATATATATATATATATATATATATATATATATATATATATATATATATATATATATATATATATATATATATATATATATATATATATATATATATGTGTGTGTGTGTGTGTGTGTGTGTGTGTGTGTGTGTGTGTGTGTGTGTGTGTGTGTGTGTGTGTGTGTGTGTGTGTGTGTGCGGCAGCTCTGCCGACAGGATACAGAGAGGAAGTGGGGATGGGGGGGGGGGGGTCCATGCGGGGGGCGCGGATCATTAGGCGCACCACCGTACTGCGCCAGCCAATCCCATTAGCCGATTCTTCGGGAGGGGCGCGCGTACAGGTACATACCCCCGCTGACCCGACCTTGTCTCCGGATTCAACCATCGCAGCGTACACGCAGACGCATTACAGCGGGAAATCGCGTGCATTGGCAGACCCCTGCGTGGGGAAGCGCCATGTGCATGCAGTTACTGGGGGCGTGCGTAGTTGTGGGTGGCCCGCAAGGTGAACGAATCAGCTAGCCTCCACAATGGTGCACGGAAAAGAACGCGGGCTCGAAAAAACACAAAGCGAAATGACACTGCGGATGGACCCCTGTATAGAGAGAGATGCGTACAGCTTGTAGCACAAAGCAGGATATACGGCTGCGTATATTCCAGGATATACCATGACCGCATCCATGACGTGGACCATCGAACTGTCGGCGCTGCGCAGCCTGTCTTAATCTACTCTTCGCATGCCACAAGGCAACCCATCTGGGCGTTTCTATTGCTCTCTCGAGCCCTATACAGATAACTCAATATTCGGAGGTAATTCGATTTGGGACGGAATGGCTGAGGCACCGATAAAGTGGTTTCGCTCTCCCCTACCTCGCAACACGCAGTTTGTTTCATGTCAGCTCTTTTTGTTTGTAACCACGACCCTTTAGGAATCACGGCTTGATTTGACATTCATGCGGAGAAATTGCTTAACTCGTGGCATTGCCGGTAGGGCGATCCTTAGACGCAATACTTTCATTGTGCTAAGGGCAAACTATAGATTTTCATTGCGATAGCAATTATATGGACACTCTCGGCTGGATTTCGCCGCCGGCGTCAGTGTCGACGTGGGCGTCAGCGTCATGCGCCGTATATGTATACGTATATAAATACCTTGCCTGTACATATAAACAGCTTGCCGTTTGAACGTTGAATCAGGTATCCCTCGGTGGCTCACTGGTTAACGTCTCGTATTCACGACGCGGAGGTCCCACGTTTGATTCCGCGCGCCGGAGTTCTTTTTTTTATTTCTTGCGTTTTCATATCTATATATATATATATATATATATATATATATATATATATATATATATATATATATATATATATATATATATATATATACACGGTGCATGACGCCGAAGCCGGCGGCGAAATCCAGCCGAGAGTGTCCGTATATTTGATATCGCAAAGCATGAGGTTTAAATACGATGTTTCTGGTCATATATATCTACAAGTGAATTAATGCAACCGATGTCTATACTATGCATCCCCCGTTCTTATGTAGGCATCACCGCTAGTTGAGAGTCCACGAAAAGTGGCGAAGTCACCAAAATTTACTTGTGCGTAGGCAAGAAAATCACGAACGATACGCACCGCACTTTACTGTATTGGCCCAAGACAAACATGCGTCGACGGAGAGCGCCAGTAATTGCGAGAGTGATTTGCCGCTCTAAGCGAACACAGGAGCGCTAAACACCTGCTCCCTCCCTTCACCTCATTCCTCTTATAGCTACACGATGGGCGACAGAAATCGCGCGGACCACCACTAATCCGTAATGAGTCCAATTAGCAATAGTATGCACGTGGTCAGCAGGTTGGTGCATGTGTATACGAGCTCTTTCGTCATTTCTGCAGGCACGTGGATTCGATCAGTGCGAGAGAAACCTATACAATAAAGGTGGAAACTATAGCTGGGAGAGGAGGAAGAAATGAAGACGCTTGTGCTTTATGCACCTTCGGAAGAGCTCTTCTCCGCCAGCCCGTTCAGCGACAGCTGCGATCAATTCGCGCCGAGTGAAGCTCTGGCACGCAGCATCAACCTCTAACTTCCCCCGCCCGATCTGCCCTCTTTACCTCAACCGCCGTACATCCACCACTATATAATCGGGTGGCAGGCGAGAAGGAGATAGGTGCATTATAGCGCAAGTCTGCGCCAGCGTCGTATATAAATCTCGCGAAGTCGGCGAAGCGGAGACCTCGACCACGGCCGCTGTGGGTTCGGCTGCGCACGTACGCGGTTATAACGGAGTGGACGCAACGCGATCTAATGCATCGCAGATGTGGTGTTCACCACTTTTGTTACGTATGGTGTGACACATGTTGATATCGAAAGACGCAGAATTAAGTGTTCCGCGTTGGACGTAAGATGTTTAAGAGAGTTCAGAGCTATCAATAGCTGAATACGATAGAACGAGTCGTCAAAAAAAGCATGTTACACAGTTCACCAAGGGTCAGCGTTGAGGCTAATAAGGTCTGCATATTTCATGTCACCCCTCCACTCAGGACAAAGAAGAGATTAAATAAGCATGTTGAGTTTTTTTTTTTTTTTTTTTTTTTGTCCAATGCTTTGGGAAATGGCTGTGAAGTTATGGGCCTGGCTTAGATTATACGATGTTGGCGACGCTGTGACAGGCGGGTTGTAGAGCCTGATTCATTCGTATAGCAAACGTCTGAAAGCCCACTGTCACGAAAGAAACAGATGTGAACATGGTGCTTTCGTTCACGAAATATCGTGGAAAATTGTACACACTGCTGTGACAGTCCTATTCTCCGCGTGCTATCGGGTAAGACATCTCAATACAAATCAAATCAAATCAAATCATTTATTTCCCAGAAAGAAACAGGTTCTGGAAAAGTTCACTGGCTAAAAGCTGTTTATGGACAGCTTGACGAGGCCCGTGAACCCTATACAAGGCAGGTGGGACAATGACAAAGATGTGTATAACAATAAAGGCCATAAGCTAACATTACAATACGAAATACGGTGTAAGAAAAACATATATATACATTACTACGAAACATCCTGATACCAGCATAGCACAGAAGACTACATGAACGCGAACAAAAACCACAAAAGAAAAATCCAGCAACCATAACACCATTATTGCCAAAAATAAAATAACAAAAATGAAAAATTCCTGTTCAAAATATGCCTGTTCGGCGAAGTTACTGCGTAACAGACTAGTAACGTGTTACCAGCAATAACGCAGCAAGCGCAGAGCACATACACGACAGGGCTACGTTATGCAGGGGCCCAGTGTAGTCGCCTTCACACCGTGGCACAAAATCGCGCATACAGACGAAGCCCGGCTGCTGCAACTCCGGTGCGGTTATAGCACCTCCTCCTGCCGGCTGACTCAAGCCCCGTGTAATCCGACCAGGCGGCGACGGTCGGCCTTGCAGCCCTAATCCCGAGTCAGCCTGGATGCGTAAATCTATATCGCCGAGGAGAGCATAATGGGAAAATAGGAACGCCCTAATCCCCCCCCCCCCCCCCACGTTACCCTCCCGGTCGCAAGTCGTCTTTGATAGCCGCGTCGAGGGACGTATACGTGCAAACGAAGAAGAGCAACTACCTCTCCTTACATACATTTAATAAAAAAAAAACAGAAGAGCAAACGGCCTGATGCGGCCGGTCAATAGATGCAAGAAAAAAAAAAGAACAAATCGATCGAGAAATAAAGAGAGAACGCAAAGATGGAATACGCATAGTTCTGACCAGTCGCAGTCGGCTATAAGCGGCTGCTGTAAGCGCATCGGCAGCTTATCTCTCGTGTGCAGCCACACGCCTATAGCTTGGGCAACGCGATGGGTTTGTGCACGGAACTACACAGGGAACAGAACCTGGAATGCCAGTTCGAGACTGGCCACTGCGAATAGAGCTTTTCTTTTATCATCATTCAGCGGCTCTTGTACGAGTATTCTCGGTAGTCGTCACAGTGTGACTTTTGATGTCATCGTCACCGTTTCCTAAAGAACAACGTAACTCTGGGCCTGGCTGTGTATATAGCCACCGGAGCCGGACTTGCATGGTTAACCTCCCTGCCATTCCTCTCTCCTCTCTCTCTCTCTCTCTCTCTCTCTCTCTCTCTCTCTGGGCGAGGCTTTTGGCCCGAAATTCACGGGTGTTCGATGTCACGGCCTCGGAGGCGGCGCGCACATGAGGACTCCCTATACGCACTTTATGATCGCGCATCGTGAATTTGGCACGTAAAACCGCAGCTATTTTCTTTACATAACTCCGGGATTCGCACTATATAGAATGATGCAAATAAAGGTGAAACACGGTTACGGTCACTTGAGGAAGTGCTCGAAAGTACACTTTTGAGCACTTGCTTAGCCCTTCTGTCACGCACTACACTCTAAAGAAAGAGCGAGTAAAAAGGGTGTCTTTTTGTCCCACAACAATAATCGTCATATATATTGTGTTCCATCCTTGCGCTATCGCCCCGCGCCCGGTACATTCCGGTCACAACCGACATGCCCAATAATAAAGTTGTTCTCACTCACTCACTCGACATGCCCATTATCAGGGTTACATTGCATTCTCGATAGGAAAGTGGCCAGCGCCGAGTTCTCAAGAAAGGAAGCGCACGCAAGCATGATGACGATTATTATTGTGGGAGAAAAAAGACACCCTTTTTACTCGATCTTTTTTTAGGGTGTATAGCTTGGTATACACAGTTGGAATACCCAGTGGACGACGAGCTTGCTCTTGGTTAACTTGAACGAAGGTGTACACTTAGCACCAAAGCCTGCAACACTTTTCAGGCTCTTTCAAACAGCGTGATACCGCGCAAAGGGCCGAAGACAGAAACAAGGAAAACGACCACAGCGGGACGAGCGATTTACGCGATATAATTATGCGCCCGACAAGTTTGCGCACCGCCGATGCGCCAACACTCATTAGAACGGCTACGATCCTCCCCGCATATCGCTCGCATTGACGTCGGCTTACCGCCACGTCGGAGGACCCATAAATGTCGCAAAGCTTCACGCGCTGCGATTCTTCGGTAAGTTCTCGCCCACACGCCGGCAGAGAGAAAGAGAGACTCTTTATTAGAAGAAGCAGATTTCTGCCCGCGTGTATACATAGCGCTGGCAGCATTCCTATTTCAGCTCGGTGACGTTGAATGAATTCAATCGCTCGCGTTTTTGAATACGAAGCACTGACATATACCATGTCGGAGGCGGCGGGAAGCTGCAAGTCTGACGTCGTGTGCAAGGTATGACATATACCATGTCGGACACGGCGGGAAGCTGCGAGTCTGACGTCATGTGCAAGGTATCTGCCTCTCTTTCGCTTTCCCTCATCATCCGGCCATTTCATCACACACCAGTGGCTTTAGTGTTATGGCTACCACGAACAGCGCGACATTCGACCACTCTATCGGACTTGCCAACTTTTCGGCTAGATATAATTCACGGTGTATACGGTTGGCGCGCCTTCCTTGACTGGCTTAAAAAAATACAGCCACGGCATAATTTGACAATGGCCTAAAATAGCAACCGTTTTCAAATTAGAACCCACAAGATAGTTAGCCCTTCTTCGGTCGACCTCTCCCATACTCTCCCGTTTTTAATATATACACATATATCTGTGTCTTTCTTTCTCTTATTGCCGATTCCCTCAATTCCTCAGCTACAACTTTATGTCGGTTCCGCAAGCCGTTCACACTTCCGACGACGACAGCCACGAGAGTATTGAGGTCTTGCAAACATCTACAAAACCGTCGCCGCCTTCTCTCTCGCTGCGCTGTGTGAACACTATATGCGCACAATTTCGCTTCCTGCGCGTGTGCACTGTGACACGGAAGGTTCGAAAACGAAAGCAATCTGCATGCAGATTTTATGCGCTGCACAAGGCCTTTCCCGCTAAGCATACGCTGCAGACAAGTTCACCCCGGCGCCTGAAACTATGCGCCTCTCTCTCTCTCTCTCTCTCTCTCGGGTATACCGTCGCTGCGATCGTGCACGGCAGTGTCGCGACCCGGACCTTTCGGTATGGCAGGGACGTCATAAAAGTGGAGAACAGTAGCGGTGTGTACGCACACACACACAACACACACACACTCGACATTCAGTCCTATCAAGGGTGTATAGTGTTCATTAGCCCCTTCCCACTGGCGAAAACAAACCATTCCGCGAAGCTAAGACGGCTTTATTGCGAAGACGGTGCTCTTTACGATCGTCCCGGACATCTCGGAGGTATCGTATACTCGACCAGGGTGGCGCACGCTCCCTGTACAATACACACTCCGCTTAAAGCGAAGGAACGCGGTGTACTTGCTTCGTTTAAACGAAATTTCTCACTTAGGCCATACGCGCTTGCTTCGATGTCCGATAGTTTCACGCTCACAATCGCGTGCATCGTCATTTACCTGTTAAATGTTTCGTTTCATTTCCTTTCTATGATCTATTCCTCGTAGAGCTTGCTAACGTTTATACGCCCGTTTTTACTAATGTTCTATGTATAAATATATGCATTCTAATAATTATTACCATACTTAGCCATTTTCATACATGTGATACTAGACACCGTTCACGTCGTCTAGCGAGACTCATTTTAACTCTGCTGTGCATATAATGGAAGGGGAGTTACCGAAAATATAGGAACATCGTAGTGGAGTGACGAGGTATAGTGTAATGTTTCCCTGATACTAGAAGGTCGAGATTACAGACCGTCACCTGTGTTGCCAAGCGAGTTCTCGCTTTATAGGAAAACTCCCTTTATACGGAGAAATATTCGGAATCGCGAATGATTATAAGTTGGCCGCACAGCTTTGTTTCTGCGTTTATAAGAGAATAATACGCGTCAGTTTGTTCGAAAAGCAACGCTGCTGAAAACGAAGAAACGGGTATCCAACATGTTACACCCTGGCATGACACCAACTGTGACGTATGCCATGGGCTCCTCCAACATACAGATTTTTTTTTTTCTTTGCTCATACTTTTCACTATAGCTTACATAGAAGGACGTTCCACAGATTTAATTCGAAAGGTAAGTGCAGCAAGGCTTCACAGATTTCACCTTGCTTCCCTTTAAGTACAATTAACGATGAACACGCCACGCTGCGCTTCCAGGGGAAACTATTAGTTATCTGGAACATTGTATACCATAACCATAAAAAATAATAAAAAGAAACTGTTCAACGGAAGCGTCTGACGTGCCCTTATAAACTTGTATTATATACGTGTAAAACGCCCCTTTACACGTTTTGTGAGCCTAGAAGATCACATTGTCACGTTGCGTGACGAATACTCATTTTTTCCCCTCTCAATTAAGGCCCCAATCCGAGTCAAATAAGATTAAGGGTGAGCAAGGAACGCCCAGTTCTCCCCCAAAAAAAGAAATTTTTGCGACTGCGACTATAGTAGAGTACAGCGCGAAGCCGAGGAAGTATGAGCGCCTGCCCACAAGGATTCAGGTTTTCCAATTTTCTCGAATCTCAGAAGACTCTGCGTCTCAGTATCATGACTAAACTAAGACCCAGTGCAGTACACTGCAAAGGTTACAGTATACGTATTCGCAGGAGGGTCCATCGAAACTTTCTTTCTTCCTCTGGGATCCACAAAACGACAGAGGGCGCTGTTAAACAAAGGCACGCACACACGCAGACGCCACTGCAGTAAACCCTGGATACAAGGTTATAGTCAGAAACAAAAACGTTAAAAAGGAGCATAACATTCAATATCAGAGCTATCATATAGGTCGAGTCTTATACCACCATATCCTTTTCAAGAGTGCGAAACAAGTATAGAAGGACACAGAAAGACAACGTTCACGACTGCGAGCCTTCACACGAAACTGAAGAGCGCAGATCCAGCAGCAAGGGGAATACGGGCGCCTATGCGGCGGAAGCAATTCCCCAACGCTCGCTTCGCGCGTTGTCTAGCAGCGGCGAATACTGTTCCGAAAGCGATCTCCGGGCCTGTGGCACCGTGAAATAAGGTCCCCTTCCAACCACCCTCACCGACGACGCCTTTGGCAAAGCCCCCCCCCTTTTTTTTTTTTTTTTGCCCATAACACAGCGAGGCAAAGCCGCGTTGCGCATCTTTTCCCGTGAGCCAGCCAGCCAGCCAGCCAGTCCCCCTTCTCCCCTCCGACGTCTGTGAAACAAAAGAGAAGAGCCCTCTTTACTTCATAACATCGTCCCTCTTTTATATTTCGCCATGTTCCCCCCCTCCCCACCCCCCCGTTTCGTTCGTATCTCGCTCCTGAGATTACGCGGGGGCTGTAAGCGAGAGAAGAATATTGCGATCTTGACTAGTTCGTACATACAGCAACACGACGAACCAAGAAGAACCTGGCGATAAACAACAGACGTTGTGTACACTATACTTTGCAGACAGATGTAACACGCATGCGCGTATACAAGTATATATATATATATATATATATATATATATATATATATATATATATATATATATATATATATATATATATATATATATATATATATATATACGCGCACGTCTAGACATCCACAACGTTATAACGCTATACTATATAGGTGTATGTATATACGATGAGAATGCCAGTTTTATTATGCAGGCGCAGCGAGCGTTTGCAGTGCCGACTCCTCGGCGCATGTGAATAGGCAATCTTTTTTCGCGCGCTCGTTCTCCGTAACTCCTCGTCATCTTCTATCTCGCTTATCATTTATTTTTATCGCTGTCTCACTTTTTTTTTTTGTTCTTTCTCGCATTTTCTCCGATTCTCGACACGCTGCTCCTTTTCTCGTTGACTCCGAGAATGAGACCGAGTCGGCAATAAGTATACGTGATACAGTATTGAGACTTAATTTCGACGGACGTACGAGAGATCGGCGTTGTAGAAGAAAGGTTCGAGTCGAGCGTTCGCCGCCGTGTTTCGGAGATCCTATAACGGTATACGTCGAGGCGAACGGTGCGCGATTCGATATTGGAGTAATACACGTGAACTGGAAGGCGACACATTCTCGACGTAGCAGTCGCATTACTCCTAATTCACGTCTCTTTTGTTTTTGTTTTTGTTTCATTTATTTGTTACTGTCGTCACGGGGTGCACCTGAGAAATCGCTTATTGCGACATATACGCGTCGCGCATGAAGTTTTATTTTTTTTATTCATTTACATATATTGCGGTCTCTTTGCGAGACATTGCAAAGGTGGGTACATAGATTGCAGGCAAATCGGAGACACACAAAAAAAAAGGAGCAAGTTAGCATGCAAGGTAACGCGGAACTGCGTGAATAGGCAAGCAAGTAGAAAACGTGTTATAGAAAAGGGCGCACAAAAAATCAACCGCGCGTCAAAAAATACTTGTTTGAATGGCACAAAAAATAGAAAAAAAGCACAGTAAATTTAGAACTCACGACGCGATTTATAGTCTCGCGATTGGATTGGCCAAATGTTAGTAAGATTAAACACACACACACACACACGCACGCACGCACGCACGCACACACACACACACACACACACACGTATAGGCGTGCGCGGCCGCCGTCCCCTCCTTGTTCGACAGTCCGCAGTGGATGCAAACACGAAACCGAACCGATGATGTGCTTCTCACGACGGCCGGCCATTGGTCCCTCGACTATTGGAGGGTAAGGGTGATAAAGAACCAGTTCTTAGAATACAACGTTAAGGGCCTTAGGCAATAGTTATCATCAGACGACATTCGTGGGCATGACCCTACACACTAATCAATGGCGTGATATATGTCTGACAGAGTAAAGCATCCCGTTTTGATGATGAAAAGTGCCAGGAGCATTGCCAGGGGTGAGGGGAGGGAGTTCAAACCATTGCGAAGTTTTTTTCAGTTGTGCTTGCGTACACGCACATATACAAACGCACTTACGAACACACACAAAGTATGATTGCACATCCCCCCCCCCCTCCCGCCCCGCAAAAAGAATTTCCGCTCCACCCCTGATATAGGAGCACATTCCGATTGGTCGAAATGTGCAAGAAACGCCCGTGCACTTAGACGTCCCCCGAAGTAGCCACGTTTCGACAAAGGTATAATGTTAGATACCCTTCCGCTTAGAATCAGACGCGACGCACGTTAAAGAACACCAGATGTTCGAAATTTCCGGAGCCCTTCACTACAGCATCTCTCATAATAATATCGCGAACGTAGCACATATGACCGCGGGAACGAAATTCATGAATGACAATAATAAATTGTTTGACGTTATCGTCCCGAAACCATGACATCGTAAAGGACGCACTAGTAGAGGGCTTCGAAAATTTCGACCGTTTGGCGTTCTTTAACATGCACCTAAATCGAAGTATACCTACTTGCACTCTTGCATTTCGAATCCACGGCCGTTGCGGCCGTGATGCGAGCGTGCGGTCATCCAGCCGCGCGATCCAATCAATACCATTAAATTAATTAACCACTGGTCAAAATTACACGGAAAGAACAGGAAGCATTCGTCAGAAAACCCGGAAACACCTCGAGGGCAACCCAGTCACATGTTACTCGAAATATTACTCAAGAGAGAGACGGTTACGGGAAGCACTTTCATCATCTTTTCCTTATCAGAGTTCTTGGGCAATGTTGTAGGCAATGTATTGCTACTACTGTATGATGTATGCATTAGTTATTACCATGATCGCGACGCTTGCACGTCATGATGTCATTACTCTTGTGTTCGTTTTTTTATGTACTTTTCTTGTATTGCAACTGCATTGCCTTGCTTGTAAAAAAAGCTTGTATCTTTCCCACTCCTGTAATAACCCTCAAGGAGGGTTGACAGTATTTTGTAAATAAAAAAAGTAAACAAAAAAATTACTCAATCAAGAGCCGCCTATATATCAGAGCACCAGTTTCTGGCGTTGCGGCCATACACGAGGTTTATTGGGCGCTAGGGTACACCCTAGTCGTTATGTGTATTCGGACAAGTGTTGATGTTATCTGTACGACTCCATTTGCGACAGCCGAAGCAAACGAGGTTTATTGCCGTCCGATCTCGAGACAACCAGGAAACTGTCGATACAGGCTCGATGAATGCAGTTGAGTTCGCGCCGTTCCAGCCGTTGGCCCGTTTTTCATTGTGGCGATGTCGGCCTGTAGCCGTTAAACCCTGCTATCGTTATGCGAGAACGTAAACGTAATATACGATCGAAACTACATCCGAATTTTAGCGGACTGTCCGACGTTTTGTTCGCTGCCAAGCAGATCAAAGGCATGCGTTATTTTCGGGACGGACTTCTCTAGATATTTATCGAATAGATCACCGATCTATTCGGTGCCGAGTGACTTATTGGGGGTTATTTTTTTTTTCTACTACGACTTAAAATGGACATTAAAGAGCCGGCCAAGGAAGATGTTACCGATGTGAAAGGGCCCATAAACTACTCCGAGTTCAGGTATGCGATGGTGGTTTCTTTCTCGCCTTCGCATGCAGGCTCTACCTCTTCCTCGACACCTATTTCTTCATAGAGCACGGGGACAATGCGAGTAGTAAACGTTTAGCTTATTAAGACTGTTGGGTTCACCGTGTCATCTTCGCTTGCGCAGCCGAATACACACAAAACGAAGTCGGCTGATCACGCGCGACTAAACAGGGTAAACCATTCGCAACTGATTTCCCTCGTGCGTGAACCGGTCCAGAACATTTCCCCCACACGTCAAGTGAACAGGCTGCTGGCGTCACGAATTGAGCCGGAAAAAAAAACAACTAGAAAAGCCAGGAGATAAATAACGAACTCATTCTTTGTATTCACCGATTAAAATAAAAATTGTTGGGGATTAACGTCCCGAAACAGCGATATGACTACGAGAGACGCCGTATAGTGGAGGGCCCCGGAAATCTCGCTCGACCACCTGGGGTTCTTCAACGCGCACCTAAATCTAAGCGCTTTAAGCATTTTCGCCTCAATCAAAAACGTGACTCCTGCGGTCGGCATTCGATCCCGCGACCTGCGAGTTAGCAGTCGAGCACCATAAACACTAGCCAGGCCCGCAGATAAGATTTTTTTCCGTTGGGGAAGGGGTGGGTGGGGTGCACTAGTTGCAGGGCTTTAAAAAAAAAACCCCGTAGTTACACCATTTATTCTCGGTAAAACACCCCTTTTCCTCACCCTCTGGCTAAGGGCCCGTTACTGGATTACCGTGGCGGACTTTGTATTCACCGACAACCTAAACGTCTGCAACGGTCACCATAACGTCTTCCGAAACACGGCGCTACCCATCGAGACAACGCACTTGGAAGCGATAGGAAGTAGCCAAGGCCGTATGGCTTCCTACGGCCAGGCCAAAAAAGAAGCCACACTACAACGCCGCGAGGTGAGACCACGCCGACGGCCAAGACTGTCGGATGCGCAACTCGTCGAGAGTAACTTGTTTTTTTTTTTTCTTCTTTCTTTTTTTTCGGGTCTCTCTCCCCGTTCATCGATGCGGCGCAGCCGCTCTCAACCTGTCCCGTCTTCTTCGTCCGTGCGGGTCGACCTTGCAGGCGCCAAAACGTTCTTCTCCGTATCGGCTGCGGCGAGAAAGAAGTCGTCGCGGCACTTCTCGAGGAAGCCTTCCCCAACAGCCAAACACACACACACACACACACACACACACACACACACACACCTTTCTGTTCTTCCTCTTCTCGATTGCGCTGCGAACACACGGCGTGCAAGGCACCTGACGGGGATGCTTAATTGCTCGTACCCGCGAGCGCGCGAGATAGAGAGGAAACGGCGGACGTTTAAAAATCCCCACTGAGTTTTTTTTTTTTTTTTTTCATCTGCTCTGTTAGTTCTGAACATTTATTTCTTTTTCCACTTCTTCCATACTTCCTCCTCCAAAAGCCACTCCCCGTCGCTATCTTCCACGTCTTAAAGAAAGAAGAAGATACGCAGGCGAGAAGGCGATGGAACGCGCTTCCAACGGTCGTCGTGCTTGTAGTAACAAAGATATGCCTTGAAGAAGGAAAAGAAAACAAAAAAGCGTTCTCTTCTTTTCCCTCTCTCCATCTTTCAGGACTTTTTTTTTTTTTTTCGTTGTTGCCAAACTTCAATGCAGGCGTTGGAGGCGGCGGGAGAGGCTTTCTTTCATGCAGTGGTCGTTTGCCCGCAGCCTCTACCCGGAGGAGACCCTCCTGCCGCCAACGCACCGCACGACGTAGTAGTAGTACGTGCCATAATCGTTCGCATGGACCCCGCCGCTGCGCGTCCGGTCTGCAACATGATGCACACGGCGAGCGTTCAACGGCTCGGGGTATCTTTTTCGAAGGTAGTGCTACTCATAGAATTTCTGTATTCAAAGAGCAGGATACGCCAGAAAGTCAGCGAACGCAAAGAATATTCGCTTTCCGACTCGTACCGTTGCGGTTTTTTTTTTTTTTTTGTTCGAAAGAACTGCGAAGAGAGAGAACACATCAAAGATTGTGATCAAGGACCTCATGACGTCGCTGTATCTCGCAAATCAGAAAATAAAGAACACAAGCGCGCGCATAGGCGTGCGTAGGTTTCACCCCGGTCCGTCGAGTACGAAAAAAAAAACTATGAAAAAAATGGACCCCGTATCTGCATGTTACACTGCAAATGTCGTCGAAAGACAATAGTCTTGTGTCTAGAGAGAATGAACAAAACGTTTATTTGATGATACTAAGGGTCAGATTTTATCCTCGGCGTCGGTTCGAAACCATTCTTCTTGCAAAGCAGAACAGATGGCCATTGCACTAGCACTCCTTGATCCACAAAGGACTGATATTTATACGGACTCTAAATCCGCTGCTAGGGCCTTCGCTTCTGGTTCCGTTTGCAAGGAAGTTTTGAGAATTCTCGCTCACAAGGAACTCACCCACCACACAATTATTTGGTTCCCTGCTCACCTTGGCTTGAGGGTTGGAGGCCTTCCCAATGTCAACGAGCTAGCCCACTCCAAGGCGCGAGGCTTCACTTACCGCGCCGGGACTTGTGCTTCTCAGACAGAGGAGGCAGCCAGCAGCCTTCATTTTAGGGACATTTTGACTACCTTCAACGAGATCACGAAGCATTATCAATTAGGCCGTAGGTCATTTCCATTGCCACACGAAAAGTTGTCTAGGCCACAGGCAATCTCTCTTCGCATGCTTCAGACGGGAACATACCATAGCCTCGTAACCTATAGCCATTACTCCGATATTTCAGAACTTTGTCCAGACTGCCAGAATCGCAGTGATTTTAACCACATGCTCTGGAGGTGCCCCTCTTTACAAAGAAAAAATGAAGAATTTTCTGAGAACTCCTTTCATTTAATGCTCACGAGTCCGGTTCTCATACATCAACTCAAGGCTGTCCAGAAGGCCCACGATGCGGCGCTGAGGCTGGGCCTCCCCGTCCCAACGTGGGAGCGGCCAGCGATCCTACCCCTATAAAACGGGGGTGGAATCCTTCAGGACCCCAATAAAAGTTTTTCATCCATCCATCCTCCTCCTCCTGGAAACACTTGCCTTTTCGCACAAGCGTTGCATGGTCAGTGCAGCGTGATAAACGCTGCGGTCCTTAGAATTACCAATGTACGTCTTTTCTAGTAAAAAAAACACAAATACAGATTATTGAAGTGTTGTTATGGTGCCTCAGATATGCGCAATAACTGCTTTTCAATTGACAAGCGCACAAGTATGAACGCTGAATCTTGAGCAATATTGATGGGCGCTGCGGTCGGGGTCGGCCGTTTGATAGGAGCGGACAAACGGAGAAATGGAAAGACAAACAGACAAAAATTTTTTTGCGTCGAAGGTCCCCAAGAAAGACTATCGTCTTTAAAAGAAATGAACATGAATCAACGACATACTTCACCCAAAGGCCTGCGATTGGTAACCCGTGGCAAATAAATAGATCATAGAATGCAACGTATAGATAACTTGCACTGACGTCAACGAAACAGACACGTTAGAGCACGAACATGGCGGGACGCGAACTTTGCCACGTCACGTCACTGTTATCAGTAGATCGTTTGGTGGTTCCTCCAAATTACATGAACAGAGGCCCAATAACACTTCAGCGACGTTGTTATCACCCTGTAGCAGGTGACCGCGTGACTACAACTGCCTTGCCGTCATCTAAGCCGCCATGTTAAGCGTCCAAGCCGTCATGCTCAAGCTATCAATACTTTCCATTTCTCGACGAACCCGCTTCCATTCGTGACCGCAATAATGCGCGACTTCTCGCGCGGTCTTATATAGCAGACTCGGGACCAATATGATTCGGCGCACCTGCTACCGGATCGGCAGGTGTGCGGTGGGCAACCGGCAAGGAGTACAAAATCGTGACCCAGAGGTCTTTTACACGATACCGGCCTCAGTGGAGACTCTGCAAACAAAGTTTAGTTTGTGCGCTAGCGTAATTCGCATGCTTGTTTCTACGTTCTTCTGTTGCAGATCTCTTTTTTTTTTTTATCCAGCACGACAAACGGCGACACCATTTATACGTGCAGTAGAGTACAGTAGAATGGGATTGGAAACGCAAAGTTCTGGGGCTACGTAATGCAGACATTCTGCTTACAGCGAATTACATACGGATCAACATAATCTTCAGCAGCCATATTTGCAACGACACGACGCGGTTATCACAGGCAATTGCTCATAGCAGCCGTTACACTTGAAGAAATTAAAATCTCGCGTTTGAATCCGTGTTCATGCCGAGACAGCTACTTTGCTGACCTCCCGTTATCTGTCAACTTTATCGCACTGAATTCTAAAAGCAGAAACTTATTTATAAACGAGCGCACCTCCACAGATTCGGCAACCGACTTGCTTTGAATACGAACAATCATTTTCGACCTTCCACCGCTTTTTTTTTTTCTTTTCTTATCCGTAACGCTCTATCGCTTGAGGTATCACGCATGGTGAAGACTGCGTGTAAAAACGGTCGTTTAGTTGACCCCTCGCTATCTTTAAACCCTTATTACGCTTTCTCTACAAGGTAACATTTATTTACGAAAGTGCGCCAACTTTAACAGTTAAACTGCGACAATCTTCTACCTTCTACCTACCTTCTACCTTGCATCTGATTTCCGCAAGAGTTGGCTAATGTTTATCAGACCCAATTTGGCACCAAGACTGTCAAATCCGGGGGAAAAGCTAAGATATGTCGGCCGTTATCTAATAGCGTATGACGCTTGCAGTTCATTGCCTACCTTTTACAATATAGTTCAGAGCATCCAGCACCACGATGGATACAGCCAACAACGTATCATAATGGAGTTGGATTGATAAAATAAACCTTCAACAGCCTTAGGGTATAGAGATACTGCATAAAATAGCATACGAGCTCTGTTGATTTAACACGTACTGTGATGCATGGTCAATTCATCCAGCTTCAAAACGCCTGAGGCTTGGAGTTCATGAATAAAGCAGGCGAAACAGCACTTGTGATCACATGGAATATCTTGCTGACTTCGGGCCATCATTAAATCGCCATGCTTATTGCAAATAACGAGGGGATAATCACATCGTGTCGTAACGAATAAGTTCACTTCTGAACCTATGCGTGGCGCTCCGTAACCGATAACTAGATTGAGCAAACTCCACCTGTATTGCTAACCACGCTCGAAAATGTAGGTTTCGAGTGCGATAGACACACTTCTTAAACTATGTTCCCTGATTTTCGCGCGAGCGGGTGTCACAGTTTCCCATTCGATCACAACCTATCGCGTCGATCAGAATCGGATCTTGCAACTGCGATGGGCTACCTTCTGCGTCTTGCGCAAATTAGTCAATCGCGATTAAGAAACTCGATCTCCACAAGACTCGATATCTATCCAAAATGCGCCGTGCGATACCCGCATTGCGTGCGGATCAGTGGCTTCGACCCTCGAACGGAGCCCGTCGGCACCGTCCCGCGAAAATCGTCCCGCGGCCGGGCAGGAAACTTCGGGTGAAAAAGTTTACAACAGCGTGCAGACTCACCGCATATCTTGGTCATGTCAGTGGAGTCGGGGAGCCGGGCTGCCGCGCACGAAACAAACCAACCTTGGCCCGGAGGCAAGGAAGTGGTGCGCGCACACCCCCCCTCCGCGGCGACGCGCAACACACAACACGCGAGCACGCCGCCGTAGCTCCACAAAAACGAATTCGGCCGGTGCACAACACAAAAGTAAAGCTGCAGACGGGTACAGCAGGGCACCCAAGTAGCGACGCCCGAAGCGGTAATCCAGAGGCAAAGTGCGATGGTCGAAGCACCGTAGCACACGTTCAAAAAGACCACTGCCAGTGCGGGCGCATGCACTGACGCCCGACGCCGCAAGACGTATCCATTGGGAACCTCAGCTGAGTCAGAACTTTGTGCGGCCCGCTTCTCTCTCGCCCCCACGACGCGAGGAAGGAGGAGGCAGTAGAGGAGGTCGTCAAGTCACGTGAACGACTTCAAAAACCTGTCCAGCGCATGCGCTGCCATCTACCAAACGCTCGCTGAACCTCAAAGTGTTTCGGTTTCGTAGTTTTGTTATACATTTTAGTTTCGCTATGGTGGCTCTGGTGCACTGAAATGGACAGTCGTGGTATACCGCCATTAGTTGGCGCCACTATTGATTAGTGTGCTTATTGCGCGCAATTCAAATTTGCATTGCCAACCTTTGCGCAGGTTTTGAGTTAGATAGTCACATAACACAATTGAAATTCAAAATATCTGCAATTTTAAAACACATCAAGCCCATATAAATTCAATAATGAGATAAATAACGCTATTTATAAGTAGTCGAGCTCGCACAACCCCTATCGCAGAACAGGGACCCAGATCGTCTGCTAGCTCACTGTTCTGTAGAAAGCACATCGCTATTGATTTGATCCACATGTACCCCTGCTTAGCTATCACACTAACTTGAAATCATGCGATGAAACAAACAAAGATATTGAATGATAACGAATGTTAAATGAAGAATAACGTTATCAGCGGGCGAGTTCCACGACCACCACTTACCTGCATGAGCTAGGAGAGTAAGCAGTCGCGTTATTAAACAAATAATATTAAAAATAACACTCAAGAACATACTGCCTTATTTCATTATACACTTCTATAATCATTTTTATACAATTTATGACCAGCGCGGCAACTACAAGTATTAATCTCAGAGGCTTAGTATCTAAGCTGCTCATAAGTTACCTTAGAGTGACGACAGGTAGCGACACAGTAGTACGATGTGCTTCGGCAGCGCTAGTCGTCATGGCAAAAAGAGCCACATCTGGGGCGCCAAACAGCATGCTGCCCCAATTTAATACACTTAAAAGTATTTTTATCTTTTCTTTTTATATACTCATGACATCTATGACGTCACAAAAACAAAAGCATTTTTTTAGGTTTATAATTTATACACTAAAACTAAACAAGACAGCAATATTTAAATAATTTTTTTAAATATAATTTAAGTGCAATGCTAATTTGCAGATGGGTTTTATTTTTAAGAATTATTAAAAAAACTGACCAAGTTAGTGATTTGAAATGCACTAAACCAAGTCAAGCCACAGTCAAATCCAGCCGTGTTCGAACGTTGATTTGTGTCGGCATTAGTTGCATTTCTTGTGCGCCCTTTTCTATCTGCTCCAGTGCTTTTCCACCCGCGTGATCATGCTAAAGCGAGTGGCGACTGCTTTTCTGCACAAACGCTGCCTGTCCTTGATCCACAACGGCGGCACTCAACGGCTCGGATTCTGCAGTTACGGGCCCGACGGCCCCCAGCCCCTCGATGCCACGCAAGACGTGCCGGTCACATTCGACGAAGAGAACCTGAAGTTCATCGTGTGTCCCGTCACCAAAAAGCCTCTTCGTTACGTCAGTGAGAGAAACGTGCT
This sequence comes from Rhipicephalus microplus, assembly GCF_013339725.1. Taxonomy (NCBI): domain Eukaryota; kingdom Metazoa; phylum Arthropoda; class Arachnida; order Ixodida; family Ixodidae; genus Rhipicephalus; species Rhipicephalus microplus. Next base: position 127,374,991 of record NC_051171.1, on the reverse strand, counting down.
TGTGTCCGACGAACTTGGCAAGGCTTTTCCCATACAGAACGGTATTCCGAACCTGCTTCCCGACAGCGCAAGACCACTCGACGAGGTGTGATCGACGGAAGCAGTCCCGTTACAGAATGTACGAACTTCGCGATATAAAGCAATGCAACAAGTGTAGCGCGCTTATGCATATTTTGAATGAATGGTTACTTCGTGGTTATATATCTTGGCTTTTGTTCATTTTGACGTGTCCCACAAATGTGGCAAAAGTTTGTTGGCTTTCGTGAGCGCGCTAAATAAGACTCGTATACCAGCTACAAGTGCCATTACATACTTACGTGTTGCTGACTGCTAGGGCTTTGGGTGTGTCACGCAGTAACTCCGTATGATTTGCGCAGGGGCGTAGGCAGAAGCTTTTAAGGGAGGGTGTGTGGGGGGGGGGGGGGGGGGGCATCTTCTTTTTGATCTGAAGTGAGGGCCGCGCAAAAAAAAAATGTGGTCGAGCGTCATTTTGTGCTCGGTAGGCAATGACACAAAAAGGTTGGGTGAGAGATGGGGGGGAGGGCACGAGCTCGGTGGGCCGCCCCTGGCTACACCAATGGATTGACTCTACCTTGTATACATCACCTGCGGAATAGTCAGTCAGCAACGCACAGAAAAATGGTTGACACACGTAGCTGCAGCTCTGGGACTACCACGGGATGCTATTACGGTAGGTGGAGGACCGTGCAGACGAGTTAATTAAAATGGTCAACGAAATCAAGCTCCTGTTTTACGCTCCGGAGTAACATTTCGAGGCACCGTTTGTTCGTGGAGAGTCGTGTACGCGTGCTCAATGTTGTCTTTCCTTATGGTTTCTTCACGATGACTAGCGTGCAACATATGTATACAGATATCGTAGACATTTCTTTGCCGACACGCAATTATAGCGTTCATTTGCACTTGCGAGACCCCTGCACCTCCTTACGTCGCACAGAATCAAGCAAGTATCACTGGAAGCACGGAGAACGCCAATGTAACTTTCAGCGACAATCACCTACAAACGTCTACCATCCTGCACTCATCCTCCAACGCGCAGGGTGTAGCAGTAATACCTCGTCATACCTCAACAGTAAACTATCAACATTGTGAACTACCTCTCGCATCGCGCAGCATCTGGCAAGGCTACGCTTACAAGGAGAGCTCGGCCGGCGCTCGCTCTCTTCGTCATCTTCTGCTTCACTCCCCCAAACACGTTCACCCGGCACGTGCTTTCCCGCTGAACCGATTTGTCCGGCGTGCAATGCATTACTCGGAGTTCAGAGAGCGAGAAAGAATGTGAGAGCGAGAAATAAAGGGACGACGAGAAAAGGAGACGCAAATACAGAGATAGAAATGGGGAAATAGATAGAAAGGAACACACAAAAAATATATAAAAAACTAAAGATCAAGATGGAACGAGAAATGAAGAGATAAATGAATGGAAATAAAGAAATAGAGAAAGAAACGGAAGAAAGGTGGAGCGAAAAAAAGAGAAAGGAATAGATATAGACTGAGTAAGTGAGTGAGCATAACAACTTGATTTTGGTCCACTATAGGTGCAAGCTAACTCGATGTCCCCTGGTTAGGCCCACTTGGGAATGGTCTGGTTGAACCTGACCGCCCTCTCGTGGATCCTCTGGACGGCCAGCATCTGAGAGGTCTGGTCCTGGCCGACATGGCCCTTGGTGGAAAGGGGAACCGGCAAAGACACAGCTCCACATAGCATGCTCGAAGTCAGCATAACCACCACAATTGTTGCAATCCACCCCGCCATGGTGGTCTAATGGCTATGGTACTCGGCTGCTGACCCGCAGGTCACGGGATCGAATCCCGGCTGCGGCGGCTGCATTTCTGATGGGGGCGGAAATGTTGTAGGCTCGTGTTCTCAGATTTGGGTGCTCGTTAAAGAATCCCAGGTGGTCGAAATTTCCGGAGCCCTCCACTACGGCGTCTCTCATAATCATATGGTGGTTTTGGGACGTTAAACCCCACATACCTACCTACCACAGGGTGTAATCCCGGCTTGGGAACTGTTAGGGGTATAATGTATGCAGTGCTGCAGGGCTCGGGCATACATAGGCTCTTGTTTGTAGCAGACTGAGCGTGATAGCTTGGGCTATGCACAGCTTGGAGTGTGGCAAGGGCAGCACTTTTCTTGAGATATAATGGCACTTGCATATCTCGCTGTTCCTGTAGAGAGGCTCGGACCACCCAGAAGATGGCGTGTTACCTGGCGCATGGTCAGTCAAACCTCATACAGCCGAGTACACCTCCTCGTTCGGATCGGGCAAGGTACCCTCAATGGTTCCAGGGTACGCAAAAAACCAGACAAATGAGTGATTTTTCAGGTCTTTGGCTTCTCTAATGATCTGTAGGAACTGGGGAGCCACCATATCTAAAATTCCTTAATAGATGCCTTAATGTCAAATTGTGTCGTGTACACCGTCCGTCAATGCAAGACCAATAGCAACCTGCTGTGCAACACTGGAACTAGAAGTGCGGGTGATAGCGCAGCTGACTGCTTTGTAATTACAGTCGACGACCACTGAAGAGAAGGCTTCTTTTTGAGCGTACGAAGCGGCATCTACAAAGCAGGCTCGTTCATTGTCTAAGCGGGCACTGGCGACCAGATCTGTACCTCTGGCTCGTCTTCGTACTTCGTGGTAGGTTTAATGCGGCCTCTGATGTATGAAAATCTTGGACCTTATATTGTTGGGCAGCCTCACAGTATCAGGACCGACGAACACGGAGTTGCGTCCTAGCATGCTGAGTATCGCTCTACCCACTAGTGCCGGACGGTTTGACAAACCGTGAAAACTCTTCGGCTTTGACACAATTGTGTGTGTGTGTGTGTGTGTGTGTGTGTGTGTGTGTGTGTGTGTGTGTGTGTGTGTGTGTGTGTGTGTGTGTGTGTGTGTGTGTGTGTGTGTTTGTGTGTGCGCGCGCGTGCGTGTGTGTGTGTGTGATGTTTTGTGGATTTCCATGTTGAGGAGGTCTTCCACGAGCGTTCGAACGGTAATGCCTTGAACCAGCTTGAAGACTGCTCTGATTGGGGCTTTGCGTTCCGACACGAGCCAATTGTGCATAGCCGCCGAATAAGCGAGCTGGCGTAGCACAAATGCGTGGATAATCCGGATCAGATTGTCATCTTTGATTCCTTAGCACCTCTTAGTGATTATTCTAATCAACCCGAGAGCGTTTTCGGTCTTGGAAGAAATGCGTTTGATGGCGGCTCTCTCCATTGGACTCGACGAACATTCCGAGGACCCTGATAGTATTCACGCGCAGAATTTAGGAACCGTTAGCAGTAAATAGCCTAATGTGGATCTCTAATGTTCACTAATATGAAACCGACAAAGGCAGCAAGGAAGAAAAGAAAAGTGAAAAAATAGAGAGAGACAAGGAAGCCCGCGCCCTGAGTCGGCCCTTGCATCAATCTTTTTTTTTTAATTTTGCTGTACTTGATGACATATTTGCCAATACATAAACGGTCGTTATGAAGGCAGGAAGTATATGTCACATTTCCATTATTTGTGAGCATTTTTGTACATATTTTATGACACCCCCTGTCAGTTCAAAATAAGCTGGAAGACGCTTGAGCTTCGCCTTCAAGACTCAAACGCGATAGCGTAATCAAGCCCCATTCGCATCGTTTATTTTAGGTACATAAATTTTAGAACGAATTGATTATGTGGGAATGCTTAACTTGTGTGAGTGGATCCTAAATTTACCAAATATCTCTATTGTAGGCCGCAGCATTAGTACAAAAATGGCTACGTCAAAGTTGGCCGAGTGAAAACAGCTGCCTACCAACATTGTGTACAAAATTCTTGCGTTTGTTTGTTGTGGAGTTGTAGAACGCGTGGGCCGCTGGTTTCCATTCATTTAAGGTGCGATTAAGTGTCTGCAGTTCGCGGGGCGCAGTCAGTCGACACAGATGCGGCGATGATTACACGTATATATAACGAACAATGGAGCCCGAGGCGCTAGAACGGACAGTTTAATGAGTGCATTGAGCTCGCGCAGGAAGTGATGTCTGCAAGTTTCGGGGAGAGCCACGCATCTGCAGTTAACGGTTCTTAGCGGTTACCATCTGTTTTAACGGTATGTGCTTTTCGCAGCAATTTACCACGGCATGATTTTGCCTTCTCGTAGTTTTTGAGTCGCTCATATTTTATATTTCTTGCATATTTCTCGCTCCTTATTCACGCGCTCGCTAATCTATGCAAAGGTTGACGTGGCTAACGTGGCGAAGTGTGTCCAGCTAGGCATTGTACTTTACTTCCAATAAAATAAAACTACCACAATGTTCTTTTTCTACCCTTAGCTTCCACGCCGCCTACGTGCCACCACGTGCCACAAAATTAGCTTTTCAGCCAGAGAGTTTATAGAGGAAAAGCGGAGAGATTACGGCACGCTTGTCCTGTTTTCCTTAGCGAAAATTGGACGATCGTTCGAAAGGGAACTGAAGGAACCAGATGATTTGTCGCTCGAACGCTCCAAAAGCCTCCCCTTACACCTCTTGTTGCTTCGGTTTCAGTTGCCATGGCAATTCACATTATATTAGCGACAGCTTTCGTCTTCTTGGGATGTTGCACAAACGTCTTCTTCCTCGAACTGTTGGTCAAGTGAGTGCGTCGCCTTCGTTTATTCCTCCTGTCTTAAATATATTTTTTGAACTGCGGTTGATTGTAACGTTATAGCGCTGATCTTTGCTGGTCTTTCGGTTTATCAAGGAAAGCTTCCCAAGCGGTGTTTTGGCGTGGAAATAAGTGTCTATGTTTAGCGCTGGTCACGCATTCACCACCTAATTGAAGTTGGCGAGTTAGTGAACGACAGAACGCTGATGTGTGCGTAGGTGTGTACGTGTGTGTGTGGCAGGAAGAGGTGTTGTGTATGTGATTGAGAGTGTGCCTGAGCACATTAAAAGGAATAAAGAACCCGCACATGTAAGACTAGATAAGTGTTTCGACACCTGTATGCCAATAAGCTAAACTAAAATTCGTCCGACTCTATCCCTTGATCGAATTACAAGCCACAGCCCTCTAAGATACGAGCTACAGAGAAAACAGAGTTTGCTTCACACCATCCTTGCTTCGTCTTTTACAGAGAGCATCCAGGATGCACCAATCTGATCACCTTTTCACAATTTCTCTTCATCGCCTTAGAAGGATTCATATTTACGACGAAATTCGGCAAGAGACGCCCGGTCATTCCACTCAAGTTAGTTTGTGATGTTACTTTTTTTTATTTCTCTTCATATTTTGACTACACAAGGACAGTATAATGCTGATAGGAGAAAATTTTGTTTAGTAATTTCGGGCACCATTTAACTAGGGCTTTTAATGAGAACATTTTTGTACTTACTGGCCGTGCTAGAAGACTTGCAAAGCAGGAGTGCTGTAGGACAGTTTTGCAGACACTCTTATTTTTGCTTTCAATGAATGCGGTCACCTAACACGCCACAAAACAAAACTTGAAACACTGGAAACAAAAATTCGGCTTGGTATGGCTTGTTCTGGCTGCCTACCATGCAAACCACCACCGCTGCCAAATAAGTTCACAATAAATAGTGTTTCTTTTTTTTTTATAATCTTCAACTTGCTGCTGTTATGATTACTTGCTTACTCATTACACCAATACACATCTGTGTGGCACTTACCATACCACACAGATGTACTATAAGCCATCATGTAGGGACTATAATTATAGTCTGACATGGAAATGTGCATCAACACTTCTTCTAGGGTAGATATTTTACATACAATGTGTTGCAATCATTCGTTTTGCAGACATTATGTCACGTTGGTCGTCATGTGTTTCTTGGTCAGCGTTTCTAACAATCATGCCCTTTCGTACGACATATCGATGCCCCTGCACATGATCTTCAAATCTGTGAGTCTTTTCTAGTTGATTGTACAACCTTGCACTTAGCCCTTACTTGTTATTATTATTTAGAATAGCTCCCTTATTATAAAGCAGATCAAACTGTAACAATGAGTCCAACCCATTCTCATGTCAGGATTCCAGGAAATTTCTCCAATGACTCCCATCTTGAATCAATCTCCTGAAGTTAGCGTTATGTTTGTAGGCAGCTCTATAAAGATGACAGGGCTATTCGTCAGCATAGAACATCGTGTGGATTTGTCAGTATTGATCTAATGAACACCGCACCAAGTGGAAATTATGAAAATAATGAAGGAGCTGTGTCACTTATCCTGTTTTTGTCTCTAGCCTTTGATGAGTGCAATTTGGCAAATCAGTTGTGTTCTGTGGAAGCCCGCAAGATAGAAGGAGAGTTGATGAAAAGGGAATGCTGTAATTTACCCTTCTTTAGCACAAACCTTCAAAGGAATTCATTTCAAATATTTCTGCTTTCATAACAACGGCATTGTCTTCATTGAATATCACTACAGCGATTTGATTTGCCTACCAATTTTCTTTTATTCTTTTGAAGTATTCTGCTTTCATAACAGCAGCGTTGCCTTCATTGAATCTCATACAGCAATTGGATTTTTTTACCAATTTTTCTTATTTCTTGCAGGGATCACTTATCGCAAACATGGTCTTAGCCATCATTTTACAAAAGAAGAGGTTAGTATGTAAACGTGTTTATTGCGTTCTTTTCTTACTATTTTTCCGGGTTATGATATGGCACATGTTGTGTGTGCTAGCCTGGTGGGGTGCTGTCAAAACAAAAATTTTTCCCATTTTATCAGAATCAATAAACTTTGAGCTTCGAGTTGTGTGTTTCTATAAATACTGTATCTGGTGTCCGTAAATGTTCAATTACCTTCGCCATTAGCCTTCTAATAGCATCTTAAAGACAATTTGCATGTCTGTATGAGCAACGGTGTATGGAGATGCAGGCTACAAATTAAACGTACATGATAAACAAAGTACATCTGTGTGGTACACAGCATTTCAGTCTGTACATTTTTTTTGCTTGTTAAGTTGTCGCTTGCATGCCTGTGTGCATAATGGTACTGTGTGACTGCTCTCCACTTTATGCACAGGGAGTGCGGCTTACCGTGAGGATTGTGAAAACGTAACTGCGTCATGAATTTACTGTACATGATCGAAATCGTCATTACTTGTATAGCTAATGTAAGAAGAACTGGAACATGTGCTAACTGTCTTGTTCCTGCACCTTTTTTACTTTTTTCCACCTCAAAGAACATTCTCTGTGCGTGATGGAAGGATGTGGGGCTCACTCCCTGGCACAGGTCATGACATTGAAGGGTCCCAGTAAGGGCGTGACAATGATTGGTTGGTGCAAGTGTGACCTCATGGGGTGGAGGGGTAGAGCACAATGACAATTCATCGTTGCAAGCTGTGATGTCATCAAGTCATAGTAGCCGAATGGATGTGGCACCGGAGTAGTGAGACACTCTCATTGTGACTGAACTGAAAGCACCGGAGTGGTTACAGAGGCCATGATTTCACAAATCATTTTGTGTAGTGAGTATATATATTTGGTTTGAAAATTTTTCATGAGTTGCTGTGGCATTCATTTTTTTTAGCAACTCTCTTGACACAGCATATGCACAATTCACCAAAGGAAAAAAAAAGGAGTGTGTTTCTGTAACATATGCTATTAGAGAGGTTGATATATAGTGAAAATATTTTCTTTGACCGCAGGTACCCACTCTTCAAGCACCTTGCAGTGTATATGATAACACTTGGCATTGTTATATGCACCATAGCTTCAGTGGGTGGCGGCAAGGTGAGCACTACTGAACTTTTGTGCTGTTTACAGCCATAGCATTTTACCAGAAGTGGAAAGCAGCGCAATTAAGGCCACTTTGAGATGTCCATGTTTTATGCGTGAGCAGAAAGCTCTAGCCGATGCATTATTTTAGGTGTGGAAGTACCGGTCAGACATTCTGCAGGCTGTTGTGACAATGCGTACAGGACGTTTCACAATTCTACTGTTTCAGTGTACACAGCTTTGTGACATGTTTTTTTTTTTTTTCTCATCTTGGACAGGCGAAAGAAGCGGGGACGGCCAAGATAGAGGAAGGCAGCGTTTACACCAAATGTGTCGGTAAGAGACGTGCTTGTCGTGCACTATGTAGATGCAAATGCTTTAAAGTCAGAGAGGTAGCTGAGGTGCTAACCACACCGCAATGCGTGTGACATGTTTCTAGCGTTCTTTCTGTTGTCTCGCTATACTACACTGTTCCTGAATTTTATGTAATAGTGATCAACATTTGCCACCCTCTATTCTATCAACTAACATGTGAAGACGCTAGAGAAGCTCATTTTGATTTCATGTGCCATCTAGCAGCATGCTTGATAACTTGTTTACTTGTGCTCATTTACTCATACCGACTAATAATTTTGCAAATTGAAGAAACAGGTACGTGCGACTATATTAGCTAAACTGCGAATTGATTTGTGCTTGAACTTTGCAATAGGTGTGGTTTAGAACCATGCAGATGACCATTACTCGCATGTTTCATTGACAACCAAGCAGAAAGCCGTCTCATTTGCAGCAGTTTCACTTGTTAAGATATTTATTTTGCTGCAACGTACAGACAGCATAATCAGTCGGGCCGAATGGAAAATAGCTGCTACTGTTAACAGTAAACTTGAGACACTACATAATGATTTATTGACAAATGTCGTCTGCTGAAGCCTATCCGGAGTGCTGTTTGTACTGCTGTACCGCTACATTTATGGTGTCCTTGAAAAATGAGATGTATTTTTTATGTTGTGCTTCTGTCACGCTTGTTGCTTGACCGGATTAAGGACATTTACCCTGGTTGCCATTTGCAGGCATAGGACTTCTTTTGTTTGCGCTGTTGCTGTCGGCTCGCATGGGTATTTATCAAGAGACTCTGTACGCCCGCCATGGCAAACACCCTCGTGAATCTCTCTTCTATGTAGTAAGTTGAAACACATACTCTACCATTGTCTAGAAGTGATTACTATAAAGAGAAACACTATGTTGAGTAAATAGAACTTCTATTGCGACAAAATGACCACTCTTACCATGTATTCTCACCTTCCAAGTAGAACGAAAAATTGGAGATGACCCTGATCCCTGACTTAGGTGTCAGGTAGGAGTGCTTTGCACCTTGGCGTTTGTGTCTCCTTGTGTATTCCTTGGTTTAATTTTGTGTTTCGTCTCTCTCACGAAGTGGATCTTGGAAGTCATGTGCAAAAAAACTCTTGGTTAGAATCTGCTCTCCCAGGTATCTCACAGATCTCAGTTTCCCACAAAAAAAGGTGCTTGCTCATTCGACAAACTCATTCAGTTATTTTCATTAATCATCCTGACAGTTCATCAGCCTTTGTCAAACTTGTGACGCTCTGATATCATGTATCCAATATAACTCCGAGCTTGTACCAAAGCTGCTGACTTAATACCAGTTTTCAAAAAACGTAGTCTGAATATTCAAATAACCTGAAGTAATCGCTAAATTTGAAGTGGTTGGGAGAGAAAAATCACTCGTCTCTTGCACCCGTAAAAAACAGCTGGTTGGTCACCCTTGGGAGCTTACAAGCACCATCAAAACAGATCTCATGAGGACAGTCAAAAAGGGGTGCTCGCAGTATAACAGTAGGAGCAGCTGAGCACAGTTTTCAAATTTTTGGTCGCACGACCTGACCCACTCCTGTTGTCATCGCTCCTTAACGATAGCACATGTTGCTGACGTTTGCTTAAATAACATCGTTCTTGCCTAAAGAACTGGCGTTAGCCGCGCTGGCCAATGTTTTCACCAACTTTCCAAGCCTTCCCTCTCATTGCTGCAAAATTTAACCAGCAGTTCGGTCAGCACTATGTTTCTCCTGCTCGTACGCAGAGGATTTCTTAAGTTTATCCTCCGAGATTCAGAGGACCACTCCGAAGATACGAAAATGCCGAAAGTTTGCCCGCGTGAATAAGGTGCAGTACTCACGAAGTGAAACACATAATTTTTTTAGTGTAACTATTGCTGATGATAACCACATTGTTACCCTGCAAATCTGGCTGCTATGGGTTCATATTGGTTCTGACGTAAGTGTTCAATTCAAACTTATGCTGACATGTCACGAACTGCAGACGATGTAGACAGAAGTGTGTGCATCATTCAGCCCTAAATTTTCGAGTTTTTATCCGTGAGTACTCTACGATACTAGCGTAAGGAAAGATTTATCGTGCTCCTACGGCTGTTCTTTCGTTTTCCTGTCTGTATAAACATTTTTCTTTGCAGCACGCTCTGCCCCTGCCGGGGTTTCTCCTTCTCGTGCCCAACATTTATTCGCATGCCGTGCTCTTCAACCAGTCCGGTAAGAAGTGTCAATTGTGGCATAATTGTGCAATGAAAATAACCTGTGTGGTGAATAGCGACTGTTTAGTAGGAATTCTGAGATGGCTTGTGCATCAAAAGTTTGCTGCACCAGCTCTCTTTTTTTCTTTTTTTTCTTTTTTCTGGATCACAAAAGCTCAAGAGGAAAAGTTGCCCAGTTGGTTTTTAAATAAAAATGTCATGGCCATGCTTGGAATGTATAAAAACACAGTGAACCTACATAAAACTCCATAAAACACCACTTTTCATAAAACACCTTTTAGAGCTTAGAACTACAGAAAGTTTAGCTACCTTTTTGGTTGGTAAGGATTCGTCATAAAATGTGACGCTTGCAGACACCATAGAAGATAACAAGGGAGTGTTGATGTAAATTTATTTCTCTTCTGTTGTGTCAATGTTTGCTTGTCTTTTCTTTTGGTTTCAAGCTTGCTTATGATGTTTCATAATGCCAATAAGTCTGACGTTCACGATTTGCGTGTAGTTCAAAGCAAACCTGACTTTGGACGGATATGCATACAGCTAACGATAGCTTGTTTGGAGTCTAGTTTTTAGAGGGACCCTGCAACAGTTATTGAGCATGGTTGTTGATCGCTGCTGATCGGTAGTCGAGGCTCCTGAGAACACACGTACTAAACGTTGTAATGAAGCACGTGGCCTGGAATTTAAAATTAACCGTTAAAGCCAGCTAGAAATTGCCCCCTCTTCTCTCGAAAGGTAATTGCATAGACTAAGATCTACAGCAACTGGTTGACTAGAGCGTGGCCAGCTCCATAGTTGCCGCAGCAGTCGTGGGATTCAGCCACGTTCCCGTGTACATGCTCGCAATCACGCTGAAAGTAACCAGCGTTGTTAGAAGCAAACTAGAAAAGGTCACGACGGTCTCAAGGTCATGGTGTGCGCTAATAAAAGATCATAGATTTTCGTTCCCTTTTCAGCCCCCCTCTGTGTAGTTTTCAGCGCTCTCTCTGGAACATGAGGAGAGAGAAAGCACTTGAAGTGTGCAGAAAGTCCCTGTAGCTCTGTTTGTATGTGACAGATTTGAGAAGCATCTGCCATAGTTGATTTGTGAGGCAACAGACTCTTTTAATGAAGATATTTGACAATTGCTTGGAAAAGTGCTGCAGGAGTAGTGTACGTAGGGAAGGTTCAGGGTCAGAAATGACAGATCATCATAGCATTGCATGCTTAGCACAAGGCATCGCATTATCAAGGAAACAGGTTTTACCTGAACCTCAAGTACAAAAAAAGTTCCCGCCTTTCTCTCGAAAACGCAGCCACTTGTGCATGCACAAAGATTGCTCAAGACGTATGACATTCCTTTTGTGTGATACAAGAATATTGACACCGACCTGATAGTCTCTTAAATGCGGTCCCTTGAATTTCGCAATGACGTACTTAACTAATTATAAAGGAGATTTATTAAGCAGAAAGGTTGATGCTTGGAAGTTGATGCACCAGCCGCAATTTCCGAGCTCGAGCCGCTGCTGCACACTCGATGCTGCTGCCTCTGCGCCAGAGTACTTCCTCTTCTTTACAATGGCCCCACGGAGAAAAAAAGAAGCCATCCTGGCGACTTAGTCCTGGGCAGGCGGCGTTGAACCGTGGTATTGCTTGAGCCTCTGGACGTGTACAACCTCGCGGTTGCGACGTCGCAAGTCTGATGGTGGCGTAAGAGGCTCAATGAGGTAGTTTACTGGCGAAGTTTGTTCGACAATACGATATGGCCCATCGTACCTTGGCAGAAGTTTGGAAGAGAGCCCAGGTGTGCGATGCGGCACTGAGTTTACTGGCGAAGTTTGTTCGACAATACGATATGGCCCATCGTACCTTGGCAGAAGTTTGGAAGAGAGCCCAGGTGTGCGATGCGGCACTGACAGCCATACAAGAGCACCCGGAAGAAAAACAGGAGTTGAGGTCTGGGCATCATGAATTGCTTTTTGTCTGTTTTGGTCATCGCAGGTAAAGCGACGAGCTAACTGGCGGCATTCTTCTGCGTGTCTGGCGGCGTCCAAGATCGGTAGGCACTCGGACGCGTCCGGTCGATAGGGCAAAATGTTATCAATGGTGTGGGAGGGGTGACGGCCGTAGAGGAGGTAAAAAGGGGATAAGCCTGTTGTCGCTTGCGTTGCCATATTATAGGCGTATGTAATGAATGGGAGAACTAAGTCCCAGTTAGAGTGGTCAGGCGTCACATACATAGATAGCATGTCATTGAGAGTACGATTAAAGCGCTCAGTAGCCCCATTGGTTTCTGGGTGGTAAGCGGTACATGTGCGATGTACAATAGCACACTCAGCGAGCAATTTTTCAATGACCTCGGACAAGAAGGCGCGGCCGCGGTCACTGAGGAGTTCTTGAGGGCCTCCATGATGCAACACAAAATGAAGCAGTAGGAAAGTGGCAACCTCCTGTGCTGTAGCCGTTTTAAGAGCAGCGGTCTCAGCATAGCGCGTTAGGTGGTCGATAGCAACTATTATCCACCTGTTGCCAGTCGGAGTCAATGGAAGTGGCCCATAAATATCTATTCCAACCCGCTCGAAGGGTCGGGAAGGGCATGGTAAAGGCTGCAGTTCACCGGCGGAGGCGTGTGGTGGAGATTTTCGGCGCTGACATTCGGCACAAGAGCGGACGAAGTTGCGGACGAAGGTATACATGCCACGCCAGTAGTAGCGATGTCGAAGCCTTTCGTAGGTCTTGAAGACTCTTGCGTGGCCACATTGTGGGTCAGCGTGAAAAGACGAACAAATCTGCGACCTTAGGGTTCGTGGAACGACGAGCAGCCACTTGCGTCCCTCTGGTGCGTAGTTACGTCGATAGAGAAGCGTGTCACGTATCGAGAAGTGTGGAACTTGGCACCGAAGCGTTCGCGTCTTTGGGAGTTCAGAAGTGTCGGAGAGATGATTGAGGAGAGACGCAGTCCACGGGTCATTGCGTTGTTCGATAGCAATGGTGTCAAAGTCAAGCGATGACAATGTGGAATCGCAAGCGGAGTCAGCTGTGGCATTCTGGGACAGAGGGGAACGGGAAAGGGCGTCGGCATGCTTCCGTCCTGACCGATAAACCACGCGTATGTCGTAATCTTGAATTTTCGACGCCCAGCGAGCGAGGCGGCCAGATGGGTCTTTTAACGTCGAAAGCCAGCACAGCGCGTGGTGGTCGGTCACGACGTCAAAAAAACGACCATATAGATATGGGCGAAACTTTCCAAGGGCCCACACAATGGCCAAGCACTCCTTTTCTGTGACGCTGTAGTTGCTCTCAGCCTTGGTAAGTGTGCGACTAGCGTATGCCACGACGTATTCCTGATGTTCCGGTTTACGCTGTGCGAGCACAGCACCCAGGCCTACACCACTGGCGTCGGTGTGGATTTCAGTTGGAGCTTCATGATCGAAATGGCGTAGAATGGGTGGCGTCGTAAGAAGCCGTCGCAGGGTGGTGAAAGCCTCGTCGCAGGCCGGGGACCACGATAAGAGGTCTTTACAGCTGCTGAGAAGTTGCGTGAGAGGTGATATAATAGACGCGAAGTTTCGGACGAATCGCCGGAAATACGAACACAAGCCGATGAAACTTCGAAGTTCTTTGATGGTGGCAGGTTTAGGAAACACCGTAACAGCTCGCAATTTTTCGGGATCCGGGAGGATGCCTTCCTTAGAAACAACGTGGCCCAAAATGTTCAGTTGACGCATGGCAAATCGACATTTTTTGAGGTTTAATTGCAAACCGGCGTTAGTTAAGCAAGTAAGGACGTGCTGAAGGCGACGTAAGTGTGTGTCAAAGTTAGGGGCGAAGACCACGATATCATCGAGGTAACACAAGCATATCTTCCATTTTAGTCCACGCAGGATGTTGTCCATCATTCGTTCGAACGTTGCAGGTGCATTGCAAAGTCCGAAGGGCATGACGGTGAATTCATATAAGCCGTCTGGCGTGACAAAAGCGGTTTTGGGGCGATCGGCCTCCGCCATAGGCACCTGCCAGTAGCCTGACCGCAAGTCTAACGAGGAAAAGAACTCGGCACCCTGCAAACTGTCCAAAGCATCGTCAATGCGCGGTAGTGGATAGACATCCTTCAGCGTGATCTTGTTCAATTGCCGGAAATCGACACAGAAACGAATAGAACAGTCTTTCTTTTTGACGAGAACCACCGGAGACGCCCATGGGCTCTGTGAAGGTCGAATGGCGCCTCTGCGAAGCATGTCGTCTACGTGGTCAGCAATGACGCGGCGTTCTGTAGCGGACACGCGATATGGTCGTCGCAGCGGTGAGTGGGACCCAGTGTCGATGTGGTGTTCTACTGCTAAGGCACGGCCGAGAGATGTTTGTTCAACGTCGAAAGAGTGGCGGTAGCTCTCAAGAATGGTGAGGAGTTGTGAACGCTGCGAAGATGTCAAATCTGCAGCGATGAATGGTTGAAATATGTTTGCCGACGTTGAGTCAGGCGCTGAGACGACAGCCAGTTCACAGACGGAGGTAGAAGGCACCTCATCGGGGACGGATATAATTCTGGAAGAACTGATTGTTTCGACGCGGCCAAGGCATTCGTGACAAAGTAGGGATAAAGACGACGACTCATGATTATAAATTGGCATTGTGGTTGACCCTTCTACAAAATCGAGAGCAGCAAAAGGCAGGGGGAGGGCTCTTCGGGCGACGAATATTGGAGATGGTGTGAAGAAGACCGTGCCGTCGGATATGGTGCTGCATGAAACTGGCACGAACGCAAAAGAGCATGGAGGGATGTAGGTGTCATCGCTAACGACAAGTTTAGCGGCAAACTGGGTGTCGACGGATGCTTGGTCATCCAGTGAGCAAAATTCGACCTCAGCCCTAGCACAGTCGTTTACGGCGTTATGACGCGACAAAAAGTCCCATCCCAAATTAATATTATGGGAGCATGATGAAAGAACAACGAACTCTATCGTATACAGAACGTCCTGAATTGTCACGTGGGCTGTACATACTGCGGTCGGTTGAACAGGTTGAGCACTGGCTGTGCGAAGCGATAATCCGGAGAAAGGCGTCGTAACCTTACGAATTGAGCGACAAAATCCAGCATCTATAACCGAAACAGCTGCACCGGTATCTACAAGAGCGACAGTGGGGATATTTTCGACGAACACATCAATAACATTGGTAGGTGACAAATGAGGACTTGGGCAAATCGAAACTTGCGCAGTTCTCGCCTCAGGAACTGCGTCGTCTAGTTTTCCTCCTCGTTAGGTGCGGGCCGTCGACGCATAGGAGAAGGCGAGCGGCGGCGTGGAGAGGGCGAGCGAAGACGTCCCGGCCGAGGGCGGTGGTCGTCCTGGTAGCGGGCTGGCATTGGAGTGAAGGAACCATATCGCGCGTTGGAGTCAAGCGGGAAAAAAGGCTCACGGCGGTTTTCATTGGTGATATGCGTCCGGCGGCGGCAATCCCTTGCGACGTGTCCGGGGTATCGACAAGCGTAACATATCGGGCGATTATCGAGGGTGCGCCACGGGTTGGCGGTGTTAGTGCTGGTCCAGTGAACTGAAGCTGGGGGATAGCTCGCGCGAGGCTGGAACGGAGGCGCAGGCGCCTTGCGAGTTGGCATGGCTGCAGCCGCGGCGTAGGTGAGAGGAGCAGCCACAAAATTAGGCTCGCGAGCAGCTGGTAAGGCCTCGGCGACCTCTCCTTGAATGACGTCACGTAGAGACGATGGTAAAGTTGTGGTAGCTTCTGGTGTGAAAGGCACCAAAGAAAGCTGTCGTCCAACTTCTTCGCGGACAAATGCTTTTATTTCGGCTATTAGTTACGCGTGGTCATGACTACTGATCACACTAGGCAGCGATGCCAAATCGTGCGCTGGAGGACGTCTTGTCAGAGCTCGCTGCTTCCGCAATTCATCGTAGCTTTGGCAGAGGCTAATTACGTCGTTAACAGTAGTCGGGCTTTTCGCCAAGAGCATTTGAAAAGCGTCGTCGTCAATCCCTTTGAGCATGTGCTTACATTTTTCAGCTTCCGTCATTTCGGCGTTCACGCGTCTGCACAAATCGACGACGTCCTCTATGTAACTTGTGAAGGTTTCACCCGTTTCTTGTGCGCGTGTGCGTAAACGTTGCTCGGCACGAAGTTTTCGGATGGCAGGTCGATCGAAGACTGCTACAATCGACGTTTTAAATTGCGGCCACGTTCGGACGTCTGCCTGGTGGTTTCTAAGCCAAAGGCTGGCTACACCCGTGAGATAGAACGAAACGCGTGTCAACTTGTCCGCGTCCGTCCATCTGTTTAAAGCGCTCATCCGTTCGAAAGTCGAGAGCCACTCTTCAACGTCGTTGTCATCTGTTCCACTGAAGATTGGAGGCTCCTGCTGAGGAACACTGCCTGGACAGGTGGCCGGAAGAGATGGAAGCGTCTGCTGATCGGCGTCCGGCATAGCAGAAGGTAGCCGTCGAGAACGGAGTTCCAGGATGGTAGCGGGAAGGTGTAAGGGACGGTACCCGGCACGGCTCCACCAAATATAAAGGAGATTTATTAAGTAGAAAGGTTGATGCTTGGAAGGCTTGGAAGGCGATGTACCAGCCGCAATTTCCGAGCTCGAGCCGCTGCTGCACACTCGATGCTGCTGCTTCTGCGCCGGAGTACTTCCTCTTCTTTACATAATCATCTTTTAACTGCTGTTCCTTATGTTTTGCACTTACATACTTTACAAATCTTCGTCATAATATGTATGCCCCATATACTAAGTGTTCGCCAAGTCTGACAAAATAATGATAAACTTTTAGGAGAAAGAGCCTGTCTTTTTTAACAAACCTAGCACCTTTACTGTAATTTTAAGACACTCTAAATGCCCGACAACTACATTAAAAGTTTTAACACTGAACAATGTTATCACATTGCGGCTCCTACATTTGATCTGTTTAAATTCCTAACCCCACAAAGCTCAACAGTTCTTTTGCTGCCTCACAAAACTGAATGCTAGATAATGAAAAAAAATATCCTTGTAGTCTTTCGGCTATGCTGTGGCAAGTTCTTAACCACGAATGGGTGAATGTACCAATGGCTCATTGTTAGAACTGCTGCTTGATTTTTCATGCGAACGACATTTCATCGCAGTTTTGTCACTTACATACTCGCCATGACCAGAAGCGCTCTTTTTCCTAGATGTGCAGTGGTGGCAGTACAAGATTCACCACAATCTGTTCATCGCATATCATGCAAACATGAACAGATCGAAATGTGACCTCATTCAAAGGCTGTTTAATTGGTGCAGTCTGTGTTTCAAATGTAATAATTTTTTCCCAGCACCGCTGCCTTTCCCCATGTTGGAAAGCATACCAAGGTCCTGGATATATCTCCTTCTCAACGTCATCACTCAGTATCCTTTTCAGTCATTCCCAGTGTACGTGTGATGTTGTACATTGAACGCAAACTAGATTTCAAGCAATCGAGAGCAAACCTGGCCTCCCTAGTAATAATAATCAAGTTGTTAGTGGCATAGGCGTGTGCACGGAGGAGGCAGAGGTGCAGCTGCACATCCTAGTTACCGAAGAAGAGGGGTGTGTGCGCGAAACCTGCTCCATATTTTGACATAGAAGGGGGGGGGGGGGGGGTACTGCGAAGAACCTTTGCCTCCCAGCTCCCTTTTTGCTGCGCATACCTACGGCCAGCGGAAACCACCTCAGTTTTGTAGGAACATGAAAGAAAGGCCAAACTTGATGAGAGGGTTTGCCGGACAGTAAAGGGCAGGCATGGGGCAGTTTTAATGGCACTGACGATATGTGAACCTCCCAAGTGCAATTTTTCTTCAAACTACCAAGCATTTCCTGCGCATGAAATGAGCACTGTGAGGTTTCTACAGTGGTATTTGAATGATACAGTTTGACTTAACATTTGCCTTTAGTGTCGTGACAGACGAGATAGTTAGGATTGCGCGTAGGACCTGCGCGCGGAGGAATGGTGGAGGAACAAGATGGCGCGAGTGTTGAATGGGCGTGAGTCTCGGAGGCTGTGTGTAGTTTAACGGTGGAGGAACAAGATGGCGCGAGTGTACGAACAAAAGAGGGTGCGCGTGCCCACGTGGGGATATGGGAGGAAAGAGACAAGGGTACGAGCAAGAAGTTGCACGTGTTGAATATGTGGCATGGAGAATAAAAGATGTGCAGTGTGCGTAGTGAACATGGGGTCATGAAGTTTTAGTTTTTTCCAGAGAAGTCTCGGGTTTTGTTTGCACTTCAGCCTTAACCAGACCCCTTTCGAACACTAAGATGGCTCTGTTGTAGTCTGCATCATCAAATTTATTGATGCACACCCATTGCAAAAACAGCTTGCAACATACCTATCAAGCAAGGAATTTCGCAGGAATCACATGTGGACAAGGGGATTCTAGTACTTAGACATCAGTGAATTCTTTGCCGGGACTGGATGCCAGAAACGTTAACTCAAAAAAATGTACAAGTGAGGAATGTGTAAGCGGGATTATACGGCAATAGGAAATTGAAATGCAGCATCACCATTTTTTTTTAATATAACCTACGAGCATTGGCTTGTGACAACCACATCATGTCGCTGCAAATGTAACTCTTAAAAATATGTAACTGTAAATGTAACTGTTAAAAGTCTGATGTAAGTGTTCCAATTCAAAATTGCGCTGATACGACACAAATGTAGACGTTTCAAATGAAATAGTGTGCATTACCGAGCTCTATATTTTCGCATTTCAGTCTATGAGTGCTGTACCTTGCTTTGCTGCCACGTCAAAACGAAACATTGCAAAAGCTGTCGTAACCTGTACATGCACAACCAGTTTGTATAACCTGTGCATACACCTCTTTGTTGTGAAAAAAAAAAAAAAGTCTATTTGTTGCAGTGCGAAACACTACATCCCGTAAATTGGAACATCAAAAGGCCTCCCCTTGAAGTTTCAACGGTTGCCCCCCCCCCCCCCCCCTTTTTTTTTTCCTTTCTATACAGTGTTTCATGCATAGCATGCAATGGAAGCTACATAAGAACCTCAGTAGACAAAATGTACCATGATACTTACTTCTTGTTTATATTTTGTAGACATCCACTAACGCCATTAGTGGTGTCTCATCTCTTGTGTTCATGATTGCACATCTAGTATTTCAACATTTTGTTTGTTTTGTTCCCTTTCAAAACACAACCATGCTCTCTTGCTCAACCTGGAGCAGATGCATTTGCTGGTAGAAGCACTGAATTACTTGTCACGAACGCCGCTACTATACAAGAAGTCTTGCTAGCATTGCGCTTTGTGCATGAAATGTATTATGGAAGCTCAGTGTTCCATCAAAAAGCAAGCACATCTGACCTTGACAAACTCTCGTCTTCAGATATGTGTGCATCCGGTCAGTGTACGTGTTGACGACAGAATGCTCGTCGCTGACTGTGACGCTGGTGATCACACTGCGCAAGTTCGTCTCACTGCTTTTGTCCATCTACTATTTCCAAAACCCGTTCACAATTACCCACTGGTTCGGCACTGCACTCGTGTTCACAGGAACACTGCTGTTCACCGGAGTGTTGTCACCGGCGCCGGCAGTTACAGAGCCGCGTTTGAAAACGCAGTAGGGCACCGTTGTGCCTTCAGTGTTCATCCTGCTGTGCTGGGTGTGGCTTTGCCGTTTCCTGCGATGGCGATATCCAAGCTCGTACTCTTGTCTCAGTGACAAGACATGATTATAGTGCCTTCCATCGCTCACTCGTCGCTTATACCCGTATAATGATTATAATGATGTTATAATGATTATATAACTGTTTTAGCCCATTTGGGAACAATAGTAGAATGTTTATTGTAAAGAAGAATGTCTGCACTAATCCTAGTTTAATCTTTGGACTAATGTGGCAGTACACTGAAGTCGATCACCAAAGAATAGATCAGCCCTTTCAGTTGGCTAAATATTTTCGTTGCACTAGGTACTTGTAGTTCACGAAACGAGGTGCGTTATGCATTATATTGCATGCAGCAGGCCAAGGCTCAAGCTGTTAAAAGTAAAACCTTGATGCCTTATTGGTGAACAAGAAAGAGGTACTTTTTCTAAAGAAGTTGCTTGCTGCTCTGCACTACTGCTTCACATGAAAGTTGTTTTTAGTGAACTGTTTTTCATAGAAACATGACGGTATTATTCTTCCAGAATAATACCTTCCCTTTTGCTGAATGGAATTGAATGGGTGAAAATTGAGTGCATTCTCTGCAGATGGGTCAAAGCAAGCTCTGTACTCGGATTGTTGCATTGATGAGAGAGCTTGGTGTTTTACAACTTTTCTGATTTGACTACATGCTTCTTTACTAACAAATCTTGCAAGAAAGTTATTTTAGGGGTTCGTTTTGCTAGCGTTTTGAAGCTGCACTTGAAACTGCGCATTCTGCGTGCTATCTGCAACAATGTTAGATAGCTATGGTTTGCTGAATGAAGGGAACAGTGACATTATAAACAATTTCGCACTGGATTTCTTATAGCATCGGTCACTTCCCAGACAGTGGACACAGCCATTCTTTGTAAAAAGTACTCCGAGGTACCAGCTTTACATAATGTGCTATGCATGTATATGTACAGGACAGCTAGTAGTCTACCCGGAAGACCGAAACGTGCACTGTGACCTCTCAGCCACAGTTAGTTCACTTTACAAACAGAGGAATCTTTTCAATCTGTGATGCTGTACAACTTCTCGAATCGCTCAAGCTGACCATGTCAAATCCGGCGTATGATTGAAAGTGCTGGGCGCAAGTTCAGTGGCATACAATGACATCAAAAATGAAAAAGTTATGGTTGACGCTAAAGGCTTAGGTGGAATGGAATAAAGCCACATATGCAGTATTACAAATGTGGGCATCATTCAAACGCACGTCTTCATCGATATCGCAGGACTGTCGCTTTTGAGGAGTGCAAAGCCACACCCAGTGATGGTTCTTAGAGGGAGGCATCATGTGCTTAAAATCATGTACATTAAAATAAAAGCTCCTTTTACAAGCTTTACAAATGAGTTTTTCTTTCCTTACGGGTTTTTAGCATGTCATGCCAACACAAACACACAAAGACACACTCGTATGCTTTTAGCACATTTTATAGGCTCAACACTACAGAAAATCTAACACATTTCGCCTAAGCGCATTACACTTTCTGCATCGATTTGCACTTAATGCTCACACCATATTGATTTTTAGCTATGATTTCGTAAGAGCTACCATTTCCGCTGACTATAAACAGATGTTGCAGAACACAACACAAAACGATAAGCTTGAAGACCTTGCAACGTCATGATAATTGAAATTGAGGCAAGATAGCTATTAACAAGGCAGGCATGTGCCTCCATAGTTTAATTCTTTGATTTATAGCACAAATGTCGCATGAAAAAACGATAACAGATGTTTTAAGATGAGCAGGTCCTTTGTGAATGTAGCTATCACAGTTTTCTC
The DNA here is from genome assembly GCF_013339725.1 of Rhipicephalus microplus. NCBI lineage: Eukaryota > Metazoa > Arthropoda > Arachnida > Ixodida > Ixodidae > Rhipicephalus > Rhipicephalus microplus. The sequence goes on along the minus strand of NC_051171.1, from coordinate 127,353,298 downwards.
AGCTTTGGAACAAAAAAATTTAAGAAAAATGCTACACGATATGCGAGCGTGACGCGGAGCCATTGACATTATATGCCGTAAATGCGCTTCGTGTTATTGCGGGCCGCAGTGAGCACGTCTTCGATGGAAGCCTTTTGAAGCATTGAAACCCGCGCTGCAACGTGTATGGCCATTCCGGGATGTGAAACACGAAGATTTTTCGTCTCCTGCGAAGCACGAAAAAAGTACTGTTACCAAATGATGCCCAATGATGGGCACCCAATACTTGTGCCCACTCGATGATGTTACAAGCGACGTTAAATGACCCACTGCAATTTATAATTTCACCTCGATGCCTAACATTTGCAAGGCATTTACGGCTATAACCCAATATAGCACACAGAAATAAATTGTATTACCAGGCTAAATTGCATTCTTTTCAATCAAAGGTTATGAAAAGACAAGCTTACAATGAATGCTGGATGTAATGAAGGCTCTTCATATAATGTGTTAAACCTCATGCATACCCTTCCAAGTCCACTAAATGAGTTAAAAACTGTAGTTATTCGACTTATACGAGTCTATTCATTTATTGGAGTCACACATAGTAGTTCTGGCAGCCAGAGGAAACTGTTCATGAACAGATTGATTGCTATGCAGCTAAAGAGTGAACACAAACCATTGCAACATCGTCAAGGGCATTTTTATCATCTAGGCTATGGAGCAATAAAAACTTGGGGAAACCCTTGAGCTTCACATATAATAGTCTAACGTGATAGCGATATCCTGTCACTAATATATACTTCAACCACTGAGTGTATGCTTTTTATTGAATGATGTTACTCAAGTTAAATTTAGAGGATTACAACAATGTAATCGATAAAGCTGAAAGCGACTCGTGCCAGTGAAGCTTTCATATATGGCTGCATTCTGTGTAACTGGTAGCACGCTTTAAACCACGAGCGATTGGGCACGCGAAATGTCCCCGAACTTGCTATGCACCTGCTCCGTAATCTTAAAGGCTCCTAAATCACTAAAAGGTCGAAATTCAATTGTGGTGGGGAAATTGTGCACGAGTGTACAGCGAACACGGAGCCTCGAAAATTTTTTGAAAAAGTGCTGTAATATCGGAGTTAGACACGTTTGATTATCGAAACCGCGACGATCACTCCTTTCGCTCTCTCCTGCGTTACACTCCATGGTATCCTCTCCCAAAGCCGGATTGCCCTCTCGCCGAGCACCCCTCCTGTTTTGTATCACCGGCTGTTTTGTATCACTATCTCACTGACGCGCTGCTTGAAACACCATCTACTTCCGGCTGCCGTCTACTACGTGGACTCCATCAACTGCGTACTTGTGGCGAACCGCGGCTGCCGTGCTGGCCTGTGCTTATATGAATCACGCCGGTAAGTACCCTGCGTTGCACGCACGGCTTCAAAAGATCGCCAACATGATGCACCCGTACACACGCACGTAGGCAACACAACGAACAACAACAAGCAGCACGGACAGCTGCTTGTAGACTAGCCGGAAGTCATAGGCTCCTCTTGCTCGACCAATCACAGCATATTTGAACGGCGCATCAGAGATATTCGTACGGCGTGTCACGCAAAAGCCCAGTAAAAAGGAGGGATTGTTTCTTGAAATTCGTGGTGCGCCAGCAGCTCGTAGCACTGCCACGTGTAAAATAGTTGACCGAGACAACATTCTGCACACAATGCCCTTGCTTACTTGGAAGTGTTTGGAAAATATCGGAGGTGGTTTAGAGGCCCTTTAAAGGAATCCGGCCAGTAATGTCCATGCCTTTTGAAATGAGTGGCCAGCTTTGAAACACTAAGTTGTTATGATCACACATTCTGATGCCTAATGGTAATGTACGATTGTACCACACAATATTGCTATGGATATTACATGTTGTATTGTGCAGCCTGTATATAGGACACTTGTATTTGTAAAGCATGCAAGCTATTCTCATGGTATTTCCAAGCAGACGAGTGGCTGTGTGGTAGAACACCTGCTATCCACGCAAACGGCCTGTGATCAATTCTCACTCGGACTCAGAAATTTTTATTCTTTAAAACTTTATTTGCATCTTTTGGTCATGGACAAGACTATTTATCGCTCATAACTAACAGCACCCACACCAACACCAAAATTTCAGCGAAACGAACTCTTTAATGCTATCACATTAATGTGTATTGACAATATTGTGAAGCGCAATAGTACATATTACCACAACTACCAACTCTCCTGAATGGTCCGGGAGACTTCCGAATTTTGAGCTAATCTCTCGATTGCACGAATGCCATCTCAGAATCTTCCAAAAGTGGCCGCCATAGGAAAGGCTTTTTTTTTTTTTAATAACGTGTGTATGTCAGCCTTTCTATTACAGTTGCAGTGCTGCCAAAGAGCACTTGCCACACACTACCAATCTAACCATATACCATACATAGATTAACACAAAGTATATTCTAAACACTTTAGTAGGGCGCACCTGGGCCCTGCCAGCCGCAACACGTGCTCACCACCGTACCAAAAAAAGGTGAGGGAAAAAAAAATAATGCACTTTTGCATCTGTCTTAGCCCCCGCATTTTGTACACTAGGACTGCGCCACCCGAAGCATCATTCAGCTGCATTTACTACGTAGCTGGGGGGGGGGGGGGGGGAATTGCGTGTTTCCCCAAGTTCAGTTGGAAGGTCGATGGCGTTGTCAAAAGCTAAGAAGGAGCAGTACTTGCAAGTGTTTCCTGCTTTGGGACTTCGCAGAAGGGTGGCAATTATGGATTCTGTACCACGTGCGCCTGTGATGTAAAAGTTTTGCAGGGCAGCAAGGCCGACGTGAAGGTGCAAATCGCTTCGCAGAAGCATCAGAACTATAATCATTCTGCGGAAGGGTAGGGCAATATCAAAAGTTTCTTTAGAAGAGCTATGAAGACAATGCGATTCGCGCAGAATGCCTATACATAGAATTTCTTGTGCAACAAAACTTGTGTTAGTGATCACGTAGCATCCTTGCTTCAGAGAATGTTCCCGAGGGGCGAGGACGCGAAGCGGCACAGGTGCGGACGTGCCTTTGTAGGGGAAATGGCTCTAGATGCCGAAAACACAATGACGGAGGCTCTGAAATGCTGTGCTTTCGCAATCGCTGTGTATGGAAGCAATCACACTGGGTCGTGCAAATCTACCCAAATGTGGCAAAGTATTACGTCGTTTTTCGGGATGAAAGAATAAAGCAGCTCAAAATAAACATTGCTACCCTATTCTGATTTCAATCAAAATTTGGTAATTTCCTATATGAACCCCCCCTCTCCCCTACTGCGGTCTCTCGGATTTTCATGCTCCTAGATTGGCACCTATCTAATACAAATTTATATCCAGCTTCAAATTTATATCGAGCAATACCCGGATGCAAGTCCAACAAAATTAGAGGCAGTAGTTGCTTTTAAGTGGCAATTCCATTCTCAAGAGAATGTTGAGGTTTCATTACTCCATTTCAGGCGTGTTCTATTTACCGAGATACTCTACCTATAATTGATAATACCGTATAAACCACTTATAACGCAAGTTGCAAGAGTCGCGAATATCTGTACTATAACCAAAACAATTTTTTTCAAGGGCCGCACTTGTGCAAAACGTGTTGAACATGCAGCTTCACGTGTCCGAAAATCGAAACGTGAGATGCGTGCTTGCTGACACTTAAAATTCTGAATGTTAAAAGAACTTAACGTCCTAAGACACGCGCTGCCAATGAAATGAACACGAAGGGGTGGGGGGTGGGGGTCTAACAAATGAAAGCACCATCGCGGAAATTCGCCAGCTACTAGACCACCTCAATTATGCGCATTACACAGAAACTATGTCGAATCATGTTCAGAATTTGACGCATTGAAAGATGCCAACCATTCGATTTCATGGGCACACAGCCGATTTAAGACATCGCAATAAAATTGCGTACCACTCTTGGAGCGTTACAGGTGCCGCTCTCGTCTTCATTAACAATATGTATCGTTCCTGTCAAAAGCGGCCACTGCAAAGAGTTTCGTTGATTTGGTACCAAACCGCAACTTAGATTCACGCGACCGCTACTGATTGAAAAGCAACCAACGCCGATTAGCTCTAGCTTGCCGTTTCGTATGCTGTCGCAGAAAGTTTGTCCAAAACATGAAGATTCGGCGTCAAAAAGATCGCACTAGCAGTGCACCAAGAACAGCGCGCATGATACGAAGTTCGCAAAGTTCGCCAAGCTTACGTACGACAGCGCACTGGCAGCAAAAGTGAAAGCTCGCATCATAAAACCATAAAAGGTTTTCAATTTATGGACAAGGAAGCAAACACGATATTTTTTGCAAGCTCGATAACGTCGATGTCTTTCCCGACAGGAAACTGTTAAGTGCATAGAGTTGATAAGTATAGGATCACACGTGCCACGTTGAGCGGCGCGCGGCCGAAGTTACGCTAGGGACGTAGTAAGCTGCAGCCGCGTCGGCGCCGGTGCGAAGTCTTATCGGCCACCGAGGCAACCGTCCTCCTCTCTTACTCGTCGAGCCCAGCAGTGTCCCGCGGTCTTTCTTACATTTTTTTTTTCTTCCCTCCGCCCTTCGTTCATTCACACCTCTTCCTCCGTAACGACCTCGTCATGCTACCGCATTTGTCACGAACAATTTCCGTCAACTGCATTAAAATCAGCCTTTCATCTTGGGGGACTGCACAATAAGTGGTATGCGTATACATGGGGTTCTATGGGAGGGTAAACGGGAGTAGAAAAAGACTGCATTGTAAGCGGTCTGCACTATAGATGGTTACGTTATAAGTGGTATACACTGTAGTGCCTTGTTTGTCTCATGAAAAAAATGCTTGACACCAGTCACACCTGCACAGCTCATAAACATCCTTAATGAAATAAACTATAGAATAAAGACAGTCACGTGCGGGAATGAAGGAAGAAATATTTAGGAGGTGCAACTATCGTTGTACGGGTGTCTGCAGGCGTCCAGATAACATCACATAAAATGCAAAAATAACAAGCTCCGATGGAGGCATTTCAAATGGCGGTGCCTTGCAATAGAATGCGGCAACTGCAAAAAGAAGAAAACACTACCGACCACGCGCAGCCAGTGCACTCGCCTGTGCATTCTCTTTAGCGGGCACATTAATGTTTTGATTGTGTGTTTGTGCGTGTTCTGCAGCAAAACGCAAGCAATGCATGCGATCGGTTTCCTGAGAAACCGGACTGGCGGCAATGCCCTCTTCTGCAACCAGACGCCGCCAGCATGAAGTGGCTCTCCAGCAAAGTGACGTTACCTGGTAGCCTCGTGGAGCGAAGTTGTGCCTCCTGAATGCTCTTGCTCCATGCATATGGGCCAGGTTGAGTGTTTGAGACCTCCTGTTTGAGATAAGCCAATTGAAAAACAATGATGCACTTACCTCTTTTGGAAGGAAGTATGGTGCATCGGTCTCGAGCAGCAGCCGGTCAAGAGGAATCTTGCGGCCGACCTCGGCGAGATGACTCGTCCTCTCAAAGCATATCAGCGGTGTGATGCCCAAGCACAGGTTCGGGAATGCTCCAAGCCACTCCTGCGCCTCAGGCCAGCCCCCCGTGAAGCAGTGACGGTGAATCAGGTAGTCCCTTGGCACCAGCTGAGGGAGAACGCGAGAATGGCTTGACCCTTTGAGAGTCAATGACTTAAAGGCACAGTGCGCAACACAAGTCCCAAATTGTCAATGTCTCGTACTGTGTTCATACAACTGTAGGTTGACCCACAATTAAAACCGAAACATACGCCTCCAAGAAAAGCCGAAAGTGACGATGAAGGCTATAGCTTGGTTACAACATTACATTTGCTTTCTGTCAGTACACTTGTTCGAAAGGTTTCTTTTTTCCCCTACTTTTACTACCAACTGTAGACTTGTGCGAAAGGCTCTGGTGGGTGTAACTATCATTTAAGGAAAAGCCACTGCCACCTAGAACTTCAGTATAACAAGGTTTCAGCGTTTTCAGTAGGTTAACACTCGCATAGAAACAATAGAATGATAACGGTACCAGTTTGGGCTTGTTTGTTCACTGTACACTGGCTTGCAGAATAGTACAGTAAGAGATGAAGACAAAAGGTGACATGATATTAGGTTTTAGCTATAAATGCTTTGAAAATGTGCTAAACATACAGCTGAAATTATTGCACATCACTGCGTAAGGTACAGTTTGTATTTTAATTTCATTTTTCGCAACAGCATTGAATGAACACAGGCATTGGGCTCTGTACGATGACAGATTTTCTTTTCTTTTTTTTTTTTTTTGCTGTTCAGCGGGTAACAAATATTTGCTGTTCACACCCCGGAGTAGCCATAGATGTTTTAGCAGGGGTTTCAACCCTTAAAAGTGTGTCCGTTGAAGATAGCGATGCGGTCCACTTATGTTTCTGTTTGTCATTCATTTTTTGCCCCCGTCTTCTTTCTGCACTATGCTACAAGCCAGTTTATGTCCGAAAAAAGATTGGATGGAAAAGATGTAAGCTTATGATGATTGATTGATATGTGGGGTTAAACGTCCCAAAACCACCATATTGTCATGCCCCAAGAGCCGTAGAGACAAGACAGGAACAGCGAGGCAGAAAGACACGAGCGCGTATCTTCTAAAGCGCTAACACACACTTTTTCTTCATTCTCTTTGCCCTTTTCGCCTGGCTAGGGCTTGCCGGCTCACAACTCTAGGTGGCATTATTCCGCCTCCCATTAGAGCATCGACTCGATGCTCCTACACAAGGGGACAGCAAGGCCCATAAGGTGAAAAAAGAGGGAGAAACGATACTTATAGTGCACAAGGCATATGCAGGTGCAAAAAAAAAGATGTCTGTGGTTGGTCATACTGAAAAAAAAAAAAAAAAAAACATCAACACAGTTCAAAGTTCGTTCGAGACCTTATGGATAACGTAAAAAAAAAGAGAAAAGGTTTGCTGCCAGGGCACAATAAGGCGAGTATCACCGCTGTTGTGACTGGCACCCGAGCTGACGAGGGAGCGGCGCTCTTTGGATCTTCAAATAAGTAGCCGACTGGCCGGCTGCCTATGACTGCCAGGCATCGTCCTTCCTAGCTGGTGGGTAAGACGTCGTGTCGCCATGAGGCCGTAAGTCGTTAGAAAGAGGACAACAACTACAGCATCTTCCTTGGAAGCGACCGCCGCGGCCGCCGCAAATCGGCCCGCTAATCAGGCGAGCGGTTCTGCGGACCCTTTGATGGATGCTGTCGGGAGTTTAAGACCCCAGCGCCATGTAGAGGAACGGCAGATTCGAAAGCTCGCCATGTAAGAAAGAGCTCGTAATGTACGAGAGCTCACTATGTACATAATGTAAATAAACCCTCTTCAAGTCTCTTCCTCCTGCCTCGACAACTTCATCCCGTACCTCCGGTGCCAGCAAACACCAGTAGTTGGCAGCGTTGGGATACGACTCCGGGATGGTGAATGACCTGGACCAGAGGTCAGCTGAAAGCCCTGGAATTCATCGGGATCGAAGCAGCGCACCGCGACCGCAAGTAATGGGGTGAGTGCCTGGCTTTGTGCTTGAGATATATCGAGTCTTTTAGCCTAGATTCATTAAGGGATAGATATCACCTACAACTGCCTGGCCACTGTGGTTGCTATCTCGGCACAAAGCAGCACTGGACAGTTATCTGAGCAAGTAAATTAAGCAGGAAGACTTAGATAATTCATTTGAATCAAGTGTTAAATTCTGTGAAATATGTAAGGGTATGTTGCGGGGAAAACTTGGGATGTTGTAAAAGCCAGTAGATTGAGAAAGAAACAGGAAACAGGTTAAAAAGGGAGGTTGGTGTGTAGTGCTACTTGTGTGCTTAAGCTTGTGGTCTCCGCTGTGGGATTTGCCAGGCTTCAATTTCTACAGACCCAAAATTGAAACGCTGGTGGGTTTGTGTTTCGTCACAGCTGAGCCAAAGCAAAGCAGTAGTCATGGACCTCATGAGATTAACGAGAGATAACTTGCTAAACCTGTGTTGGGAACTCGACCTAAATTTTAGTGATGATATGCTTGACGATAGTTATAGCGCGAAAACATAACGACGACACGGAGACACGAAGGGCACGAAGGACATCGTGTCGCTGTGTCGTCGTTTTGTTTTTGTGCTATAACTATCATCATGCCATACCAACTAGCTTAAGCTGTCACACTTCTAAGATATGCTTGAATCTCAACTCCGTGAAATAATTCTTGAAAGCAAAATTGAAAATGCAGAAATTGAGCACTTCGTGAATATGCATTTATTAGATCAGGAAGAGGAAGAGAAGCGCAATCGGGACAAAGAGGAAATCGAGCGAAGAAATAAAAAACATAGGAGGAATATGCAGGAATTGAATGAGGAGATAGAAAGGATGCATCGCAAAGGGGTGGCATTGCAGCAAAGAGGCCAGACATCCGTAGATGTAGCGCACGAACGGTGCGATGTAGTGGCAGTGCTGTTTAAGGCCGAAGAGAAGGCTAGGGCCCATAAGGACATGGTTGAGATTCGAACTAGTTCAGAAGAAAAAGAGCTCGCGGTCGAAGCAGGGTGTGAGGGTTCCGTGGTTGTGGAAATGGAATTGAGATTAACAGAGTGCTCCACGAGAATTGAACCTTGCAGCCCTATAGATGATATCGATGAGCATCAGAGGCGGACGAAAGGCTCCAAAGTTGGCACCAAGGAGTGTTCCAAACGGAGAAAGCGTCCGAAAAATGGAAGTGCGACAAGGCTCGTGATCAGCGCGGTGCGTTTGACGAGGACCTTCAAACGGCGTGGCGGATTCGCGAGAAAAGGCCCGTTGTCTTCTCTGGCTGGCTTGAATCGCATGCGTCTGAGCGGCCGGAGAGTAAGGAAAAGAAAAGCGCAATCTACGCAGACGCGGTCTAACGATGAACTGATAGGCGATCATCAGGACTGTGCGCGCGAGACAGGGGAGGAGCATATCGATGATGAAGAACGTCAGAGTGGGACGAAAGGCTCCCAAGCCCGCGTAAAGAAGCGTGCACAGGGGAAAAAGCGTCCGAAGGGCAACAGTAAGGCAAAGCTTGCGATGAGCACAACGCCTTTGAGTAAGGGCTTCATACGGCGGAGTGAGATCGCGAGAAAAGTGCTGTTGTCATCTCTGACGGGTCTGTATCCTATGCGTCCGAGCCGCCGGAAAAGAAAAGCGCATCGCACGCGGCAGTATTTGCATAATAAATTGCTAGGCAATTATCAGGGCAGTGTGCACGAAAAATCTAACAAGCATGTGGGTGCTAATGAGCATCACAGGTGGGCGAAAGGCTCCGTATACGGCACCAAGAAGCGTGCAAAATGGAGAAAGCGCCCTCAAAACAGGCAGGCGAAAATCGCGACGCGTTTGAGGAATGTGTTCAAATCGCGGAGAGAAATCGCGAGAAAGTTGATTGATACGTGGGGTTTAACGTCCCAAAACCACTATATGATTATGAGACGCCGTAGTGGAGGGCTCCGGAAATTTAGACCACCTGGGGTTCTTTAACGTGCACCCAAATCTGAGCACACGGGCCTACAACATTTCCGCCTCCATCGGAAATGCAGCCGCCGCAGCCGGGATTCGAACCCGCGCCCTGCGGGTCAGCAGCCGAGTACCTTAGCCACTAGACCACCGCGGCGGGGCGTTCATCGCGAGAAAGTTGCCGTATCGCAAGCGTCCGAGCGGCCGAGGAGCAAGGAAAAAGAGAAGCGCATTGGGTGCGTAAGTGGTCAGAGAGAAAGGGACCCTTCCGTTGTTTTCGCGGCGCATTGGACGGGGTGCGGAACACAGAGGTTGGTGGGTTTCGCGAAGTAGCAGAAAGGGATGACGGCAAGTCTGCTTCAAGGAACGTCGCGGGGTTAGGTAGCAAGGCGATTCACTTATACGTGTGTTGTACACCCCGCTTGCCGAGAAGATCGTTTTGGGTGCGACCACCACGACTTCGACTCAAAGTTGTTGAGAACAGCTGTTAGTTTATCAAAAATGTTGACGCAGGACTGTTCAAAGTAATGAATTGTTTGTTTACTTTAGTGATTTTGTACATAACTAGTTAAAACTTTGCTTTCGTTGGCGCTTTATGGTTTCAGTAGCCTATATGCGTTGTACATATATTTATTGGAAGAATAGCGATACGCATTATAGCAAGTCGCAGGGCTTAAGAGATGCCCCTTAAGAAAAAGCGTAGACGGAAGCCGCGTCGTAAAGCAAAGAATATAACAAAGAACACAGCAGGCTTGAGGAAAGTTGGCAAACATTCGAGGGCAGTTTACAGAATGAGGCGTTTGTCGTCGGCACCGGAGTTGGTTTGTATGCGTCAGAGCCGCCGGACAAAACAAAAGAAACAGCACGTTTGGTGAAAAAACAGAAGGAAGGGGACGGTCAGCCTTTCGTCGCTCTGTTGACGGCACGTTTGATGGGCCGCGGAAGTGCGAGGTCCGTGGCTTGCTAATAGCAACTGAGCGAGAGTAAGAGCTCTGGTTGCCAGCAAGAAGCTTTGCGGGAGTCCGAGGCGAAGCGAATGGGTTTTGCCATTGTTCCATTTCCCGTTCGCCAAGAAAGCCCCAAAGGACGCGACACCAAGCGTTCGTCTCAAAAAGGAGTAGACAGCGGTAGGCTTTTGAGGATGGTCACTAATAGATTTGTTTTGTTTTGAAGACTGCTTTTGACGATTTCAGTTTGTTTTGGGTTTCAGAATGTGTTCTTTAAGTATGTCGACTACTACATATTGTTTAGGCAACCCATTTTCGCTTTTGTTCATTTCTTGGGCGTTGTACGTTTCTCTAAGGTAAGCGTTGTGCGATTGCATAAGCGACACGCCTAGGAGCCTGCATCATGGTAGATACGTGTAAATGAGCAGGGGCGACGTTATGAACTAAGTACGACAAAGCGCAAAGATATTACTAGTTTTTTCAGGGTTCATGCGAAAGTTTTTTTTGTTAATTTAATGTTTTGTTCGCATGTGTCTGGTGTGGAAGAAAAGCTAATTCGTGAGTTTAGGTGTATGCTTTGTGAGAGTAGTAACCGCAAGGGAAAGTCAAGTAGTAGTTCATCTAGACAAGAGCACTGTGATGTGCATTTGCGGATGTAGATGTTCCTGATGCAGGTGCAGCAAAACAGTTGTCTCTTCGTCAGCTCTGGGAAAACTGACGACTAGCTTTGGTGGCACAAAATTTTGGGAACTAAAAGATAGCGTGAAGCAAAAGGCTCTATTTTATGAGTATGAAGCCTGGTAGGTACAGCGGATTGCTGACGCCAGCACACAGGTATGCCACGGAGAACACCTAATTTGGCAGTAATTTTCTTGAAAGCAGTATAATGGGAAGATAATTCTCAAATCAGGATTGGACTTTTGGCGAAAGTTCGGACAAACCTTTCTATTGCTGCTCTGTGTTGTGATACTACTTAAGGAACGTTGTTTTGGAGAATTTGTTGGACTCGATGTGTCTCAGTGCGGGCAGGGCCCTCTCCCGTGCCTGTGGTGGTGTGTATGAATGCTTTTCCCAGAAAATAGCCACAAGGAACGAGCGGGAAAGAGTCTTTGGCTGGGCGTCATCGGCAGTGGCCTGGAAGACAGCACCACAATACGACACTTCGGGCAACCTGTGCAGATGGTCACCCTAAGGTCGAATCTCCCGCCGGCGGACGAGCTGTTGTGACTGGCACTTGAGCTGACGAGGGAGCGGCGCTCTTTGGATCTTCAAACAAGTAGCCGACCCACCGGCTGCCTATGACCGCCAGGCATCGTCCCTCCTAGCCGGTGGGTGAGACGTCGTGTCACCACGAGGCCGTAAGCCGTTCGAGAGAGGACAACTACAGCATCTTCCTTGGAAGCGACCGCCGCGGCCGCTGCAAATCGGTCCGCTAATCAGGCGAGCGGTTCGGCGGACCCTTTGATGTATGCTGTCAGGAGTTTGGGACCCCTCGACCAGCGGCACACACACAACGAGGAAGAGCCCCGCTGGCGCCACCTTGGATTGCAGTGATCACGGCTCAATATTGGACGTTCACGTGGGCCGTGCATGCTCGTCCCTCTCGCCAGTTGTGTGATCTGTGATTGGACGGTAACCTCTGCATGTGTTCCCTGATTTAGGGATTTGGGGAGAACATACACTTTATAATGAGCCACCCGGCTCATTCAAAGGAGCGCCATGTAGAGGAACGGCAGATTCGAAAGCTCGTTATGTAAGAAAGAGCTCGTCATGTACGAGAGCTCACTATGTACATAATGTAAATAAACCCTCTTCATGTCTCTCTTCCTCCTGCCTCGACAACTTTATCCTGGACCTCCGGTGCCTGCAAACCCCGGTCGCAACACTGCGTAAAATAAGGTTTCAGGCGGACGACATGCACAATCTCTGTTCGTGGTGAGTGGCACTGGGTCGTTGCCGAGCCTCCGTCTGAAATAACTTCATAGTTGACCTCGTTCAATCGCCGTAATACTTTGTAAGGTCTGAAGCACTTGCTCAGGAGTTTCTCGCTGAGACCTCGCCGTCTAACAGGAGTCCGAACCCACACTTGGTCGCCAGGTTGATAGGTGACTTGTCGATGGCAGATAATTTACCTTCGGGCGTCTTCACATTGCTGCGATCTTATGTGTACGTAAGCTAGTTGACGTGCTTCCTCTGCACGCTGAATGTAATCCTCGACATCAGGAGTTAGCAGCTCATGCTGGTCGATGTCACAAGGAATCATGGTGTATAGCATGGTTTGCACATCTCGACCGTAAACGAGGTGGAAGGGTACGAACCTTGTCGTTTCCTGGGTTGCGGTGTTGTACGCAAACGTTACGTACGGCAGGATCTCGTCCCACATTTTATGCTGCACATCCACATTCATAGAAATCATGTCCGCCAGCGTTTTGTTTAGCCTTTCTGTCAAGCTGTTACTCTCGGGGTGGTATGCGGTTGTCTTACGGTGGTTCATGTAACTGAGTTTGAAGATGTCGTCCAGCAGTTTTGCCGTAAACGCTGTCTCTCAGTCAGTGATGATGAATGACTGACGAAGTACGACTTCAGATGCTGTACTGTGTGGCGGTGGCTTCGTTTCAGAGTAAGGCGTCAAGTAATCAGTCGCGATGATGATCCACTTGTTTCCAGAGTGAGACAAAGGAAGGGAACCAAGGAGGTCAATTCCAACTTGGTCAAATGGCGTACGTGGTGGGTCAATGGGTTGTAAGAGGCCTGCAGGCTTTACAGGTGGTGACTTGCGACGCTGACATTCGCGGCATCCTTTCACGTAGCGTTTAACGCAAGCTGCGAGTTTTGGCCAGAAATATAGCTGTCGTACCCGGTCGAGCGTCCGTGAGTATCCCAGATGGCCGTATGTCAGCTCATTGTGGCAGGCTAATAGGATGTCATCACCAAGGTCTTGAGGAACGACTAGAAGATAAGATCTGCGGCCAACACCAGTGTTTTTCTTGTATAATATGCCGTGTCGTAAGCAAAATGACGGCAACGTCAAAGTTACAGAAAGTGAACGAGGAACAGACGCAGTGCTGCCTTCTAAATGATCGATGATGGGCCTTAACTCGTGGTCCGCTCGTTGCTTACAGAGGAGGTCCGCCCCACTGAGAGTTCCCAAGAAGGCACTGTCGTCTTCTACAGCTGTATGGTCGGATTATAGAGGTGCTTGTGATAGTGAGTCAGTGTCTTCATGCCATCTACCCAACTTGTATACGACGGTTACATCAAACTCCTGAAGTCGCACACTCCATCGTGCTAATCCCCCAGAGGGGTCTCGGAGGTTAGCCAACCAACATAAAGCGTGGTGATCAGTCACAACTTTAAATGGGCGGCCATAGAGATAAGGCTTGAACTTTGTAATCGCCCATGTTATCGCGAGACATTCCTTCTCTGACCTTGAATAGTTGGTCTCGGCATGTGATAGAGTGCAGCTCGCATAGGCAATCACACATTCGGTCCCATCTTGTGTTTGCACCAAGATAGCTCCGAGACCAATGTTGCTTGCGTCACTGCGCAGCTCTGTGTCAGCGTCCTCATCGAAATGACCAAGTACAGGAGGGGAAGACAATCGATGTTGCAGTTCTGCAAAGGCCGTCGCTTGTTCGTCAGTCCACAGAAATGTGGTGTCATCACGCGTAAGTCTGATGAGAGGCTCCGCAATCTTAGAGAAGTTTTCAATAAAGCGGCGATAGTATGAGCAGAGCCCGAGGAATCGTCGAAGACTTTTCTTGTCTGTCGGAGCTGGAAAAGCGGCCACAGCGGCAGTCTTCTCGGGATCAGGCCGAACGCCTGCAGTGCTCACAACGTGACCCAGGAACTTCAGTTCTTTGTAGCCAAAATGACACTTCTCAGGCTTGAGAATAAGGTCAGCGGATCGTATAGCTTCAAGAACACTCCGAAGGCGACGAAGGTGCTCATCAAACGTTTCTTAAAAGACAACGACATCATCTAGATAGACGAGGCAACTTTTAAATTTGAGGTCAGCGAGAATGGTATCCATCATTCGTTGGAATGTGGCCGGAGCGAAACAGAGGCCTAATGGGAGCACTCGGAATTCACACAGGCGGTCAGGAGTTACAAAAGCTGTTTTTTCGCGGTCACGTCCATCGACTTCAATTTGCCAATAACTACTTTTGAGGTCGATTGAGGAAAAGTACTTTGCTCGCCTAAGCCTGTCAAGGGAATCGTCCACTCGAGGCAACGGGTACACGTCTTTCTTTGTGACGTTATTCAGCTTCCTATAATCGACACAAAAGTGAAGTGTACCATCCTTCTTATTTACAAGGACCACTGGCGATGACCATGGGCTGCTTGATGGCTGTATTACACTGTTTTTAAGCATTTCCTTCACTTGCTTTTGAATCGCACGTCATTCGGTTGGTGAAACGCGGCAAGGCTGTTGCTGTATAGGGTGCGCGTCGCCCGTAGGTAATAATACGGTGTTTGGTAATCGATGCCTGATGGATTCTCGATGAACGTGCAGAACAAGCGTGGAATTCTATCAACAGGTTGTTAAGCCTTCGTTTGTTTTCGTCAGAAAGCGTTGGATTTATGTCGATGCATTGGAGAGGTGCTTCGGCATTATCGGTTGCCTCGGAAGCAGACTCAGTCACATCGGTTACTGGGTAGGCATAGGCAATGACAGTACTTCGTAATGAACAAGCCAATCTTCGACATCCTCAAGTGCAGTGCCATGAAAGGGATTTGGTGTTTGCGGTGTGAGTAAGGTGCAATGGAGCGGCGCTGTGCCGTCCGTACCGATGGGGTTGGTGTCGGTAGGGCTGGTTGGAGCTGCCATGTTGTTTGCGAGCAGTCCAAACTCAGTAGATTGCCCTCGGATTCTTCTGCTGGCGCAGTGCACAGGAGTGACCACCGGTACGACACTTGAGTTTCTGCTATGTCGAGGGGTACGATCCATAGATTACCCAGCAAGTCCACCAGTTTGTCACGCACCAAGAGCCGTAGAGACAAGACAGGAACAGTGGGGCAGAAAGACACGAGCGTGCATCTTCAAACGAAGCGCTAACACACACTTCTTCTTCGTTCTCTTTTCCCTTTTCGGCTGGCTAGGGCTTGCCGGCTCACAACTCTAGGTGGCAATATGATTATGAGAGACGCCCTAGTGGAGGGCTCCGGAGATTTCGACCACCTAGGGTTCTTTAACGTGCACCCAAATCTGAGCACAAGGGCCTACAATATTTTCGCCTCCATCGGAAATGCAGTCGCCGCAGCTGGGATTCGATCCCGCGACCTGCGGGTCAGCGGTCAAGTACCTTAGCCACTAGACCACCACGGCGGTTGGGTCGAGCTAATGTTACGACATACAGACTTGTCTTCCTCAAGGCTAGAACAGAACTGACTTCTTCAGCGCTAGCATGTCTACGCTTCCTACCCTCTCCTCCATCCTAACAAAAAAGGGGCGTGTCAGGTATTGCCCCTCTCCCTCCTTTGTTAGGACGGAGGAAAGGGCACGAAGCAAAGACACACTAGCAATGAAGAAATCAGTTCTGTTCTAGCCTTAAGGAAGACAAGTCAGTGTGTCGTAACGTCACCTCGAGCCAACCCTTGTTCACGGTTTCTGATGAGCCAGTTTATGATAAGACGATCACCGCTTGCTTGCGAGCAAAGGGAAATTCTTATATCGGCAAGACTTGTAATTTGCATAATTAGAGCATCTCGAGGGGACAGTTGGTACATTCTACTAAGTGACCCTATACTGCACGAAATGAAGAAAAGGACCATACAACATGAAAGAAGGCACAAAACCAATAGAGAGCAATAGTTGTTTTGTGCCTTCTTTTCTGTAGTCTTTTTTTTTAGTTCATGCAGTTTTCAATTGTTTACTAACTGGCATACATGGAAGAAAAATATGTAGATGGGCCAGACTTGACACAAAAAGCACTAAAGACGGCTAGTTTTGTCCCCCAGTGAGCAAAAGAAAGTAAGAGAAAGAAGGGCAGACCTGTACCACCGGGAGGTATGACGGGTTGAAGTCAATAGAAATAAATTGAGAGGGGATAGATCATAAAGGTACAATTTGAAAAAAAAAAAAAGGCAATCATACTAAAAAAAAAGAAATTGTTCGGAGATTGCAGGAAGCCCACCTCCTTGAGGATGTCGATGGTGTCTTGAGTCGAGTCCCGGGAGTGGATCACCAGGGGAAGCTTACGATTCAAGGCAAGCTTCAGCTGTTTCCGGAATACAGCCTTCTGTACATTGTGGTCACACTGGTTCCTGCAAAAATGGGGCATCATTCAGGCCTTACACTGGTTTTGCAGGTGGTAGCTTGTGGATGGGATTTTGCTTGAATGAGCAAGAGATACCGTTTGTGCTGCTGGAGGCTTCGCCCTATAAGGCCTCATTCACACAGATGTGAAACATCTCATGTGAAAGCACCATAGTATAAACACATCTGTAGCAGCTGCGACGAAGCGGCGTGCCATCAGGCATCGCCAGCAGCACGTTTTCACTAACAGCGAGTTCGGCCAGCTCGGCCATCAAAGCACACCAATCTGTATTCGACGTGCCACCACAACGCAGATACATAAAGAAAAAGGTTGATAACACTTTGTCATCTGTTCTGCAGCATCTTTGTTAGCTGCCACTGTGACCAGATCCTACTTAGCTGAATGGCGATTGTTAACTGCGGCTTTTTAGCCTTTGATTGATAAGTTTTGTGGAACAGCGATCCATCACCGTGCCATCGACACTCCTCGGCACCATTAGCAACCAATTTCCGACATTAAATCGACTTGAAAACTTTCTATTCTGATAAAAATAAGTATTGTTTATGGCATTTTATGGCCCTATAAATGTGGCATAACATAATCTACTATAGCAACATTTGCTTCATCAAATTGACCTACGAAGAAAAAGAAAGCATGCTCAAGCAGGCACTATGGTGGAAAAGTTCGAACAAGCAGTGGCCGGCTTTTAGCCTGCTTCAAGCCTAACATTGTTAAAACAATGCTGTGTTAAACATGACAACTCTTTCATTGCTGCCTCTCACTGTTGCCATTAAATTGAACGTTTCCCGATTTAGTACTGCTGCTATTCCTGAACTCTTCCCATGTCCACAAATATCTCAATGCACAAGTGGTCGAAAATATCATTCAGCAATGACTGTCTGCTAGCATGAAGAGGCCATTGTAAATGTTTCCCGGCGCAAATGCAAATATTCTTGGAGCACAGCTCTTAGGCTTTTGTTCCCTAGTTGAGTGGCGTCTACCTTCTTCCAATCTAACCCAAACAAAAGGGTGCAGACAAGATCTCCTGGCTAGAGTGTTTTGTGCTACGCAATACTCTGCTTGTTCTGCCAATTCTGGCTTGATTAATCTCAAGCCTTTGCCGTTGAAATACAAAAAGATAAACCCATTAAATGCACGCACAATAAATAAGAGAAGGCTTGCTGGACATCCGGAACATTTGCCATAAAAACAGGCACAATAAATAAATGAATTATTTAATAAATGAAAACAACATAAACAATAAATAAAGTCAAAAACATATTGAGCACTAACAAACAGGGACGTAAAGGAGACGAGTTCTCAAATTACAGTTAGAAACAGGCTTGAAAAAATGGTAATAGTGAAATTAGGTGGTGTCCAACTACAGTTTACACTGCCGAACCAGTAAATTTTTTATTTAAAAAGAATTCTAAAAATAACAAGAATTGTATTAAAACAATCAAACGAAAAGAATTAGAATAGAACTTGGAAAAACAATTGAAGAATGAAGAGAACTCCCCAACTGTATGTACGCACGTTCCTCTCAAGTTCTTTGCCTCGACATATTCCCAAATGAGAGAACACAAACATCTGCATGGACATTTTACATAGGGGAGTATCATAATCGCCAGTGATTTTTACTTTTATTTTTTTCCCACCTACCTTCCACTGACGTTATCTTATTGTGCACTCAACCATGCGTCTAATGGCAATTGCACTAACCTTCCGTTTTTAGGGCCACGACTCGCAATGGCAACAACACGTCAATAAAAATTTCAGCGCTAGGTGCATGCCACTACGACAGGTGGCACGGGTGAACACTCAATAATAGTTTTTTTGTGCTCTCTTTCAATATCAGCAAGGACACATCCACAAACAACTTCCCTAATCATCCGCACGCCACAAAACGCATACGCACTGCACAGTCAAAGCGCCGTGCTCATGGAGCAAACAGGGTACGGTATGCACTGTCGCTACGTAACAATGAGCCTGCCAGCCAAATCTTAGAAACTGCATTAACATGACAAGTATTTGGAATAATTACACAGAATGCCAACAAGATCATGAAAATTGCATAGTAAGGCGAAAATGGAAACGTGATGAAAAAAAAATTGCAAATAGGAGTTGTGCGCTCGAGCCTATGTTTTTCGAGTTGAAACATATAAACTCAAACCTCGACATAACAAACACGGAAATAACAAAATATTGGTTGTAACGAAGTAAATAAAAAAACAGTTTTGCAGTAGATACAGTGTTCAGAATAACTTATATAACAAATTTTTCAATATAACAAACTTGTTTTCTTGTAAAATGCAACCTTGTTATAATGAGCTTTGAGTGTACACATAAGGACGAAGATGGTACGAGGCATATACACAGAAGCACCAAGAAAATCAGTTCCAGCCTTGTCCACTTGCCGAAACATCAGCTCGAGCACGCAACTCCTGTTCACAGATTTTCTTTCACAGCAAAGAACATAACATGCAGCAATGTAATGTGAATGCGGCATCACCAACATTCGACTCACAACTGGATTCTATAGGAACGAGCCGTGGTGTCACGAAGCCCCCTCGAGAGCCGACTGCCTACGGTAGCGCCAAGCCTTAAAACGAAAAACGCTTCCCTCCTAAGAACCCCGCGTGACCTCGATTTCACCGGACTGCACCACAGCTTCCCCTCGAAAGCACAGCACCAAAGCAGTGACTAAGCTAACTATGAGGCACAAATGTCATGAAGTGAAAACGACTCTACCGGGAATATGAGCACAACTCCTGCACTCACTTGTACGAGTAATCGAGGCCGATCTCTCCGAGGGCTACCACACTGGGATGGTCAAGGGCATAGACGAGGTCATCTTCAATGTCGTTGTTGTACTCGCTGGCCATGTGCGGATGGCATCCAAATGCACCCCAAACACCATCTTCTGCCAGCAGGCTTCCCCACATGTGGCGCTGCATTACGAAAAGTTCGAATTCAAGAGCCTGGAACAGGACACTGCACATGCATACCTTTCCAGGCAAAATGCACGGACATGAAGTGTCGCGATATAACCGATCCTCCCGTTTCACGTACTAACGTGACTCCAAATCGAGGGCTGCAGTTCAAGCCGAGCATCGCGAAATCTTCTAGCACACATGTGACTCAGTCGCTGCACCCTGATTGCGTTCAGCTTTCTCAACGAGGCTGCCATGCATGCACATTAGGATCACGACAATTGAGACTCGAGGGAGTTCTAGTACTTTGTTTCACTTATCAGAAGCCCTCGTATATGACTCTGGGCAAGATACAATCTTGTGTAGTAATTCACACATGTACACCTGCCCCAAGGGTTTTGGAATGGTGTAAGGGGGACGTGACGAATGAAAAGTGGAGTGCTTTTGTTTCCCGTTTCTCAGGATCACAGCATCGTCAAAGACAGCTCTCTATAACTGCCAGTAAGCTTGCTAGATGTGAGCGATCATACTCATAATTATACGAATCGTGTAAGTTGGATTTCTTTGCTCTCTCGCATAACAATTGCATCCCAAACTGGGCGCATGACACTCTCGATAATTTTCAGGTTGTCGCGAGAAAAAACAGGGCCTAGAAGATCTCTATTTGCAATGCTGTGATGGCACCCTAGACACACCAGTTAGCAAAAGTAAAGTCTACAAAACATGTATCTGTTGCCCAGAGCTGCTGCGTTGGTGTGGGCTCATCAAAAAAGGCACTTCCAAGCCGTGTTTCCTGGGGTCTGATAGTATAGCCTTTGTGTTTATGAGTCACTGCCATGCGCTATGCCATGAACGAGAGTCAGAGGCCTTCTGGAAATGCGTTATGTGCACTGTGTTTTTGTTTCTATCTTGCCGCTCCCATAATGAATTTGGTGCCACTCTAAAAAAGCTGCCTCCCCTTCACTGTGCTGGTAATTTCGAGTTGTCGTAGGGGGGGCGGTCACTTGGAATATTACGGTAAGTGCATTTGAGACATCCCTCTGTCGTGAATAGACAGAAGTAAACGGGCCTATGTCAAAGTCACCAAGGGCTTTCTGTTTCACTGGCTGTAAACGAAGACATGTTGGGCCATGAAAAAACCTCATCAGCTCAAAGAAAATGCTTGAGTCTTTGAAAATGGCACAAATTAAAACATGCACTAAAGAAGCTATGTGCATTCATTCAAGTACAGAAGACTCTCGGTAACCATAAATTACTTAATTAGAATCAATGCTTAACTGAAACAACCACCCTTAATGCGATTGGTTCCAAACTTCTGCATCTCTATTCACCTCTTAGTAATGGCACGTTCATTAAGCACAACTGACTTTCCTGGCTCCATCAGGTTTCGTTTAATGAGACCCTCCCCTACAGTGACATCAATCACTGTAAATTACTAAGAATCTGCAAGGCACATTCATCTAAATCCACAGTACAGTGACACAAGATGCATAGAAAAGCAATATAATAAACCTTCTCTAATAATTAGGTGCGACTGGTACGTGAAATTACAACTCTTCAGCCATAAGGTATAACAGAGCTGACCATAAACATAGTAAGCTGAGGAAATTTAGCCATATAAAGAAAGCTGGCGTATGTCATCAAAGAGTGTTCAAAGTTGGGCTAATTGAATCGCCAAAGCTTCCTATGTAGCATGCTGGCATAGGTGAACAAATGGTATCATTATTTACCTTCCTTTCCCATGTTTTGCTGAAATATCATCAGTTTGTTAGAGGACTGAATCAAGCTATAAGGAATGGGCTAATGGAGACCATTCCTAGTCAAGTTCACCATCGTAGTCTTTTTGTAGCATTGTCGCATAGATAGGAAAGTGGTAAAACTACAAGTTTTACAGTAAACATACCAGTTTTTTTCGTAGCATTGTCGCATAGATAGGAAAGTGGTAAAACTACAAGTTTTACAGTAAACATACCAGTTTGAAGGTTTGTGGGTTGCAGAAGTTGGCCACGCAACCCTCATAACAGTCTGGGAAGGTGTCCCTGTGCTTGAGGCGGAACTTGGCGTAAGTTCCGGTGTGACCCACTCGGCTGAATATGAAGTCCAGGTGGCAATGCGAGTCCACCAGGCCCACCTTTGGTGGAACCGAATATGGCCACCGCTTGGACAGCAAGGGCATGTTGG
Source organism: Rhipicephalus microplus (assembly GCF_013339725.1). Classification (NCBI taxonomy): domain Eukaryota; kingdom Metazoa; phylum Arthropoda; class Arachnida; order Ixodida; family Ixodidae; genus Rhipicephalus; species Rhipicephalus microplus. The sequence goes on along the minus strand of NC_051171.1, from coordinate 127,331,512 downwards.
GAGCTGTTGTCAGCGCCATCTCCGAGGAGGGCGTGGAAGCAGAACGGGGCGCCCAACGGCTGAGCTGCCGTTGCGACCGTTTAGGGCGCGTCGGTGTAGCCGGCTGTGAGGTGGGGGTCAAGAACTTCGGTCGGAACACCACTTCTGCAGTGTCTTCCTCCTGGTAGCAGAACATGTCCAGGACCTGCCGATCTTTGTCACCACCCTGCAAGCAGGTATACCGAAGAATCCTTTTCATAACTGGAATGCTAGCTTTACTGGTATATAGTTTACTTAACTAAAAGTGACAGGTCACTGCAAACAGCATACGCAAATGCAGTTAGCTACGCAAATGCAGTTAGCTTGCGCTACCATGTGAGAAACTTAAACTTAGTTCTTATTACATCTAGTACGGCCAGGGTTACAGGAATTCGTTGAGTGCATTCTCCTTCCATTCGTGGCAGCCGCACTTGGCAACGACTTTTCTTGATGGCACTATAGAATAAAACCAAAGTGCATGTCTGCTACCACGCCAATAAATAGTACTTGTAATAACTGACAATTTTATCATTTTGGCTTGCCGAAATAATTGCTGATCTATTCAATATGAAACTCGAACAGTTGCGGAAAGTTGTCCATAAAATGCAGTTATTGTTCACTTTTGAAAAAAATGCCTTTTTTTTTTCTTCCATTTCTTAGACCACATCACCTATTCAACACGCCCGTTTTACGAAGTAAACGTGGCGTCCCATGACGTAGTGAGTCAGTGTGCAGCTGCAAACGTGCTGTTTAGTTCTCCAAGCAAAATATACCAGTAATATGGCACTAAAATGTACACTGAACTGTCGGAATGTTTCTCCCACTCACATTTTCATGTAAATAATTTTACAACTGGGTTAACAATGCAAGTGAGTAAAACTGAAATCAGCCGCAAGGTGCCATACTACATGCAAAGCAAGTAGTATGGCAGTAGTATACGAGTAGTATGATTTCTACCTGACTTGGGGAATTACTGGTAAATTCCGGGCTGCATGCTCGGAGGTCTCGACTACTATTGGCAGCACTTCATGACAATGCTGAAAATGTGTTGCAGGGACCCTTCAAGCTGTACGACTATAGCATTTCTTTAATAGATAAACAAACTGATCAGACAGTTTAAACAAAGCATGTCAGCCTTACCATCTCGGTGTAACACTGCAACTGAGCTGTGAGTGGCAGCATTGGTTCATGGCACAGTGTTAATACAAACTGTCTGAGCTCCATACCGCACTGTGCATTATCTTCCCAACATCTCACAACATGAGTGCACCCTGGATGTACTTTCCCCTGACAAGTGCCACTCAAGGTCATACCAGTATAATCTGGCTCAAAGTGCCTCCAAGGGGTGGCTTCACAAGTTTAACGGAAGCATCCTCAAAACATTGTTCAATGGTGCTCTCTGGTTCACAACCTCCCATTGTGAGACACACAGACTGCACAACACATCGTAGTGGATTACACTACAATCATTGTGATCTATTGGGCTTCTTTCACGTGAACCTAAATATATCTGAGCAAAGCATCTTTGCGCATTGCTCTGTAGCTGCTGCAAACATAGCTGCTGTAACCAAGATGAGAACTGCAAGCTTCAGCTCAGCTGTGCTCTATGCCTGTATTACACTTTGATGAAATAGGGCATACTTGGTGCATCTTTCTGTCCCAAAACAAGTAATCTATCTCGTGTGCTTTACCTAAGGTTACTGCTGTACGCATTGCATACTTTTAAACAATGAGTGACCTACGCGCTATTAGCGCGAAATATTCTTGAAAGTGCTGAGCTGTAAGTTTTCCAAGAAATCGAATGCAAGCAAGCCAGGTGATTATTGTTGCAGGACAAAAGGACTGCGCAAATGGTGCAAGTTACTGTTAGTGTGTGTGTAATTAGGTGGGTATAAAACATAATTTTAGTGCAAGCACACACACACAAGAATGCACACGCGTACACAGCTAAGCAAAAGTTTTAGCAATCGTGCTAGGCATTGGTCGTTAGTTCTCTCCCCCTACAAACTTTGTTACAGTGAAATGAGGCCATAAACGAACAAAGATGATGATCAAGCTTGCCTTTTAACCCTTTTAACCCCAACATTCGATGTTCTGCAAATATTCAAGGTTGGCTATTACTTGTTGCTAATGAGATAGTTCTAAAACACAGTTTGTAAGACACATGCATTCTGTCAAATAATGCTCGACTCTAAATGTCACGAAGCTTATGACAATGGCACCAAGAGGTGAACTGCATACAATTCACAAAAAATATGTCGCACAGTTGGCAATCTGACACGCAACTGATGCCTTACCTCATCTTGCTGCATGCAGTACATCCTGTAAGTGCTTGGACCACGCCACTGCAGGCCACCTCTGAAGACGTGTGGCTGAGTACCTGACAAACGTGCAAAGCCATCCCCAGCATCTGGGCCGGAACGGCTTCTTTTGACTAATGGCCACTCTTCATCAGTAACACGCTTCACCTGAGCCGGCTCCATTGCTGCTCCGCTGTCCCAAGTAGATGACAAGGGTGAAGTCTGTAATAATGAGGGCATTGTTCTACTAGTGCCTCCAGTTGATGATAAGGGTGAAGTTTGCGATGGCGTCTGCACAGCTCCAAAGCTGCCTTGTGCTGATGACAAGGGTAGAGCCTGTGACGACGACAGCACTGCTCCAAAGCTGTCTTGTCTCGATGGCCGTGGTGAAGTCTGTGATGAGAGCACTGCTCCACTGCTGTCTCTAAGAGATGACGAAGAAGAAGATGCTGACAATGACGGAGGTGGTATATGCGGGTTGTAGAATGGCATCTTTGGTTCTGTTCCTGGAGACTGCATTGCCAATGGCGGCGGTGGTACATGGGGGTCATAGTATGGCAATCTGGGTCCAGGAGAATCCAGAAAAATCGGGGAAATGGAGGGTTGGCTTGACTGAAGCTGCCACACAGACACTGGAGTGTGCTGCAGCGGAGTAGAGCATGTAGTGCCGTCATAATTGTCCAGCGGCAGTTGCGAGTCAGATGATTCCAGGGGGCTCTTAACGCTGAGATCTTCCTGGGAACACCACCTGCGCCTCAGTTCGGCATAATCATCTGAATACGAGGAATCGGAGCTGCTCTCAGAGATAGACATGTCGTGAACAGGCTGTGGCGTAAAGCATCTTCGGGTTAAGTGTGAACGCTGTGTTGCTAACCGCCTCGAACACGGCGTACTGTCTCTGTGGCTATGTGTAGTACCAGACGGACACCATTTCTGCTGTTCAGGAGTTCTACACGAGGTATCGGTACTGACTGCAAAACTGTGTCCTGCAGATGAATGACACAAAAGTTCTGGAGCATCGTGTGCAGCAGTGGTGCTGCAACTAGGCTGAGCATGAGCAGCTATAAGCTGTGAACTTGAAATGCCATTACACTGCTTTAGATGACGAGGGCTGTCACTTTCAATGACAGAACAACGCAGCTGGGACTTGCAGGGAGCGTGATCACCTGATGCCATCGACCTGAACAGAGTAAGTTGAAGAGCAGGTTCAGCATTAATGACTTGCCAAACACAAAGCATTGCACAAGGTGCATTAACGTTAAGTCGACCTAGCCTTCATAAGGTCAGCACAAAAATAAAAGCAAACAAAAGCGAATGTCACTACGAGCATTGAAACCGTCATGGTATGGCAATTTTACCAGTAGAACAGCCTTAGACTATGGTGACCTGAAGGCCACAATGCAAAAGTAATGTGGAATATACTCCATCAGACAAGAGTTACGTGTGTGTATTTTAGATAATAATACCTGGGGTTTTACGACCTAAAACCACAATATGATTATGAGGGACGCTGTAGGGGCGGACCTCGAAAATTTTGACCATCAGATGTTCTTTAAACTTCACTGACATCGCATAGTACACGACCTCCCCTTGCCTCTATCATTTCGCTTCCACCGAAAGGCGACCACCACGGTCGGCATCGAACCCAAGACCTTCGAGTCGGCAGCCGAGAACTATGGTATACTTGCGTGTATTTTCACATTTCACGCACTGCAGAGGATGACATTCCGAGTCGGGTCAAATCATGCATCGTGCTTTAAACTGACGCGGATGCTTACACAGTACGCTCTCCGGAGGCCTGTGAGGCCAAACATACGAAACCAAGCTAGCAGGTGTTACGAATAGGCACATCAGACCATGTATGCCGCTACCTTAAAAAGGGTCACTAAGCATTCCGCTGGCGCAGCATGATATTGCGCTATTACACTGCCTGGTTCAACCGGCCTGCTGCGCGTGCTAAGCGTGGGCATGACTGAAGAACGTAGAAAAGATGTCATGAAACATACACTCCTGTCACGTGGTGTCAAACTACAACCTCCGACAACGCGTACGTCGTGAATCCATGAGGAGCGTCGCTACTTGCAGGAACCGACATTCTCATTGTGAGCGCACCACACAAAACACACCGATGTACGGAAGATGTCACAGTAGGAGTGCCTGCCACCGAAAGCTATTACTGCACTGCAAGCTTCACAAATATTGCAAACGCAGCATAAACCGAAACTTGTGTATACTCACCGGCTCGCGATTACTCTTTGTCTTGGTTGAAGCTCTGCGGTCGCTGCAGCTGCAAACGGTCCTTGCGAGATGTGAGACAACGTTTTCAACGTAGCTAATAGCGTAGCCGGAGTAGCCTTCACGGCTCTGCAACCACGAGTAACCACGCGCTGCGTTTGCTGCGGTCACGTGCATTTACAAGGTTGTCCACAACAGATGTGGCACTTCTGACAAAAAAAAAAAAAAAAAAAAAAACGCTGAAGAACGCAGTGAATTTGCATTTGGGCGTGCGTCACAGTTCAAGGTTTTACTCTACTCTACATTAACCGCGGGCTTCTTGACCGATCGCCAATCTCTCATCTACTTTAACCGCAGGCTTCTTGACCGATTGCCAATCTCTCATAGTGGGTAGGAGCCAGATCTAAAGAATGGCAAGCAAGCAAACGCAGTTCTGTGGCCGAGCGGTGTAGAGACGTGTAGAAACCGGCAAGTGAGAGGGGTAATGTTCGAGGTTTTCTTGCCTTCACGGAGTCTTCAGAGTAGTACTGCGCACTGAAGGTACGTTTTAGAACGGTTTGCAAAATCCTTTCTTGAACATTGTAAATGAGAAAAGCACTGGAGAGACGGAAAAAACGAGTGCGCTGTTCTATGATGACGCTACCTGATTGACTAACGCACTGTGCGAGAATTATGTAAAAAGACAAAAAAGGCTTGATGTTGTGAAAACTGTGCTTCACGTTGTATTTGGTCGTTGATCTAGATGGCGCGAACAGTTTGTTACAAATAGTGTACCTCGATGCGTGCATTAAAGCACCCTAAAGCCCTTCCGTGCAAGGCACCCCAGCAGATGCCGTGAAGAGGAGCAGATCATAGCGTAGAGCGCACTGTGCGCTACACGAGGAAGAGGAATTGCGCGGGGGTTTCGTACGGAAGAACGCGATCGCTCTCTTACGTTGTGATTCCTGTGTGTGCTAATGCGGGTACCAGCTCTTGTACTAGCTACCCTTCTATGTTAGTAAACTACGAAGTGCAGCGCTGCCACGTTGCAGCGCCCCTTGGCAAGAAGCGCATCCAATCTAAACTGCCGCTCTTGTTCAACCGCACGCATGTGTTCAGCTCGCGGCGCCCTCTCCCTATGGAGAGAGTGGGCGCGCAGTTTTGCGGTGTCGCGTTTTCGCGCTGCAATGGATGGGTCTGGTCAGTGCTTTAGGCTATGGCCCAACAACATATGCTCTCTCATTTAACGTCAGACAGCAGACGCCGGCCGGTTCGTAGAGACCTCTGAATGAAAAAAAGGACGCCTGAGAAAATACTTGGCGCTGCACTTATAAACTTCCCTTTCCGCGCACTACTGCAAGTTGTTAGCTCCAGATGTGAAGCCGGCCGGCAGTTATTACGAACGCTGCCTCACAAACATAGTCTCTGCATTTGGTCGCCGATTACGGATAAAGCTCTTTTGTTCGGCAAACGATCGATAATGAGATATGCTGTTTCCTGCGAAAGTGATTGTGTGTCTCATAAACTTTACGAAGACTGAGGCTTCTTAGAGTAAACCAGTAGCACAAAGAAACGCGTGGAGCAATATCTGTCCGGAATTAATTAGCCGTCAAACGTCATAAGACGAATATATGCTTTTTCTTAGCTTTAATAAGCGTTTTATTGCGTCCATGGTAATCTGTTGGAGGTTTGGTTTCCTCTTCGGGACATAATTTTTATTCCATCGTTTTTTTTTTTTTGTAACCCCTTAAAGACGTCGTCCGCGGAATGGGTCGGCGACATTGTGCGATCAACCGTCTCTGAAACACACTCGTAGCGCTCGCTGCTGATTGGCCGACCTGATAGCACTTGTGGCCTCCACTGCCCTGTATTCAGTGAAGTGCCATACAGAATTGGCCAACGTACACTACCCTCCGTATAGGCATGCGTATGGGAGAGGGGGTGGAAGGGCACACCCACCCCTATGTCACCTTATAGGGGGCACAAAGTCCACCCTATACTTTGACACACGGTGTAAGAATAGTTTATACAACCTTCGCTCCCTCCCCTCCTGATCCTGCGCACGCATATATGCTACTCTTTCTCCCCATTCAGCACTTGTGTGCTTTTGGCAGGCGGGTTGCTTTGGTTACTTATGCCATGGTAGGAGGGAGGGGTGGGGGGGGGGCAAGCGAAGATTCGGAAGTGAGGGGAGTACTGCACCCTCCCCTGGTCGCACCGCCCATTATCAGGGAGAACCAATTTCTTATTGTTTCGATTACTTTATTGCACAAACATCTTTCACGTCGTTTCCCCAACTAAAACAGCGTGTTCCATGTTGACTCCATCGCCGCTTTGACTGCATCTAACATCTTGTCGGTTTCTGAAATTCTTTTGAGGGCAGCGTCGATCTCCGACACGGCTTGCCAGGCCAATTTCCTTTTTTCCTCGAGACATCTTCTTGCAGTGTTGACGCATTCCTCCACAGCCTCTGCCATCTTGTTGAAGAGGCAAAAAAAAAAAACGGGATAAATGTCAATGCGTCTGAAAAGTGTTCCAGTAACTAATAGGTGCATATGCATATCATGCGTTATACGTGAATCAGGGCTGCAGGTTCCCCACTGCCGCGGTGATGGTGGGGTAGGGAACATGTGGAAGCTAAACTATACGCTCATTGACAAAATGAATCAGGTATTTTTCAAGTGGTCAAAATTTCAAAGGACATACACATTTGCGCATGTTTCATTCCACCTGTGTACATGCATGCCTAGAAAAAAAAAAGCAGCTGAAAGGTGCAGCTGCTCAATTATGTGCGGCTCGCATGGCAACTGACTCCTCGGCGAGCAGTTGTTATATTGCACGGAAATGGTTGTTAGTAATATACAGTCGGTTGTAGTTGCAAAAAAAAAAAAATGGTAGGTTTTCGAATAGGGGACCCAAGGCCCTTTGCGGTGCTCGCTTTGAGTCGCGCTCCGTCTCAAGCAGGAGCTAGAGCTTTTCAAATAGGGCCTGCTACGTTAATTTGGACACTCCATATTTGAAGCTATATGTATATCACTATATGCGAAGCTATGTTTTTTTTTTTTGGTGGGGGGGGGGGGGGGGGGGGTTGAAAGCTACTTAATGAATGACGCCGTTTGTGGCGCTATCCAGACCTTGGTCCCAACAGTTTCCTGTATGGTGGATATGTAGAGGTCCGCCACCTCAGACTGCTCTTTTAATTCCGTCCAAATTTGTTTGACTTCTGCACAGACAATCTGCTGGGTGTCTCTTGGCTCGTTGTTTCTGCCAGCCTCATGACGGGCGTTGGGGCCCTACATGGAAAAAAAGCGATAAAGAAACATGAATGGCGTTGATGAAGGAAATGAAGTACACCACGACCAAATAAAAGATTAGCTTCCATGAAACGTTATTTCTTTTAATCTTTTATTTTAGTGTGTTTCTTTCCACTCATTGTGTTTTATCTTGACCAGACGGGTTTCCGTCAAACTCTCGATTTAAACACGAATGGAACGCTGTTCTTTAAGGCTCGTCGACTCACGGTACCTGAGCAATTGAATCCATTGTTTCAGCAGCATCGTAGGAAAGGCCCGCCTCCTGCATCTCCTCTTGCTGGGGTTCGTCGTGGCCGCTCTCAGAATTCATACTCATTTTAGAAGCGTACGTTGGCGTTGAGTTAGCGAGTGAACTGAACAGTTGCAGTAAACTTTGCTGTCTCTCGAAACGACGAATGTATCGGAGCTGTCCTTTCCCTGCCAATGGCGCCCAAGCAACAACAAGCTGTCGTCTGGTACATTACGCGTCGTTATGGTTGTCGGAAATTTAAAGTATGCGCTTCGCATCAGCGTCGGATAATTTCGCGCGAGCTGGAACAAATTAGGTCTTTGAGAGAAACGGTGGAACAAACCGAAGCGTTTCAAAAGTCGCGTTGCTGAAATTAAATACGATTGACGCGTCACCTACTGGAGAAAAAAGTGAATGCGTCGTGATACATGGCCTCCGAAAAGAAAGCGCCAAATGACAATGCCAATCAACTCCAAAGTGATACATTAACGTATTAGTGTGTTTAATGCAATAAATAAAGGCAGAAACTCCCACACAGAAACGGCTGCTGCGCCGCACAAAAGTGACATCACGAACTTTTCTGGTTAGGCGCTTCATTTGAATAGTCGGAGTGTTTAGCGGTACGTCTTGACGTAACGATAGAAGCAGTAAAAGTTACGTCCAAACGCGAAAATAAAAATGTGAGTTAGGTCCAGCGTGACAACAATACAAAACTGGCTTGTTAATCGTTCCGAACCAAATGACAGCTGTGGCTTAGTTGGTTAGAGCGGCGCAATATGGTGAGTGGTTCGATCCTCTTGCTGTCTTTGTTACCTTTTCTTTTTTTTTGGTTCGCGCATGTATTGTTTTAACATTTGCGTCAGCTCATCGGCCTCTCATCAGCCTGAGTTATTGCTGGTGGTGGTCCTGTTCACAGGCCCTTTATTATTCAATGTTTCATGACTCTTGCAGAATTGGCTATATTTGTTATGATAAAGTGGTTTGCGAATTAATGCTCTTAATCGGCGAGACGCATAAGGACACGAACAAGTCAAATTCAGCTGGCTGCATTGGTTTTTCCGGCACACGCGTCAGGAATGTTGATTTCCACGCTTCATCTAAGTTTTGATGACAGAAAGGCGCACTGCAACGTAAAGCATTTTTTTTTTATGTCGCTCAGTGTATCATCCCCTGACGAGGTAACCGGCAGGCCGCTTGAAAATACTGACGTGCCACCGCAACGTTCTAGGCGATGAGCACTTGATAAACGATGCACCAGGGTAAGTGCCGACAGCGTTAGCCCATCTAACTACAGAGCAGCTTGTGTGTCTTGCTGAATAACACGCACAGCCTGTGAAAATACGGGAGCATTCACGTAACAACAGATGAGAATGGCCGTACGTGTTCGCACTTGACAAAACAGCCTGCAATCCAGTAGCTTTGGCCTTCGGAGATCACAGGCTTCGTAAGAACACTACAGTGAAGTTGTATCTATTCATCGTAAAAACACTTCGCAGACTCACCGTGGTTTTACGCATGTGCGTTCAGTCAGTCACACGTGATCTGTGCAAAAGCATTTATTTGATAGTCGACCTTGCCCTTCGCGACAAGTGAAACTCGACAGCAAGGACACTTTCACCTTTGACAACACCACGCTTGGCATTGCAATCTAGAAAATGCAGTACGTCCAACAACAATAATCCGCGCCCCGCCGCGGTGGTCTAGTGGCTAAGGTACTCGGCTAAGGTTCGAATCCCGGCTTCGGCGGCTGCATTTCCGATGGTGGCGGAAATGTTGTAGGCCCGTGTGCTCAGATTTGGGCGCACGTTAAAGAACCCCAGGTGGTCGAAATTCCGGACTACGGCGTCTCTCATAATCAAATGGTGGTTTTGGGACGTTAAACCCCACATATCAATCAATTCGTGCGGCGCAGGAGCCATTTCTGAGTGGGGCTGGCTGCTGCGCCGCGCTGAAGTTTCTGTATATGCTACCTTTAAGTCGCATATACAGTAACTCTACGCCGCGCAGGAGACGATGCTATAAATAAAAATTGAATCTGTTGCGTCTGGTGTTTATGCCAGATATATAGGGGGTTTAGGATAATCACTAAAAATTGATAACATCACCTCACAAACGAATTTAAATTTTGTCCGCTTAATATATCAATAAACAGCACCCCATAGGCTAATCGGAGGCCCAACTCCGTACTCTCTAGACCCTTAATTAAGGGGGTAATCAGCAGAAATCTCATTTCATTAAAACATTTTTATAAAAACAACCACAAACTTGACTGATACACCGCTGAAACCTACATTTAGAACATAACAATCCGAGTGCGGCGATGGCATAGTGGTTAGAGCATCCGCCTCGCATGCAAGAGGTCCGTGGTTCAAATCCCGGTGCCGCGCAGTTCCCAACAGGAAAAAAAAAAAAAATCCGCGTGTTGATGGAACTGCATTAAAAGGCCTGAGGTGCTTCACCGGTAACCACCGCCGGGAGCGCACTCCCTCACCAGAGAAGGATTGGCCACCCTGGTGCAGTATCTGGCCACTATCTCCTACATGCATACGTCAAATAACTCACGGCCCTCAGTTCCCAGCAGCTGCGAAGCAACTGACCATGGCGGCGGTCAGATCTGCAACGCAGCAGAGGGTGCTAAGAATCTCTGGACTACAGGCCGCCTTTGGAACCTGAACTTGGCAACGTTTAACGCTAGAACCTTATCTAGTGAGGGAAGTCTAGCTGTACTATTCGAGGAGCTAGGGGGTGTTAAATGGGATATAATAGGGCTCAGTGAGGTTAGGAGGACAGATGAGGCCTATACGGTGCTACATAATGGGCACGTCTTTTGCTATCGGGGCTTGGCTGACAAAAGAGAACTGAAAGTGGGGTTCCTAATTCACAGAAACATAGCTGGCAACATAGAGGAATACTATAGCAATAATGAAAGAGTGGTAGGTATTGTAATTAAACTGAATAAAAGATACAAGGTGAAGGTGGTACAGGCTTACGCGCCTACGTCCAGCCATGATGACTCCTCAGTTGAAAGCTTCTATGAAGACGTGAAATCGGCAATGAGTAAGGTAAAAACACAGTATACTATAGTGATGGGCGACTTTAATGCAAAGGTAGAGAAGAAGCAGGCTGGAGATCAGGCAGTAGGAGATTATGGCATCGGCACTAGAAACGCCAGAGGAGAGCTACTAGTAGAATTCGCAGAACGCAATAATTTGCGGATTTTGAATACTTTCTACCGAAAACGAGAAAACCGCAAGTGGACATGGAGGAGCCCTAATGGCGAAAATAAGAACAAAATAGACTTTATAATGACTGCACACCCAGGAATCGTGCAGGATGTGGAAGTGGTTGGCAAGGTACGATGCAGTGACCATAGAATGGTACGGTCTCGAATTCGCCTATACTTGAAGAAGGAACGACAGAAACTGATACCGAAGAAGCCAATCAAAGAGCTAGCACTGAGAGGGAAAGTACGGGAATTCAGAGTGCCGCTGCAGAACAGGTGCTCGGCTCTTAGAGTGAAAACCAACCTTAGCGTAGATACAATGAATGATAATCTAATTAGTATCATTACGGAGTGTGCAGTGGAAGTTGGAGGCAGGGTAGTTAGAGGGGACACTGGCAAGCTTTCCCAGGAAACGAAGAACCTAATTAAGAAGCGTCAAAGCATGAAAGTGTCAAGTGCAACAGACAAAATAGAACTGGCAGAGCTTTCAAAGATGATTAAGAGGCGTAAAGTATGCGATGTAAGAAGGTATAACATGGAGAGAATTGAACACGCTCTGAAAAACGGAGGAAGCGTCAAAGCAGTGAAGAGGAAACTTGGGATAGGCAAAAGTCGGATGTATGCACTAAGGGACAAAGAAGGCAAAATAACTACCAATATGGATAGGATAGTTAAAATAGCGGAGGAGTTTCACAGAGATCTGTACAGTAGCCGAGACAACCACGACCTTAATACTAAAAGAACTAGCAGTAACCCAGATGACACCCCACCGGTAATGATAGAAGAAGTCAGAAAAGCTTTGGAGAGCATGCAAAGAGACAAAGCTGCTGGTGAGGATCAGGTAACATCAGACCTCCTGAAAGATGGAGGACGGATTGTGTTAGAAAAACTAGCCACCCTGTTTACGAGGTGTCTCCTGACGGGAAGGGTACCAGAGTCTTGGAAGAATGCTAACATCATCTTAATACATAAGAAAGGAAACGACAAAGACTTGAAGAATTACAGGCCGATCCGCTTGCTCTCTGTAGTATACAAGCTATTTACAAAGGTAATCGGTAACAGAGTAAAGAAAACATTAGAATTCAATCAACCAAAGGAACAAGCAGGATTTCGAACAGGCTACTCAACAATTGACCACATTCATACTATCAATCAGGTAATAGAGAAATGCTCAGAGTATAACCAACCACTATACATAGCCTTCATAGATTGTGAGTAGACGTTTGATTCAGTAGAAATATCAGCCGTCATGCAGACACTGCGGAATCAGGGCGTAGATGAAGTATATATAAACATTCTGGAAGAAATCTACAGGGGATCAACTGCTACCATAGTGCTTCATAAAGAAAGCAACAGAATACCAATCAAGAAGGGTGTAAGGCAGGGGGACACAATCTCCCCAATGCTATTTACCGCGTGCTTACAGGAGGTTTTCAGAAGCCTAGAATGGGAACAGTTAGGGTAAGAGTTAATGGAGAATACCTTAGTAACCTGTGCTTCGCCGATGACATTGCATTGCTGAGTAACTCAGGGGACGAATTGCAACTCATGATTACGGAGTTAGACAAGGAAAGTAGAAAGCTGGGTCTTAAAATTAATCTGCAGAAAACGAAAGTAATGTACAACAACCTCGGAAAGGAGGAGCGCTTCGAGATAGGTAATAGTGCACTTGAAGTTGTAAAAGACTATGTCTACTTAGGGCAGGTAATAACCGCAGAGCCTAACCACGAGATTGAAGTAACTAGAAGAATAAGAATGGGGTGGAGTACATTCGGCAAGCACTCTCAAATTATGACAGGTAGATTGCCACTATCCCTCAAGAGGAAGGTATATAACAGCTGTATCTTGCCGGTACTTAGCCATGGAGCAGAAACCTGGAGACTTACAAAGAGGGTTCAGCTTAAATTGAGGATGACGCAGCGAGCAATGGAAAGAAAAATGGTAGGTGTAACCTTAAGAGACAAGAAGAGAGCAGAGTGGATTAGGGGACAAACGGGGGTTAAGGATATCATAGTTGAAATAAAGAAGAGGAAATGGACATGGGCCGGGCATGTAGCGCGTAGACAGGATAACCGCTGGTCATTAAGGGTAACTAACTGGATTCCCAGAGAAGGGAAGCGGGTGTGGGGGAGACAGAAGGTTAGGTGGGCAGACGAGATTAAGAAGTTTGCGAGTATAAATTGGCAGCAGCAAGCACAGGACCGGGTTAACTGGCGGAACATGGGAGAGGCCTTTGTCCTGCAGTGAACGTAGTCAGGCTGATGATGATGATGATGATGATATAGGGGGTGCTACCTGTCTTAAATTTTATTTTCTAGATTTGGAGCATCTTTATGACATAAAATGCCGTCCTAAAATATAAATGTTCGACACCTTATCGAGTTGAATATTTCTAGGGACCTCATTATCCAAGTAGACAAGTCACTATAAGTCATTGCCGCATAATAACGTACCATGCCTAGCAATAACTAACGCGAAAACTAGATTAGGCAGCGTTATTGAAAATACTTTTTAGCCTCAAGGATCTTGACCAAGACAGCGCGTTGGAATTATACGGGTCATAGGTGCGTTTTGAGTCACAGTTTAATAAGAAAAGTGATTTATTCTCGTGTAGAAAATTCCAATTGCGCATGACGACACTGACCTCTAGAGCGCACAACAAAGAGGCCAGCTTCCATTAAACTATTTATTCATGCAACTGAGTGTCTGGCAGACTGCTGTCATCGTCTTTTCGATTATCTATCTCTCGATGCTCGTCGATCTCTGCGATGCGTTGAAGAGCTCCGTTGATTTCTGACACTATCTTTGACGCCGCATTCCTCTTTTCTTCCACGTAATTTATCCCAGTCCACAAGAAGGTTTCGGCTTCTTGATAAACCTATTGAGGAGACACGTCGTAAGAACAAATGGTCAAGTAATTAAACTTTATTACATGCACACACATGCGTTAGCCAAAAAAAGATCCACCCCCCCCCCCCCCTTTCATTTTCACAAGGTTTCGTATATGTGGCATGATGCAACATACGGTTTGAATAATATACTCGTATAAATCTTTGTTCATAGCTGTTATTGTTAACGCTCCGTGGGACGCGAGTGAATTGCCGAGTTTTACGCGCTATAACCACGATATGTTCATGCGGCACGCCGCTCTCGGCATGTTTTTGCACGTTCTTTGCGTTTCGTCCCCATCGAAATTGGGACGCCGTTACCAAGGAGCGAGTTCGCGACCGAGTTGATACTTTCGCTAGTGATAGCATAATAATATCTGGGGTTTTACGTCCCAAAACCACGATATGCTAATGAGAGACGCCGTAGCCCCTTTCGAAATACGAGTCTAGATCTGACATGGACGCATGTGACATGGATAAGCTGCGAAAGTAGTATTTAAACGCTAGACCCATGTCACCTGTGTGTTGTATCGAGATTGAGTGAAACAGGCAAAATGGCTCTTACACAGCTGTCTAGCGTCTCTTGAAATTGGGTGAGGCATGCCCCATCACGCTGTATCTGCTCTTCGTACGCGTTCAACATTTCCCTCAATATTTTGGCTGGTTCAGTCATGCTTGCGTCGGTCTTCTTGGTTGGCACAGTGTCCTGAATAACGTAAGAAATAACCGAATTAGGTATTATCAAATCATAATGCTGTTTGAAGTGCTGAAAGTGATAGGTATGCATCTGCTGGGCTTGTAGAAAAACAACAGCGCTGTTACTGACCTTATCTTGGTGCTCGACGTAGTTTGTTCTCTTCGCTTTCTTGTTTGACGGATCAGAGGTACTATTAGCGCGCTTGAGAGGAATTCTCCCCATATTCTGAGATATCCAGCATATCACTTTGCGGAACAACGTTGCGTGATTGCCCCGAATCAGACTATTCTAGGCACTATAGCAGTGTTGTTGCACTGGATGGGGGCGGTCCTCAAGAAACGCTGCACGCGTGAGCGCCGCTAGTCGCGTCTACGAAACAAGCGGCGTGAGAACTAGAACTGTTTTGAAGAGTCGCGCTGCCACTACAGGAACTTACACACGTTTTGCGTGTTGCAAGCCTTACAAGATGGTGCTGCCGTCTGTCGAGAGCAGAGAAAAGCGCTCACGCTTAGTACACAACCCCCGAGAGGGCAGCAATGGCAGCACTTTCTGGCGCTGCATATAGTAGCATTGCACATCCCGCTAGGGGGAGAGAAACAACGACAATAATAATAATAAAAAAACGCCGATTGTTGGCTGTAGTCATGATGTCTTTCACCATTTACGTTGTCCCCGTTTGAGGTTTACGTAATTTGTGCGTGGGTGCAGCGAGATATGTTTTTAGGGAGGCATGTTTTCGCGCATGCATGTTCGCGCGTGTTTCTGAGGGGTTGGGAAGTTGAACGTTCTTCGAATACATTTACGCGAGGTACTTCGATCTCGTATTCGTTTTTGTTCCTAAAACTGCATTTCTGTAGGCTTAATGTATACTAGAAAGTGACGCTTTAATGCCTTTCTTTTTTTTGTGCTCCTGACTCATCGCTCCAAGTCTGCCTGGAAAACACTAGCGTGACTAACGCGCGTTCAGAACCCCGGCCGAGCTCGATCGACCCAGATTGACGAGACCGCACACGTTCTCTGACTGCACTAGTTTCGAGAGCTACGAGCTGACCGCATCACAAGTTGGTCCCGGAAATTCGCGCTAATGTCAACTACGAAGTGGTGGTGGTGGTAGTGGTTACAATGAAGAGGAAAAAGGCACCTAATTTCTGTCTGCCTTCAGGCGACACGGCGCAGTGCCTTATAGGGGTGGGCTGAAGGAGGGATAAAAAGGATAGAAGGAAAGTAGAAGCAGAAGAAGACAGCCAACGAGAGGAAAAAGAAGGAGATAGGAAAGTGGGGATCCGGTCGAAGCAGTCCAAGGGCGGGGTGCCACAATGCGAGAGCTACACGGCGTCAGGAGACCGCGGAGGGCGAACCAGTCGGCGGGAGCTACGCTGAAGTCGGAGATCGCGAGGGCACAACCGTCCAGCTTGAAATCCTGCGAGCGAATCCTACGAAGTCACCGTAACAACCATAGCGCACATCCCAAAGAAAACCGCTCAGCGTCCTAGGCAAGGTCCGGAGCGGCGCGCGAGACGATCCAAGAAACGAGCTTCAAAAAGTCGCGCTGCGGGTTTTTGTTGTGTCACGTGTCGTAGCAGGTGGTGGCTGGAAAAGCCGCCAGAGCGCAACGCACGACGGGAATCGGGTTGGAGCGAAGGCATGCGATCGGTGTTCGTGTGACAGGTGAGGCCTAGTTTTTACGCATTTTTTCGCGATTTCGCGCGTTCGCGTTTGTCCCGCTCGGTCGGAGAAAGTCGCGAGCGGCACGCACAACTCGCGCGATCAATGAACGACGCCTGTCCCGTAATCGCGAGCGAGTCGCGCCCGTGTTGCGCACCTCGCGTCGTGTCCGCGGCATGACTCAACGTCAACTCGGGACCGTTTCAGTTTCTCTCGCCGAAGCTGTGGGCTCTCAAATTACTCGACGCACTTCTCGCACTGCACGTTTAGGCTAAAACTGTGGACGTGTGAACACGGACTCAAGTCAAGGCACCGCAAACGTCGCGAGACACCACGGCGTTTGTTGTGTCTGGGTGTTCTCACTTGGGTCCGTGTTAACACGCCCAGTCTGCCAAATAGCTAAACTGTTTGTTGTTGTGAAAGTCTACGCTGTCGTCGATTGCCTCTTGATAGTCAACTTCTATTAGCGTACACCGTACGTCACCTGCCTCGATTGGATCCATTCCGTCGCAAAATTTTAAACTAATGTGATCACCTTCCGCTTTTGAGCAAGCTTACAGGTGCGCCGTTGTAAAAAATCTGATTTCTGGCGCCTATAGTGCGCCCAACTATGTCTTTTACTCAACTGAGCTTAGAAACTTTACAACGTCGTTGCTGCTTCCTTCCTTTTTAATTTTTATCCTGGGGCGTGGTGTTTCGCAAAATTTGTTTTGATCGAGTATCGCGGTGTCGGCTCAGCGGTGAGAGAAAAAAAAGACATATCGAACAAAAGAGGAACAGAAAACGATTTCTTCGCGGACTTTCCGTTTGGGTGCTCATCGCCGCCTTGGCGTCGAAAACTGGTACGCATGATTTCTTTTTTCTTTGTCAGAACACCCAAGGACGATAGCGGCTGCGTGGACTCGATTTAGTATGCTCTTCCGTCGCAATCGTCGAAGTACCGGATTTCCATTGCTCCGATCGCGACGTTTTTTTTTTTTCTTTTATTCTGTTCCCTGCTGTGTTACTGTGGAAACGTTTATTCCGTGATGTTTTGCCAAAACGTTTGCAAACTTCCTGTGGGCTTGATATGCTGCATCTTGATTAGATACTGGTGGCACTCGCCCAAAACGAACTCGTAAAAATATTCAAGAACACTTCGTTATACAGACCAGTATTTGTTGCTACAGTGCAAATAGGTGCGTGCAGCTTGTGAGCGAGAAAGGTTTTAAATGCGGTCTAAGTGGAAACAAGATTTAAAAAAATGTAAACGTGAGACACTAGAGATTTTCTTTTCATTCTCTCAATGTGCATACTGTATTGACAAAAAGAGACATCCATGTTGCTTTTTTTCGTCAGTGCAGAAGATGAAATGTGGTTCACAAATTTCTGGGTTGTGTGAACTTGTTGGCTCCAACCTTAAGCGTCTTACTCGATGATGTATTAAGATCAACGCTGTTGTGGTGCGCCTTTTTAAAAGCTAGCTGCACAACTGGCGTTAAGGTTGAAAGATGTCGAACAAAGGCGGCAACGGCATGCTAACTCTTGTGACTTACATTGGCTTCATCAATGGATTTTAAAGGTTGTTTCCTTGTAGCCTACATAATTCTGTACTGATCGGGGAATTTTGCTACTGTATTGCACCCATAAATCGCTGTACAAAGCAGTCTATGTCAGTAAACTAAGATTGAGCCATAACTGCAACACTGTTGGAGAAAGTCTACCTTATTGTTGACTGCTGCTTGATCATCGCAGCTGGAAACACTAACACCAGTGCATCTCTAATGCATTTATTCTGCAGTCATTTTTGATGCTCCGTTTGTGACGAAGTTCTCAAAGTTGATTTATTTTTATTTCCATATAAGACGGCGTATAATTCTTACTTGGAAATGAAACAAACAAAGAAGGCCTGTAATGGCTGTTTCCATTCAGTCCACAAAACTATGTTATAAGGCCGCAGCTGTTGGCACCATCTGTGGCTGTTATGCCTTGAGGGAGCTACTGAAACATTTGTATTTTGTGTTTGCAACCTAAAACCCTTTCACATGCTTCCATTCATTTCTCTGTCTAGCATAATGTGGGCTGTTTCAATCAGGCCACAAACCTTCTCTCTTGTCTTGCGATCTATTCGAAATGCACCCAATCCTCTGCGTGTAATCGAGGTTACCTGCAGGAAGCCTGCTGTTGCAGTCCATTGTTAAAGGCTTGCATCTGCCTGTGACGTATCCTGCCACTTATGCTCGACAAAGTGCGTTGAAAAGAATGGGACGGCTACACTGGGAAGTGTGCTCGTTGCATACATCAAAATTCTCATCTATTTGTCAACACAGCGAGCTCTGCTTCAGTGGTGTTAACTTAGGGAAAAAGTCCCTAAATTTTGCGTCTTCTCAGTCGTGCTATTGACAATTCTGTTTCTTTGTAGTCTTTGCAATGTTTTTGGGGAAATTAAAATTTGAAGTTGTGTGTTCTAAAGCAGACATAGAAAATTAAAACTGTGAGAACAGACGATTGCTCAGAATGAGCTTCAATAAATGAGACCAAAGCATACAGGATCAAGCTGCTTGCGACGCTGCGATCTCTAGTGTGTGATATCGCCATCCTGAGCACTCAAAGTCTGTTTAAACTGCAGATGGGCAAAACGACCGAACCGGCTCAGTTGAACGGCTGATGGTTCACCGCAAACAGGTGGACTACAGCTGCGCACCGGTTCACAGTGGCATAGCCAGGAAGTAGCAGCGCAGTCCAACTTCTTTGCCACAACATAAATTGATTAAAAATATTGTTTAAATGAGAAATAAACCCTTCATGTGCTTCAAGTCAAAAACTAATGACCAAGCAGTCAATTATTATCATCATCATCATTTAGCAACTTTTGGCTAAAATTGGCAACTTTTTGGAAGTGTCCTGGTGACTTTGGCAAAAAACATTTGACGCCCCTGCTCTACTTGTCTTGCTTTGATTTCTCTCTAAATGTGGCAGCAGAGTGGGTTTTTGCAGGTAGGCAGGATGCTCGAACTTAAGCATTATTTTCTTTGATTTGCAGCTTAAAAAGAAAAACAAAACTCTTATTGAGTAGTTTTGCCCCGCCACGGTGGTCTAATGGCTAAGGTACTCGGCTGCTGACCCGCAGGTCGCGGGATCAAATCCCGGCTGTGGCGGCTGCATTTCCGATGGAGGCGGAAATGTTGTAGGCCCGTGTACTCTGATTTGGGTGCACGTTAAAGAACGCCAGGTGGTCAAAATTTCCGGAGCCCTCCACTACGGCGTCTCTCATAATCATATGGTGGTTTTGGGACTTTAAACCCCACAAATCAATCAAATCTTATTGAGTAGTTTTTGAATTGCATGTTTTGAAAACTGTAGATAATGTTGCTGCTCAACAAATTGCATAGTAAGAACATTTGCTGGCCTGGATGGTACTAGATGCTTAGTTTAAAGAGACACCAATGTCAAATAACAATTTACCTCAGAGTAAAATCTCAATGTTGACAACGTCTCAAATGACAATATTATCAACAGCAGAGCCCTACTTACTGAGAAATTAAGGTAAATGCACGAGAACACATGCGCTACGATAGGACACTCACAAAATGATCCCGATGACGTCAGAGGTACCACATACAATTAATCACTAGTAATCGAACTAGCTGCGCTATAAAAAGCTTCCGTGCATCAAGAGACGTAATAAAATGCCGCTTGTTCGTTTCTGTTTGATTCATGGAAAAATGAAACGCCGGACGTTGCTGTGTCGAAAGTTCAATTTTCGTCTGGTTAAACTGGACAGGTCGTGCCATCTAGCAAGGCCCTGGTGAACCAATAATGTCTGCCTTTTCGGAGTGAATGGCGAGAAATTGAATTGCTGTTGTTGCTGCTGTGGCTCCCGCTACTTTTCCTCAGCCGGTATTGGTGTTGGCGGCCATGCAGTAAAGCCGGGCAATGTTGTGCACGGTAACAGTGATGTGAGACGTTTCGTTTTGGCGGATAATTGGAAGTGCTGTAACCTGATGCAGATCACTGAAACTTCGTTTTTTTTTTTTTTTTTCAAAGTAAGCACTTCCTTGGCACAAAAAGTAACACAACAAGGTTTCTGGACCGCCATTTCAACAATCAATGTCGTCGCAGTAGTTGCTTTGAAGAAATTCAGCAAGTTACATTTCTTCAAACATGAAAAGTGCCTTGTTATTTCGCTTGAGTGTTTCCCTACATAGCCTTGTGAACATTTGTTTGCAAGCGGCTGCACATTGAGAGTATGATACTTCTACAGTGTGTTTGTGGCAATAATAGGAATGTTTTTGTGAACATTCCTAATGAAAATTGAGGTTGTGAGCTTCATTGCAGGAAAGTAGCTTCTCCCCTTTTCCCTCTCTTTTTAATATGTACAGCACTTCTCATGTAACACTGAGACCTAACATTTTTTTGGAGAAAGCCGGGTGTGCATCAATGGCCTGCCATGCGTGTCAATCCACTAGTGGAACAGGTATCGTAAATTGTGTCAAATAGCACCTAGAGGTGACATTTTGCACTGAGCCTGTGTAAAATATCAAAAGCACAGGAGTAGCCTTACCAATACGCATAGAGCTATCATTTAGTGTTATAGCTATAGATGTTCTTTAGTATAGGGTCCCTTTTGTTCATTTGTCGCATTTCGCTCTCGTTGAAGTTCCAGTATTTGGTTGGACTGTAGTATTGTTTGGGTGGTGTGTAGTGTGATTCTACATTTCTACAACTGTAACGAGGCTTCTCAAAGAAATTGCCTGATCAAAAAGCAGTTTTGGGTAATGTTTTGTCACAAGTTTTTAGCATTGTTGTTCATGTTGCCACTAAACGTCTCATAATATGCATTTTCAACCGTAAGCTTAGGAGGTGGGAAAAAACGATTAAAAGAAATGAATGAGGAAAGCAAAATTCTTGCTAATGATTTTCTGTTAACAGGGACGTCTCATGCAGTCCTGTACTAAAAGAACAGATTATGTGCTTGTAACTTCAGCCGCTTTTATATAACCAAGACAGTTATGCAGGAGAGACTGTGCATTATAACTGAGAGGATACATGATACATTTTTATTTTGAAACTGTGGTTTCGTGTTCCATTATTCAACAAGATGTTTTAACTTGCTCGAAGTGTGGTAAATGTAGAAAAACTCGTTGCAAGTTGAAATCCTAGAAGTAGCTTTTGCAATACCAAATGGACTCAAGGAAAGACGTTGAATTGTATATGAGAAAACTATCCCCATAATTTTTATTCAGAATGTGGCATTGATAAGAATTAAGCCAGCTCTGACATATTTTTCCGATGTGTCAGTTAATGCTGAAAGTGAAACGTGCATTACAGCATGTTTCTCAGTTTACTAATAGTGCTGATTGCTAAAAGAAATCTGCTTTCTTGCTTCCATTGAGATCCACACCAACGAGGTCAAATGGCTAGACCACCAGGGGCAAATATAAATATATATTTATAATATGATTATAGATATAATAAAATTACATATTTATATATAATTACAATTTTTATTTATAAATATATCATGTAATGATAATTGTGGTTGGTTAACATGCACTCAAGTTGAAGCCTAGATCTATGGCTCTCTAGTGTTTTGCCGCCGTTGAAATGCAGCTTCCCCTTGCTGGGATTTTATTCCAGTGCTTTCATGTCAGTGATCTAGCCCCGTAACCAGTGGACCACTGTTGCAGGTCGCATCTGTAGGTTTCACATTAGTAAATGTAGTGTTTTCTTAGCCAGTTATTGCTGCCAAACGCAGGTAGCCGGCTTGCAATGGTGGACGGTGAGAAGTGACAGTGTTGGCTTGGAGACCACGAAGAACCCTGTGCGTCTCCCCAAAGTGGCTGGCCGGCGGGATGCTCTGCAATGAAAAAGCTTCGCCGCCGCCTCTCGTCAACTCTGAACCCGTCGCGCTTCCGCAGCGATGAGGGCCTCTCGGAGCTTTCGGGTCGGCTGTCCATCCAGGAGAACGGCTCCGATCCGGGAAGCCACACCGGTAAGCAGCGATTGACGAAGATTACAGCCGATGCAAAGGGGAACCCTGCACTGTTAGGATGAGCACACGTGTTCTTAGTTGATTCCGTAGGATTTTACGGGGTCTAGAACATACTGAAAAAATTTACGCTACTCCCACTAAAGGGAACCATGCGGGGATGCGAAGAAGCGCTGGTGTTCACTTTTGTTTCCATTTGTATGTTTCTATGTATGTTTCATTTGTGTGTATAGTTGTGTATATGTTGTGTATCGCTTATGTTACCCCTCCTCCAATTTGTGTGTATTACCATGTGTGTGCCACAAAGTGAACACCCAGAGCTGCTAGGAGAGTGCTACGAGCGAGCGGGCACAGCATTATATACGAGTGCACAGCTGTGGCGAACAGATAAACGGGAGAGGAGAAACGAAGCGGAGGCAGCACTTTGTTACCTCCTCCACCCCACGTCCTCCCAGCTTCTCGCTCTCTTGTGAGGAAAGGGGGAGAGTTGGGGCATGCAAGGTTGGGGGGGGGGGGGGGGGGCGGACGGTCGCCAAGAGACGAACATTTCCAAGAGCAAAAGCTGCTTCGCTCCTGAAATGGACAAGACAAGTATTCTTAAAGTCAGCTGACCAGCAGGCCACGACATTCCATCTTGGACTGGGAAGCCACATTTTGATGGAGGCTAAAATGCTTGGGGCCCATGTGGTTAGATATAAGGGTACGTTAGAGAACCCCTGGTGGTCGAAATTTCTGAAGCCGTCCGCTACCCTTACGCTCCCTTATAATCATATCATATATAAAGCAGGCTCTCGGTAAACAGAAATCTCGTAAATCGAACTCCTGCCTAAATGGAACGAATGAAATTGGTTTCATACTTGTATTCTGCACCTTTGTTTATTTCTCACTAAATTAGTAAACCCCTGTTAAACTTAACATGTTTTCCTGGCTCCTTCTGGTTATGTTTTAATGAAAGTGTACTGTATAGTTAAAGTGTGCTGAGAAAACTTTCAAACTGGATCCTTATGAATGTTCACAAGCTTTGATCTTTATAAGGGGTGTGTGAAAATCTTCAAACTATTTTTTTACTACCAGATCAAATAGTATCTTGTTCAATTATTCTTTGAATCCAACAGGCACTCTTTGTAAGTGCGAATTTTTATTTGCACAGTTTACGAACTGTCCTTCAAATGACAGCTTTACCGAAAAAATCGCTACATTTCTCCAAAATTGCGTCGTATAGACTCAAAATGTGAGGGCTTAGTAGTGTAGCAGAATCACTTTGCTCGGGAGTTGGACTTTAAGAGCTATGCGCAAGTCATTAGCACTTTCTCGTGAGTTGCGTGAGTGGGGAAAATCTGCATATTTGCTCTCAGTGCTCTACGTTTGTGGTTTTAACGTCAATGACCCTACGATATAAACATCATTTCTAATCGTAGAATAGCCATGCAGCATTCAAAAACTACTTGAAAATATTTGGCATTGATCAACAGCGTGCCTATGAAGTTTGTTACATAATTACACATTGTTACATGCAGGAGGAGGCCACAGCGTAGTAACTGGATTGAGGCTGTCTATAAGTGGTAAACATTTAAATAAGTAGACATATTTTAAATGCAGTTTTCAAGCACCCGTAAGCCGTATTATGAGGTGCATGCAAAACTTGGCTGCATGGTTGAACTGCCGCCTGTGTAGTGCATGTTTGAATTGTACTGCGTATGTCAAATTTGAAGACTTGGTAAGATGATAAACTGGGCTTCAGATGGACAGTTTGCCTGAAGAACTCGAAGAAGCACATCCCCATACTACTGTTTATTCCAGTTAGAAGGCGAATACTGTGATGCTACGCAGCCTCCATCACAAGAGTGGAAGCTTGGGCTAGTTGGTGCGTAGTCATATTTGCAAGATGTTTCAGCACGCGAACATCTTGCAAATAAGCCTCCATCAGCGGGCTTTGTTTCAATTTTTTGCACAAGCCATATACAGTCTTCCTCAAAATTTGTTGTTTTGCTGCAGGCTTTTGTAATATCTTATGACAAGTGGGCAGTATCTTTACACTAGTCCTGTAAATAGTTATGCTTCAGTTCACTTATCTTGGTCCCCCCGCAGGGGCGTCTGCGCAAGTAGGCATTTGGTGCGTAGCGACACCAGGGACCCGAGCTAATGGGAAAGTTTTGACTCCCTCCCACGCCTAGTCGTGCGTGGCTTTGCCGTGTCCGGGGAAAAGGGAATACTGGTGGTTGAGCCGACGCCGGGTGATTGGACCTTTAGGCTAATCACCCGGCGACATTTAGTCTGTCCTGTGTCTACTTATTTCTTCTGTTTACTTTCAATTTTCCTGGCGGCAAGGGTTAACCCTGTGCAAATAGCCTACCTTGGTCTAGGCGCATTGGGTTATGGCAGTGTTGTACGACTGACGTCTGCAAGCTTTCAGCACCTGCACACTTGCAGCGTCCCCTTGTTGGGCTCCGTGGTGGGTGGCCGCCAACGTTGCTGAACAAAAATAAGACCGGCATGCATGGAGCATTCCCCCTACTGTCCGATCGTACCGGCCTAAAGCGGGTATGCACCGATGACATAAGTTTCTTCAACCTGCCAATAGAAACATTTCCCCGCTTCCACGTCATTCACTGTGAAAAAACCGGAAAGCAAGCCAGGATCGTATCTCCTTTCGTAGTTGCCAGGTGTCTTACTGAAACTCTCGGGGCTGGATACAAAGTAACCAAAATGGCTAGTGGAGACCTTCTCCTCGAAATTCGGGACAAAGCACAATTTGTAAAGCTAGACAGCCTCTCAACGTTTGGTGACGTACCGATCACTGTAACACCACACAGATCTATGAACATCACTTGCGCAGTGGTATCTGACGCAGACTTACTTGACCGGGCCGAAACTGAACTTTTGGAGGGGTGGAAGAGCCAAAATGTCACTAATGTACAGAGAATTATCATCAGAAGAGATAATAAGGAAACACCGACGAAACATTTAATACTCACATTTGCATCTAGTAAACTACCAGAATCTATTCAAACAGGGTACACGAACACATCTATCAGGCCGTACATACCAAACCCTCGTCGTTGCTTCCAATGCCAGAAGTATGGCCATGGCTCTAAAACCTGTTGTGGTCGCCAGACTTGTGCACACTGTGGAGTCCTAGGCCATGTGTCTGAGAACTGCTAACCGCCACACTGTGTAAACTGCGAAGGAAACCATGCCGCATATTCACGCTCCTGCACTTACTGGAAAAAAGGAAAAGAAATATTTACATTGAAGGTGAAGGAGAACATTTCATTTAAGAAAGCACGGCGAAGAGTAGCACCATTCTATGGACCTACATACGCTGATGCGGCGCGTCAGGGGGCACCGTCGCACCAGCCCTCACCACTCCTTCAGCCCGCGCGTACCGAGCCGGCAGTTGTGGCATCTGCCCCCAAGGCGGCTGTAGTCCAGGCTACACCGCCTACTCCCAAACAGAGACCGGAGACTCCAGAGTCCTCAGGTCTCAAGGCCTCACCCCACCAGGCGAAGCCCAAAATTCGAACTAACAGCCCGCACGTGCGGGCATCCAGTGCCTCCGAGGAAGCAATGGATACGTCGGTACCCTTGGTGCCGAAAGAGCGGTGTGGCTCCTTGGAGCGCGCCAAGATAACAAAAAAAGCAGATAACAGGGCCTGGTGACGGCCCTGTTACGTGAACTCAAACTCCCCGTCTAAACAGCCACTCGCTTTTCGTACACACAGCACTATTTTACATTCGTCATGAACACTCAAGTTATACGATGAAACGTCAGGGGCCTTCTCAGAAACCTTGACGACATCCAAGAACTTTTACACGAACACTCACCAAAAGTGCTGTGTGTACAAGAAACACACCTTAATTCAAAACACAAAAATTTCCTCGTAAATACGTTATTTTCTGAAAGGACCGTGATGATGCCATGACATCATCCGGAGGTGTTGCCTTCATAGTGAATCAAGGAATTGCATGCACACACTTACAACTCCAAACATCCCTTGAGGCAGTGGCTGTCCGAGCGGTTCTTTTTGATAAACTGATCACAATCTGCACTATTTACATTCCTCCTAGCTATCAGCTGCGAAAACGTGATTTACACTCGTTGATTGATGAACTTCCGGAGCCTTATGTTCTCCTTGGAGACTTTAATGCGCATAGCAGGCTATGGGGTGACTCTCGGTGCGACGCACGAGGTCGACTGATTGAACAGTTCCTTCTCTCGTTGAGCGCGTGTCTCCTAAATCGAAAAGAACCAACCTATTATAATCTCGCTAATAACACCTACTCCTCCATAGACCAAAGCATAGTATCTTCATCTCTTGTGCCTCTACTCCAGTGGAAAGTCGTCAGTAATCGGTATGGAAGTGACCACTTCCCCGTAGTTTTGAGCACAACTACAGCAACTGAGTGTCCACCACGTGTTCCCAAGTGGCTCATAAACAGAGCCGACTGGGGACAGTTTTATACCATCGCTCGTCTAGGTTGGAGTGACATATGTACTTTGAACATTGATGTTGCTGTCAACTACTTCACAGCGTTTTTGATTGATGCTGCAACAAAATGTATCCCACAAACAAATGGACACCCTGGAAAACGGCGTGTGCCATGGTGGAACTCTGAATGCCGAAATGCGCGCAAACAGCAAAACAGAGCATGGAGGTTGCTTCGAAACTCACCGACAACCGAAAATCTTGACACGTTCAAGAAAATAAAGTCTCAAGGCAGGAGAACGCGTCGACAGGCCAGAAGAGAAAGCTGGCAGAAGTTTTTGTCAGGGATCAATTCATACACGCAGGAGGCTAAAGTCTGGAACATGGTCGGTAGGATAGCAGGAAAACAAGTACACACACTTCCACTCGTAAACACTCGGAGTGATACCTTGGAAAATCTGGCAAACTTCCTCGGTGCACACTTCGAACGGATGTCCAGCTCGTCCCACTATACTGACACTTGCCAAAAATACAGAACAAGAATAGAAAAGCAGAAACTCGAACACAAATGCACTAGATACGAGGCATATAACCAAGCTTTCAGTCTAGCTGAGCTCCGAACATCTCTAAACTCCTGCAGTACTTCTGCCCCAGTTTCTCACCGTGTGGTGTATGAAATGTTAAAAAACCTACCAATCAAAACACAAAAAACCTTAATTTGTTTGTACAATGCTATTTGGTTTTCTAACATTATCCCTACCTCCTGGAAAGAGGCTATTATTATTCCCATTTTGAAAGAGGGCAAGGACCCTTCTTTATCTTCGAGTTATAGGCCTATTGCACTTACAATCTGCTTGTGCAAAGTCTTCGAAAAAATGATAAACTGTCGACTTGTACATTTCCTTGAAACAAACAATTTGCTCGACCCATTTCAGTGCGGGTTTCGAGAGAGTAGATCCACCACAGACCACCTTGTTCATATCGAGGCACAGATCAGAGACGCTTTCGTCCATAAACAATATTTTCTCTCTGTGTTCCTTGATATCGAAAAGGCTTATGATACAACATTGCGCTTTGGAATTCCAAGAGACCTGTCCCACCTTGGCGTACGCGGAAGAATGTTTCACATAATCGAAAGTTACCTGTCAAACCGGACATTCCGTGTCCGAGTGGGCAGCGTTCTTTCCTAAACATTTGTCCAGCAAACAGGCGTGCCGCAAGGTGGTGTACTTAGCTGCACACTTTTTCTAATCAAAATGAATTCCTTGCGCTTGTCCATCCCTCGCAATATGTTTTATTGTACATATGTCGATGACGTCCAGCTTGGCTTTAGATCTTGCAATCTGGCAATGTGTGAGCGGCAGGTTCAGTTAGGTTTAAACAAGGTCTCCAAATGGGCAGAGGAAAACGGGTTCTGACTGAACCCACAAAAAAGCACATGTGTCTTGTTCTCCGGAAAGAGAGGCATGCACTCGCAACCCGACATTGAACTGAACGGTCAATGTCTGTCTGTTAATGCGGAGCATAAATGCTTAGGCTTAATCTTGGACAACAAGTTGTGACCTTCGTACTGCACATCAAGTATTTAAAACAAAATGTTTAAAAGCCATGAATGTTTTAAAAGTGTTGTCACGTACTATGTGTGGTAGAGACAGGCAATGTCTTATGAATCTGTATAGAAGCCTCATACGCACCCGCTTAAATTATGGGGCCGTTGTTTATCAGTCTGCGACTCAAAGTGCTTTGAAGATGCTGGACCCCGTGCACCATTTGGGCATCCGCCTTTCTACGGGTGCTTTTCGCACCAGCCCCGTAGAAAGCCTTTACGTTGAGTCAAATGAGTGGTCGCTTCATCTGCAGAGAACATACATGTCCTTTGTATATTTCCTTAAGGTGAAAACAGACAAGAAGCACCCCTCATACTCTACTATTAATGATTTGTCGAGCTCCATTCTGTTTCAAAACAGGCCTTCGTTGAGGCTGCCCTTCCCAGTTCGCCTGAATGGTCTATCTGAGGAAACTGGAGTGTCACATGAACACAGTTTAATGGCTCCTGTAGCATACCCGCCACCGTGGCAGACTATAGACTGCGATGTGTCTTTTCTAGAAGTTACAAAACATGCGTCTATTGCCCATATCCGAACATACCGTAATTACTCGAATCTAACGCGCACCTTTTTTCCGGTTAAGCGAGTTCATAAATCGCATGCGCGTTAGAATCGAGTACGAAAAAAAAAAGAATACGGTCATTCTATTGCCATCGGCATTTTCAAAATGGTCACCCCCTACGCGCGTTGGCCATTTCTGCCTATGTGTTTCCCATGTGCGGCACTTCGTACGTGTGCTGTGGAGTTCGTCATCTTGGTGTGCATTAGCATCGACGGCATGGAAGGGCCGACTCCAAAAACTCGAGTGCACCACGATGCCGCTTTTAAAAGGGAAGTCATCGCATGTGCAGAAACGGACGGATATCGGGCCGCATCGCAGTCGTTCGAAGTTTTTGAAACGTGCGTGCGGGACTGGTGGAAACAAAAGCAGAAGATTGTCGACAGCGAAGCTTCACAGAAAGGCTTCAGTGGACCACAGCAGGGCTGGTTTCCGCGAATTGAAGAGCTGCTCGGCGAGTATGTGCTTGAGCAGCGAGCGGCACAGCGGCCCGTGATAGAACTGCTCCAAGTGCGGGCTATGCAGTTAGCCTTAGAAAAAGGTCTAATCCAGAGCCAGTTTAAAGCGAGCAGGTGCTGGCTAACTTTATGAAGAGGAAAGGCTTTTCCCTCCGAAAGTGAACGGGCATTTGCGAAAAGTTCTGTGGAGGAGTACGATGAAAAGCTTCACAGTTTTCACAGGTTCGTCCTAAACTTTCGGCACAACAATGGCTACCTGCTTGGGCAAATCGGGAATGCCAATCAGGCGCCTCTTTACTTCGATATGCCTGGCACCGCAACCGTCGAGAAGAAGGGGGCGAAGCAAGTTCGCGTGCTGACGTCGGTTCACGGTAAAACTACAGTGACGGCAATGCTCTGTTACACGTCAGATGGGCACAAGCTTCCCCCTGTACCTCATATTTAAATGGAAGACGCTCCCGAAAGGAGTCGTTTTTTCGAATGGTGTGATCGTGCGGGCCGGCGAGAAAAATGGGTGCGCGTTGCAATCGATGTCTTAATTTTTTTTTCGTCGTAAAAATCGGGTGCACGTTACAATCGAGGGCGCGGTAGAATCGAGTAAATATGGTAGTTCCTGGAACTTCAACACAAATACACATGTCGTGAGTTCTTTACAGATGCCTCCAAGTCTAACTCCTCTGTGTCCTACGCTGCTGTCGGCCCATCCTTTTCGGATGCTGGCCCTCTACATCCAGACACAAGTGTCTTCACAGCGGAAGCTTATGCGATACTTGTGGCGGATAAACACATCAAGCAATTACAAATACAAAAAGCAGTAATATATACGGACTCCCTCAGTGTGGTAACGGCTCTGCACACTCTTAAAAAACAGAAAAACCCTGTCCTTGTCTCACTTTACTCCATTTTATGCACACTCTACACACTCAAACAACATGTTGTAGTGTGCTGGGTGCCAGGGCACCGTGAGATCCAAGGCAACGTGAGGACGGATCAGCTTGCTGCATTCGTCCACGAAAGCACTGCCACTACACCCATATCAATCCCGGCCCGTGATCTTAAGGCGTCTCTCAAATGAAACCTCAGGGACTACTGGCAGATTAAGTGGGATAGACACACAAAACAAACTACACATTATTAAGCCAAACCTTGGCCATTGGCTGCCAGTATCAAAATCACACCATACAGAGGTAATACTAACGAGGCTCAGAATAGGACACACATACACGACACACATATCTTTTGTCCAGTGGCGATCCACCATTGTGTGACAGATGTGGTGAAGCATTAACAGTTCTTCACATGTTAATCCAGTGCAAACAGTTAGAAACTCTAAGAAAACAACACTTTCCATTACCCTACCGACAACATATACCTTTACACCCTGCAATGTTCGTCGGTAGGGAACCGCTTTTTAGTCATAAATCTTTGTTAGCATTTTTAAAATAAATTCGTAGTTTTCATATCATATACCCAGGCATTCCATAGCACAACCTCTCCAGAGAGGTTTTCGCTGCGGTGGCTACACAACAAAGCACTTGCCTCACGGCCTTTGGAGGCAAGGGTAATGAGTGAGGCACTTGTGCTAATGCCATACATGTCCACTATCGTTTTCTATTATCACCAACTTTTGTCATCTATCCACACCACACACGCCTTTCACGGCATGGTCATGATTTTATTACTTGTATGTTTCTACCCGCCTTACAGCGTGGAATTTTATGGCCCTTATACAGCCGCTTATCACAATCATTGTCAATATCTTTAGTAAGATGAACTGGCACTCTTTGGCCGTGAAATGGCCCTTGCGCCACAAAACATCAAACATCATCATCAGTTATCTTGGTCCCACCGCGGTGATATAGTGGCTACTGTACTCACTCGGCTGCTGACCCACAGGTTGCGGGCTCGAATTGCGGATGCGGCGGCTGCATTTTTCGCTGGAAGCGAAAATGCTGTAGGCTCGTGTGCTCACATTAGGGTGCACGTTAAAGGACCCCAGTTGGTCGACATTTTTGACGCGCTCCATTACGGCGCCTCTCATAATCATATGCTGGTTTTGGGACGTTGAACCCCACATATCAATCAGTCAGTCCAGTTACCTTGCATTATGGGGCCCTGAAGCACTGGGAACATTGTCAGAAAACAGCGCCAGTCTGCAGTCGGAGCTTCTGTGAATGCGTCCGCCAAACACTGTTGTGCCAGATAGAGCAGGCGCTTTAGAATATTTCAGCGGCACGAGCACCGCGTGACACTCCTGTTTCTATTTCCAGCACTTCTGGTAAGCCACTTACTCAGTTTTCTGAATATTCAGGAAAGTTGTTTAAATATAAATAAATTTGGCAGAAAATTTAAGGTTATGATTCAAGTTAATAGTTAATATTGGATACATATGAAAGCAGAGCACAAGTTAACTCAAATAAAATGACAATTAACTGTGTAATTAAGGAAGCCTGATTGAAAAAGCAGATGCTTCGTTTTTTTTGAGCAGCTGGGATCATTGTAGCAACTGGGGGAGCAGATCTCAGCCGCGCACTCCTTCCTGCATGGCTTCTGAAATTTGCACAATTGAACAATTGCAAATTTGCACAATTTAGTCATTTCAGTCAGTGAAAATATTTCAATTAATCTGAGATTCTTCGGCAGCGCATGAAATGCTGCCCTACCCCATACACCAAGGTGCACGAACCAGAGACCTAGGTCCAGGATGAGGGTCCCCTGCAGTGTTTTTGTGTAGGAGACAATAAAAAAAATAGATTGCTCTCACCTTTGCAATGTGATCTCAACTGTGTGGCAAACGAACCCAAATGTGCAGCAGGTGGGATTGTATTGGCAGACTGTAGATACTTTTAGCTGAGCGTTGCTTGTGCTCAGCTCCTTGCATACATAGTGTTCCGACACAGTGCAAGGAACTGCGTACGTGTTGCCCTTTGGATGAATGAGTCTTGCCAAGACGCGGTCAGCTTCGCTGCGAATTGACAGTGGAACAAAGTGGACGCACCTTCACGCTCCACTAAGTAGACTTCGTAAGTTGAGCGAGACGTGCGTTCCATGTTGCGCCGCTTTCTCGACAGTTCTGTGCATGTGCATTGCAGTTCCTTCTAGCTCTACGTAAATCACTAGCATTTGCATGTATCACCAGGGCTGATCGTAAATGCTCGGCTAAAGATGCCTTAAAGGAGCACTGACATCGTATTTCAAGATCGAGATGTGCCCATCATTCAATCCCTTGGTATGCATAAATCTTGGCCTAATTTAAATGGCATCCGTCATGTGAAGGTTATTTTAATTCAATGTCAAACAGTGTAGAAAGGCTAAGGAGAAAAAACGGAAAATAGACTGACCTGCGACATCGACATTAGTGCTACGTGTTCAGTGTGATACATTCCACAAAACCCATCCTGAGTGACGATACGTTAGTAACAATGACGTTGACGATCTGAGTGTGTTCGGAGCCGACTCTCGGCCATGCTCTCACTAATGGCTCTTCTTGCTGTGTTGAAACGCGCGTGCGATTAATCGTGTCGCATCGACTTATTTGCGTTGTGCTCCACTGCGTGTGAGTACGATCATTCAGAGCGACAATACGTGCCAGAATGTTGGGGAACCGCTGCGTAGTGAGAACCTGCACGTCGAGGCGCGGAAAAAGAGGAAATTGCGTGGTGTTTCATGCCTTTTCAAGCCACGCACCTCAACGCAGCCAGTGGGTTGACTTCGTACGTGCTGATGGACAGAAGGACTGGACGCCTTAGAAGAACAGCCACATTTGGTTGCTTCACTTTGCGCCGAGCTGCTACAGGGTAAATTCTGTGTTGGCAAACGATTTGGGTTTCAATGACAGTACGAGGCCCCTTCTCAAGGCTGGGGCTACAGAGAGAGGGGAAGAACGAGTTGGCGCTACTTAACCTAGCTGGCGGAAAACGCATGGAGGGGCTTTAGTCTACATAATCAGAGACACAGCTGGACTGACTGCACGTGCACTTCTAGCAGACGAAATGCCAGTGTGCGTGACGTCACCATTTTTTGTGAAAGCAGCATCAGCTGTGCAGCGGCTTCGACATGCCGCGAGGTAGCGCTGACAGCACTACAATTTGGTGGGCTTCCGACCTATTTTGAACCACGTTTGATAGCGGATATAACAATCAATGTTATAGATATTCATTCGTACCTCAGATGCGTTTTAGGTCGCGAATCGCTACTAGGGGGTGGATGGCTACTCAGTGGTGCAAAAATTTTGACATGAGTACATTTGATCTCGGTGCTCCTTTAATGTTTTTCGCCACATGCGTTGTTGTGTAAGTACTTGGGCTGCCCATGGTGTTCCGCCATTTGCCCAGCACCAAAAACCTCAGCTAAAGGTAGTGACTGACTGATATGGCTAGTTGAGAGAGTGGGAGCCATAATGTTCCAAGGCCATGCCACACGGTCATAAATATTGTCAGTGGCACACCACATTTTGCCATCAGGGCAGAAAAAACGTCAGTTTGTGGGCACACCCATGATACTATTCACCTGTCCCCTTTGCCCCTCTGTGAGGGTGAACATATTTAAAACACATTCCCTGCCTATCTTTTACCTTCTGCTAATGGAATTATCTTGTTATGGTGTAACGAGTGTGTTTCTAAATAATGAAAAAAGAATCCTGATGCCACTTTTGTTTGCCAGACTTCTCCTGTGTAAGTTTTAAAGTGCTCAAGACTACAATATAAGAGGAAACTGTCATCTCGTGCAGAAATTTATTTCGATACTTTATATTAGACAAATTTTTGTGACAGGAGATTTACGAGACAAATTGCACGGTATGATCATTCCGCAATAACTAATAAAACTCTTCCCTGGCCCCTTTAAAATGGTGCTGTGATAATGATGAGAAATACTATGTAATTCTGTAAGTTATGTACAGGGAAGGTGGATAGCGATCTTTAAGGGACCGCCCCGTACAAACACTAGGTGGCCACCCCTTTACAGAAGTCCACTGGCGTCTGCTGCGGCCCGGGCACACACAACCAAGGCCCGTCGGGCCGTCAGGGCAGAGCAGCCAAGCAAGGCTGCCTCCCAGTTCTGCCAGGAAAGGTTGGGTAGAGGGGTGATGTTGGGAGTTTTTCGAGGCAGCAGTATTATTTTCACAGGAAATTTCTTGTTTGTAACACAGATATTCATTTTCAGTGTTGCTGTAGTTCCTCCTTAACCAGATAATACATGGCTTTTGCAGGTGCCAGAACTGAGTATATCTGCCCACAAATGTGGTACTGCCATAGGAGTACCACTAGGCTTTCTTGTACATGTCCTGATGCAGGGTGTCGCACATGCTTTTGCATATTGCCTAGGGCAATCCATCAATCAGTGAATCAATCAATTTTCTTGCAAGTTACTCTTTCACCGCTATGTCAAGTTAAAAAACGAGGCATAGAAGTTATGGAGAAGCACGAGATAAATTAAGTTTCAGACTTCGAGGTGCTTGCCGCCCATGCTATAAAACTTTACTGCAATTCCTCTTCGTAATGTGTGGCCTAACAGAATGATAAAGAAGATAGTTGACTGTTATCTTGCCACTGTCTTGCCACTCCAGAAGTTACTGTTGATTCTGGTGGTCTGCACGGGCCAGTGTAAAGATGGAGATTACATTTACCTACTATGGCACGCTTGTGCCGGTCTCTGTAGGGTTTAGATAAGACGATAATGTTTCACTGAGGAAGTTCTGTCAACTATTCGAGAACTTTGAGCCGTTAAATGGGTCATCTCTGCTCACTGATGATACAAGCTGTTGTTCCTGCATAAATTTTCTCTTGTGCAGTTGAGTGAAGTGGTCATGAGACTTATACGTTTGTGAAAATACAATAACTTGAACATGGCCTTGTAATCATATGAGCATTAATCGTTCAAAGCATATTGAATTGTAGAAATTGTAATCGTATGAGCATTAATCGTTCAAAGCATATTGAATTGTAGAAAATTAATGAGACCCAAGAAAACTGGACCAAGTCCTCTGCTACCATTGGTTTCAGCTTTTTTCCTTTCTCTTGCATATAATCACGTATAGAAGTTTTTTATCAACCAATATATGGATTGATTGGTTGACTAGAAGATTTTTCTTTCTACTCCATGTGCACGTTGATGGTTGGAGTGCAGAAGCACAATGTCCTTCACAAACGAAGGAAAGAAACTTGGTTTGGGTGGCTTGTGTCTCGTCCTGTGCTGGTTGCTCCCGGGAGGCGGTGCATACTTGTCGGGAACAGTTATCTTTGTGGCTATCGGTTATCTCGCAATCATGTTTTGGTCCGCCTAGTGTTGGCACAGTGATGCAGGCAGGTAACAGCAACAGTTTTGGTAACAACTGTGTCGCTGCATTCGTGACAAAAGCGCACAGTCTCTATGCCAACTTAGCTGCCTCAACAGACAACAAGCTACTGCCTGGCATTTGTGTGGGAAGGTGAACTTGTATTGGCCTTCATTCACTGTTCAAGTGCTTAGAGGAATCTGTTTGGTTGAACAACAATAAAGGCACAAACCAAGGAGTGCCTATAAGAGCTACATATCAGGCTGTTTGTGAGACGCATGCTTGAAATCGAAACTGTGCACGCATATATACCGTAAAGATTGACCACGGACAACGCATATCATTTAGTCGCACATCAGTTTTGGCAGAATGCTATATGGTTTCTCTTTACTCTATTGTTTGGCTCGCGTGTTCTCGGGAGCCCCGACGACCGATCGGCAGCGTTTTCTGACCATGCTCAAAAAAGAGTTGCAGGGCACCTTTAATCTCTGTAGCTAACGCTGGTTTTGGTGTAATGTTATATGTATGTATTTTAGCCGCTTGTACAGATGCTACCGAACGTGTAAATGTAAGTGCAATTCAATTTCACTTTGCTTGCATTTCTATAGTTCATTATAACTCTGCTTGTATTTAGGAGCATATTGTAGCTTCTGGCCTATACAATTTAAAAAAGAACAAAAAACACAGGTCTGCAATACATATATGTATTAACACACACACTACATATACGTACACTACTCATGTATACATTACACATGTTTATGCCTACTTAGGTACAGTACATGAAGTTGTGTGTTCAAAATGCGCACTTTAGCTAAGCGTGCATCATGGTCAGGTTACGTTCACAGTTTGATGACTTTGCGGTTTGGACCATAAACTATTTATTTGTAATGAGTTTGCAAACTTGATAAAGTCAATTGCTATTGTAGGCTTGTTTTGCAACCTTGCCTGAATTTCTTTTAAATATTATCCTGATCAGTTTTAAATTTACTCCCCACTTGAGCACTCCATGCCCGAGTAACTCTCGAGTCAATTGGCCTTGAGTGACAGTCAGTTGAAAAGTGAGATGGATGGGTTGCTTATACGGCCCTGTCTTTACTTTTTCTGGCCCTCTGAGTCGTGAGCCCTTATCAAGTAAATCATACTGTTTCTCTGTGGCAGCTATATGGAAATTGATGGGCCATCTGCGCATTAGCGGTGAGCCCATTGAATCGGTAGTGCCCACCCTTCCACGTCCTTGGCATTGTCTCTTTATGGGCCCAGAAAGGAAGCATCGTCCATAGCGACAATTGATGTGAATAATGAAACTCAAAGCATCTTTCCTGACACAATGGCTCTGTTGAATGGTCCTGGTTGCCTTTGAGCCGTGTGGGCATTTTATTGGGGGCAGAGGGCTTGTTTCCTTTGGCTGTGTTGGAAGCTATGGGTTTGATTCCCGACAGTTGTAGCTGATTTCTTACGAGGAGACGGGATCGAAATATACTAATGTGCATTTGACTTAAACGCATGGTGTGAAACTCCAGCAGTATTGAAATCATCTGCGAGCCATGCTATTATGGCATACGGGCATATCATATATTCTGTGCACCTCTTTGGTATGTTGACATTTCTGATCTTAAATTTTGTGCTAATTTGAGATTGGTTTTGAGAGTTTTCACACTTTATGAATTCTTTGCCATCCCATAATTACATAAATTAAAGATTCAATTCTATTTTTGCATGCAAGTTTGAGTCTGTACGTGCACCTGATCTTCCACTAATAAGTATGCTGAAAAATTGCCTTCTGCAGCTATTGCTTAATAGTTGTTCCTTGTTGTTTCATTTTATCAGCATGATAACCTTTATGCTGCGATAATTTGTAGCACCTTATTAGACCAGTGAACTTTGAGTAAGAATTTAATTAAACTTCCTGTTATTTTCTTTTAAGGAGCCTCGAATGACTATATGATTGCATCAGCACCGTGCAAGTTTGCATTCATTAAATTAACTGTGCCACGTTGACAGATGAGCACAAGCATGATGCAGTCGCATCTTTTCTGCTCTTTTCAGGCTCGAGGTTGAGCCTGTTCTCTCGAGCGACACAGCGCTTCTCCATCTCCTCGTCGAGGATACCCGATCTCCGCTCCCCGCTCACAGGTAAGTCATGTCAATCTTAAGCACGTAGTGGGCCCATGACTGTGGTTTTCATTCTGTTTTTCTGAGTACGTAAGAAAAAAAAGCTCAAGTAGAATTTATTTTTGAAACTGTCAAAGTGATCCCCAAGTGTTTTACTGCAGTTAGGGGTGTCCTTGGAATGCTGTTTCCAGGTGGCACAGGCATGGCGTCTTTCACATTCTTTTTATCACTTGTCAGCCGTTTATCATCTCTGTAACTCTCATTGGCTTTCTGCGACCACGGAAATGTGTGTTTGGCATAAAAATTTTGCAGGAGTTTGAATTTTTTTTTTGTGCCCACAGTCATCCATCAGGGTTACTGAAATGCAAAAAGACGCATAACGTCAAGGAAGAAAGTTTAAGGAATTTTTTTTGTGTGTGTTAATCTTGTCCCGTGTTTTTTGAGGAGCATGTGAGGAGATGTGCGTGCACATGGTTGCTACAGTTATATATGTGGCTGATGTTCTGATAATAAAGTTAGCTCCCAGTGACGCTCTTTCTGTTCTGTCCTTAATTTGCTTCTTTGATACTTTTTGTATTTCAGTAAACATGTGCCAACTACCCTTAATACACTAAATAGATTTATAATGAAATAGTTCCTGTACCACCTCCTGAACTTACTTCAAATTTGTCTCTGGTCGTCGTTGAACTCTTTGGGAGATCGTCTTCACTGTGTTGAAGGCGAGCTGTGATTGCGCCTCTAAAACGCTCTCGCTGGGGCGTGGGGGAGGTGCTCTGTGGTCGAACAAGGACTGGCGGAGTTTCGGAATTGGCGCTACGTCGGAAAGCAACGTGCGAGGCCACCGTCGCAATGTTTTGGCGCTGCGAGCGTATCTGCTATTGCGTGATATCGCATTAAGTCGCGGCACTACCTCCACGAATTGCGGCACGATCTAGTGCCCTTCGAAGATGTGGCTGAGGAGCTCTGCAGATTGTCGCGTCATCTGTAGGCAGTCAGACACAGTACTCGAGTGATACTCAACGTCTTTCATGCGCTCATTCGCTAACTGTGTGTACGTGGAGGTTCGCCCGGGTCTGCGAGCCTCCGCGGTGTTAGTTGGCGCGGGTAATGCGATTCCTGTGGCAAGTTTCGCAACCTTTGCGGCCGGAAAGCTGCGGAGCGGTGCGTTTTCGGCGGAAAGAGAAAACGGTCGCGATGGCGCGAGAAAAAATAAGCGTTGGAAGGAGAGTGCGTGGGTCTCCCTGGTAAAGCGAAGCCGGTCTCCTTCGTTCTCTCTCGCGTGTCTGGGCACACCAGCGCCGCCGCCACCGACGCCGTGCCTGCTGCAGCGTTGTTGCCGCTGCTCCCTGCTCGCCGCCACCGCCGACGTTCGTTTATCCGCCGCTGCGTCCATCCCGGAGTGGGCAACGTCGTCTGTGGTGGTGGTGCGGTGGTGGTCTTGGTCGGTGCCGAGTGATCTGGTGCGTGTTGTCCCCGCTTCCGTGTGATCGTGCCACAGCGGTGATCACGTTTTGCCCGTTCGCCGGAATCGCGCTTCTGCCGAAGTGAGCCGACCCTCCTCGGCATTCCGCCGTCTGCCGGCGGCGTCCTCGGACGAGAGCTCCGCGACACCGCAACCGACGCCGAAGCCATGCAGAAACACGAGCAGCGGCTACACGGACCGAGAGACGAGGAGGTTGGACGACGAGTGTGAGGCGTCGCTCTCGCTAGCGGCCCGATTTTGAACTATCCCGGCGCCGCGGCGTTTCTGTGATCGGGAGCCGCCGCTCGTATCTTTCAACCCGGTTGCCTGCTGCTTGAACGGTGAACGCTGCAGTGACATAGGTCGTAGCTCACCAAGCGCCCTTTCTCGTTTATATCTCATCCCATCGGGTTTCGTGTGCAACCCGGCTACCCGCGTTGGGATCGCCGAAATTGTGTGAATACGGCGAGAACGAAAGCCGAGGCGCTGTTTTCTTTCCGTACTGCTTCGGATACGATGAGCGCCGTCATCGCTCCGATTTCCGGGCTGTGACGACCGATATGGAAGAAGCGCTGGCCGCCTCGTTTCCACGGTTCTAGTGTAACCAGGGTTTGTTTATCATCCGTCTGAAACCGGCGGTGCCGTGTTTCGACCCTCGGTTTTGGAAACATCTGCGTTTACCAGCTGGTCATCAACTTAGACTACTACTACCACCAACAACTACTGCTGCCCCGAGATCGTCGCGGTGCTTGTGTAAGCTCCACCGCCGTGTTGTGGCCATCGGGGAGTACTTTGAGGGTGACCGTTTTCAAACGACGCCCGTCGACTAGTCGCCCTTAACCTCTTCAGACTTATTGAAATTTGTTTTCGTTGTGCGCGCAACCGGCCATGGATATCAAGCTACTGCACAAGAGCAACACCTTCAGCAACTTCGGCAGCCACAAGCTCGGCAGCTGGTTTTCCACGTTCAGCATCGCCAGGCGGAAAAACGGATCCACGCTGAAGAATTCCAAAAGCCTGAGTGAGTTTGACCGTCGCTTGTTTCGTTCGCTTTGATTTATTGCAATTATCGATTCGTCTGACGTTTTTCGCGTTCTCGCGTTTGTACGCGGAAGAAACCGAGGTTTCTTGCGTGCGTACCGCATTTTTATTCTTCCAGTTTTTCTTCCAGAACTGAAACGAGCGAACAGTAATGATAGTGTCTCGGGAGTCGAGCGTTCTATCCACGACTCTCTCTTTTGAAGATGCTCTTCTAACATCTGCTGGTGATTTACCGTTTCCTTTCGTTCTACACTGTTGGTTATCAAGTTCCGTCGTACGAAGCGTTCCGTTCACTTCCCGGTCTGGTTTGCTGCAAATGTCAGCGTCTTTACTGTCCTTCTCTTTATTATTATTTCTTTTCTCGCCCGGGCGTCTTGTTCTCGGCGACAGTTGATGACATTTGCTGTTGGAGCTCGCCGTCGAGCTCCCAGTTTTAAATAAAAAAAAATGCCGCCATATCCACGAAGTGAATGATGATGAGTGGGCGAAGCTCCGGAGGTAAACCATGAATCCTCCGTACATTTTGCCCACTCGATTTTATTGCAACGCTCCCCCTAGCGTACGTCGCCGCACTATATCGAACGATGACACGCGCCATATGTGGCATCATTCCTATTTTATAACACCTCGCATCTTTCATAATCAACTACACGTACCGCCGTCTAGTTTATAACATCTTGCATCTTTTGGACGGACGGACGGACGGATGGATGGACGGACGGATGGACGGACGGACGGATGGATATGGCTGTACCCTTTAGATCGGGCGGTGGCTAGCGTAATACTTAGAACTGAACGAGAGGTGGCTACATACAGGGGACGCACAGCCCACGACTTAAGGAGCTTCGCTCCTAAAAAAATCACAGCATATCCACAAAGTGAATGATGATCAGTCGTGCGAAGCTCCGAAGTGTTTTATCGGTAAACCGTGAATCATCCGCTGGCCGCACCGGTCCGTCTGTCTGTTCATCTAGTGAACAGTCCAAGCACCGTCATCTCGCATCGTTATCTAATATTCGTTATATACAAGTACCGCCATCCAGCGGACATTCGAAGGACTAAAACGAGACGTGGCTACTACGTACAAGAGACGCACGACGCACGCCTTAAGGAGCTTCGCCCTTAATAAATGTTTTTGTTCGATTTGCACCCCCTCGCCCCCCCCCCCCCCGAGTCGCATTCAGAGAACAGACATTACGCGGTTCACTAAGAAAACTAAATAAAATACAAAGACAACCTAACGACCCTGCCATATATCGCGCGCCAGTCGTGCTCTTAGCCAGGCAGAGAGAAGATACGGCCTCCCAGTCCTGCTTTGTGTGTGTATATATATATATATATATATATATATATATATATATATATATATATATATATATATATATATATATATATATATATATGAGACCTAACAGACAATTAATGCCAATGAATGTATAGGGGAAGTATTTAGAACCAATGTAATGTAAATAAGTAAGAAAAGTGGGTGAAAAAATAACTTGCCGTGAACAGGAATCGAACCTGTGACCTTCGAATAACGCGTTCGATGCTCTACCACTGAGGTATCACGGCGGCTATCACCCCACAGCCACTTTATTGGGTTTATATGTGAATTTAAACGTGGGAGTGTCAGTCAGCGCCACTTGTAGCCATGGCGGCGAGTGTGGCACACTCTTTTATGAGCCTGTATGGCGTCACGTAGCACGTGAACATATATATATATATATATATATATATATATATATATATATATATATATATATATATATATATATATATATATATATATATATATGTATATATATTCTAGCCTCCTCTTTCAGGACAAAGCGAAAGCCTGTATTCTATGGAGTGTGGCCTCGTGAGGTGGAGTTCCTCGTTCGCTAATCTAGAATAATCTGGAAACCCTGATAGGCTGTCTCCGCGCGCATGTCTGGACGGCGACGTTCGTTGCGTCAGCAGCGTCTGTGATTCACTTCGCGTTATCGGCGCGTGTGGCTTCGAAGATTGGCGTCAGCGTACCATCGGTGATGCTGGTGCTTAAAAAAAAAAAAAAAATTGACGAAAACTGAAATAACACTCCTGAAGGCGTAGCCATAAATAATAAAAAAAAAACTCCCTTGCACGACATTCCAGCGTAATCTGGCAGAAACGGATGCCTTCTGAGAGCAAATTTTTATTTCTCGAGTTTTTTTTTTTTTTTTCTGGAGGCGTCGTGGACTGTTGAGCTTACCCGACGTGTTATGGGACGTTTCTGGCCTGCTGCGGGCTTGTTTTCGCATTCCTTACGTAAGCACGGCCCTGCCAGTCTAGCTCTGCGTCCCTTTTTGTTTGTTTCTTTTGTGTTCCGTTGTAGAAACTATGTCACATGAAAGTCTTCCTTGATGTAGGAGTCCAATTTCGTAGCCGGTTTGTGTTGTGAAAAGTTTTGATTTCGCAAGACCTGTGTATCGTCTTGACTATTCTAGAAGCAAGAGTAAGTTGTAGAAACTTCTTTCCTGATAGAAGAAGGGGGGGGGGGGAGTCAGGGCTGGAGGATTGTTGTAGAGAATACACTTCTAAAATCGAGAAAAAAAAAAAAAAGAAGTATCGCTCACTGACGCTCCTAACAGAACTCAGCGCGACATCATATTTGCTTTTACCTTATGTCAATGTTTTTACGCCGCCCTTCTGGTATCGTGCATGGAAAAACCAAACAAATAAATAAATCTGCCGGTGCGTGCGCGCGTGAGGGAAAAAAAAAGAGGGGGACGGAGGTTGCTCCAGCTGTACACTCTGGGTGTGTTTGTTTATGCGCGCACGGTTGTGGAGTGGCATATCGATGAGAGAGGTGGGCGCTGCTGCCGTCTTTGAGAGCGCTGTGCAGCTCATGCGGTTCACGGCAGCGGCGTGCCTCGGTTCGGTTTATAAGAGGGTCGCGTCTTCGCCCACTGCGCGCCATCCGTTCACCTCAAAGACGCCGTGCAGCGTCTCTCTGGGCGTGTAGTGACTGTCCCTCCGCGCCTGGCGAGCTAGCTAGTGCGAAGCCGATCGATAGGCGGGCGATCCGCTGGCATCATAGCGTCGTCGCTCGCACCTCGCGGCGCGTTGCGGGGCGGCGGCCGTGAAACGACCGAAGCTCGGGAGAACGGCGACTCCGC
Organism: Rhipicephalus microplus; assembly: GCF_013339725.1. Taxonomy (NCBI): domain Eukaryota; kingdom Metazoa; phylum Arthropoda; class Arachnida; order Ixodida; family Ixodidae; genus Rhipicephalus; species Rhipicephalus microplus. The sequence goes on along the minus strand of NC_051171.1, from coordinate 127,287,910 downwards.
TCGCTTCACAGGTGGACGCGCGGCGGGAAGCGGCGTCGGCAAAGTTGACCGTTTCGACTAGTCCCCCGTTCCGCTACGTTGCCGGTAAACCGCCAGGCAGCGCACAAAACACTATACACTCATCGAGAGGACGCAAACACTAGCACTTGCGTTCGTGATGATCGTTTCTGTTTGGCGTCTCAAAACCACGGTATGATCACGAGGGACGGTGTAAGTGGAGGTTTCCGGAAATTTCCACCAGCTGCGGTTACTTAACGTGCACCGAAATCGAAGGTGCACGGGCGTCGAGCACTTTCGCCTCCACCGAGAATGCTGCGGCTACCGTGGCCGGGATTCGATGCCGCGACCTTTCGGTTAGCAGTCGAGCGCCATGACCCTCTAGACCACCACCGCGGCGGGTCAGCAGCGCTTGTGTTCGCACCGTCCTTGTGTGTGCGTGTGTAGATGCGTCATCTGTGCGCTGCTCCATCGGTGCGTGTCGTGTCTCGGCAACTGGGACGTCCAAGACGGCATGCGCGTCAACGACTCTGCCGCGCGGCACCGCAGTTGGATGCTGGTATTTATAACTAGCCCGTCACTATGTAAGACGAACTGCGTTATCGAGGTACCCGTCAAGCGCGAAATAGAAAAGATCACACCGTCAAAAGACGCCACATTAACGCGACGGGATTTCACTCGACCGCGCGCTTTTTCTCTCTTGGTGGAGTGGTTCTTAAAAAAGAGAAAGGAAGAGAAGTTTTTTCTCTCTTCGTTGCGTGTGGCGTCCGCTTTTCAGCTCGTAATGACGGTGTCGTATGCGTGTGCGCGGGATCGCGATTAGTGCCACCTGGCGTCGTTTCTTTTCCCCTTTTAATGATGCGCTTTGTCGTCGCCCGTCCAACTCTCTCTCTCATTCTCGCTTGCTCCGGTCAGCGTTTGGCAGCTTGGGCTAGTTGGTATGGCATGGCGGTAGTTATAGCGCGAGAACAAAACGACGACACAGAGACAAGAAGGACACGAAGGCTCATGTCCTTCGTGTCCTTCTCTTCTCTGTGTCGTTGCTTTGTTCTCGCGCTATGGCTTTCGTCCTCCACTCCGGTCAGCGTTCGTAGTCGCGCGTAGTCGTAACCCGCGCAAAAACAAAATAAATATACAGGGACACTTTCGCGCCGTTCCAGTGACGAAGTCGTACCAGCAGGCTCAATCCCAAACCCTTTCCACAGTATATATACACCCTTCGAAAGCGCATACGATTTTTTGTCAACTTTACGCCAAGAAGTGTGGCAGTTTGGGATCGTTGGTATAACAGGACGATAGTTGTAGCGCGACAATAGAACGACGACAGAGACAAGGAGACGAACGGTCGTCTCCTTATTGTCTTTTTGTCGTCGTTCTGTTCTCGCGCTATGACTATCTTCACGCCAAAGTTCCACACTTTCTAGAGGTCGTGCAGTTGGCGGAGCGGAAATGAAATGCAAGAAAGAAGAAATGCTTCTTGAAGGAGCAGCAGGTGTTTTTAATGACGTTCTCCGGTCTCGCCGCCGCCTTCTCGCCCACCACGGGAGGATAGCTGCTTTCCTTTCGCGTCCGCGGAATACGAAATGACGCAAAGGTGCGAGTATGCTTACGCGAACGGTTGTGCTGCGTAAGTTTGTGACGTGCATTCAGAGGCAAAAAAGAAAAAAAAGAAAAAATGGAGATAGGCTTTCGTAGAACGCGGCAGGGATGTTTTCGGGCGTGCTTTTGCAGCGTTGGAGAACACCCTTCTCTCCACAATTGCCTTCCCCTCACTCTGTACGATGTTCACTGCGTTTCTGACTTCCACAATGTCAGGCACTGCGCCGTGCTCCAGACCGGGCGGCAGAAATTGGGTGTTTTTCTCCTAACCACTATTAACACCACTTCCACACAGTGTTGGCGGTGGTGACTCCAGGTGATGCAGGAAGAGGTAGAAAGATAAATCCTAATAAAAGCTCCTCGAGCCGATGCGGATGGCGAACACACTCGCAGGGCGTGGTCGTCTATCCGGCAGTAAAAAGAAACGATAAAAAAAGTAATTTTGTGCAACTGTGCGAGCGTGCATTTTCTGTTAGGTATCCGCGTGGGTGTGGTGTTCACTTTTTACCGTACTTTTGCCGGAAGTCTGAAATCTTGGAATTCGTCGCTTCTTGTTCATGTTGTTGATTTTTGCGCTGTATGTGTGGTTACCAATCTACTCTCCCCACCGTCCCAGGCCCTCGCGGTTGCATTAAAGAAGAAGAAGGAAAAAAAAGAGGTGGTTCCCGGATATCTTTCAATTTATGTACACAGTGTGACTTTCGGGTCGAGCAACAAGTTCTGTGGCGTACCAAATTTGTTTTGTTAGCATTCTGTCCGTGTGTTTTGCGTGCCTTCCTGTCGGAGCCGGCGCGAAGTGTTTCGGTAGCGTTAACAAGCTGTGCGAGAAAGATGGAATGGTTCATTGCAATAGTCGGGGTTGACATTCGTTGCGGGTTGACATTCGTTGCAGCTGTCGTCGTTTTTTTTTTTTTTTTTTTACTCGCAGGAGCAACGTAGAAAAGTCGATGAAACCGCGGCAAACTTTTACTTGACGCCGTGTTCACGGCGTTTACTAGAATATGATGAATATGTGCTATATACGAGTGGCAGCTCTGCGAAATGAATTCGCCTAAAAACTTTTAATTCGAAAGAGAGCAACGGTGGCGGTGCCCTTGCGAACAACACGAAATGGCAGATAGGCGTTGGCCTCGAAACACTATATTCGCATGGGTTAACGCCCCCTCCTCTTTCCTGTGGCAATGCGTGAGTGCGGGTCGTCGACCTGGCAAAATATGAAAGAAGACGGCAATGGGGAACTTCAAAGGCGGAAGCTGTCGTATAAGCCAATGAGAAGAAAGCCGCCAATGGGAGAATTCAAAAATTTTGAATTTCGCAAATTATTTTGAAAATTGCAAATTGGGTCTCCTTAAAGACAAATAGCCGAATTTGTGAAATTCGTGATTTTTTTTCCCGTAAAGTTGCAAAGCTCGAGAGGTCTAAATATATATTTTTCTACAAAATATACAGTTTGTTGAGTAAGGATTCATTGCTCACATATTCATACGAGGTGCAGTATTGCAATAGAGAAAAAAAAAATTGCAAACGTAACACATTTTGGCTAAATTCTTGGAGGCAGGCTTATGTGTCGGAAAAATTGCATTAATATTATTGAGTTTTAAGCACTTTACACAGGCTCCTTTACATAACATGTAGAGCCAATTTTCTTATAAAAAGTGCGCCATTTTTTTTTTCAAACAACACCTTAGACGACATTCTGGGAATTAAGTTCAGAAGGCACGGACGTGACCAAAAAAAAGTTTCCGCTCTATAATATTCTAGCAATTTACTGTTCTGAATGCAGTAAATCAGCACGATTTTTTTTTCGAATACATTTGAGATGGTCGCCAAAATGGCTGCGACGTTTGGCGTGATTGATTGATTTGTGGGGTTTAACGTCCCAAAACCACTATTTGATTATGAGAGACGCCGTAGTGGAGGGCTCCGGAAATTTCGACCACCTGGGGTTTTTTTAACGTGCACCCAAATCTTAGTACACGGGCCTACAACATTTCCGCCTCCATCGGAAATGCAGCCGCCACAGCCGGGATTCTATCCCGCGACTTGCGGGTCAGCAGCCGAGTACCTTAGCCACTAGACCACCGTGGCGGGGCCGACGTTTGGCGTGGAATGACCCTACTGTAATAAACGTAAATTCGTAAGGCGTACCTCTGTCGTACACCCATTGTGCACTCGTAAGGGCGCCTATATACTGTGCCGAGGAGGGTTGTACAACTTTCTTCTTCAGAACCCCTCCCTTCTCTCGCTACCCCTTTGCGTCAACGGCGGCGCAGTCTGTTAACGCATAACCCGGCTGCGTGTCTGTCGGACGTCATTGAACAGCATGCGCGCGATTTGCTTTATTACGTAGTCGCGTCGGGCCTTGTGACGATTGGCGTGTGTCGCCCGCGTGCATGATCGATAGCTGCGGTGTTGGGTCAGACGAAGAAAGTAGCATCGCTTTTAAAGTATAAGCTTTAGCATAATGTAGCTTCTACTGCTGCCACTATAGGTAATTAAATTGGACCTCGTGTTGATTTGATTGATATGTGGGGTTTAACGTCCCAAAACCACTATATGATTATGAGAGACGCCGTAGTGGAGGGCTCCGGAAATTTTGACCACCTGGGGTTCTTTAACGTGCACCCAAATCTGAGTACACGGGCCTACGACATTTCCGCCTCCATCGGAAATGCAGCCGCCGCAGCTGGGATTCGAACCCGCGCCCTGCGGGTCAGCAGCCGAGTACCTTAGCCACTAGACCACCGCGGCGGGGCTTGGACATCGTGTGTCTGGCGCAGCTCGATTCTAGTCGCTATTGCGTCATTAAACTCGACTTAGCGGGAAAAAAAAAGAATGTGAGTGTCTAAGAGAACAGAAAGAGAGAGAGAAAGCGGTGGTTTTTCGAGATAGGCTGTGATAAAGCTGCTCGCCTAGCGAGTGCGTTATAGCTGTGTCTTTTATAGAAGTTTCTCGAAATAAGTGTCAAGAACCTACCTCATTTGTTAGCTCAATGATAGTTAAATATCCACCACATTCCTTTTATAAGTGGTCGCTGATTAACTGTTCATCGAAGGAGGTTTTTATAAAGTATATTTTCTGAAAGACTGACTACGATTTGACGTTTAGTGGTGGTATATATATGTATTCTTACGTTTGCTTATCTGTACGAGTTTCCGTGTAGCTTCGAGCCACAAGCTTGTGGTTGCCAATGATCTCACTTTGAGATAACACTTTATTCAATAGCTGCAAATTGCTTATATCGTCCCGAGTTCTAAAAAAAAAATATATTTTCCGGGATTCGTCCTGTCGCCAGATCGCTCAAGTAGCAGCCAACCTATGTCGCTACCTTGTGATATGTCGCGTCAATCGTGCTTCACATTTTCTTTTTTTTTCTTTTCTTCTTTATACCGTATAAACTCGTGTAAAGGCTGCATTTTTTCCCCCGCGATTTTTATTGGGTGCGGCCCTTTCGTGGAAGTGCAATTTTTTGTTTTATTTTTATCAATGTATAGGAAAACCTGTCTAATCGTTCTATGTGTTTACCTAAGGATGCGATATCTGGTGTCTGGCTGCGGACATCTTCGTTCGGTGTCTTCGTCGAGCGAGGGCGCTGCCGTTTGCAGAAATCTGGACTGTAAACTACGCTACCGTTTGCTGGCGAAATTTTTATCTTTTTTTTTTGAATATTTGGACTGTCAAGTTGTGGGGAGCGGTTTTCACACAAGCGCGGGCCATTGTTGAGTGTGACACGGGGTGGGTGTCTGCCGCAGAGCGCCCAATATTTTCCATCTCGCACGCAGCGACTCCAAGGGCAAGACGAAGTTGCGCAGGAGGTAGCTGCGTTGTGACTTGCATTGCCTTAGCCCCGCCGCGGTGGTCTAGTGGCTAAGGTACTCGGCTGCTGACCCGCCGGTCGCGGGATCGAATCCCGGCTGCGGTTGCTGAATTTTCGATGGAGGCGAAAATGCTGTAGACATGTGCGCTTGTTAAAGAAACCCAGGTGGTCGAAATTTCTGGAGTTATCCACTACGGCGTCTCTCGTAATCATATGGTGGTTTTGGGACGTTAAACCCCACATATCAATCAATCAATCAATCAATCAATCAATCAATCAATCAACTTGCATCGCCTTTGTTCGTGCTGCAGCGTCTCCGGGTTTACTAACTTTCGCTAGCCGCAGCGGCAGCAGTTGCTTTTAGGACGGTTACGCCTCGTCAAGTTGCTTGCGGTGCCGCTCTTGTGCGGCGGGACCGCGAGGAGAGAGGGGGCCGCCGGCCACGACGGGACGGACGCATACGTCGCATAGTCAGACGATGTATAGTCAGTCACGCATAACGCGTTCTGATATGCGGAACTGCTGTTGCTGCTTAGGCGCGGTGACTAGCCGCCGCCGCCGGTGGGCTGCGTTGCGTCCTCTTGCTTAGTTCCTTATTCTACTTTTCTCTCCCTCTCTTCTTACCTCTCTTCTGTAATATATTTCTTGCTTCTCTACCCGCCCTTGAATGAGCGTAAAAAGATGAATTTGAGGGCGCTGTTTTTCTTTATAGACACATAGTTAATGATATCCAACAGACACGGAGAGAGGAAGATGAAAGAAGGACAGGGAAGTTAACCATCATTTGCGTAAGCACGAGGGGAGGGGGGCAGGGGGGACAGCCGCTTTCCTCCCCCCTTCAGCCCAATACATTCACATACTAAAAAGTGGGGGTGCTGCAACAAACCTTGCCCCCCCCCCCCCCCCCCCGCTTCTGGAAGAGAAACCCTGCGCGCGCTTATGTTAACCAGAGAAAGACTCCGGTTTGCTACCCTGCACTTGGGAAGGGGAAAGGGGCGTAAAACACTAAAAGAGGAGAAGAAGAGTTTGTCACAGTAGGAAAAAAAATATTTAACGACTGGGACCACTATCCTAGTACTATGAATGCAAGACAATAAAATCAAGGAAAGTATAGGAGACGTTACTTGTTGCAATTATGCATGATAAGAAATGTAGATGAAATGATGTGGACGAAAAGACAACTTGCCCTGCAGACACTCCCATCGTTGTCTGCTGGTCATCCTGGACGACCGCACGCGCCGTCGGTTACATCAGAACTCGTGACCTTCGAATCACACTTCCGGTGCTCCAGTCACTGCGCCGCAACTGAAGGCGCGCCCCCACTTTCTTGGGAATCCACAAAGGCTACTTGATTCTTTCTTCGTTAAAAAAAAGAAAAGAAAGATTGTTACTGCATTGCGTTTTGAGTAGCCAGACACTTATAGTTCTGTGATTAAGGAAACTTGATCGAGAACATGCGAACGAAATCAGAAAAGAAAGTACACTTTGCCGCAACCCGTGACGTCACGCTGACGTTCAGAGGCTGAAGTTTAGACGCTTAAGTCCTTATCAATGAAGGAAGGAAGTGTAAATTTAAAGGCTTGTTTTCTTTGTTATAGACAATATTAACTAGAACTAATTGACCATGATGCCAAGACAAGTACAGGAGATGCTATTACATGGTGATTACATACATTACAATTGCTTCTGATAGCATGCCCTATACTTATCTTGACATCATGGCCTGTTAAGTTTACTCATTGCCAGTATGACACATAATAACGAACCCGCGATACCGACCCTAGTAGAAAAGAATGATTTACCAGTCTGAGCTGATTTTCGTTTCTTTTAACTTTGCATGACGTGGTAGGAAGTCACAACGAGAAACAAGGATGTATAAATAAAAACTGACGAATGCGCGGGCGCTTGGCGACAGCCTGTTGGCAGCGGAGGCGAGCGGAAGAGAAAGGGAAGTTGTCCAGACGTGACTAGACTAGGGTTTTGCAGTAGAGCTGGGAGAGAGAGAGAAGCCAAAAAGGAGCTTGAGTAGGGTGGGCTAGGTAGCAGGGAGGACGGTGGGTGGTGGCACGAGGAACGAAAAGACGAGAAATATTTCGAGTACCCAGAAAGGTAGAGTAGGTATACAGCCGCTTTGCAGGGGGTAGTGGGCGCATTCTTTTTGGGATTGTGCGTGCGCGCGCGTCTGGCGCCCGCAGATGCCGTCCGCTCGGGAAAAAGGCAGCTGCAAGCGGCTGCTGCTGTCGTTGGCGTCTTGCAAGCGGCTACAGAGGCGACGGCGGCAGTTTCTCTGGGTTGTTGCCTCCCCCCCCTCCCCCCACCGACGTTGTAGTGCCGACGTTGGTGGAATGTGGAAGCGTCGGTCGTGGTATCTCCCATTGGGCCAGCTGCCGGCCTTTTTTTTATTTCTCTTTCTAACACACTACCTTGTGTGTGTGTGTTTCATTTTAAAACCCTTACAGACACGTGTTGTGCCTCCTTCCCCCGGACAACCGAGCAGCCTTGAAAGAAATGCGGTTTTCTATCTCTCTCGAGTTCCCTCTGTGCCTTTGCGGTGGTACCACCTTTCCCCCTCTCTCTCGCTCGCTCTCTGTTTTCATAGTTGGCATCTTCAATTCTTCGTCTTTCTCCGCGTTTTTTTCCCCCTTTCGCTTTTTGGTTCTGGCTTCGCTAAAATTTGCTACACGTCCTCGAAAGGTGGCGGGAGCGAATCCCGGTCGAGTTTCTGGTGGAGGCGAAACTCCTGTGCGTTGGATTTTGGTGCAGGTGGGGAACATTTCCGAAGCGGTGCCACAGCGGCGTTACTATATCGCGGTTTTTTTTTGTATGTTAAATAGCAACAGTTATTGAAATTTGCTATTCCATATTTCCCATACCCGTTACGGCTAGACCCCTAAAAAAGTTCAAGCAGGGTATCGCACTAATTGTGGATCACTTACATTCCCACGTATGTCGGTCGCATCACAGCTCTGGAACAGAATACACGCAGACCAAACACAGCCGCTTTCATCTTTTTACTTGTTGCAAAACTAACTTACGTTCCTCTATACTCGCGTCATTTATCTGATGAGATTGTTTTCATATTACGAACTCTACACTCTGCTCTCTCGCGCTCCAGTGTTTGTATAACAGAGTGTGGTACAAGCCCCTCTTCCCCCTTCACAACGTGTGTGGGAGTTATGGGACCCTGCTTTAATAACAAAGTGGGTGTACCTATCTTCACGAGAAAAATAAAAACAAGCTATATGTATTGCTAATCTCGATAAAAGATCGAGCTCACCATCGCCCTACCGCCGGACCCAGCCACTCACTATGTCGCATGCTACATGTCCCTGACCTGCGTTCTTGTAATACGTGTCCCGGCATGACCTCCGCGATTAGCTCAAGCAACGGCGCGTTGCCGGAGCTAATCACGGAGGCCGCGGGCCAGCTCTTCTACCTGTGTCGTTTGCCTTGATTGCGATCCTTCTCTCCCTCTCTTCTGCTTACGCATGTGTCTTGTACAGAGAAAGATCGAGTGCCTCTCCACGAGAGAGAATACGTTCGTAGGAGAGGGAGATGGGTGCCTCGTTAGAAGGAGTGAGAAAAAGCGTGCATACGTAGTATATTTTCACGAAATATAGAGGGAGATAGTGTGTGTGCGTGTGTATAATGTGGCGCAAATCTCCCACTGCTTTCTTCTTCTCATACATTCTTCGCGCTACTCTTATCGCTTCTTATCATCTACGCGGGCGCAACTCAGCACACATTGTTTCTGCATTGTTTATACCCGGCTTCGTGTTTGCTCGCTTCTCGCGTTCATCGTTCGTTCACTTTAATGGCTTCCGACGAAGGCGTCGTTAGAGGCTGCTGATGGTTTCGCTGGGCGCCGGAAGTGAAGCGCGCGCTTTGGCGACGAAAATTTGCGCCACTTGATGGTGTACCACGGGTGTGACCGGTTTTAACGATGGGTCCACCGAGGATGCGACTGAGAAGTCGCGAACGGAAGTCCCATGCCGACGTACCTCGGGTCTGGCGGCTTTCATTCAGGGACATTTGGATTTTCAGCCTTTTCGCTTCGTAAATACGCGTGAACAGCGTTGCCGAAGGCGCTTACCGTACTCGGGTACTGTTTCAAAGTGTCGTTTATTCTGTGGGTTTTCATTCAAATGCGAAAGTCAACACAGAGACGACTGCCGCATCGAAGTTTAGACCCTGAGCAAACGGGACTCACTTCTGCGTAATAGCGTGTTATCGAGAGTTACTGTCGGGGCCGAAACAGTGATCGCGCTTCTCGAGTCGGATGCAGCGGTTAGTGTCCTTCACGTTTTGGAGCACCCTGCTGTGTACACGCACATAGTTGGTTGTCGCGCGTATAGATCGCCGGATAGGTAGCGGGAGACGTATCTCGCGATCAACAGGTGTTTGTCGCGGCGGCGCACGTGCCAGTTGGGAATGGAGTGGAGTGTATAGGAGCGCCTCGGCAGCAGGGTTTCCAATCTCGTCCCAGAGATGGCGGGCCGTAGTCGCGAGGATTGGACTTTCGAAGGGCCGCAGAATAGATGTCAGCTATATAACGTTGCCATGTGAAGGAATGTCTTTCCCGCATCTCGTACATGGGTAATTCGTGAGCAGGATTCGGCGTCGGGATTCGAGACACGTCCGGATACCGGCCTCCAGAACGACTGAAGTCTGGACGTCGATTCTAAGACATAAAAACTATTTTCTTTTTTTGTTTGTTCCGCGGGCATGCTTAAATAACACGGTGACTGCATGGTGTTACCCGATCTCAATGTTACCCGATCAAAGCCTTATCTATAGAAATAGGCGAGATAATAGTGCGAGTATACCATTTAGTAAAGTTGAGCACTCATGAAAATACTTATTACATAATGGAAAAAGAAAAGATTGGAAACGGAGACAGTCGCGTCAGGGCCTCGCCGCATGTTTGAGACATGGCTTAACAAAAAAAAAAAAAAAGGCTTGTTTGGGCTATAGTTGGTGCATTGCTTTTGGAGAAAAAAATGGTTACGCAAAACAGCACAAAGGTGGACGGTTGTAGCTCCTGTCCCACGTAGCCGGCTGTCCTTGTGTCGTTTTGACGACCCCCCCCCCCCCCCTCCTTTCGTCCAATAGTGCTCGCGAATCCTGTTTTACAGTATTCTCTTCGTGGTTCTCAGCAGGGCCGCCATGTTTGTCTCTCTTCTTCCCTCTCTCTCGAGGATCGCGTGGTGCGCGCTGCTCTTGTGCAATTCACTGGATGCCGTCGCCCCTGTGCACTGGCTGTGTCGCCACGAGCATGCTTCAGCTGTGCGATGCGAGATAAAGACCGTCGGCGACGGCAACCGCGATAACGTGGCCCGATAAGGTAAGCGGGGCGTTTTCTGTAGTGTGTTCGTTCCACGTGTACTGCTGGCCGAGGCGCGTGGAAACACAAGCGCCAGCCTGGAGAAGGGGAGAGGGGGGGGACTGGCCTGGCCGCGGGAAAATTGATATTCTCGGGTAGTATGTGCGCTAGATAGACCCCCCGATAAGACATAGATGGTTTGCATAGTTTTTTTTTTGTGCCAAGCGTGAAATCTTGGGTTCGATTCCCAGCTAGGATTGAATGTTTAAGAGATAAATGTTTATAAAGATATAGTTACCGTGGACAAGAGCGTAACTAGGGCCCCTTCCCCCGAAATATTTTTCGCCATGGTATCGACAAATGATCATTTCTAGGAAGTACGCCTCCCGAATTCAAGGAGGTGCCGCCCCCCTCGCCCCCTCCCCGGAAAAAAAAAGTTTTGGATATACGCCTGACCGTGGATAACGACCCAGGTAGTGTTAAGGTAAACTGTAGTGCACTTTTGAAGGAACATTCGTTGTTACTATCCATATACGAAAGGAACTCTGCGAAGAGCCCGTTTTGTTGGTATATGCTACCGATGAAACCAACAGACGATTAAGCAATTTAGAACATGGGGGACGTCGTTGTTAATAGTTGGAGTGTAATGAATACGTCGTAAATTGAAAGGAAATAAAGTAGACGATACATCTGTCTTTCCGTCGGTGGTGTCTTTCCGTCCGGTGTTCTACCAATTGAGCTATGACTGATGGCACTCCAACGTCCACTTTATTCGCTATTAATGCATATGAGTTATTGTGTTATGCAGCGCCACTGGCACCCAATTGGCAGGTGTGGAGCAGTTTTTTTTCTTCTTTCCGACATCAGCTGGTACGTGATATTCTTCGCACGAGACAGAAAATGGCTGCTTTTTCGCCCTCTTTTAATTCATTTTTTCAATTTCGGTCGTAATGTGTCTACTCAACGGTTAAAATGCATCAAACAATGCCCCCCTTTAGCGTTCCTAGGCTTGCTTGCTTGTCGCCCCGCCACGGTGGTCTCTTGGCTAAGGTACTCGGCTGCTGACACGCAGGCTGGGATCGAATCCCGGCTGCGGCGGCTGCATTTTCGATGGAGGCGGGAATGTTGTAGGACCGTGTGCTCAGATTTGAGTTAAAGAACTCCAGGTGGTCGAAATTTTCGGAGCCCTTCATTACTAATGCGTCTCTCATATGGCGGTTTTGGGACGCTGTAGACCCCACATATCAATGCTTGCTTACTTGTCGGTTGCGTTCGTCACTGTCTAACCTCGCCGAAGTCCGTCTAAAAAGAATGCGGCCGCGCAACCTCTTACGGTGCACTGACGCTGTTCGTTTCCTTCTATCCGTTCCCTTCCAAACTTCCGACTCCCCTCCTGGTCGCTCGCTGCGCGTACGATTCTGGCACGTAGGAAAACCATTTCCCCGAGACCATCGCGCTCGTATCCTCCGCCGCAGACGTTGGCAGTCACGGAGCATCGCGATGCATCCTGGCCCTCTGGCACATCATCTTCGTCTTTCAACTCAGGAGAGAGAGAGAAGAAGAAGGCGGTGAGAAGTCGCACTGGGGCCCTTTGCGAATGAGTTTTCGAGGCCACCAGCGTCGTCGTTGCCGGCGCTGCTGAGTCGTGCGCGCCGGGAGTGATCGTCGTCGTCGGCGGTTTCTTCTTCACGCAGGCTCGGCTTTGGAGTATAACGTGGCGCAGCGTGTTTCGCGCGTGCGGAGCGGCGATTGTTTTTCTCGTTTCATTTTTCACTGGCGTAACGTTACGTCGCACGCCCGCCCATCTTTCTTTTCTGCGCATCATCGTTTGCCGTGATATGTGGCGCAAGGTAAATGCGGTCGCGGTAAAGGAAGAGGAGTCTGCGTACGTAGCGACATGTGGCGGGAAAGAAAGACGCGTTGGCGTTACGTTGGCTTCGTTCGTCAAAGGTACGCGCGCGCGTGCGATTGCGTTAGAAGCGTCGAGCGTTAATTGAAAGGGCTCGTTATAAGAGAGTTTTAGTACTGCGGTATGGTGCTACGTACGCATCACGCAAGCGCCTTGCGTTACGTGGCGTCGTTTGCCACTAATCGGCTTTTAGTACGCCGTAGTACCCGCGTACGTAACGAGCGAGAAGCGTGTTGCGCCATCTGGTAGATCAAAATGGAAGCACGTGTTGTTGACAGCCAATGTGAGCCAATCCAAGTGTTGCAGCCAGATTATGGCCACATTTTAAGCCACAAAGCCGGTCGGTGCTTGCCTTCGATGCCGCCATTTTGCAAAACAAAGTCTCGCGCTGTCGCGAACTTGTTCGAGAGCGGCGCGATCACCTCATACGTACGCACGCACGCATCTCATGCGTGCGTACGTAGCGGCTGCGTACGTAATGCAATACGTGCACGTTTCGGTCTGCGCGTGCGCACTGCGCAGAACGTGGCGTCCTTACGTACGCAACGCCGCCACGTACGCAGCGTACGCAGTACTAAAACTCTCTATATATAATGACATCATTGCTCCCGCATTTCTGGTCATGCATTCCCGGATTTTTTCTATACCTGTAAGCGTCGCCCTGACTTACGTCCGAGGTGGTCGAAATTTCCGGAGCCCTCCACTACGGCGTCTCTCGTAATCATACGGTGGTTTTGGGACGTTAAACCCCACAAATCAATCAATAAATCATGACTTACGTCCGAGCGCTTCTGCTTTTATACCCGCTATACGTTACAGAAGTTGTAAAAGCATTGATGGAATGAGAGACCTTTTCCCGTCTTTCATTTCATGCGCGTCACTTTCTTAGAAACGAAAAAAAAAAAAGCTTGGAAAAACACCGAGAGTGCTTTTAAGTAAATTTTTTTCGTGTTATCGCATGCGCTCGCACATAGTCCGCATGCAGCGTCGAGTAGGACTTGTACGTGAGTTGTCTTTGTTTCACAATTATCCGCTACTCTATTGTGCAGATTCCCGCGCTTTTCCGTGCATCGATCGAGTACGTTGGAGCTTTCGCGCGCGTTCCTTGTAAGTAGTCGAGTTGAAGCCAGAAAATAAATAAAAAAACACAAGCATAAAGCAGCGGAAAGCGTGGTAACTACGGCTGTAGGTGTTGTACGCGCGTGTAGGAAAAATTGATAAGCGCGACGACTGACTGGGTCGCGTCTGAGGGAAAAAAAAAAAAAAAAAACTAAAACTCGTTAACGTCGGCTCGCCCACGTCATTCGGAATCACTTTCTCCGAGCCATCACTCGCTTACTTTCGGCTTGTCCTGTCAACCGAGAACGAAGGCGGCTGAGATTGCGTTCAGTTTGCCAGCGGCCAGACAGGCCATTAACGAATGCCGTAGCTGCTTTCTTTTCGTGCCTTGCTTTCCCCCATTCCAGTGTTTCTCGATTGCCCGGTCTGATACCGCTTTCTGATCGCTCGCACGAACACACCCCCATTGAGGGCGCGTCTGCCGTTGCTACACTGTGTATACTAGATACACCGGCGACGTTCGTTTTCGTAAGAGTGCGACAAGCTACACTTGCTCGAGCTCCGTTGGTGCACGTCCGTTTCACGAGCCGCGATGCGGTGGGAAAGTGGCGACCCCGGCGGCTGTCTCGCGCACTACGCACATTCGCGCGTGCTCGTTTACGTCAGGGAGACGAATGCCGACAGTTTAGGCGGCTCGAGAGGACGGCATTATCTGCGTAGCCCCGAGGATGGATAACGGCGAACACGGTTCAGTTTCTCAGGGCTAGGAGAGAGAGATTAAACAATGAGCTGAGGGAAAGGTGAGGATGGGTAACTAGCGGGGCATGGGAAAGGAGACGCTGGCGCGCGATAACTACCCCGGTTATGCAATTATAGTTGGTGTGGGTTGATTCGTTACGGCTCATTGCGCTGACTAATTAGTTGCTCATGTGAGGTTCTCACGTTTGGATGGACGAGGGAACAGTGGCGACTGCCGATAAGATCGGAATCGGAAGACTCGAACGACCGACGGACTTCTTTAAAGTTTCATTCATTCATTCATTCATTCATTCATTCATGCAGCGGTCGCTCTTTTGTAAGCCCTGCATTTGTAACGGACTTAGCGATAGATCCTCGGGTAATCTGTGAGACAACTCGCATTGCGACTTGGGAAGTCCTTGCGCGTGGATTACCGCATGATATGGGAGCGACGTCGTGATGTTGCGTATATCTCACTCTCTGTTACTAAGCTGTGCGTGCGACAACGGCGTTGCTATCAATCGCTGCCCTGTAACCGTACACTGCCGCGGCTTGTTTGTGCTGGGAGTCGTCGGCGTAAAAGCTGCAGTGACTACGCATCACGTGAGGTGGGTCACCGTGGCGTGACTGAGTTTTCGCGTTGCTACCGGAAAAGGATAGTCGTATAACGCTCCGTGTCCGGTGTTGTGTGCGCGTGTGATGAGACGTTTATACGCATGCGATGTCCCGTGTGTTGGAGCCTGCGGTGTATGCATCCACGCGCCGTTACTATCTTTCATGTTCCTTTTACGTACCTCCCTGTACGTGGTGTCTGGTCTAATCGCCGCGCTTAACTAACTATTAACGGACGCGTAGAAAGATACCGGTACGAACGTGAATTTATAAAGGGTCCCTTTATGCATTCGCTTCAGTTGATTAGAAGAAAACGATCTTCTTCTCGGTTGATGTACTCGTCCTCTCTCGCACCCCTTCAAAAGCATTGTGCACCTAACGTAGTTTTACGCGGCCTCCGAGATCGGAAGCATTGCAAGCCTTCGTGATCGGTCCCACCGTTTACTGACGTCATGGGATGGCGTCTTCACGACGACGTCATATGGTGAGGTCGTCACGTGATGATGGTCTTGCGTCACTTGATCGTACTGACGCCGATCGTAAATTATCCCTTTTGATGAGGAAGCGAAAGCCTTCGCCCTGAACTGTGTGTGGGATAAACGCGATTATTCGACTTCCCTTACAAAAAAAAAAAAAAAAAAAAACTTGCAGCCCATCGAGAGAAATTGTACAGAGCATCAGTCACCTGGGATACGGAATATATGTAGACAAGTGACAAACTTTCTGTCACAACCTGTCACCTACAGGTAGACGATTGGTACACCTGTTCTGCAGAAAATCTGCAGAGCATTTGTAGACGCGGAGGATGAAGCATTCCCGCAGAATATCTGCGGAACATCTGCAGAAAGTCTACAGAAATTCTGTAGCATTTCTGCAGAATATCCACAACGCTTTGTCATGGATGAACAAAAAGTAATAGCTACTGTTTGCGTTAGCATAAACATTCAAGAAACATACAGCATCGAAAAGTAGTATACCGCCCATGCACCCACCAAACACGTGCCCAACACATACAAGTAACAACAGCTAAGTAAATTCCAAACACATACACCTCTCGCACTTCACAATCTAACACTCACCACCCGGTATATATAGGCATGTCTTCTTGACCGGCCATTCAGTGCTGGTAGAAAAGTTGCTATGCTTAAAAAATTTACTATTTAATCGTTCACAGAATACGTGCAAAGTTATGGTGGGTGTCAGGTTGCCACAAAGTACACATATCTTTTTACTTGCCAAATCTGCAACAGTCTTTTAATTAGAGACATTTAATTACCGTCTTACAGGCAGTAGCATGGGGCTGCGGAAAAGCTGCAGCATTTCTGTGGACAGTCTGCGGACTAGGGTGACTGGTGGGTGACTGATAGGTGATTGTAAGGTGAAGCCCATTAAGTTATTGTGTGGAATATGTCATGAGCCAGAATGTATAAATATATCCGTATCTAATATATACATCCACACATGCACTCACAGGGCCCGTGATAAGAGACGCGTCTATACTTGTCGCCTGCAGAAAATCTGCAGACTAGGTCTGCAAAGCGGTGACTGACGGGTGACTGAAATATGAAGCCCATTTAGTTATAATAATGGAATGTGTCATGATTCAGAATGTACAGATATATACGCATATGACATATACATCCACTCACGCAATCACAGGGCACACAATGAAAGACAAGTCTGCTTGTCGTCTGCAGAAAATCTGTAGGCTAGATCTGTACAAGGGTCACTGGTGGGTGACTGATGGGTGACTGAAAGGTGACTCCCATTTAGTTATTCTCATATAATGTGTCATGACCCAGAATGTGTAGATATATACGTATATAATATATGCATCCACACACACTCTCTCAGTGCCCACATTATCACACAAGTCTGCTTGCCGTCTGCTCGGCGTCTGTAGAAAATGTGCAGACTATATCTGTACGGGGGTGACTGGTGGGTGACTGAATACTGAACTCCATCTAATGACTGGTATCAAATGTGTCATTGTCCGGAATATATGGATACATAACGTATATGTTATATACATCCACGCACACGCAATCTGCGGACACATCATTAGAAAAGTCTGCTTGCCGTCTGCTCGGCGTCTGCAGAAAATCTGCAGACGAGGTCTACAGAAAGGTCGAGTCTACAGGAAGGTGACTGGGGTGACTGATGGGCGACTTGTGGGTGACAGAAAGGCCAAACTCATTTTTGTAAGGGTTTCGAGCGTGTCCCACCAACACCACCACCTGGTGTTGGTCCAACACGCGTATACCGCGATAGGAAACAAAGCGTTGTACTTATATTATTCTGTTAATTATACTGGCACACAGAGTTTATTGCAGCGACATGTTATGGGACGATTTCGAAATGACTCTTTAGCGTCCAGGTCTTAATCAATAGCTGGCTTGTATTGAGCGCTTGGAGTAGAGTGTGCCGCTCCAAGCCTGTAATGTTTGAACAGAGTAAAGTGCTTGTTTTCGTATTGTGTGCGACAAACAAACAAACAAACAAACAAACAAACAAACAAGCAAAAACAAACAAACAAACTTGAAGTTCAACGAACTTCCGGAAATACGAACAAGTTGTTTTGCACTCTGGCGAAAGTTAATTCAAGCAAAACGTAAGCGGTATTTCGTGCGGAACTTGTTTGTAAACAAAGGCGCCATGACGCCACTATATATAGTGCTAATAGAGGCGTGACTGGAGAAAAACTGCCTGCCGTTTTTTTCTGCCGTAGCCTATTTCGTGGGCAGCCTGACTAGTGTTGTGCGGGAGAAGCAGATTTTTTTTCGCGGTGGTTCGGTAACAAGCTTAAGACGGCTGGCGCAAAACCTCGCAGCTCGCGAAAACGCTTGGCAACGCTGTAGGATGTTGGGCAACGATCGGTTGTTGTTGTTGGAGCTTTACGTGCAAACACTTCATGCCAAAGAGGTTAGGTTAATCGTTCCGCCAAGGTCATAAATGACTGAGGAGCTCTTGGGCTCCGATGAGATTTGAACTGGACCATCCATAGCCTTGTGTACTTTTAAAAATGTCTTTTCGGTTGCTCGGCAGCACACGGTAATTAATCACTGGTATGCTGCTACGTTGCTCGTATATGCACTTGATGGCATGCCACGGACAACTTTCACTGTGAACTGCATCCCGACCACTCTGTTCTATATTTCCGCGTGACGTGCGAAAAAAAAAAAGGTGTAGTTGACGTGACCCTGCAGCCAGTGCCCCATGAACTGTGATCGTATACTACTTAATTCGAAAAAAACGCCGTCGTTGGTACTGCACGAACACTCAAGGCTTCGCGACAAGCGAGTTGACGCGAACATTTCGCTCAATTCGAGAGCGTCTGCACAAACCGAAAAATACCGAATGTACAATACTGCGAGTTGATTAGATCCCACTCATTTCCTGGTTTGTGTGAACCGCTATATACGTGCTGAGCAGCGCGGAACAACAGAAACGATCTTGCGAGTATTACCGCTTAATTCAACGTTTTAATGACCACAGGAGGTGAAGTTCCCAAGCAGACGGTAAACGAGTGCGTTTTTTTTTTTTTGCACGCTTAACCATTCTCCGCAGCTGTCGTGGTCGTGCGAATCAGATGGATATACTTATACTGAGGAGTGACGCAATTTCCGTTACTCGATCGTAACGTGTCGTAGTAGTGAACCGGCAATGTTAGATGATTGGTATTGCATATTCATACAAAAAATAAAAAAATAAAAACGCAAATATATAGACAGACACAAGATGACACCCACATACAACACAAGTGCCGATCACGAGCGCTTGTGGTGGTGCTTCTTTTAACATCTTCATCATGCTTTTATATAGAGCCCCGCCGCGGTGGTCTAGTGGCTAAGGTACTCGGCTGCTGACCCGCAGGGCGCGGGTTTGAATCCCGGCTGCGGCGGCTGCATTTCCGATGGAGGCGGGAATGTTGTAGGACCGTGTGCTCATATTTGGGTGCACGTTAAAGAACCCCAGGTGGTCTAAATTTCCGGAGCCCTCCACTACGGCGTCTCTCATAATCATATAGTGGTTTTGGGACGTTAAACCCCACATATCAATCATGCTTTTATATAGAGTGCTTGTGGTGTGTTTATGCCGTCTTCGTCATGCATGTAGCTCTCTATTAGCGCCCCAAGTTATTGTATGATTGATCAACCAGCTTTGCGAGGTATTGCGCGATCGGTGCGTGCCCATCTCCGTAACGGAATGTTTTGATTGTCTCGATCGCCTCATTACTTCGTTCCTCTCAATCCTCGATCGTCGCGGTGTTCCACGTACTCCGTGCGGGGGCGCGGGGGATAGTTCGGGTGCCCAATTTTCAAGAGCGCTCTGATGTATAAAGAAAGGTCCCTCCCTGCCTGTACTGCACCGTCGGCTTTTATTGATCTGTTTTCCTGCGGCTTCTCGAACCCCCTCCCTCACTTACTGGCGTAGCTTAACGAGCCTTTAATTGCGTTCTGTCGAGGCGGCCAAAAGTCGACCCCCCTTTTTTTAGGCGCGACGACGCGCCGCCGACAGGCTCGAGTGCTAACCACTATATCGACGTTTCAATTAGGCGTCTCTAATCAAGTATCGAACTACAAACCCCTTCCTCCGCACCACTTCCTTGGGTGTCCTTCTCAACTGCTTGCCGCCCTTCTCAACTGTTTGCCGCCTGTCACAGCTCCGCCTACGCCGTAATTTTTTAATATAGAGCGCACTGCGGTCCGAGGTCCATTTTGGCGATGATGGACGCTGTCGTTCCGTCGTTTACTAAGGGACGCGAGCCGACGTCGACGCCACCGCTTTTGGAGTGTGGCCGGAGACGAAGTCGTGAAGGGTCCAGGTGAGCGGCAATCACGTTGAAAAAAAAAAGAAAGAAAAATAACCGGGCCGGTTTAATTTGGAGCTCATGCTCGGTGACAACCTAATAATTTAGGATACGAGGCGCCACCCTCAAAACAATCCGGCCACACCTGCCCCTCTGAGTGAGCAGTGCCTGCTGGAGTCCAGTCGCAATATTTAATTTTTCATCGCTATTTTAAACTCTAACTGCTCCGAGGTACCCCGTCGAGTAGCTAGTGGCTGCTAGTCGCGTCATTGGTGGACGAACGTGTACTGACGTATTTAGATACAAGACCTTCGAGCACATTTAGGCGTTTTCCCGTCGTCTCCAGGGTATACAGCTAACTGCTAACGGTCTTTTAGATAAGTGGTCTCGCTTTTTTCTCTTTTTTTTAACCCACGTTGGTATGGTAGCGGGCGAATTTCGACGATAAGTCCCCGAATTAAGGACAGTTATCATTATTTTCTGCTGGGAAGTACCGTCCGTTCTGCACCAATGTTTTGGACGTATACTCGAGTTTCGAACGTGTATGAAGTTTAGGATCGCATATACAGAATTTATACTTGATCTTGTTGGAAGCTACGTATCGATAAGGTGTTTATTTTGCGCATAGGTTTCGTTCAATTACGATGGTACTGTCCCTCATCTTATCCGCATTCATTCATATCTTGCCGAGTTTTTTTTTCTTTTGTTGAATCTCTTACTTACCTTTCTCGTTCTATTTATTTGACCGCGGTAATTTTTTTGGTGTAAACTGTTCTGCGATAGTTCAAATGGCACACGGCTGACAGGTTAACCAGGCAGGAACGTATACTGTGTATAATGGTTAACCTACTGTGTATAAATCAGCACAGTTTTGCTTGGCTTTGTATAGTTTATTGTCAACGGACAGAACTGGAAATTAAGGGTTGAAGGGTGGGGGAAGGAGGAGGAAGTAGTGCGAGTCATCGAGGCTGGCCGGGCGTGTTCACGGTCTGGAGGGGCCCGCTCCATTTAGAAATACAAGCTGTACATACGTGTGAGCACACATTAGTCAGGTCCCATCGTATCATCGCCGCATCGAAGTCGATCGCGGCGAGCTTTAGTGTTGTCATTCAGTCGCACACGACCGCATTGCTGCGTCTGCGATCGCGTAGTGATGGTTGATATAAGGGGAAGAGATGCTATAGGCAACTGAACGATAGAACATAACTGGGAAGTTATTCTCGCACGCGCCGAGTTAGCCTATTTCCTTTGTTCCCCCAATTTGATCTCCCTGGAAGGGAACTTTATTGCTTGCTCTTCAACGTAGCTTCACTCCCCACAGGCTATTCCGGTGTCTTAGAGTAACGATCTCACACTTTTGCTATGCCTTCTCCCTGCGACATTGCTATTCCCCACCATTCTTCTGCCGATGATGTCTGTTGCCTCTTCCCTTCGGAGCGGGAGATCATCCGGCGAAGCCGGGTCGGGCAAAAAGAAAATAAAAAGTTCTCTCTTTCTCTTTTTTCAATACCTTTCGTGTAACTTGCGTTATGCCGGTGCCGTGCCTCGCCGTGTTTCAGGTTCCTCACATGCAGCATTGACGACCGCCCACCGCCCTGTCTGACTCGCTGACAGTCTTCCTGTTATTGCGGCGAAGTGCCCACATCCCCCGCGAGGGGCCGCTCCATCTCGAACCCGCAGGAAGCCCGTTTGTCGTTGTAACCCTGAAACGGAAAACAAAGGAAAGATAAGAAGATGTCCAAAGAAAAATGAAAAAAAAAAGAAGGGGCGAATGCAAAGGAACGTCTCTCGTTGGCGTCGCTCTGTGCACATCCATGTACACGGATGCTTCGTTTTTCTAGAAGGGTAGGGGATGGGGGCGAGGACTAATTGATGTATGTGTATGTTTCGAGGGCTAGCCGACAAATGCATTTGGCGGTGCCCGCGTGTCCATGGCAATGAGGAAACGCGCGCCCTGCTGCATGGGTGCGGAGCGCCGGAACGGGGCGCGGCCGCTCTGTTTGTTCCATATACGCACTTCCTCTCGGCTTTTGTGCGAGCCCACGTAGTACAACTTCCATCTTGGGAGACATTCCGGACCCGTTTGTCACGGCTTCCTGCCCCTCCCTCCTCCCCTCTTCTGAGTCATGCGCAGGCGGGGCGCGTTGCGCTTTGTGTGTGTGTGTGTGTACCGTGCGTTAACCCGCCGCGTTTGGGGGGTCGGTGGCCGTAACGTTGTGCTTGAATACAGGGCAAAGCCACGATCGAATGTATTTTTCGTGATTGCTACTACTACTACTACTACTACTACTACTACTACTACTACTACTACTACTACTACTACTACTACTACTACTACTACTGCTAGTAGTAGTAGTAATTTGAGAATTAAGAAAGGTGTGCCTATTCCTGCAATCAAGGTGACATTGGGAGAAAAAGAGTCGTGAAAGAATAAAACAGAACGAATAGGCCATCTTTTCAAGATGTGAAAACCCACAACACCGATCGCCTGGCATGTCTGGATTTACCCCATTACGCTGGGTGCTTTAATGGACCGCTGCCACTGAACCGCTCAGCCACTGCTGCGGTGTACTGAGTACTCTGCAGACTGCCAATCGCTTTGTCGATATATCGCGTTTCCGAAAAAAAAAGAAATAAAAACAAAACCGGCCGGTGTCCAGCTGCACTGGGAATCAGACCCCACTACCTTCAGATTCGAAGAAGCCAGGTGCTCTTCTTACCACTTCAGCCACCGCTGCTTCGGTCGTGGGTTCAATTACCGGCAGCCGTGGCGTTGTTCTGAACTCCTCGAGACTCGCAAAGTGTATACGGCGGGGGTTCGCGCGTGTTTAAAGCATCGTGGTGGTTTTAGAAATGGCGTGACGCGTGCTCACCGTTTTTTTTTTTCTTTCGATCAGATTCTGGAACCAGGACTTCCACGCGTAACTTACGTCAAGCGATTATATATATATAAAAAAAAGGTACGCGTACACGTGCATATGCGCGCGACCGTTGATCGTCCTTCCTTTTTGCCGTGCCGTATCCGATTAGAACTCGCGTCCGGTGTATACGTTGCGGCCGTGAACCAGATACAAGTATACCTGACACTCTCTTTGCTTGTCCACTCTCCTCGGGCTGTCCTGATTAGGCATGCACACGATACGAGCGTCGGATGTTTGCTCAACGTACTCTGCAGCAGCAGCCTGCTCTGCGATCCGATTTCTTTTGTACTGACTGTTGCCTCGCGTCCTGTTACGTCCAGGATACGTCACGCACTCGGATCTACCGAGGTCGTCCCCTCCTCCCTCTTTTTTATTGTTTCTCTTTCCCGCGCTTAGTGCTTGGTGCGATATGCGGTAGGTAATAGAGAGTAGAGATCACTGATAAAAAGCCGCTACGCACGTATGGAGCCACTCCGGGTCCGCTTGATTTGTTATCGCTTTTATTTAACCGTAGGTTAGTAACTCAGTAACTCAGGGGACGAACTGCAACTCATGATTACGGAGTTAGACAAGGAGAGCAAGAAGGCGGGTCTTAAAATTAATCTGCAGAAAACGAAAGTAATGTACAACAGCCTCGGAAAGGAGCAGCGCTTCGAGATAGGTAATAGTGCACTTGAAGTTGTAAAAGATCATGTCTACTTAGGGCAGGTAATAACCGCGGAGCCGAACCACGAGATTGAAGTAACTAGAAGAATAAGAATGGGTTGGAGCACATTTGGCAAGCACTCTCAAATTATGACAGGTAGATTGCCACTATCCCTCAAGAGGAATGTATGTAACAGCTGTATCTTGCCGGTACTTAGCTATGGAGCAGAAACCTGGAGGCTTACAAAAAGGGTTCAGCTTAAATTGAGGACGATGAAGCGAGCAATGGAAAAAAAAAATGGTAGGTGTAACCTTAAGAGACAAGAAGAGAGAAGTGTGTATTAGAGAACAAACGGGGGTTAAGGATATCATAGATGAAATCGAGAAGAATAAATGGACATGGGCTGGGCATGTAGCGCGTAGACAGGATAACCGCTGGTCGTTAAGGGTAACTAACTTGATTCCCAGTGAAGGCAAGCGGGTTAGGGGGAGACAGAAGGTTAGGTGGGCAGATGAGATTAAGAAGTTTGCGGGTATAAATTGGCAGCAGCAAGCACAGCGCCGGGTTAAGACGTTTGCGGGTGTAAAATGGCACCAGAAAGCACAGGAGCGAGTTAACTGACGGAACATGGGAGAGGCCTTTGTCCTGCAATGGGCGCAATCAGGCAGATGATGATGATGATGGTGGTAGTAGTTTCAATCGGGTTGTATTATCTCTTGCTGCCTGTACTGCGATAAGTGATGAATATTTTCCTTCCGATACCGCTCAGGCATGAAGGAACGCCATCAGCGTGCACGGCCAACGGTCCGTTACTCATTTATTGGTGTTTTTTTTTTCTTGAGTTTTTATGCTTTTTTATGTACTTGAAATGTTCCGCGCTCCTTATCTGCGCGCACGGACGAAGAATTGACGTCAGTTTCAAGGAAAGCCACGCGACTCCTCCCTCACCTTACTTGTTGCCGAAGCTACACTACGTAGAGGGAGGGAGGGGGGGGGGGTCGTGCAGCTCTTTGCCGTGCATTGAAAGCTTGTCACGCATCGTTGGGTGTATGAACATGCTACGTCGGAGATTTTCGGTTCCAAGATGTTTCTCTAATAGCCTTATCACGTTTTCTATAGTGTGATATGGCCCACGTGGTCGTTATCTATCTATCTATCTATCTATCTATCTATCTATCTATCTATCTATCTATCTATCTATCTATCTATCTATCTATCTATCTATCTATCTATCTATCTATCTATCTCATCAATCAATCAATCAATCAATCAATCAATCAATCAATCAATCAATCAATCAATCAATCAATTTCTGTCTGAGAGCTGCCTACGTACAGTTTTCTCGTGTTAACTGCTGTATACCTGCCCCTTGAATTCTTCCTTGTCGCGAGACCTTGGAAAGCAGAGCGATTTACGAGGGACGGTTGTGTCCCTTTCCGGCTTCTTGTCGCGCTATTTCTGGTCTTCGCCGCCTCTTTATTTTATACAGTGCTTATCGGCATAGCAGAGCTACGCCCGGCCGGTCGTGCTTCGAACTCGGTGTCTTTTTCCTTTTTTTTTTTGTTGTCGTTTTGTTTTCTCCCGGCACCTTTGCACTGGGCGAGTGACATTTTCGTCGTCGCGAGCCTGATCGTTATGTGCGACTCCCCCGAGGCGCGTCCTCATCCGAAGCGGCAACGTCGCGAACTTTGTTTACTTTTATCAAGTGCGGGGGGGGGGGGGGGGACTTTCCGCTTCTCGAGAACTCGACCTTCCGCGCGCGACCCCCCGGCGCGACGACGCGAGCGACTGCCTCTTCTTGGGGAACGTCAACTTCGCTCGAAGGAGAGGGCATAATCATAAACAATAATAATAATAACATAAAGAAGAAATGAAAGGAAATAGAAACCTATATGGTCTTTTTGACCGCTTCGCCCGCCGTCGTTGTTGCTGCGTTCGAAATGGCGCGGTGGGACGCCTCCACGAGGGTCTATTTCCCGACTTCCTGCTATGATAGGACACGGTGCTATCTCTCTCTCTCTCTCTCTCTCACACACACACACACACACACACACACACACACACACACACACACACACACACACACACACACACACACACACATGTATATAGTCCGACTCGTTCTCGTCGTTACATAGTGTGCGGTGGTGTCCTCCCCCTTCCCTCATGCTGAGCGTACGTATCCGATTTTCGCGGCGTCCATGCTGCGTTTGTGTATACGTCTATCCACGCAAACTTGCCGCGTGTGGGGCCACTTTGGGGACTCTAGTTTGATTCGAATGTCTCTTCTCCTTCTGCATGTCTTGTCGCCGTGTTTTTCCCGTCGTTACTTTATAGGCTCGTTTGGCGTGTATACGTATATACGGTGTGTCGTTCGTGCCCTTTATTTGCGATGCACTCGTGAACTGGGTCGTTCGAAATGTCAACCTGGGTTTGTGTGTGGGACGCCTTTTTTTACGCCTCGCATGCATATTATATGAGAGTGGGGTGGGATGGGAGGGGGCGTAGCTTGGTGGCAGTTTTATTTGTCTCGCAGAAAAATCGACCGTCTCTCGACGGAGTTCTCGAGGCCGGCTGCGCAAAGCTATACATACGGTTTTACGTTACGTCACGCGTTTAATATGAGGTAAGCGTGACTTAGCTAGCGAATCATTCCGACCGATTGGGAATCTTTGACGTACGCCCGATGCAAGAAAGGGAGTCTGTATGAAAAAAGCGTACTCGTAGGAAGTGAACCCTTCGTGTGACCTTCAAGTTCCCCTGTCTTTTCAGAGTGCACAATTGTGTGCAGTGTACAGTTGTAGTTTTCAATGTTGGCAGCGATGAGGTGTATAACAACCTAGTACAGACGAAATGCCTGTGCCTACTGTTCCCACACCTGTATTCGTAATTTGTTCCGCCCGTTGCATAGTGTCGTTTTTCTGTTCGCTTTTGATTCGCAGCTAATGTCTGTACGGATGAAGTCTTGCTTAAAAAGGGCATTTACTTCCTTAATTGACTCCGACGCTTTGTGCTGTACAATGCGTATCAGTAAGACATATTGCACGGATCATGAGCTCAAAGTCGTGGAAACGGCACAGGACGACAGGTACGCGCTTGGAAATAGCCCTACCAATATCGACTGATGGTTAATCGCTCGTGGACATGCATACACCGCAGGAAGCACGAGTGACATCACTGTCGTACGACAGACCGCCTAAGGAGATCGTCAAGCAGCGTTGTGCGCCGGGCCACGAACGATGTCTATGACACCGCAACAGACAAAACATGCAGCTCACAACGTCATGGTTGTGTTCGTTGGCAACGCCGTCGCCAGTCGATCTGCAGATCATTCCACGCGTGCAACTGTGTGTGTACCCGACATGTATCGTGTGTGTCCAGAGCGTAAGCCCGATAAAAGTGACCGAGCCGTCACAACGTTGCTAGCTATAAAGAAACCGGCTGTTCGTCTCGGTGGATCACTAATTAAGGTGCTCGGCTGCTGACTCAAAGGTCGCGGGTGCGATCCCAGTCGTCATGGTCGCATTTTAGAGGAAGCGAAATGGAGCCCTCCACTACGGCTTCCCTCGACCGTCGTGGTTCTGGGATGTATAACTTCTAATAATAATAATAATAATAATAATAATAATAATAATAATAATAATAATAATAATAATAATAAGTAAAGAAGAAATGAACTAAGTGCACAATTGCACGCTTTGCAATGCCCCGCCGTGGTGGTCTAGTAAAAAAAAAGCCGTGGTGGTCTAGTGGCTAAGGTACTCGACTGCTGAATGGCAGGTCGCGGGTTCGAATCCCGGCTGCGGCTGCTGCATTTCCGATGGAGGCGGAAATGTTGTAGGCCTGCCCGTGTGCTCAGATTTGAGTGCACGTTAAAGAACCCCAGGTGGTCGAAATTTCCTGAGTCCTCCACTACGGCGTCTCTCCTAATCATATGGTGGTTTCGGGACGTTAAACCCCACATATCAATCAAATCAGGCTGTGCAAATGTACAAGTCCTTGGTGTACTCTGCGCACACACAGTCGCACAGATTCACAGACCTTGGTTCTCTCTGCGTTTTTGTTTTTCTTTCTGTGTACGCTCTTTTCATTCCATGATGATTCGCAGTTGTGTGTTTGTGGCATCATGTACGCTCGCTCTCTTAATTGCTTGCGCGGGGGGCGCCCCTTTTATTCATGCGTGTGACCCGGTTGTCGTCCTCGCGACGGAAGTGACGCATGGAGCGACCTTCGTTCGCTGCGTCCCTCGTCGTATTCACAACACACAAAACTCGCACAGAAGCGGGGAAAAAAAACAAAAAAACTGCCGCGTCGCATCCATGGCGGTCGTCATATGCTGCCCTCTTGGAGGAGGACGGACGCTGCTTGTGTAGACTATTTCACCCTAAAACGTATGGGCGTCGCCATATTTGGCTGTTGAGTCTATGTTTTCTTGTTTTCCCTATATGGCGATGCGAAATCAATAAGGCCGTGAAACACCGTACGCACCAACTCAACCATTTTCATGTGTATGCGTCTACCGTAACACTGTTCGTTTAGTTGTTTAAGATGCGAAACACAAGGGTTAACAGCCCAGCATGGCGGCACTGAAACGCCTCCGCGGAAGAGTCTGTGCTCGAAGCGTTCCCCGATGGCACACTTGATCGTGAATGAATTGTAGCCTATGTTTGCGGAGGTCACCTGCGTCACGGTGGTACGCCTTATCGTGAATGAATTGTAGTGTATATGTTCGCGGTTGGCGGAGGTCACCCGGACTCGCTCACTGGGTTCCGTGCCGACCGGTTGTGCCCTCGCGATCTCCGACGTCAGCGTAGCCCTGGCCGACTGGGCTCGCCCTACGTCATCTCCTGACGCCGACTTCCGACGACACTGTAGCTATGACCGACTGGACTTGCTCTACGCCACCTCCTGACGCCGACAAGAGCTCTCGCAAGTGGTGCCCCCCGTCCTCGGACTCCTTTGACCGTGTTTCCATCTTTCCTATCTCTCCTATCTCCTCGATATGTCGTCGCTCTCTGGCTTACCACATCACGCCTCTTTCTCTCTCTCTACACCTTCATTCCTATCCTTTTAATCCCTCCTCACTCCCATCCCTTGTGAGCTACTGTTGAGGTGTCGCTCGCTGAGGCAGACAGTTACGGGGCTCACTTCTCTCTTCATTTCTCTCTTAGAACCACTTTGTGTGTGTGTTCACCCGTGCCTCGAAGCTGGAGCCTTCAATCCAAGGCCCCAAAGGTAGCAGGCACTGGCACGGTCATGCAGCCATTGTTGGCCAGTCGACTTTTCGTAGTCACAAATGTTGCGTGGGTGCTTCTCGTATTCGCACGTAAATTGTGAGCATGTCATCACTTAAGTTTCGTACGTCGAGTGACTGTACGGTCCTTTGATACTTTTCGGTATTAAAGGTCATCACTTAAGTTTCGTACGTCGAGTGACTGTACGGTCCTTTGATACTTTTCGGTATTAAAGGACACAGACGCACGAGTATTTCTGCTCTCAAGTAGTCCGAGACTATCCTCTTTAAAAGAGAGTCAGAGAAGGAAAGAAATGACGAAAAGTAAGAAAGAGAAAGGTAGCCAAGTCTCCCGTGGCTCACTCTATCTCTCTCTCCCCGTTCGTGTCTTCCGAGGCACGCGGCCGTGTTCTCGGCATGGGGTCCTAGCTCGTCGCTGCGGCCGTGGCCGACCTTGCATTGCTCTCTCCTCCGCTTGTTCCTCCTCTCTCCGCCTTCCCTGTCTTCGGCTGTCTCTTTTCTCGCGATGTCTTTCTTCGCTCTTATTTGTTTCTTCTTTGCTACTCGCCATTTGTCTCACCTCCGGCGAGAACAAAAGGAAGGAGTGCGCGCCAGGTCGGGTTTCTAGGTTGCCGCTGGCTGTACGAGGTTTGTCTCTTTCTTTTTGTTTGCATTCTTTTTTTTCAAGGGCCGATTTAAATGCGTCTTGTTGTCTCCGTGAAGCGGCTGCTTGTCTCTTCGTCACTCGTGCGCCGGAGCATTGCGGAATACCGGTAGTTAGTATGGAACAGTGGCGTAACTGGGGGTGGTAAGGAGGGGGTGAAGAGTTGAACCCTTTCGTTATTAAAAAAAAGAGATAGAGATAGAGATAGATAGACAGATAGATAGATAGATAGATAGATAGATAGAGAGAGAGAGAGAAAGAGAGAGAGATGCAAGCACACATACAAGCCCACACATGGGGTTGTCCGGCCAGAAGCTTCTTGTTGGGAATACAGCTGTGCACAGAAAAGCCTGCACGAGGGCACCTCAAACTTGCCGCAGGAAACTAGCAGTTTTATACTCTGTCGCATTTGCTTGCTTTGGTTCGCAAATCTTTCCCGACATTTTATTTCTTTGACGTTACCGATTGCACGGCTCGTCTTTCTTTCTTTCTTTCTTTCTTTCTTTCTTTCTTTCTTTCTTTCTTTCTTTCTTTCTTTCTTTCTTTCTTTCTTTCTTTCTTTCTTTCTTTCTTTCTTTCTTTCTTTTTCTTTCCTCTCACCACTTCTACATATCCACACTGCCGGAGAGAGGAGATGCGCACAGAGATGATACACAAGGGGCAGGCACTGTGGCAAGAAAATGACGTATTTTGCTATTTTGCTCTAAAGGTCGAGGTAGCTTGAAAGATTTAAGCGTAATAATCATGATATATATATATATATATATATATATATATATATATGGAATGCATGCGTATACGCTTCCCCTTGCAGCACTGCTGCTTCCACCCAGGAATTTCTCGCGCCCTGTGGACTTTCCGGGGGTCTGACCGGAGGGTGATTTGAGAAGCAACCCAACCCCTTTTCGTGGAAAACGGTGCAGCAGTTGGTCTTCGGAAGCCAGCGGCGTCTCTCTCGCGGTGACGGCTTGACGACGACGACGACGTCCTTGGCACCCTGTCAAGGAAGAGAAGCCGCCGCGCCTTGGCCGCCTCCTTTGTTGCGGCGGACGCTGCTGGCCCTTTCCATTCCACTCTCTTCTGTACTTTTCTTCAGCGTGGGCTTCCGAGAGGGCCCCTAGTCGGATAGAATGACTGCCTCGCATGTCTCGGTCCTTATTCAGCGAACGGTCTGTTCCGATCGGAGTGATGCCGCTGCGTGTATCGTGTGTTTGTCTTTTGCTTGTTTTCGGGGGGGGGGGGGGAGAGGAGTAAAGGTGTAGAAAAGAGGAAGAAGAAGCGACAACAAACTGAGGGGATAGGAGAGACAGGAAAGATGGAAGCACGGTCACTGGAGTCCAAGGACGGGGTACACTTGCGAGAGATGTTGTCGGCGTCTGTAGAAGGCGTAGAGCAGGTCCAGTAAGTCAGAGCTACACTGTCGTCGAAGGTCGTTGTCGGCAGGAGGTGATGTAGGGCGAGCCCAGTCGGCCAGAAGTATACGCTGACGCCGAAGATCGCAAGCGCGCGGAGCGCGCGGGCGCACAACCGGTCGGCACGGAATCCAGCAAGCGAATGGTATAGTTTCCGTTTCAACGAACGTTGAGGTCGTCATGGTGTTGTTTAGTGTGTGTGTGTCTGTGTAAACGACGTCGTCGTGCGCGAGGCCCCGCTCATTATCGCCTACTCTCACCCTCGCGGAGGGGGGGGGGGAGGCACTGACCCTTTCGGGGATCGCCCTTCGACTTTGAACCTAACGATGAAGACGACTGCGGGTTCCTGTAGGGATGTTTCCGCTACACATCAAGGTCACATTACGACTCTTGCATCTTGTTCAGTTGAAGCATATACATTCGGGCGCGTAGCTTTATTTCGTGGATTTGGCGCTGCGACACTACTAACGCCGAAGAAAGAACGTACAAAGGCGAGCGCATTCCGCGACCGTGTTTGTTAATTCTTTCTTCGAGTTTGCTAGTGTATTGCGCTACGAAATTATTGCGATTGCGCCTGTTTTCCTCCATGTGCGATGCCTTTCCTAGCGCCTTTAGTGATTTCGGGCATGAGGGGGGGGGGGGTATTTAAGGGAGGGGATGGAGTTTGCGCATGTGTGAAAGTAATTAAAAAAAGATATCGAGCTCTGGTGTTGCGTGCAGTTACGAGAATTCACTGGACATCCAAACTAACCAATCACACGGTCACGCTTAAAATAATACCCTCATAGAAGTGTGGCAGCTTGGGCTAGTTGGTATGGCATGACGATAGTTATAGCGCGAGAACAAAGCGACGACACAGTTCGTGTCCTTCTTGTCTCTGTGTAGTCGTTTTGTTCTCGCGCTATAACTATCGTGATACCCTCATGTTGCCTCGAAGGTTAGTTTCGGAAACATTCTTGATACCATGCGGGCTGTCGTTTTGTTTGAAGGCTCTGATTAATGCTAGCCAAACGTGAAGGACAGAGAAAAACGAGGTCGCTCTCGCATTGTATAAGCCAGCGTGTGGGGGAAAAAAAATGCGGGTTGACTGAAATATTTAGCCCGTGTTGAACCGACCTGACTGCAATCATACAGACACATAGCGCGATCACGAGTCGTCAACGATGGCACCTAGCAGTTTGTCGGGTGTATGAAAGATGACTTGACCCGCATCTGTATAGTTAGCGAATTGAATAGACGAAGGACAAAGGGGAGATGAAGACAGTACAGGTGTGAATTGTGCTTAGTCCATTTTGCGCTTGTTGGGCTCAAGTCGGGGATTCGCTTACTATCTAGTTAAATGACGAAGGGATGCCGGCGCCCAGCGCTTCTTTGGGCTCTGAAGTGAACATTTTTCCCCAAATTTCGTGTGGTGTATACGAGGCAATGGGTGACTTGGCTTGCTTGCAAGGATCGGGAAAGCCAGCTGCGTGGCTTTGCTCGACCAAGCAGCCCAGCGAGCTGCAAAGGCCAGTGGAGCCCTGGACTGAGGACCCCGCCCAGTTGCCCAGAAACCTTTTAGGAAATTGCAATGGTTCGCTCGCTTTCTCGCTCCGCGCGTGCGCACGCACGCACGCACACACACACACACACACACACACACACACACACACACACACACACACACACACACACACACACACACACACACACACACCACAAACAAGTTCATCATCATCATCATCATCATCATCATCGTCGTCGTGCAACAGATAGTTACTGGTACGATAAATAAAAAAAACCCTGGCACATCATCTGCGCAGCCGTTCCCTGATTTGCATAAAACTCTACCGAGTGTAGCAAGTAACCTGCGCTGATTGTGTGATATAGAAATTGAGCCTTTGATTGAAAGATGACCAGCACTTTTGCAAGGAAGTTGCCTGTAAAACCGAGTTAGACCAGAGAGAGTAGTGCGTTTTGAGCCCATGTGGTGCAGACGTGGTGGCGTACCAGTGAGTGAGTGAGTGAGAAGCCATGGAAAGGGGGTGCCTTTTTATGAGTGCATGAAATTGCGTGACTTCTTGCTACTTCCACGTGTTTTTTCCGACACGCTCCATCAGCTACCCGTCCCGCGTCTTCCTGCAAGTCGAATTTGAAGCAGCGTCGTTTTTATATCATTGCTTACGTATAATCTCGTCATGGTCATGCGTACGTATACAGCAACGCTTGTTCGCGTAGCAATCGTCGTCATGCTCAGCTCGGAAAGTGCAGATAACGCGCACGCTTTCTGTGTGTGCCTGCATCCTTATTATTATGTACGCGCGGGTGCATCTACTTTCGCTTGCATGCTTATATATGTATATATTTTGTAGTATATATATGCAGATGGGGGATCTTATGTAAGCGTACGAACCTCCCCGTCGCGCGTGACTTCGTTGGCCACTCTCTCCTTCCGTGGTCACGCTCGGTGTACGCTCCGCAGGGTGGGCGGTCGGGGACCGCTCGAGCGGGCACGGAGGTGGTCACGTGGCGGTCACGTGATGGTGCGCGGAGCGTCAAGCGGGCGTATCGGCGCGGAAATGTGCGGGAGCTGCCGCCAGGAGGCAACACGAGTATGGATTATTCGTAATTGGCTCTCGCTTTTTTTTGTTGTTTTCTTTCTCGTTCATTGCTCTCGCTTCTTTTTCGGGTGTATCATCGTGCTCGCGCAATTTTCTGTATCGTTGACTCCGCGATTGTGGTATTACGCGTCGCTGCCTGCTGGCCATGCGGAAAGCGAGCAAGCAACGTGCGTTTTTAGCCTGTAGATCTCGGGTATGCAGCGCTTTCATTGAATGTGGCTCAACCGTGTACAAAATGAAGTAAGAAAGGTCAGGCGAGCTGGACACATGTTCAGCATGGCTTAATACTGCATTGTCTGTTCAGGCAGCCGGGAAGGCTGAGTTCAGCTTGCCCGGCTGCCTGATCATGCGAGAGCATAAGTGCAGTGAAAATGTTCGCTTAACATAAGCTAACACTCAAGGAAGGTTTAAGTCGAGGAAGGTTTGATTAGAATTCTGTCCGTCTAAATGTCTGCTTTCCGAGTCGGTGGCATTGGCAGGGTATAAGGCAATTTCGTCGTGGGGCCCTCTCAACATCTAGAAATGTAGTTTTCATTTTGAGCTTGGCAAATGACCTGGCCACGTCCTGGCATTCTATTTGCATGCTTCGTCCTCGCGTTCGTGTTCTCGCTTTCGCGTGGCTCCTGTTTCGCGTATCCTATAGCTACTTTAAAGCCCTTCTGCTCAAATAGATTGTACTCGGCCCTTTATAGAGAGCGAATACACTTACCTCTGTTTTGTACTGTAAATGATGTTTGCCGATGTCTTGCTTCACATCTCTGGGAAAGCCATGCGTTCAACTTATACATTTCACTTTGGCGTCTCTTCTGGCTTTTTCTTGGTATGCCGCGCACACACGTTATAGTGTCGAGTCCGAGAGGTTATCGGGCTTAATACTGTATTGTCTCGGCGCTCCCTCTAATTGCAGCTTGAAGCTCGCACTGCTGTTACCTTCGGTGTGGTTCGGCGAACCCTAAGTGTCTTGGTGTACTGGCATCTTCTTCTTATTGTTTTTGAATGCGTGCGGTGTTGTAGCACTCGCCGGACCGAAGCGGCCAACAATTCGCCCGTCGCTGTTATAGTTTGGCTTTGTCTGACCTTCTTAGTAGACGCCTGGCTGGCCAAGGGTATTGTCCTGTGGTGCGATATGTTATACCCTTTTTCTTTTTTATATAAGAATGAAAAAAGTTGACTGCGGCTATGTGGAGGCCCGTATCTTTTTAAAAAGCGTTATGTTATGCATGTTTTCGGAACATGTACGTGCAGGATTGACTGAGCTATAGGTGTGAGGCGTCTAAAACGTGGAGGGTGTGTATCAGTCACATATACATGCGTGATATACTGTAAGCTTTCCGATGCATGAAAGTATAAAAAAAGCTTTATACATGGAGCGTGCGCAGCGCTGACCTAACCTAAGTAATAAGCAGTAAGGGATGCGAGGGCCCGTGAACATTTTGAATCGTACTCACCGGTGTGAAAATATAGTTCTGGAATTCAGAGGATTGAAGCTCGTATGAATTTACGGGATTTCTTGATTGGTTAGTGCATTATACGCGTGTTACGCTCCTAATGCGCTAACCAATTATAATATGAATCAATAGATGTAACGACCTTGCGGTTTTGATAGATGGGAATGACAAGAGTAATGTAAGTAATGCACAGTTTCCAACATTAAATCAATACGCACGTACACTTGACGCCTAGTTGGTGTGTGTTTTCTTGTGGTCTGTCGTCTCTTGTGTAACGTATAGTGCTTTCGGAATCGCCATCATCATCATCTTAAGCGTGACTATATACGCCCACTGCAGGGCGAAGGCCTCTCCCATGGTCAACCAATTAAACCGGTCCTGCGTTCTCTGCTGCCACGTTATACCTGCAGACTTCTTTATATCATCTGTCCACTTGTTGATCTGCCCACCTATTAGGTTCATGCCTATACATTCCCGCGGGATAAAGGAGTATACAGGCTAACCTAACGCATGCTATTTGTGGGCGTGGGCTCTGCGCTTGTACCGTACGTGTTAGTTGCGGAATTCCCTAATCCCGCGCTGCGTGAGGCGGACGTTTCGTTATGCGCCAGCTCGGGCCTATTTTTCTGGAGTCGGCGGCATGCGTAGTAGAGAGAGAAGTGGTTATAAGAGGGAAAAGAAAAGTGAACCCCGTAACTGTCTGCATCAGGGTGCGACACCTCAACAGTAGGTCACAGGGGATGGGGTGAAGAGAGATTAAAAGGATAGGATTAAAGGTACATATATATAGAGAGATGCGCTGGGACAGTGAGCGTGGACATATGAGGGGATAGGAAAGATGGGAAAGATGGGAAGACAATCACAGGAGTCCGAGGACGGGGCACCTCTTGCGAGAGCTCTGGTCGGCGTCAGGAGATGGCGTATAGGGCAAGTCCAGTAGGTCACAGTTACGCTGTCGTCGGAGATCCGCGTCAGGAGATGACGTAGGGCCAGCCCAGTCGGCCAGAGCTACGCTGACGTCGGAGATCGCGAGGGCACAACCGGTCGGCACGGAATCCAGCGAGCGAGTCTCGCGCGTATATAGTATACTCAACATCGCTCGCGCACGTCATTCGGAGGCGCGCCGTGGTGTCCATTGTTGTTGCACGGCGGTGCTTTGCGGCGGTGGTGCCGGCCTCGAACGCGCTCTTTTTGTTCGCGCGGAACGGGAATAGCGACTGTCTATCGAGAAAGCCCGATTGCTGTTTCGTTTCGTTTTGTTTTCTTTTTTTTGCCCGTTGGTGGCTTGATTGGGCCTTGCCGTGGCGTGTTCTGCAGCTATATAGACGAGGCGCGTTGTCCTCGATTTAGATTATACGTAACGATCTTATCCCGCCGGCTCGTACGCGCCAACACACCCACCAGCTTCGTATCTACGCAGTTACTTCGTCGCATATCCACTATAGCACTGGCCAGCACTAGCTAAAATCGTGTGGAGTAATGTCTGTGGGACAATTGTAAATGACTGTAGTGGCCAGTGTTCGCTAACTGTTGGTTAACTATTGGCAACTCTAATGTAACTATAAAGGGGATTATGAGAGTTCGCCGTTCTTGGCTATATCCACCGTCACCCCAGCAACATTATTGTCACCATTCAATCCCGGAACAATGGTCGTGTCGTGGGCCCGGGCATTATACTCTTTCCTTGCTATACGTGATAGCAGTGCGTTTGTGAGCCACTCGTCTTAATCTCCCTGTGTTGCGCAGAAACGTGGTTTTCTCCCAAATTTGTCAGAGAGGGAATGGAAGTTTTCAGTGTGCCTGTGTTATTATATCGTCCGCGTGTAAGCAAGCAAAAGTCGACTGCTGCTTCGAATTCCAAGCATGATTTAGTAACACAATGAGTGTTTCTTTGGGCCGGTTGGTTATTGTTCGTAGAAAGCAAGAAACAGGGTCATGTGATCATGAAACTTAAGGTTTGATCATTAGACGTATTGCCCCCCCCCCCCCCCGATTCGGACTAAATCCGGCGGGCCACCATGAACACCGCAGGACAACGAGACTTAGAAGGGCCGAACGCTTTGTGAGTGGCTGTCCTGCTGTCCCGTGGTTCGCGTTGTGTTTCGTTTTCGTTGTCATTGCACCTAGACCCCCCCCCCCCCCCCCCCAACCGAAATGCGACCGCTAGAGTGGAACGCACGTCTTCTATAAAGCTTAACACAGCGGCGCTTTATTTTGTCGTTAAGCTATATAAAGCACGACGGGCTCCCAGTTTTACGACGCCGCAGAAACGACGCCGTATCCTTTATTTCCTTTCTTTCCGTCGTCTCATCTTTAACGCCATTTCGATCCCGTTTCGATCCGTTCGTGTATGCAGTCCATTTCGCGGGCCGGTAGCGCTTACCGCGTAAACACACACCCATCCGCCGCTCTTCCGATTGTCGTCCTTGTTGGCGGATCTTGTCGAAGATGCGCCCACTTCCTCGTTGATCTTTTTTTTTTATTGTCGTCGTCGGGTCGCGTTGGTTTCTCCCGAAGAAGTAGTCCCGGTGTATACGCCGCCCCGGTGTGCCTTCTCGTTAACCTCGATGGGCAATGTGTCTGCTGGCGTACGTATTTGTGCGAGCGTTTTTATTGTTTACGGGATATGTTAATTGTATTTTACGTGCTCGTTTGCTCAAGCATGATTTCAATCTACGCGCATGTGAGCCCAGGCTTGACCTTACGTGTTTTTTTAAACAGTTGTGTGCTTCTCAATTCATAGAGGCTTGGGATCGAATCCCGGTTGCATTGTTGGTGGAGGCGAAAACGCTGTCTGTAGGCGTGTGTGCTCAAATTTATGTGCACGTTAAAAAAACCCCAGGTGGTCGAAATTTCCGGAGTCCTCCACTGCGGGGTCTCTCATACTCATATGGGGGTTTTGGGACGTTAAACCCCACATCAATCAATTCATAGAGACTTCGCTTACTTGATTTTGAGGCACCCCAGAAGGGGTATTTTCGGTTTCCGTCGTATGAAATAGCAACGTGTTTCACACACTGCATCCAGATAACCCGTATGAAAATATTCTACTTTTAGAAGTTTCCATCACCCAGCACCTGCAAGACAGCCCCACCGTGATTACATCGAGTCAGCACAGTTCACCAGGTTTGCGTAGTGTGCGGCCTGCGCGCAGCATAAATCGCTGTCGGTGCCGCCGGACTACAATCCACTCGTTCTTGTTTACGCGAGCCACGTGCGACTGATGGCACATTTCAGTGCTGGTACTGCAGTAGCTCGTGAAGCACTGAACACTGCAGCGAGCTGCAGTCTTGCCGTGACGTCAGGCTTGCGTTTACACGTCTCTACGAAGCCGCCCCCTCGATACCGAAACCGCAAGTGGTTCTTTAAGGTAGCGGTATGGAAAATGTATTCGATACATTCCCAAGCACTACGACGCCGTTGTTAGTTTTTTTTTTTTTTAGAGAGCCGTATTTTTATTGAGAGCGTACAGGCCGAAGATGTTCAAATTTCGTGTCGGTACTCGTTCAGTATATATTTACGTGTATATGCACTGTGCACGACGACTTTCTTCTCCCTTCTTTGCCCTATCTTTAATATTGGTGGTTTTACGTCCCAAAACCACGTTATGATTATGAGAAATGCCGTAGTGGAAATTTCGACTACCTGGTGTTGCTAACGTGCACTGACATGGCGCTGTACACGGGCCTCGTACATTTCGCCACCCGCCGACTTTTGGTGTGAACAGCCGAGCACCGTAAAAAACCGCTACGCCACCGCGGCGGACTTTGCCCCATCTTAGCGCGGTGACGGCACTTTGTGTAAAGGATCGCGTTCTCCTCCCCTTTCGCTGCTTCTTCCTTCCCCCTAAAGCTCCTCGATCTCTACTTCCCCCTCGCCGGAAGCGTATGTCCAATTGTATATCTCTGCCATGATAAAAAAAAAGATCGAGGTTGCGCGCTGTTTTCGACACCAGGAAGTGTGTGTCTCCGCGAAACAGGAAGAGACGCTCTTCAGAAAACAACAGACGCGTGCACTGTATACCGGGGCACAGCCGTCTGGCGAGGAAGTGGTGCAACTTCGCGGTTGGCGATCTCGCCGAGTCTCCCCGATTACATTTCGTCGCTGCGCGTGATGTGTCGTTGTTCCGACGTTTTGTAACGGTTCGACCTTCGTTTTCTTTTTTCCTTGCGTGTGCGCGTTTGTGTGTCCCTTGCCCGAACGTCGCGTTCATTTTTTATATAGTTGTCTTTGTCTTGTGTGCAGCTCTGACGTTCGTTTGCTTCCTCATACTGCGTGTGCTTGATGTTAAAGTGAATGTTGTATGTTTGTAATTTATGTGTGTTCGTTTGTTTGTTAAGGGTAGCGGACAGCTCTTGTAGCTACGATTCCATGAATACGGCAAAAGGCCGTTTGTACCTGCCGAACGCCCCGAGTGAAATCCACGCGTTTCTTTTTGTTCAGACGCTTCCACCTGCCTTATGAGTGGGAAGCCTGTCAGACGTTCGCGTTTGAGAAGAGAGAGAGAGAGAGATAGAGAGAGAGAGAGAGAGAGAGAGAGAGAGGGAGAGAGAGAGAGAGAGAGAGAGAGAGAGAGAGAGAGAGAAAGGAACCCGTTGATTTACTTTGTGATTTACACCTTCGCGTGTCCGTTGACTTATACTATGACGTGTGTATTTAAATAATGCTTAGTTTATACTTGACAGCATACAACTTGCCTACTCGCTGTAGTATAGAGTTGCTTACACAAAGTGTCTTTGATTGTTTGATCGTTGCGGTATAGAAAAAGTACGTTGAATACGTTCCGCTTACGTATTGTGACCGCGCTCGTCTAGCTAACTAGTATACGTACGGTGGGCTTGTCTGACCATTCAGTCATCATTTTAGGTGTTCTGGTTCTATGTATATACACCCTACGGTGGTGGCGACATTCTCTCATTCATTGCTAGGGATGAATGAATGGTATATGGGGCATGTTGTGCATGTTATATATATATGTATATGGTGCATGTTGTCGCCGGCCGTATACGCTTTGATTCCCCGCTGGTATTCGCCAGCGGCCTGAGCTGCGTGAAACACTGCGCCATCCTTTTGTCTGCGTCGTGTGTACTCGCGTGCTGAACGCGACAAGCTTGGCGAAGCCGGGCGCGTCGAATGCGTGGGCTTTGCGGACACAGCCGCGTCCTGTGTTTTTTAAAAGAGGCGCCGCTCTTGTGTCCGTGTATGCGCAACTTACCCTTTAAGGGGGCGTGTGTGTACAAGTGCCGCAAGGAAGTTCACGCGCGCGGGGGTCGTGGCAGGTTTATTTTTAGTGCTCATAGAAAGGCGCCTTCTTATTATTAGCG
Organism: Rhipicephalus microplus; assembly: GCF_013339725.1. Classification (NCBI taxonomy): domain Eukaryota; kingdom Metazoa; phylum Arthropoda; class Arachnida; order Ixodida; family Ixodidae; genus Rhipicephalus; species Rhipicephalus microplus. The sequence continues at coordinate 127,247,798 of NC_051171.1, read as the reverse complement.
CCCACGCCATTGTATACTCTGCATGGGTGTTGTCGAATGTGGAAGACACTATGTGTGCGAACGGGACGGTGAGATGGGCAGCCGCGTGTGACGTGACACTGTTCCTTGGAAGGTAACGCACCTTTTTTTCATTTATTAGTTTATTTAAGCGTTTTTGCGGGTCATTCGCGCATGCGCGTGACGTTATCACCCGTGGTGGGTGGGTGCGATAGCGTCGTGTGCTGATCTTGAGATGAGAGGCACGTCTTGGATCTCGAGTTCTGCGCATTTGCAGTTCTCTTCCCAAAGCGCTCCTTAGCATGCACGGCAAGATCAAAACCTGACTGCCGGTATAGGCTGATTGGCGCAGACGGTCCAAATATATCCAGCAGAGCAAAGCCTCGATACAGCGAACGTCTGTATACAACGAGTATACCTGTATAACGAAGGAATTTCGTATACGTCTGGGGACATTGCGAGCTTTACGGCGCGCTTGGCTTTGTAAACAAACGTCCTGTATGACGAAGTCTTTAGGCGTTCCGGCTACGTTGCTGTGAACGGCGTATACTTAACTGTATACAAATGACTCCGCGCGGCCCACTTAAAATAAATGCACCATCGCTGAACGCGTGCCCCTTGTGTCTCCGTATAGCACCATCCCGTTCACCGCGCGTATAATGTCCGACGCACGACCGCGCGTCCGTGCCAGAAAAGCGACTTCAAAGTCTTCTCAATATACAGTGCGCCGTTCATTCGGCTTTCTTTCTGCTTTGCTATTTCTGGAACGTGCGCTGGCATTTGTGGGCGACGTGTGTATGTTTATGGGACTCTTAACGAGGACAATGATTCGAATAATAATATTTGCAACGAGGAACAAACTACGCTTCTGGTTAAGTAATGAGGTCGAAGTTAACCGTATACGCATCGGTTAACCGTGCTTCAATCCCTGTCAGCGACCCCTTTCTTTCCTTACCTCACTTTTCTCTCTCTCTCTCTCTCTCTCTCCGCGCGTTTGAGATGTTACACTGTGTATATGTCCCTTTCTCCTTTCTCTCTCACTTCAGCAAAAAATAATTTACTACTTCCTACGTCGCCCATCATTTTAAGAGAAAGTGAACCAGCTTTCGTTCTGCATAGCTGACCGATCGTGTATGCATGTATGCACAGCACGAGCAGCTGCGCGTCCTCGTTACTATAAGGCGTTCGCTTCACGATCCAAATCGAGGCCTGACAATTTCACGCCCGTCGTGTACGCGCTCATCGTTCACCACCAACGCCCAGCCGTCGCCGCCGCCGTTCGGTGTATAGCGTGCCATGCCTATAGCGAGTGAGCGCGCCCGATCACGACGCGCCCTGCATCCGCTGTCCTGATATATCTATGAATAGCGTGCAGTACAGTTGATCATGCCACACTTTCTACGCGGCAACCATGTACTGTGGTCTCGGAGGCACCTCTATATTGCTAGCGTCGAAACAACATACTTTTTTTTTTCTTAAGGGGAGGAGGTGAGGGGGTATGGGAGTCATTTCTATTGATGCAGTGCAGGACATAACGAACGAAATATACGCTTTGTGCGTAGAATAACATTAAAAGGCCTATTTGTACTTGTACAAATGCCGGCGCATTGCAATGTTCTAATGCCGCTGTATAGTGTTAGCCGTCGTCACTCTGGGGCACCCGATTGAGCAGCGCCTTGAAGTCCGCACTTTTCCTTTGGAGAATTCGCCTGGAATTTTCGAGAAGTGAAGTACCTTAACGCACATTTCGCCTTGTGTGTGTTCTCTGTGCGCGCACGTTGAACGCCGAATGGTCGAAATTCTCGACAAGTACTGCGAATTGTGCGAGTTGCGCTATAACCTTACGAATTCATCCAAATTCTCGTTCGGAGATAAGATCCGCAGTTAGAACGTCAAAGAAAGCGGCGTGTGTGAAGAACGGCATGTAACAGTTACCTGCACGCTGTGTCTTCTCTGCTGCAGAGACAAAAAAATAATAATAATAATCCCCTCTCCCCTTTACCGATACATGGGTCGTTCGTATAGTGGCCCGTTGGTGCGTTCGTTAAATTTTCCCTGGCCTTTGAAACAAGTGTTTTGTAACACTTTTTTTTTTCGTTGAGGGAACGGAAAAGGGATCAGTACTACTTGACGTGTATATTTATGAAGCTCTGAACCCCTCAAACTGCGAGTCGTTGACTCCTCACGGGGATCAATGTCAGCCTCTCTATTTAGTCTCTCGCTGCTCATGCATCATAATTAGTTAGCACGTGATAGTCTCTCGCTGCTCATACATCACAATTAGTTAGGTCGTGGATAGTCTCTCGCTGCTCATGTATCATAATTAGTTAGCCCGTTGATAGTCTCTCGCTGCTCATGCATCGTAAAGTTAGCTTGTGGATCGTATTTCAAATTTGTCTTTCGATGCTGAAGGAAACTGTTAACGATACTAAGAGGCCCTGACTAGAGCTATGCTTGGAAATATTAGGCTATGGTAAGAGCTATAATTCTTCATTCTCAGCGGATAGCGGAGCTCTTCTGTACGTGGAAGGAAATGACGAAAATGGGAACTGGATCAGTGGCGTCGCCTGCTATGGGACCGCTGTTCCTCTCGTTCGGACGTCATCAGTGACGTTCTCGTAAAGGCATGCGATGTACGCGTCGTATATGGTAACAGAAGTAGTACGAAGGATGTAGTACGGATACTGTAGTACGAAGATTGTAGTACGAAGATTTCAGAACTGCGCGCACTGCCGTAGTTTCTTGTGTTGCCACACAGGTTATAGGTTCTAACGAAATTACACCTTGATTTCAGTTATGCCGCTGAATCTCCTCTCTCCAAATTTATGTATACTTTCGGGAAAGATGTGTGGTGCGTTGTTTGGACAAACAAAAATTTTTGAGCTTGCCGCGTCTCGTCAGGCACGTGGCAGAAAGTAATAACAATAATTGCTTGCGGATTGTGGGCTTTTACGTGGAAGATTCGTTACGCAAAAAAAAAATAAAAATAAAATTCTTCTCAAGCTGCCGCTCTGAATAATAAGGCATTTTGGTACTACTATTGTAAGCCAGGAAAAATACAAGTTAGTAGCTCAAGTTAATAGGTGTGATAGAGCGTATCCGTTTGCAGTTACTCAACGCACTGCCCATGCATTGTGACATAAGGGACTTATGACGTCACTCTCTCGTTTGTTGAGGTTCTGCGTTCAGCGCTGCGTCTTCGTTTCTTCAAGGCGTCCGGACGGTGTGTTCGATTAGGGGCAACGCTGGCCGCTTTTTCGGTATAGGCGAAATGCGAAGAACGGTGTGTTTTCGTTTGGGTGTGCGTCGAACAGTTCCGCGGTGGTCAGAATAAATCGAGAGCGCGTCACCGCGGTGTGCCTCGTGCGTCATGGTTTGGCACGCAAAACCCCTGTTACGTATACGAGTAAAAAGTAAAAAAAAAAACCACCTGCCAGGCTAGTTTGTAGTGGTAATGGTGATCGACTGCTGACCCCCTATAGGTCGCGGGATTGAATCCCGGCTACGAAAGCCGCATTTTCTTTGAATGCGAAGTTACTGGAAGCCCGTCTGCTTAGGTTTAGCTGCGCATTAAAGAACTCCAGGTGGTCATAAGTTCCGGCCCGCCTCCCACTACGGCGTTCCTCGTAATCACACCTTTGTTTTGTGATGATAGGCACCACCAGTTATTACTAAAAGGAAACAAAAGTACAAGCATAATTAATTAGCATGAAGGCTAATATCTCAGCGTAAATGCAGGAGTGGGTGTTACTGTTACTTATGAAAAAAAAATGGCGCAGCTGCGCATACGCTTTAGTTATAGGGGCGCCGTTGCGAAGCACATTGTTGGGTCCAGACGCACGCTCGGCCAGCTGTTCGCGCCGTCGAAGGCGCTTCATCGACTCGGGGGGGGGGGGGGGGGGGGCCGCGTGGGCTTGTTTACGGCTGTCACCCACGCAGCTGCTGCTGCCCGTGCCTTCCTTTGTGTATACACGCGCGCGCGTGTGTGCGCGGCACGGCTGGGCGAAGCAGAACGCGAAGCCTTTTTCCCCTCTTCTTGCTTCATTCTACCTCCCTCACTCCGCGATGGCCTCGATAAAACCACGCACTCTTCCTAAAGGCTGTAGCCAGTTGTAACTAGCGGAAAGGGAAGCGATTCTTTCGTTGTTTCTTTTTCGCGGTGCCGTTTTACAACGGAGAAAAGTTACACAAGTATGAACGCTAGGCTGTTTGATTGCGCATTTTTGACTTCACTCTCGAAAGTCGTCTCGCCGTTCACGTGCGGAGAACCCGGTCGTCTGAGCTATTGCTGTGTATCGCGGAATGCGTCGCGTGCCTGCAGCCAGTTCAACGGATGGCGTGAATGAGTGTCTCTTGTGGGTCGCTATACAGTTGTGGACATGTGGCATCGTCTTCCTCTGCTACGCGTAGGTGTCAGTTGAACGAAGCCGTATGACTTGGTAACACGGAACTGAATGAAACTAACCGAAGCGCCAACGCAACTTTTATGTGCGGAACTGTACTGAAACGCAAGTGCACTACACTTTTGGTGCATGAATTTCAGCAGTGCTTGACGCGCCGCGCGATTCCCTGCTCGCGTCCACGTCACTTGGCATCACATAACAGGAACTTTACTGGCGTCAATTTCTGAGGAGCACGCGAGTCTGCCCACGAAGCCGCGCGCGCACTAACCGACCGCGCGGGTTCCGGGCAACGATTCGGGGCCAACGGGGTTGCGGAGAATAGGGACGCGCGGAGACTATATCCACTCCCTCATCCAAATCTTAATAAGCCACAGGCCCTTACGCTCAGACTACTGCAGACCGACACGTACCCTAACCTGAGATCCCTTCACGCTATTTATCCTGACGTGTTTCCCCGATGACGCTTGCCACGCATGTGGGGATGTATCCATGCTGGCGCATATGCTCTGGGAGTGCAAGGCAATGTACACTAACCCCAACACTACATCGGTCAGGTGGGAGGCGGCCCTACGCAGCTCCCTCCTGGCCGACCAACTTTGGGCCGTCCAGCAGGCCCGCGGAGCGGCCGATAGGCTTGGCCTAACGGTTCCGACGTGGGAGTCGCCCGCTGCGCGCTGACGCGCGCCTTGCAGGACCTCAATAAAGTTTCGCAACCAACCAACCAACACGCCTGGGGCACGATGGCTTCGCCCTTGACGGTACAGGCAGACCCATCGCAAAATTATGGGCCTTATAAACGCCCTGTAGTTGATGTTCTCGAATCTCGGGGCCGGATTGCCAGGACTCCTTGGTTTGATGTGAAGATGCCTCTAAGGCTAGGCGCAGCCAGGGCATGCGTTCAAAATAACAGCATTCGTCTCCTCAGTCGCGGCATCCCTGTGCGTTCTCTTGAAGTATTAAACGCACTAAACGTGGAGTGGGGTAAGATTAGTCTCGGTCTGCAGCACGTAAACCCTCGTTTTAGGGCTTGCTCTGCGTGGCCAGACTGTTGCCGTAGCTTCCTCCGTACTGCACGGTACTACACCGGACTGTGTAACGGTCTCCTTTCTTCCTCGGAGGAGAAAGGGGGGCCGGCTGGCGGCCGTGTTTACGGGTGCACGGCCTCAGTTGAGCCGGCACAGCATCGTGGCCGCTTTTCATTCACGACGCCGCGCTTCTTCCTCCCCTTCTCACCTTTCGGCGACGACGACGAGGGCCCCAGCTTCTTGACCCCCGGCGCGGCCCTGTCTACCCTCGCTTGCCCTCGTTGAGGCCTATCCGAGTCGGGTCTGATGAGTAAGAGGAGCAGCTGTGGTGCCGTGTGGAATCTGAGATGCTTAATAGACGTCGAACACATGGAACGACACCTTCGCTCCCCTGGTATTCTTATTGATTTATTTTTTTTTTATTGCCTGTAATTCGGTATTGTGGTGGTGCGTTCCCCCCCCTTGGGCACCTTGTCCTAGAAAGCCAGCCAGGAATAGATGTTTACACCGAGGAAAGTGAAAGAACTCGGCAATTTAACCACGTGACCTGAAACTCCGCGGGGAGATTCAACAAGGTCATGCCGTTCATAAACTCCGTCATTGAGCAGTGGTCTTTTTACGACGACATGGGCCGACATCACTCTGTTGCCACGCGGTAAATAATTGTGGCATGAGAGTTCCGGGGGGCTGATATGCTAGAGAAACGCCCATCTCGGCAAATTCTTGCTTGCAGTGCATAGAGCTTTATTTATTTATTTATTTATTTATTTATTTATTTATTTATTTATTTATTTATTTATTTATTTATTTGATGGAGAGGGCGGACAACACGCAACAGGCTCAAGCAAAAGGTCGCTTGACTTTGTCGGCCATAAGTATAGCATTGCCGTGTCTGTATTTGCCAGCTCTAGTCGGATCCACGCAAAAGATATATAGCCGCATCTGGTCATGACGTGAACACTCCTCGACTGGTATACTGTATAGGAGCAAGCTGGTTGGTTCCCTTATTTTGTTTAGTTCTTGATGGACGGAAGCTTGGCCGACAATGCTTTCCAGAGCTGCGCGTGACACCAGCCCTCCGAACATTTAATTCAGCCGTTCGTGCGCAAAGCAGGGATCACCCCGTATACACTGCAGTCACAGGACTCGAACGTGAAAACAAAGCGCGACACGGTGTTCAAAGGGGCATCTTTGTGGCGAGCCGCTGCCTTAGCGCTGTAATTTGCAGGTTTGTCTACCTCACTCGTCTTCGTCGTCGCAGCCGAGTAACTAAAAGGAAAAGCTATCCCCCGTATGCAGAAACGCTCCTTGGCTCGACTTTCACCCTTCACTTGACATAGTTGAGCACTGCGCCGCTGCTCTGCTGAAAATAGAGAGTTTTAGTACTGCGGAATGGTGCTACGTACGCATCACGCAAGCGCCTTGCGTTACGTGGCGTCGTTTGCCACTAATCGGCTTTTAGTACGCCGTAGTACCCGCGTACGTAACGATCGTGAAGCGTGTTGCGTCATCTCGTAGATCAAAATAGAAGCACGTGTTGTTGACAGCCAATGTGATCCAATTCAAGTGTTATAGCCAGATTATGGCCATGTTTTAAGCCACAGAGCCGGTCGGTGCTTGCCTTCGATGCCGCCATTTTGCAAAACGAAGTCTCGCGCTGTCGCGAACTTGTTCGAGAGCGGCGCGATCACCTCATACGTACGCACGCACGCATCTCATGCGTGCGTACGTAGGGGCTGCGTACGTAACGCGATACGTGCGCGTCGCGGTCTGCGCATGCGCACTACACAGAACGTGGCGTCCTTACGTACGCAACGCCGCCACGTACGCAGCGTACACACTAAACCAATTCTGACCCTTAAGGGTGTAAATGAGCTTGTCGCCAGACGAACACCCTTTGCTCCCTATTGGGTGTTCAAAAAAGGGTGCTGAGAAAGGGTGCAGAGCGCAGCACCCTTAAGGAAAGGGTGCAGAGCAAAAATTTTGAAGGGTGTAATGAGTGCACCCTTTAAAAAAAGGTGCTGTGATGTCATAACACCCTTTCAAATGGGTGCTGGAAGGGTGCTCCACATCGACGTACCAGTGGGCCAAATCTAGGATTGACGCTGGAGATGGCTAAAAATGCAGATTGCTGTATACTCTGTAGACCATGCTGAGTGACAGCCCACATACAGTTTGTTAGTACTTGAACACATGTACTAAGTCGTCCATTCCACCCTGAACACGTGCACCATGCACGCGGCCGGCCCTCCACAGAGTGCCTTCCGCAGGCGCTTATGAAACTAGCACTGAAACACAGTGACAGCTCTAGGTGGGGCTTTTACATCATCGTCTTTTAAAACACAGTGTCTCTGCAGTGAAGCTACTGGTAAGTTGGCTCCAGTGTTTCGCTTTCTCTATGTGTAGGCAAATAGAGAATCCGGCACTGTTATCGAGAAGTGCTGCAATTGTGCCTTACCCTGTCCAGGTGCTGTTCCTCATGTTTTCATTTTTGGCTGCTCTGGATAGAACAAGCTGCACTTCTAAAGAACAGTGTCGAATTTTAGATAAGCTGGTACTGTTGCAAGAGCAAAGTTAGCTTCACCACAAAGGAAGTGTGATTTGGCGAAGCCGTTGTTCTTCAGCAGTCAACAAAGTGGAGGCCCACTTCCAGCTGTCTGTACGTTTGTGTACTAGTTACCAAAGTGCCCTCGAGAAGCGCTCGGCAGAGTGCCGGATGCATGGTGCAATGTTCAAGGTGGAAGTAGACAATATGTAAATATATACCTTAAAGCAAGCTATATTGAATAAATATGTGTGTTTTAATATTCATGAAATTGATCCCAGAGTGCGTATATGGCCTGTGCTACCCATTTTTGGTCCAGAATGAATGTAATCTATTCAAGGCCCCTTGCTGCACACATGCATGCACAATTTATGGATGCTTGGTCATCATACAGACATGCATGCCTGCAAATTAAAAATTCACAAGTTTCAAATACTGGTGATTATTTCAAATGCCATATACTCACTTTGAAAGACACACAGATAATATGCACTAAATACAGAACTTTACCACATTGCGCTCTTTTAAATTATGTGTAGCAGACGTGAGCTTTTATGCATGTGAGAATGCAAGATATTAGGCCCCAACAAAAATTTATGACAAATAAATTAACATGATGCCAATAGTCACTATTTTATTGTACATAGCATACAACCGAAAAAGATTGACAATAGTAAACATGAGCTATGACCTTCTGCATCGATTGTAATGGTGAGATCTTTGTGAGTGAGGATCAATCTTCTGTTTTTTCAAATCTTTTTTCTTACAAGTAGACATCTTTTTTGTGACAAGACTTCTTTTCTAACTTTTAACATTCTGACTTCCCTCCTTGCATAGTCCCTCCTTGCATAGTAGGTAACAAATAAATTATTTAGAACAACCAAATATAAGTTAGAGGCACCAGCAGTCCAAAGGCGCTTATTGAGGGTGTTGCCAGTGCCCACAAAATTGAAAAAGAAAATAGATAGGAGAGTAGGTGTGTGGCAAAACATGTGGGCTTATATAACATGCGTTGGTCATCATGCTAAAAGCCTTGACTACAAACTTGCTCAAGGCCTATTTACAGCTCTCCTTTTATATATGTGTGTGTGTTTCTAAACTTGTGTGTTACAAAATCACAAATATTGGCAAAGTAATGCAAGTGGTGTTGGATAAATATAATGTGATCATTCAAACACTTGCACAATCCATCTTCAGCTGCCCAGGCGACTTTGGTTCCTTTTACAAAAGTGTGGTCAGGGCGCTCCTTCTCTACAGCACATCCGCACACGGAAGCCTAAAATAAAGACAGAAGTAATCACTAAGAGTTTCACAAGACAGACTGTCCAAAATACAATATGCGTTGTCATGCTGGAGTGTTCTTAGTTCGATGTGAGTAGAAGTCAGCATCAAAATTCGCTTTGTTTTCAACGGAACACATGCTTGTTGGAGGTCCCCCAGGCAAAAAACTGTGTAAACAACTTGACAGTACCTGTGGGCCTACAGAGGGTAGCACGTACAACAGATTTCACATAAAAAACAAACAGCATAGTAGAAAGGAAATTTATACACAAGAAACATCTGAGCAATGATTCAGCATGATGCACACGTGAAACATGAGTTAGGTTTGAGTAAAAAAGCTATTCATCAAGTGATTGCGCACATTCGATTTGAACAAATCGAATAAGGCACTGAAGTTAATTAGGCTTTTTAAAGAATTGTAAAGTGCCAATAAGCAATATTCTAGCCTAGCTCTACAATAGTGTGTCATGTATGTAGTACTAGTATTTGCCTGTTAGGTATGCTGTAGTCATGAACATATTCAGTTTTCCTAATACCTTGAACTTATTATGTTGCAGTCCAGCTGTTCATGTTCAATAAATAATTGTTTATGGTAGCATTTAGGTTACAAAATTGATGCTAAAAATTTGGCAGACCCCACATACTTTGGGAATCGATGTTATGCCAAACACGCATAACATGTATTTTAATTTTTTTTATTGAGCGATCTTATGAAGTGGAGCTCAATATAAGAACAAATTCTCGCACACACATATGTTAAACAGCCGCATATGTTTCATTTGTTATGGGGAGATGTCACACCTTTGACAACATTAGCAGTTATTTGCTGTTTCGTAACGATGCCAACAGAAACAGAAACACACTAGAAGTGGTAGGCTGGTACGAAGCACTGGTGTTTGTGCTGGCACTCGCGACGATGGTAGCCCTCAACACTGCTACACAAATACTTCACAGGATGGTGCCTGACTACAATTGACTTTGACTAGACCTCACGGCTGCATCATAGGAGTGCACATGTAATAGTTATAAAATTTGATAGCCAGTACTGCAACGGCAGTTGATGTTACACAAACATTTGAGACTATTTGGAAAGTATAACCGAGGCCGGGCATGGCTCTGTGATAGAATACTTAATTACCAAGCAGAATACTAGGTTTGGATTCCTGCTAGGACACTTGACTTTATTCTTTGCATTCATTTGGTCAATGCTGCCTATGTCAGCTTTTTAACATGATAACGTTGAAGAGCTCGTGTCGCAGAAAACCCGCCGCCGGCGTCTGCCCCGTTGGTTGTGAGCGAAAAATCGTCTGTGCATCTGTGACCGAAAAATCAAGTTACCTAGTTTCCAGAAACTCAAAATTCCTACTTATGACCTAATGGAGGCGCGCTAATTGCTGCAAAACAAAACCCCCAAGTTGACTACTAGACACTCAACACAGGGCTTAACACACGGAAGTCTATTGACATCGGCCAAAAATTAACGTTAGATGTACAGCGCTATTCCATTTCATGAACTACACAATGCCATGATAATTGTACCCTGGTATTTTTGGTGGGCTATATCGCACAAAAAATGCAAGGATTATGTCAAAAGAATGGCATCAAATTTTACCGGCATGTCATCGAAATAGAGACACAGGCTACTAGTCTTATTTATAATGCTAAGAGTATTTAAGGTAAAGGAATTGAAGATAGCTGGTGGCCTTTTTCACTATCTAGGTATCAATTTTTCACTATCTAGGTATCAAAATTCTGCCATGTCAGTCATAGTTTACTGACATTGCAAGCTCAAGAAAAGTGTGGCTCTGAAGGAATCAACACAGCGTTTTGCCAGAACTTTTAAGAAGGCAGTCTTTAACATTGCTAATGTTTCCATTTTTTTTTTGCTATAAATTTCGTGCTTTGCATCCAAATGTACCTCCATCCAACTTGTTTTTTTTTTTTGCATTCGTGCTCTCACTAACTGCTTACCTTGTCTTGTCAAGTGTTCGTTGACATAAATAGGACTACTTGATCTAAAAGGAAAGGCCACTGTAGACAGACGTAAGTTTTTTGTCTTATCCAGAACATTTCATTTGTAACATCGTTCATAATGCACTACTATTTTTTTTCAAACTAGGCTTGTTTGTTCCTACTCTGTCTGCAGTGTCAATATCATCACGAGTAATGGTTTTTCCATCATCGCCCAAAAATTTCGGACAGCGTCAAAAGAAAACCCTCATCTGAGACGCCTTTGATGTCGGATAGTTCAACCTTGAATACAGTGTAAATTCTTCTATTTTCACCTAGAAGTTTTTTGTGCCTGTTTCAAGGTGCGACAGGCTTTTCATGCAAAGCCTTTATTTCTAAAAAGAGCGCGTTGACACTGTCACCACCTTCATTCCACACTTCTTGAAGGACCAAAGTTCAGTATGAATTTTGTGCTTGAAATCCTCTGTTTACCATGACAAACAATTCACAGGAAACATTAGTACTCTTGCTTGGCAGGAGTGCATGCAGTAATACTAACACAATTAAAGCAGGAAATAAGTGTCTCACCTGTGCAATAATGATTTTGGCAAGCACTGTGAAGACCACACACACTGCTGCCAAACTGAGGAGAATATGAAGAGCACTTCATATAAGTAGGCGGCGTCCAGTAGCTTGGTGAGGCACAGTGCATAAGCAGGTTGAACAGAGCTGATGCTTGAAAGAATGGTTCAGAGTTTGCTGGTGCTTGGGCTCCTTGACCTTGTCAGGAAATTTCCTTGAGCAGCCTCACCCAAATGAAATGACAGACCGTGCCGAAGAATTTCTGCAGTGCAAAAAAAATTATTTCAGTGAGGTTTGTCTAGACTGCATGCGCTGCTTGCCGAATTGCAGTGAATGGCTAGAAACGCATGGCCAACATATATTTAGCGGCACGCAACTGAGAAATACAAAAAGGGCATGCTGCAGTATAAATACAACGAAAAACATGCTGCTGCAGAGCTTTTCATGTCGATGTCATACATGTGAATTTTCATTCACCTTTATAGCTCACTCATGCACGAAGATGAAGTTAGAACTTTCAGATGAAGTCACCCCCTTTTAGCTGTATCGACTGCACGTAATTAAGAGATAAACATGCGTGAGTAATGCTGCTGCCTGCAATCGATAAATTCTTTTCTTGAGGTTGACCAAATATATGCACGAGTGCATCCATAGAGGCACATTTGCATTTCTGTAGTTATGATACCCATGTGATGTGTTTCTTAAGTAAATGCCATGCAATATGCACCATATAAATATTTTATTCCGTAAAATTGCAATACCACTACATATACATGTCCGTATGCGCATATGCATCCACTGCAGATAAAGCATACAATTAAAGCAATACTGACACATGAATTTTTTACCAAGGTAGTGGAGGGCTCCAGAAATTTCGACCACCTGGGGTTCTTTAACGTGCACACAAATCTGAGAACACAGGCCTACAGCAATTTCACCTTTATTGAAAAAGCAGCCAGCAAGGCCGGAATATCATCCTGCGACCTTCGGGTTAGAAACCGAGTACCTTAGCGACCAGACCACTCCGACAGGACTTTAATCTCCCTGTTCCCCCGTGTAGGGTGATAGACCGTCATTGCTGGTTTGGCTAACCTCCCTGCCTTTCCTTCTCTACCATTTTTTCTCATGAGTTCAACGAATAAAACTTCCTTCAAACGGCTAACATTCGGACGTTTATAATTTGCCTGAAATTGAGTTCACTAAATGAATATTGTGTGCTGCTTCATAGTGATCATTGATCTAAATTGTTCTGGTTGGCTAAAAAGGCACTACTCCTCACTTCTAATCAAACAGCACAAGCTGTCTAATGACCATAGGGGAGGAAAAGTGGAAACGCTAAGACAAAACATCAATCTTGAACCCCATGCCATCACAATGAAGCAGGCAAGCTTCTGCAATATTGACCGGCAACCAGGATCTCAGACACTGCAGATAGCTACATAACGTAATGGTTTCCCAACATGACGTAAAGGCAGCAGAATCACATATTGCCTAACCTGCTTCATTATGATAACGATAAGACAATAACGTTATTGGCCTCTGTATGCTAATAACAATTTACCTTGCATATCATGTGACATTAACATTCAATATGACGTCATGAATCTTGCATCCTACCATGTGGTCTAAGTACCAACAAGGTGGTTTTAGTGACGTTGGTGCAAGGCAGTAAACAACAATCACTTGGTGAACATTATTTTTGATATTATTCAATTGGTCTGATGCGTACATCTTCAAAAAACGGCAGTTTAGATTTGTTCATTCTTAGATAAATACAATGTCTAAGTTTGCATGTCAACAGCAACATATGCACGCATACTGTAATGTATAACCTTATTGTGTTTTGAGCAATAAATTAGGCATTCATACACTGCACATATCACAGGTCACTTGTAAATCTGCAGCGAGGTCAAAGAATTTATGATATCAGATAAAGCATTACACTTGTATTCGAAAGTCTCATTGGAAGCTTTGGTATAACTTAGTTTTAGAATGTTTGTAGACGTATAGGTATTCGGCGAAGTTTTAACTCTAAAGCGGGCTGCAGCGCCCACAATTCTTTTATAAACCAGAAGATTGATTGATATGTGGGGTTTAACGTCCCAAAACCACTATATGATTATGAGAGACGCCGTAGTGGAGGGCTCCGGAAATTTAGACCACCTGGGGTTCTTTAACGTGCACCCAAATCTGAGCACACGGGCCTACAACATTTCCGCCTCCATCGGAAATGCAGCCGCCGCAGCCGGGATTCGAACCCGCGCCCTGCGGGTCAGCAGCCGAGTACCTTAGCCACTAGACCATCGCGGCGGGGCTACAAACCAGAGGAATGCAATGATATGTGAGCAGGGGGGAACAAGCAGTACCACCAAAATTGCACTCGAACGAGTGAACTACTGCTCAACCTAGCGCTTGCACAGCTAAGGTACGGCTATTCGGCCACTCATAGAGAAAATGTATTGACCCAGGCGTAATTGCACGCTTTGAGAACCGCACCTACAGCACGCTGTGTCAAGTTTACGCACACTTAATTAAGCTGAATATCATGGTAATTTAATATTATACGTGCCCGGTGGATGCAAACACATTTGGTCACACAGGAAAACACATCTACCTTATAGTAGTCACACACATTTAATGATCATGTAGCTGTTGAAAAGAGGACGAGTAACATATAAAACTTTCTTCATATACTTCTTTGGCACAGAAAACGAACAAGGCCGCGTAAATACCAACGCGGACACCACGTTATTCTTCTCCATTCTTCTAAATTAACTACGGAAAGATCTAATTCAACGCGAATCACCGGAATACTCCAACGCACGCGACACACAGACGACGCTTACGGCTTCCATGCGCCGTCCCCGAACGGCGTCCGACGGCATTGCAAAAATATAGTGATTCATAGCGTGAAGAGCATCGCCCGCCGACTCACAGCATCACAGCGCACATTGCTTTAACCTCCTTCCCCACAGAAAAAATTCATCCGCGCGTAACGTCCCTGAGCTTAGACTTGAGCCTAACGAAATCAGACACGCCAGCAGGCTCGCTACGTTAATAAAAACTCACTTATCGTCTACCAGCTAGAAAAACCTTAGTTCACAACGTTATTATACTATAGCGCTTTCGGTGTTAACCGCGGGAGGAGCATAACAGCCTAGATCGGGCACGCCGCGGCCTGGCCGGAGAAGCAAAAAACAAAGCGCCGACAGCAGAAACATCCACCTACCTTTTCAGTTTGGCGAGCGCTCGACGGTACAAAGCAGCCGGTCCTCTCTTGAGTATAGTGCATCTTCGTAACAAGCAGCACCGACAGAACACGAAAGACAGCGCAAGCACACTTTGAACAACATAAAAAATCGACTTTAAACGCTCGGCACACGGCCGTTGCGGCCTCCAGGAAGATACCGCCATTTCTGTCCTGCTGACGCCACCGATCCGCATTTGCGCACATAACTTTTTATATGATAAGTAAATAGATTATTTCTGCTTAACTTTTAAGTAACAAATAGTGAAGATAGAAGATACGCTAGTGCGTATTGCATAGAATATTTTTTAACTTTGAAAATGACAAAATCACATTACGCGTAATTGCGCGAAATTTGAAATGTGAAAGAGCGCGCGAAATTTGAAACGTTCGCTTGCTTGTGTATTTCTTATACCGATACCTTGTTAACATCTGTACATTGGTTGAGTGGTTAAGCTGGCTGTTAAAAACAGTGTCAAAGCGGTTGTATATTAGTACAAAGTACAGGCAGCAAGCAAAATTTGTCACATCAAAATAAGCGTATTAGTTGTCAAACAATATTTTAGCTGTCTTTAGTGAATTTTCTTTAGGAAAATGTTTTAGTCAAGGCTCATTTTAACTTGCTTTGAAGAATATTTCTATAAAAAAAATCAAGAAAACGTTTCTTTATTGTTATAATATTAGAACGTCAAAGTCCATAGCCCGCCATAAAAATTGGTAACACGTGTCAACTGATACATTGTAAGGTTAACAAATATTTGTACAACACAAAAACTGTTTTATCTACCACGGTCTTGTTGGTTTGTATTTCTTTGCATCAACAAATGTATGATCTATATATACTGTCATGGACGAAGCTTTGTTTTCAGTGTTAGGCGCAAACGAGGCTATGTGTAAGTCACAATCCTGTTGTAGCTCTACAAGCTGCGTACTCCGCCATTGGCTAGTGAGCTTGTAGCGCATGGCTTGGTCAGCGCCGGCCGTGAGGCGACGAGAAAGAAGCAGCAAGAATGCAAGAACCAGTGCAGAACTTACGTTCAGCCGGGCACTATCGCTATTCAGATATCAGTTACTGCGGTGGGGCTATTAATGAGACCATGGTGTCTAACCACTAGACATCTAAAAGCTGTTGGTTATGCTCTATGACCACGTTACTCACAAAGCTTTGTCAGCGACTGTGCACCCTAATGGGTGCTCATCAGCACCCATTAGTTGTTGCACCCTTTTTGCACCCTAGTTTCCACCCTTTTGATGTGTTCACCCTTTAGGTTCCGCTTGTAGGGTGCTGAGACGCGAATAGGGTGCTCAAAGGGTGTGCTTAGGGTGTCGGCACTCTTTTTGCACCCTTAAGGGTCAGAATCGGTTTACTGTGTACGCAGTACTAAAACTCTCCAATGACGCTGCGCTACTCAAGAATCGCAGCAGATTATCGCTGATGCGCAGTGACTTGTCGTGCCTAGAGACGGCGCTGTCATCGGCTTTCTCAAGTGAAGGTGAAGCGTTGAGTGAAGGGAGACGTTCTGGAATACGGGCGTAAAAATCAAAAGTGGAGCACGCACGATGGACGCAGTGTGTACGCGTACACACGCTCTATACCTGCCGCGCGCGCGTGTGTGTAGGCCGGCGTGCCATATTAATCTGGGCCGATGTCCGGCCTTCTTCTTCCTACGCGCCGGGCCGGCTTTCTTTGGTCGCTTGCTGGATGCGCACACACGATGATATCCTCGGCGTTTCCTCTCTTTTCTCTTCCCACGCCTCGTTTCGGCCGGTAGGTAGGTAGTAAACTTTATTCAGTTGACAAAAGAGAGTTGGGGACGGCTTTAAGGGCCGGCCCCTTAGCCGGCCGTCCTCGCCCGCTGTATTTTTTCGTGCGCACCTGTGCATGTTGTAAGGATGCGGCCCGGCGATCTCTCTTGCTGCTCGCCGCTTCACTCGACCGTTGCGTTACACGAAGTGAATGCAGTGACACGGTTTCTCGTCGTCGTCGACTTGAGATCGTTTGGAGAAGCGGCGATCTTTCTGGTCCGCCTTGCGTGTGTATGCATTAGTGATAGGAGTGAGTGAGAGAGGTGGCGCGTATGTGACTTTGTATGTGCGTCCGTGGTTGAGAAATTTTGTTATACCTGTGTCACACGGGCACGCAAAAAGTCTTTTAAGTAAGCGGTCTTTTACGAAGTTGAAAGACTTTTAACAAAGAGGTGTTTGTGGCGCAGACACACGGCAGCAACGATCTCCTTTTAGTGTTTTCGTTCGAAGACGCTAGTGAAAGCGTGGCGCTAGCAGTTAAAAGAGAAGCAATGAAAATTAAACGATGTATCACGATGTACAAATTAAAGACTTGTTGCACTGCTCGTTTCTTCAAATAAATTTAAGAATAAGAGATGAAGAAACACCAATGTGAATGTTTTTGCACTAGATAAGGAAGCATTCCCATAACTAGCGACGTGCACAAGTCCGTCTGGCACCACTGTGCTTTTATTTACCGTATTTGTTTTTCGCTGCTCTCGACTGCTCTCGACACGTTATGGGCGACCGTACGGGAGAAAAAGCGAGGATCGCAAGCCTCACGGCCTGCCTTCTCGCTCTGGAAAGCGAGGCAGACGCTGCAAAAGCCGCCAAGGAGAGGATAAAGCAGCGCAAGACCGAGCGTCACCACGTGATATTGCCGACGCGTTGTAGCTGCTTACGAGACTAGAAAACGAAATAACCATTAAAAGAGTTCATTACACCTTCTGCAGGATATGAAATTTGTTTTTACAAAGAGTTTTGATGACGGAAAAATAAGCATTCGCTCTTTTTTTCCCACCACTCGAAAATTGCTGGTGCCCACTGGTTTCGAGGCTACTCATTCGGAGCCGTAAAAGAGATCGACGAACGCCGTTTACGAAAAAGACCGCTTCTGAAAAGGAGTTCGCTCTGTGCCGTGTGTCTGCTGTCAGGAACTCCTTTTCGGAAAAAGACCGCTTACTTAAAAGACTTTTAAGTGCCCGTGTGACAGGGGTATTAGAAAAAGACTGGTCACCCTGCGTACGAAGTGCCTCGTAAGTGTGGCGTTTTTATTTATTTTCCAAGAGCGCATATGGACAGTCTGAATACAATGAATAGGGATATCCACCTCTACACCAATGGTCTTGCGGGTCATTAGTGTAGGGTGTGCATCACCATTGAAATTATGTACATATATATATTGAGAGAGAGAAAGAGAGAGAGAGACTCGATGGTGAAAGTCTTTTCCTACTAATTCGATTGTATTAATTCTCACCCCTCCTGAATGTTTTCTGCACCCAACGCCGCCGTTTTGCGTGTCCTCCGGTATATCTGCCGACCTTTGACCAATCGACGTTGTCAAGCGACGCCGTGATGTTATAAACCTTTGCGACCGATTACGTCGTGCGTCGTCACGTGACGATTTTTCGCACGATTCGTGTTGAAGTCGACAGCCCATTCTCGCGTTTGATGAGACAAAAAAAAAAATTCAACTGGTAGGAAAGAGCGAACAAACCCTACAGGTAAATATAGCTTTTCATTCAGCTGAATGGGGGAGGAAATGGCTCTTCCGGACGGAAACGCAGAACGGAGTGGAACGCTGACCTTGTGTGGCTCCCGTGTATATAGTTGTTAGTGAGGAGGAAGAAAAGTGTGTGTATGCGCGGCGGTTGCGTTGTTTGACGGGGCGGCGGCACCATCGATAACGGCAAGTGGCGGGAGGCGTTGCGCCTTTCCTGGAATGTGTGATTACGCCCGCTGTACGCGAGGCTTATCTTTCGGCGAGGACGGAAATGAGCGGGCTTTCTTGATACACGTTTTTTTTTTTCTGTTCTTTCGCCGTACCGCCTCTCGATTGAATTCACTTTCGGGTTGCCGCCGCCTCCCTTGTGCCGTACCGTCCTGCTGGCTCGCGTGTTGTGGGTGGTGGAGCGTGTCATGCCAGGAGATGCAGGGAGGGGGCGAGAGAGCGGGGGCGGCCAACGTCTGTTGAGGCTCAGAAGTCTATAGCCTTCGTGTTCTTTTTTTTGTTTTGTTTTTGTCTGTGCAGGTGTTTAGGAGGAGAGCTGTGTTTCAATACCACGATGTTGCATACGAACGAGTTAAAAATGCCAGTGAAACGAGCTTTTCCTTGTTGCCGCTGCCAGATGCATGACTATAGTTAGTCCTGTATCTCACTGAAACGCGCCATCACAAGAGGAGAAATTCGACGGCGCTTGAAATGCACTATAAGAAAATGAAGTTTGCGTTACTCGTTTTGATCAGTGGACTCTTGCCGCATATGTAACTTCCTTTAAAGGACCGACAACCGGCCGTAAAGTGCAATTAGATGCTGGTAGAAATAAAAAGAACATGAAATATAGTCACAGATTTCGGCGTTCTTTTCGCAACGTGAGTAAGATTTGCATTTTTAAATCGTTTCTTTGAAGGTAACGAAAACCGTCATGTGGCGCAGCCTAGCGCAAGAGAACTGAAGCTGCATTACGAAAAATGCAGTCTATCACTTTGCTGTACGTAGTTGTGCAGATTGATGCTGTCATGCGCGCCAGTCCTCAGGGTTAAAGTGTGTGTATTATTACCCAGCCCCGCTCAGTTCTGTGCTGATTACGATGTAAAAGTAGGTAGCACGGGGAAAAGTGGCGCTGCCGTCGCGGCCACCAGTGGACCAACTCGAGCCACGGCGCATGCGCGCGCAGTGCACGCACGCATGCGCAGTAAACCGCCGCGCGCTCACTGTTTGCAGCGTGCGAGTGTATGACCTCACATTCGCTGCAGATAGAAAAGAAAAAACTTTGATTACGAATGCTTCGAGGCGTTTTCCAGTTTGGAATTCCGTGGTTTGGCGGTAAGCTTTCCGTTCCGCAAAAAAAAAAAAAAAAAACAAAAACACACACACACACACACACACACACACCCATAAAAGTTAGTTGTTGGTCCCTTTAAAGGTACACGTTATTATTGGAGGTCATTATACTCTTTCCGGAGAATCTCTTCGGGGAGTCTTTTTTCAAGGAGTTAAAGCGAATCTTCAGAGGTATAATAGATGTGCCTAGTCAGGACTCCCCCCGCCGAAAGACTATTATTCTTTCTACACGTAGTGTGGATACGGTATAGTTGTCCATTTATGTGAATATAATTCGCCGCCGGATGGCTGGCTGAAATGCAGTGTGTGGGGCAGTCTGCGGTGCGCCTTATTGGTTTGTTGGTCGGGACACGTATTGACGAGAAATGTGTGCACACAAGACAGGCGTGAGAAAGTGACGTACAAGACCTGTGAGTATTCCGGATGTGCTTGTATTGTGTGTTTCCCTTGTGCGCATTTCTCTTACTTTTGCTTTTGTCACTTTTCACGACCCAAATTTTTAGGGTTACGAAGAACGTGCTTTTTTTTATGTGAGATATGCCTGTAGCTGTCGTTGTCATCGACATATCCCATGTGAACGTCTGGCCGCGGTACGAATTTAGGCATATTCCAGAAATCTCCGCAAGTGATTTTATTTAACGTCGGCCGACATAATTATATCGTACTTCTGTGCGCGTGAAACCCCGCGAAATATTAGTATGCTCGTTTCGACATACGCCAGTTTTGCGTTCTCGTCACGTCGGGTAGCAATTTGAATATACCGCGATCTGAGTGTCGGTTTAATTTCTTGGAACTCGCCGTTAATTTGCTCTAATATAACTCTTACCTGCCCCACGCGTGACCTGCCTTGGATGACCCTCTTTTTGCCTGTTTGATCTCTGGCGTCATCAGCCTACACGCGCTGGATATTGTTGCTCGATCAATGCCTTGATGTTATCGTGAGTTTTAATGAAGACAAAGAAGGAAAAAACGCGTGCCGTTATTGTATAGACGTGTTGAGAAATGCAGCCTCCGTATATGCTTGATCGTCGTCCGGCATCCCCAGCTGTATATAATAATAAGGGGGAGCTGGTAATCTCATAGTGTATGCGAGCGAAATGGTTGATGAAAAAGTGGCTACGAAGGGTTCGATCGTAATGTTCGTTCATTTCTTCACCGCGCCCGGTGACGTAAGCGTGCGCACGCCGTTGCCAAGGGGTGGTCGTATATCGCGCACACTCTCATAAGTACCACACTCTATAGATAACGAGCGATCGATCAGCGAACCGTGACCTATACGTACTGCGTTTACTCTCGTATATCACCACCGCTCTTCGTCGCTGTATACCCAATACTGGCTTTCTCCGTGATGCTTCGCTCGTATCTGCTAACGTTGGTCGAGAGATCGCTGATGCAGGCTGAGTGACCGCTTATTGAGGTGGTGGTGGTGGTGGTAAAAACATTTATTTCAGAAAAAGTCTACTAGAGATTGCCGACGTGGCCCATCGGCGTGCTAGAGTGGCAAGACCCTATTCCGGGACGCCAGTGGAGCTGGAAGCTGCCCGTGCGCGCTCCACCAAGGAGCGTTGTGCAGCCAAGGTAGAGCAGCCGAGCAGGTGCTCCTCCCAAGCCTCTCTAGTTGGGATAGGAAAAGGGGATGAGAAAGGGACGGGATTAACTGGGCACGATGCTACGACGTGATATGTGTCGGCGAGGACATGACAGGTCGAGCAGGTGCCATTGATTTCCGGCAAAAAAGTGCCTGGCGACCGCCGGACTGATAAAGGTGTTCGTCTGCAGGCGGCGTAGCAGTCGTTCGTCCGCTTTCTCCAAACCGCGTGCGGGGTCCGGGTAGAGGCGGCGCGAAGCCCGGTAATAAGCCAAAATTTCGCGAAAGCGCGTCAGGTTGGTATTGCCAGATTCCGTCTCGGGACATGGAGGGGCAACGGCCCGGACAGGAGAAGCGCGGGCAGCGGCATTTGCCGCCTCGTTGCCGGGCAGGACCGAGTGGCCTGGGGTCCAGACTATACATTGAGAGAGTCAGCAGTTTGCACCTCATCAGCTCAGGTACACGTTTCCGCCTCGATCGGCTGCTGACCGGTATAGGTCATAGATTCGATTTTGGACGCGGTCACGTAGCAGTCATATTTTGATGGAGGTGAAATGCGCACCCGACGGCATGTGTTAGTAAAATGACGGCATGTGTTACTATAGAGGCTTTTACAACCGCAACATCGTCATACAGACTGTAAGTAAAACAGCGCAAAAGTAAACGCGTGTACAAGTAGACGTATAGAACACAGTCCCGTATTTCCGTCTGCGCTTTTTGTTAGTGATACGTATAGTAACTGGCTCGCGTTCAGACGCTATACTGAGTTGGTTTTGCTTAAGTTGATTGATTGATATGTGGGGTTTAACGTCCCAAAACCACCATATGATTATGAGAGACGCCGTAGTGGAGAGCTCCGGAAATTTCGACCACCTGGGGTTCTTTAACGTGCGCCCAAATGTGAGCACACGGGCCTACACCATTTCCGCCTCTATCGGAAATGCAGCCGCCGCAGCCGGGTTTCGAACCCGCGACCTGCGGGTCAGCAGCCGAGTACCTTAGCCACTAGACCACCGCGGCGGGGCTGAAGTTATTTCTTTCGTTGCAAATACAGCGCTGCCAAGTTGGAAAGTGCGGCCTGTATACGCAAGTCTGTACGGCGCGTATCATCGCTCCGCCCACCGCGCGATTCCTTCGAGGCTGCGCCAAGAAAATGAATGCGCTGCGCATGGATGTATGTACGGCGCGGGGAGCTGTGGCCTCACAGGCGCCGCGTTGCGTTTTTTGGGAGAGGATGATCGCGTTTGTGCCTGCAGGCAGGCGTCATGCAGACCCTGACCTTCCTCTTCGGTTGCGGCTTCGATTTCGTATTAATTTGTGGTTGTCTGAATGGGGGAAGCTATAGTTGCTACGTGCGGGGGCATTCTGCTGGCCGCGACGGCATATAGAACTACCACACCCGACTGCAGCGGCATTGGAAAAAAAAAAAAAAAAACGGACTGTACTATAGCAGAAAGTGGAGAGACAGAGAGAGAACAAGAGAGATCCGATTGCACAAAGAAAAAAAGAAAAAAAATTGATCTCTCCCTCTCTCTCTCTTTGCAATGAATGCGCTGGCGAGCGCGCGGTGATTACGCGGTCGTTGCTGAAGTCATCGTCGCGAATAATTTGCTGTAGTTGCTTTCATAGTTGGCTGGGCCGGTGCTCGTCTGTATATGTACGCTCATCCCTGTCACGTGGTTGGCGTCTTGGCTATAGTGAGGAATTGCCGCTTTGCTCTCCCTCTCTTCTCGCACACGTGCACACGTACGTGCGCGAGATAAATTTGTTTCGATCTTTTTAAACGTGGTTCGCGCTGCGTAAGCGGTGCTGTTCTGTTCTTTTGGTTGCGGAACATGGAAGTTTCGTGAAGCGTATTGACGACACACGTGATCTTGCAGTTGCGTTGACGTTTATATACTCGTGATTATAAACGCGTGGTTTTTCGTTACGCGTGTAGCAATTTCCGCGGTGGTCTCCGTGCGGTGAAACGCCCTTTTTGATAAAAAAAACAGTAAAAAACGCTGGTGGGAACGCGATATATGCGTGCCCGTCCATATTTGTGCGCG
The DNA here is from genome assembly GCF_013339725.1 of Rhipicephalus microplus. Taxonomy (NCBI): domain Eukaryota; kingdom Metazoa; phylum Arthropoda; class Arachnida; order Ixodida; family Ixodidae; genus Rhipicephalus; species Rhipicephalus microplus. The sequence goes on along the minus strand of NC_051171.1, from coordinate 127,224,283 downwards.
CGCTCTAGCTGTCTCCGTTTGCACGGCATTATAATACGCACTGGCGCCCGCGGTGGCAGCGAAAGCCGAGCTTCTCACAGCGTTGTCGTTTCGTTTGTTTGTTCTGCGGCACTTTAGCGCGTGTTGTTTGCGTGTTGCCTCAGCTCTGTTTGCTGCGCGGTCGCTGCGACCCATCGGCGATTGCGTCACCCGTCGCTCGCGGAATTCGCTGGCTGTGTCACTGGGCACGCACTGCACGGATAAGGCTTCCATGCGCGCGGTATACATAAAGCAATAGCAGCGGCTGTTGCTGAAAAATAATGCCTTCTCGACTCTTTCTCTCCAAACTCGCCCTGTTGCGTCAACGTAAAGGGAACTTCCTCTCCATATCGGCACACTTCCTCCCGTTTCTCTATCTCTCCGTCTGTTTGATTTGGCCTCAGATTTAACGGACTTGACAGACAGTAGAAAACGCGTGGTTTCGGAATGTCCTTACCAGACGGAAACCTATAGCGCGTTGATCGCTTTTTTGCCTTCGAAATGAGGCTCTGATATATCGATTTCGGATCCGATCGATTGTTGAACTGCGCCAAGTTACGTAGTTGATCCATTCACGTCGAAACACGAAGGAAAGTGGTATATCTGACAAAAAGCGCGTAGGCACGATGAAGGCTCTGCCGCGCTGGATACTCTATTCGTGTGATCGTAGTGACCGATAATACGTACATTTGTTTTGATGGTAAGCGCTTCGTGAACCATTGAAGTACCGGATCGCTGGATACTCTATTCGTGTGATCGTAGTGACCGATAATACGTACATTTGTTTTGATGGTGAGCGCTTCGTGAACCATTGACGTACCGGATTGAGTGCGTCAGAGGTCTAGTTGTTGCGACATTTTTTTTTTCAATAATATCGAACTTCGTGGAAGACTGAACACAGTACGAAAAACAGGGCAAGTGCAGAAGTACCGGAATTTTCTCTTGTAATCTTAATAGGGAAGATTATGCGTTCGTTCCAGAAAGTCTCTTTTTATGCTCATTATTTGGCAAACGTTGCTTCTCGCGTCCTCATCGGGTTGCTTCTTGTTTACTTTTGATTTTGGTTTTTTTTTTTCCCGTGGGCTTATCGTGAAGGCCTTGGCGCTGATTGCCGTCGCTCTGGCGACTACACTCTTGCGTGTGTGTGTCCGAGCTCTCATCTCGCGATGCGCGTAAAAAGTTGCCCTTATCCGTAATCTCTCTTCGCTCTCCTTCGACCTCGCGTTGCGTAATACCTGCAGTGTCACGCGATTCCCCGTGCTTGCCCTCCCTCTGCAGCCTCGACTCGATTATCTCGCGGTGCAGTTTCATTGCCCTAGTACGGCTCTCGTGTTACTGTTATCTAGGGGTGAGTGTTCAAAGGGTCTCGCGGTTTTGTTGTTTCACCTGTCTGCTAGATACTTGGTTTAAGAGTTTAATCAGAGGGTAATGTTGCGATAGGTAGTTTTAATCGCGGCAATTGTTTAGCCGCGTAGCGGAATCTGGGCCCCTGTGCTCGTCAAGCGAATGAATGAATGCTGCTGAAAGCTGACAGTAAAAGGGTATACTTTTGAAATTGAGAGTACGGGGGATTGGGGGGGGGGGGGGGGGGGGGCAGATTTAGTTTTCCGATCTGTGCCGGGGGTTCGCACAGTATACTTCCAGCCTGTTCGACGAGCCAACACTGTTACCATGTCAGTTTTACAGTTAGTTTCGGTATAGTTTTAAACTAAAGTTAGCGGCTATGATGCCTTTCTTCGTGCATGTTTCTATCTTGTCCGCCGTAACGCTTGTACGCTGCCCGGCTTCTGCCCCGAAGGTCGAGGGTTCGGCGTCGGTAGCACTTCGATGGAGCCGAATCGCTACAGGCCCGTATGCTCTGCAACGCCAGCGCTCGTTAAAGGATGCCAGATTGTCAAAATTTCCGGAGCCCTCCACTGTACGGCGTCTCTCGTAATGATATCGTCGTTCTGGGACGATAAAAACCTCAGATATTATCATTATGTTACTATTCCAGCGAGCCAATGCATGGAGTGGAACCACCTTCTTTGCCTCCACCGCTTTCATTCGGTACAGTGTGAGCAAACTACGATATATAGGTGATCTTTTGAATTTGTGACGCGGCGTGTAGAGGTTTCGGCGCGACATTTAAAGATGATGCTTTGACATTGACGTTCTTTTCTATTATAAAGACTGTGGTGATGATATAGCGTTGTTAAAGAGTTTTCGTATAGCGTTCGAATGGAGCCTATAGCCTGTACACTTCGCATGGCGCGAGATTACTTTTGGAGCAAGCTGCAGCGCCCCCAATGCGACGTCCCGTCTCCGCGACCTTGACGTCGTCGACCCAGCGGCCTCGCGCGTTAAGGAGCCCTGCGTAACGATGGCTCGTAAAAGCGGCTTTCGTCTCTTGTCGCGGTTCCGGCTTTGTATAACATCGCTCTCGCCCGGCAGCACTGTTACGCCGGTTCCGGGTTCGGTTCGTTGACTTGCGTTAAGCCATGGCAGTGCTTTATTGTCTTTTTTTTTTTACCACCGCCTGATTTTACGACCCGCTTGTGTACGCTATCTGACGATAGACGGGGCTTGAACGTTCACTCATTTTATGGTGATTGCTCTGTTGACTTGTGGCCCGAAGTTTCCTTCAAGAAAAGTGTGCATTTGAATACGCTCCAAATGGCAGTCTGCACTCCATGAGAGGCCGCATGTGCCGTGCGAACTGCGATTTTTTTTTTTATTTTGCTGGCGAGATCAGAGAACCTATAGCTTGTCCTCAAATTTGCGTAAGCGTTGGCTGATGGGCGTTATTTGTCAGTGACCGCATTCGTGGTGCCATCTGGTCGCTCCTAGATCAATCGATTAAAACGCAGAACTATTAGATGCTGTAAGCAAGTTTATTCTGTTTCGCTGCTCGCCGGATTAAATTACCGGCAGCACGTGATTGGAATATAGAGGATCCGCTTATCATCAAAACACGGATTTGCCGCCGTGCAGATATGGTTATATATTTTTTTCTCTGTAACGTGATCTCCGTGACAATGGCAACTCATGGATGTGAAAGCGCCCCTTGCATTTTTTAGGCTTGGTGCTGCCGCCTCTAGCAACCATCGATGCACTCTTAATCTGCGTGCACTTTCGCTATCAATGCTGTTCGTTGAGGCGACCCTCATCGCTTATCTGTAGCCTTATATCAGACCCTCCAAGCGTCCCAATCTCCGACGTGTGTGTTTGCACATTGACTCAGTGTCTGCCCACCCGCATCTTCAGCCGAGGGGTATTGCACGCAAGTGCTTCACGGTGCGGCCTTGCCAAACGAGAAGTGCGTGTAAGAGGTTCTTGCACCTTTACGCTGGAAGGAAGGCCACGACTTGTGAGCATGCTGTCTTCGAGCATGCATGTACAAGTGTTTAGTGTGCTTCTGCGGCCTGACCTGCTTTTATGGGGGTTTTGTTGACAGTGAGTCATTGGATAGGTTGATTACGACGGCTCGTCGCAATTGCAATTTCGATATGCTTACCACATCTAAGTTATTCACGACATGTTGTTTCGTTGTTCTATCCCATGTATTCTAGTCTGTTAAATTTGTGTGTATACATGTCTATGTACATATGGGTGTATATATGTATGTGTGATAGATGTGTATCTATATATAGATGTGTGCGTGTATGCATTTTATCTGCTATTTCTCATTTTATTAATGTGTATTTCTGTAATTATTGTCAGTAAATTACCCCAATTCTAGCCTTCGGCTAAGGGGTTATACAGTGTTTGCAAACGAATTGTACCTATTTCATCTGAATAAAACTTCAAATGTGATGCACGTTATAACAAAACGTTAACGTTGAAATTGTATACCTGAATAAGATTTTCTTGTCTCTCGTTTTGCGATTGTTTCTGACTTACGAAAAGCGTGCCGAAATGTCAGTCTGGCCGATTAGGTGCCGTTGAAATTCGTTTGAACTTCCGCAAATTCTGTACCACGTACGTGTAAGAACCTCCATTGTCTTTTCAATTTAATTTCACCCTATAACACCGACGGCTGCATGATCACTGGGTAGCTAATACTGCATATTTTGTTAGTTTTGCGTATTTGCTTCATTGCTATAGTGCATTCACTGACCTCAGCCAGCCAGGCAGCCGCAGAAAGTGCCTACTTTCAAGCGCTCCGCCACGGCGCGCGAGATGGGGTGCTTTTTTTTTTGAGTCCTCCGCCTGGTTTTTCCGCAATAATTTAAATCAGCAATAGGGCTGTGCACGCCTCCCTTTTCGCAATGGTGGTCATGAAGACGAAAGGGAAGACCATGACAGTGGACACCGTAAGAACGAGATCGTCGGAGGCAGCGGAAGAAATGGCCATTGCACTGGCCGCAATCAGCGGTCGAAAACAAGACAGATTAATAATCAGTTACTCCAAGATGGCCACTTGGAATTTCACAAAGGGATGGGTCTGTACCGAGGCAGCCAAAATCCTGAACCGCAGAGTAGAAGACTTCCGGTACGGCAAAATTGTACCCAAATGCCTCAGGTGGATCACGGGCACACAGCGGAATTAAATATCGAAGACGCGACCATCCCTTCAAATTTCAACGATAAGGTCCACGGAACCGCGCGAGCACTAACCCACCACGGCTCGGACAGCGACGGCCCGCCCCCCCCCCCCCCCCCCCCCCCCCCCGCACCCACCACAGAAGGGGGGACGACTCCGGTGGAGGCGACGGGGACGATGGAGATGACAATGATGAATAGGCGATACAAGACGAGAGAGACTGACTGGTCACGTACCGCGACATATTGACCCACTATATAGCAACAACGAGAAGAATATCCCCCACCACACAAACAGCTACACTCTAAGCCGAAATTCGGCAAAGTTGGACTAAATGCAGTCGTTAAACCAATGGAAGTACGGTTCGTCCAACAGGGACTAAATGTGTGACAATGCGTGTCTTGCGCAAACGCCCGGCAATGAAGGGACCAACGGGAAGGGCAACTGCGCCGCGATCGCCTCCTGTCGATGCTGCACTGCAATGCTCGGCGTGGTCGGCGATCATGAAAACAAGTTAAATAGGCTATTCGCCACTGTGAAAGTGAAGCACTATGAAACGAATAGAAGATGTTATCAGAGGAAAGTAGTACAACACGCTGTCAGTGCACACAGCAAGTGCCCTCGCGTTTCGATCATGCCGGCACAGGCGAGCCGAAGCCAAGTGAAAGTCTCCGCAAACACGGGCAATGCCGAGAACTCGCTTTAATGTGCTGAATAAGTTCGAACTACGGTGAACACTGACAATGCTAATAAAGGTAAGCTGTTCATCAGCGGTCGTGTACCCACACAGTGACCACAAGTTCAAAGCGATATATAGGAAAAGTAGGCTTCGTACGTCATCGGTAACAAGCGGGCTGCCGGTGTGAGTGCATTGCCGGCACAAGCGAAGGAAACGTCGCGTACAAGTTCACAAAAATAGTAGCTCAGGCAAACTTATGTCTTTTTATCCATGCGACAATCGTTATCGAAAATCCAACGTGTAGGCGATCGCGGATACGACTAATCGTGCGGCCAGCGGTACACAGGTTGTGCCTTACCAGCACGATGAAAGAACCGTGCCTGCGAACGGTCTCGTCGCTGTAAGTGTACAGATATCTGCATCACTCCGTAAGACACAGCGAACATGGGGCACTTAGCTATTGTTCATTTGTGACTATAAAATAACGACGACGAAAATTTCACGCGAGCCGCATGTTGCGATCGCCGGCGGTCGTTTAGCCGTACTCGTCGTAAGCCTAGCGACGCCATCGGCAAGCCGACACGGTATGGCATCGGCGGGGCGCCTGCGGCTGCTTCGCTGGCTTTCCCGCACAAGCGCCGCTGCTATGTTTGTGTTTGCGGACTCGTGCGCCAGCACTGCGAACGCTGGTTCGGCCGACATGATCGAATACCAGCTCATAATTCGTAGTCTCGGGCTGGAAGCATGTTGAATATTAGATGTATCCATATTAAAAGATCGGTGCGCATCGGTGCTACGAATTAGCCGATGTAAATTTTCGCGTTACGGTATCAATGTTTATTGTTTTTTTAAGCCGAGCAAAAGTCGCCCACTGGCACTAGATGGGAGGTCAAAATACTGTGCTATATATACCCGAGAGTCTGTTCTCTGTAGTACAGCGCGGGCAGTCAGTGTTTGCGGTGTTTTACTTTGAAATAATAGTGCGTATGTATGTGTGTGTGTGTGTGTGTTGCATGAATAACATACCATGATCTTCAGCGGTGATTAAATTGGAATAAACATAAAATATATACTGCACAAATGCAGTGTCGCCATTTTTTTTTTGCCATTGGTCCAGACGGTTCAACTGTTAGTCCCGCTGGAGCATTCTACTGGGGCCAACATTTAAACCAAGTGGAGTAAGTGCTTGGGGTAACAGTTGAGCCCTTGCAGTTACTCCCGCAGTTAGTCCGAAATTGGTTCAAAATCTGTGGCAGCGCATTTAGACCCCTAAAGGACCAATGGCATACCCCACTTTAGTCTTTTTCGGCTTAGAGTGTAGACAGATCCCAAGAAACAGATTGGCGAAGATTGCAAACCAGAAGCTTTCGATGTCCAGTAGACATGCACAAAGTAAATTCGAGACAATGCCCACAAGCAAGCTGTAACCCCTGTGAGCACGACCACGTAGATATGGCACATATTCTATGGCAATGCAGACAGGTCATGGTAATATATCGAGATGACTATATAGGACCGGACCTTCTTGAGGAGCGATGCTAAGTGCGCTCACTAGCTCAGATTTGCACGACCAACTGTGGGCAATCCAGTGGGCCCGGGCAGCGGTGGAAAGGCTACGCCTCACCGCACAAAATGTCCGGTTTTTAGTGCAGTTTTCTTCCGTCCGTCCGCCATACGACAGTGTGATGTTGAAAGGCACCTTATTACGCCATTTCCTTCTAAAATATCAAAACGACGCGTACGTTCACGAGCTTTGGTTGCAGTCCAACGAAGACTCCCGCGACCACGACTGTGGTGACTGCCGTGCTAGCGTCTCCTTTCGGATCACGTCACGCAATTACCTCCTATGCCTAAACAGAATTAGTGAGACATTGTTGCCGATTCTCCGTTCATCCTACTATACTGTGTCGTTCACGTAACAGCTTCCGTCGCATTCTTCGCGTAGTTGTGGTCCCAAGAGAATCAAATCGAAATAAAAACGAGTCACAAATGGTTGCCTACCAGTTCGGCATCTGTTTGGCGAACGCTTTGCAGGAAACAACGCAAAAGGTTGCGTCGTTATCCCTGCGAACTGAGCAATGCCGACGACGTTGTTGCCGTCGTTCGTACATCCGTCACTGCGCGAGCTCGCGGCTATCTCTTGTTTCACCCGGGTGGCGCTTCTTTCCACGTGGATGAATGTGGGCGCATTCGCGCTGTAGTCTCTCTCCGCGTGATTTTTTACGTAAGCGCGGAGCGGTGGGGTGGGGGTGGCAGGAGCATTGCTTATTCCATGCTGGAATAGCGGCGCTATTGAAGTGCCCGCCTCGCCGCGGTCCAGAATGATGAAAGAAAGCCGAGGGCGGGCCGCGTACAGTATGCATCATCAACAACGTGCGGTGTGTTGATTTTCGCTTTTATCGCTCGTCTTTTGTGCGGGTATACAGCCTTGGAAGTGACATGGCTTCGGTCTGCCGCCGTCGAATGGAACCGCGAGGCATTATATAAGCTTTCGTCTCGCGATATCCGTGCAGTGCTGAGGGAACCTGCGTGAACCACGCAGAAACGAAAACAATGTGTGAAAGAGGTAGCAAGAAGTGTATTGTTGACGTAATTATTGTTTATTTATTTATTTATTTATTTATTAGTGCAACCTACATCGCCCAAGTGGGCGTTATTGTAGGGTAGGGAGGGGGTAAGGGAAAAAAAAGCAGTATTACACTCGAACAAAGCGCACGTTTGCGCCGTCGAAAATGGCATACATTTTTGCGTGGCAGTTCCTGCGCATTCACAAAAAGCACACATCTTGTAGTGACGAAAAAAAGAAACAATGATGACGTGCGCCTCTAATCAATCCGTGACTGTAACCCCTGATCCATTCACGACTGTAACCTTTCGGTCGTGTCGCGCAAAGGGAGGAATATATATCTACAGCTGTCATGACAATCCCTCCATGATCGGCCCATGCAACTGACCGTGCGCTTGAGGGACGCGATTGACAGATGCTGCTCTACGCGTGGGCCTCGTCTACGTGTGGGCCTCTCAGTTGTACATGTGTTTCACTCACGGAAGCGTTCAGTGCGCTCATGCAATTCACCCCATGGCTATGCCGTCCATCTGGTATAGCCGTCGGGGACGGCACAGCAACGTGCAGTGGTGGAAGCCTTCGTCTCAAAGTTCGGGTGCGTGCTGAAACCTTTGCTCATGCTGTGCAATTTGTTTAACTGCTTGCCTAAATGTTGAATAATGTAATATTTGAATGACCCGTAAGGGTCACCAACGGGCGTAGCGTTAACGTCGCTTCTGCGGTTTGCATAGTTGGGCGCGATGCGTCTAAACTATGTATGCAAAGCTTTGACTGTGGTGCGCAGAATTAGTGTAGACGACCCATACTCGTTGCGTAAGATTTTATCGAGCGATCGCTTGGCATTTCCTCCGTATGGATACACAAGTGCAGTGCGCCGGTCACGTGGTGTGTATTTCGTCATTGTTCTCTCGGAACGACTGGGAGCAGGGGACGATGAAGGGACGCGTGGTCTTGTTTTGTGAAGTATACGAAAAGGTCTGGGCCTCGTGGCGACGAAGAATTGCTCTCTGGGAGCACGTGCGCGTGCTGTGGTTGTTGTTTCAAGCTGGACGGTTGTGCCCTCGCGATCTCCGACATCAGCGTAGCTCCCGCCGACTGGTTCGCCCTCCGCGGTCTCCTGACGCCGTGCAGCTCTCGCATTGTGGCACCCCGCCCTTGGACTGCTTCGACCGGATCCCCACTTTCCTATCTCCTTCTTTTTTTCTCTCGTTGGCTGGCTTCTTCTCCGTCTGTTTCCCTTCTATTCTTTTTATCCCTCCTTCTTTTTCCCTATATCTTTTATCCCCCATATCCCATTCCTCTGCTGACCTGTTGAGGTGTCCTCGTAAGGAGAGACAGTTACGGGTCGGCACCTTTCTTTTCTTTTTTTTCTGTTATAACCACTTATATATATGCGTGCCTATGATTGGATCGAAGCTCAACGAATCGGGTTCCTTTATATCGGGCCCTTACCCGCCAGTTTTTTTTGCGTGGTGTTGTGTGGTGTGCAATGAAATGGCGCGGCTAAAGGGCCGTGCGGAGAGACAGGCGTGCGGACAAGTTAACTTTCAAGGCGTGTTTGATCGTTGAAAACCTTCTCGCTTCAAAATGCGTCCCGCCCAGAAGTTTTTCCTGCGTCCTGAACCTTTCGTGTTTATAAAAGTGGATAAACATAGCAGTTCTATTTTAAACGTCGCTTAAAGTTCTTGGAAATTTAAAAATGAAATGTATGCGAAACGAGTGCTTCTTTTTATAGCATCGTCCCAACTTGTTCTTACGTTCGTTCCTGGCCGCTACGATGGCGCAGCCTCGGTTACTATGGCAACACGGTCGATGACGCACGCGGGTCTGCACGCGTGTGCTTATGTGTGTGTGTGTCCCTGTCTCCAGAGCGTCCATCTATAATATAGCTCTAGGTGCGCTAAAGCCAATAGATGTATAAGGCCGTGCCTGTTTGATGTATAGCACGATCTTGGTATGTTTTTTTTTTATTTTATTCCGCGAACCCACGACATAACGTGTGTTCCACCTCTACCCCCCCCCCCCCCCCCTCTATCCCCCGCACTCGGTTTACCTCGTTTTGCTCGCTTGCTAGGCGCGCAGGTTACGTAACGTCAGCATCCTCCATAACTCACAATGCGGTGGCGGCCACCGCGTGTTCCGCTCAGATTATAGCAGTGATGGATTAATGCCAGCTGCTGGGCCAGAACGCACCGTCACTCTTGCTGCCTGGCGGGAGGGGGGGGGGGGCGTACGCCGAGGCTGTTTCGTCGTACAGTACATGCAGTCCGAAGAGGGGGCTATGGAGCTTCTGACGGGCGCAACCCGTTCCTCATCCTTGTTCGCACCTAACGGGAGGCTGTCGTCTACTGTTTGTCCGTTTGTCACGTACACACGCGCCCCGTGCAGTCTGCTTTGTTTATATTATACGATGCGCGGTATGTACGGGTCACTGTATATATATGGGCGCCTGTCCACGCGCGACGTTTAATAAATATCGCATGGTCGGGAGCCCGAGCCGTTGGCGCTGCCTCTGCTCCTGGCGTCCCTGTAGAACCGTGCAGCAGCGTGGAAGCTACGTGAGGGCCGATGCGCGTTATTGGTTCCTCTGGAAACCGCAAATAGCCATGCACATATCTCACTCTACCCCTCTCCCATTCCACGTTATGTTTGTAACATTCGTGAACCTGTCAACTGCTTTTGAAGGCAAGAGCTGAAAAAGTGATTTGGTTGCCAAGTGGTAATAGTATATGCAGACGCGTCTATGCACATCATCTCGCTCGTTCACCCTAACTGTACTGTTTAAAGGTAAGATTAAAAGGAAAAAAAGGAGGGGGGTATGGGTATTTCAGACGTAGCATAAATTACTTATTTAGAAAGTTGAGGCTAGCAAGAAGATCACGAAGGGACAGATGTCAGGAAAGCTTTAGTTCCAGCATAATAGTTGATAGCCACCCCAAGCAAAGAGTGACGACATAGTGCGAACTGGACTTGCTGCGCAAGCGAAAAGATGGAACAAGAAAGACGGGATAGAGCGGAGCTTCCACCTTCTTTCTGCTTGCGCAGCAAGTCCAGTCAGTATGAACCAACTAGTCTACCAAAACGTAACGACCACATGCAGCTTGCAGGTGCCTGGGACCACATACGAAAGGCAGCATGCGCGTAAATCCATAGACATCGTTGACATATAGCCACACCGATCCTTGAAGACGAGTATATCTTTTCCGCGGGGGTGCTAGGACATCCTCTCGCACAGTCGGAAGGGGCCGGTCCACCATTCTTTTTTTTTTTTCTCCCGTAGTGATTGCGTCATCGCGCCACATGTGTTGTTGCTATCACGTTGCTGGGATCTACTCCATTGTTACGCGGAACTTAGTAGTCCTGGACGCATACGCATAGCTCCCCTTTGGAGAAGCGGTATATTGGCGACGGTGCTCGCTTCATTGGCGCCTTTCGTAATCGGCTGTACGGCGCGGCACGGACGTCCAGGTTCGAGCGCGGCGCAACACTTCCACGCGTGCCCGCGCGCGCTGATGCGTCAAGCCGGCGGCGTCCTGTTGCGCATGCGTCATCGTTGTGTACCGCGCTCGCACTGCTGGTCATGTGGGCCGACGACCGCGACAAGAAGAAATGGCATTCCTCGGGGCCCGTGTAACGACACTACGCTATATTGCCATTGCAATAGCTTGTCACGGCTGCTTTACCGGAAAGTCGCGGGATAGAATCCCCACCGCGGCTGTCGTATTTCGATGGATGCGAAGTAAAAGAGGTCCGTCTACTGTGCGATGTTGTTGGGGCACGTTAAAGAACGCCAGATGGTAGAAATCTGCGAAGCCATCCGCTGCGGCTTGGGTCATAGTGGTTTCAATAAAGGGAAAAAAAAAGCCCAGGTATCAAAAAAAAAAAAAAACGAAGCGTGAGCAGGCCAGATAACGATGTTCATTCCTGGCAAAAGTACTCCCAGAATACTCTTTTTTTTTTCCCTCGAGTGTACGGCTGCACGCCTCGTAATCGCATCTTGCTTGTGGGGAGCTAAACCCTAGAATATAACTCCTTTTGAGGGAATTACTTCCTCGATAGTTCGCTTGCACGCCAAGGTTGTCTAAGTGGCGTGACGCTCTCTCTGTAGTTTGATCCCCCCTCCCCCCCCCTCATGGTTAGAACCCTGCTATAGGCTTAGTTCTCAAACTTCGTGAGGGCGTGCGCTGCTGCTGTATCTGTCACCTCCTGCTGCACGCCGGCCGGCCACAGCTGCAGACAGCCGGCGCGCGCACACACTCTCGGACTGTCTGTTACGCGGCATAAATTATTGCGCTGCATAGTGGCGCGGCCTGCGCGCTCTATGAGTCAGCGAGCTCGCCTTGTGGTTGGGAGGGCGCGGGCTGTCGCATGCGGTTTGTGTGTGAAAAAGAGAAGGCCGCTTCAGTATTTTGAAGGTCACGCTTCAGAGAGCAGAGTGCGCTTTCACTTTCTTTCGCAGTGAGCTGCGCATATATACCGTTGTAGTGGACTAGAATATTCTAGTACACTATAATACCATGGACAGCCTTTTTTTCGCGCCATTTCTTTCTTTTCTGTTTTGCTTTACATTCAATCATTCTTTTTTTTTCTCCCGCGCCTCCTAATCCAGCCAGGTGTGGTAGCTAGCGCTGACGTCAACATAGCCGTCATGTTGGTGAGGTAATGTCGGGTGGGCGGTTGCATCTGTTGTGGTACTTGTGTCGATCGAATACTAGTGTGGCGTTTTCGTTACGCCGAAATCGGCACGATGTACCTGGAATTACGAGATATTTAGGTTTTTTCTGGTGTCTGCCGGTAATCGTGACAGTGTTTGGCATCGCTCGTTTGTCAGCGGTAGGCTTTGAACGCAGTGGGGTAGACAAGTGTTTTTCAAAGGAAGGGCGCATTCTTGATTTTAAGGGGGGGGGGGGGGGGGCTTTAAAACGGTCGTTTTTTTTTTTTCATTCTGCATGCTTTGCGAAAAAATTTCGGAGAGGGGAGGGGCAACGGTCCCGGTGTGCCGCCCCCTGGCTGTTCGAAGGAACTGCATTTGTAAGTGTCGACTGGTCGCCGAGACGCCTAGCTTTTCGCGCGTAGCTATCGGGAATCGTGCCAAGTATGCGCGATGTACGGAGCGCATAATTACGAAAGCTGTTGTCTGTGTGGGACAAATAGAAAAAGAAAGGTTGAATTGAGAGAGAAGGAGCGCAAAGCGATGCGCTGCTTACTACCCCTCTAAGTCGCGTGACGCGTGGCGCTGAGCTGTGCCCTCTAGTACAGGGCTGCAAAAACCGCGTCCTTTCTTCAGCTCAACGTTCTCTCTCTCTCTCTCTCTCTCTCTCTCTCTCTCTCTCTCTCTCTCCCTCGTGCTGCTGTCCAGCGTTTCTCCTTTTTCAACTTGATTAATGAAGCGCTACGTCCTCGGTGAAATCCTGTGTGCGCTCGTGCATGTGTGCGTGCAGGCACTTGCCGTGGACAGCCCGCGGTATCCCCTGACACAAAAAACAAACATTAATGAGAGATGCGATGGAAATCGGCGTTTACCACGGAAAACAACGCACCTCGCGTGACGACGACGCCTCCTATTTACATGATCGCCGTGGAACGGCGCCAAGTGAAATCTTCCCCGTCTTGGCCTGTCGCCTGATTGTTGCGATCACGTATACGGCGGGGCCGAGCCTTTGGGTCCCCTTTGTTTGGCCGCTCGTTAGTGTACTTCGTCGATGAGCGGAGCGAGTATAGTCTCTATATCGCAGTTTCGGTGCAGCGCGGTGGGAAGGATCGAGTTTCGTCAGCCAATGAGGAAACAGAATCGAGAAATAATTCTCCCAATCAACGCCTTCCCATCGTCATTCGCACTATGTCGAGCGTTTAATGAAAGCGTCAGACGGGTAACTCGCTATACGGTGCGCTATTTTCTCCCTTACTTTTGAAATATCTACGCATCCTTGTACCTACACTTTTCTAGGGTCTTTTTTCAGGTACCCTTCTCCCTGTGGAATAGCAATTAGGTGAATATACACTGACTGCTTTTAATGAAGAGCTTTCCCTCTCCCTCGTTCTGCGGAACCTCGTTAAGGATTTTGTAAATGCTAGCCCTCCTACAGATATCGATGCACTGCACGGAACTACAAGGGGAACGTGGAAATCTTGTGCACAATGACCGTCCTGCGCTGATCCACATTGCTTTTCTTTATTTATTTGTTGCTTTTTTTCGTACGAAGATTTCCGCTTAATTATTATCGCGGTGACGTCGACGGAAAAGTTCTCGTTTCCGTCATTCTTATTTTGTGTCCACCCCTTTCACCTCTTTCATCTCGAGCGAGATTATCTTTCGGACTACCAATACACTTTCCGCATACAACATAACAAATTGTTGTTGGTGTCGTTGCTGTTGTTCTAGGAAATGTACATAGAAATAAAGCGAGAAAGGACACTCGTGAAGAAAAAAAAAAGGTTTGTTCCCTTGCCCTTCAGCGTGTCACGCGGTCGTGGATATCTATATCAAGTCGCGGATATCTGTATGCCTTCCTGTCCTCCTCCGGGTCCGTACACGCTCGCCTCTGAGAGGGCGTCAGTATCGCGCATCAAAATCTAGATTCGAAGCGTGATGTCGAAAAGTGCCACCGTGTCTCTGGCAATCGACGAAAACGGGTCCCTTCGGCGAAACCGCGCATTATAGTACAATTCGCGCTGATGTGCGTTCTTTCCGAATGTATACGTTTGTGTGGAAGACGCGTTGGTGCATGGCACTATTCTCCGGTGTAAAGTGAGTGCCTCGTCTGTGTACAAGAACGAGTTGCCGGTTGACGAGGAGGCAGACAGACATACATCTATAGATATACGTGCTATCGGATGTCATAGGTGTATTATATACACTGTATTATAGCAGATATATTGCTATAATTATTAATTTCTGCTATCTCGCTTTCCCCTCTTCTCCTTCCTTCTCCTCTTCTTCTCCTTCTCTCTTGTGTGTGTGTGTGGTTGGGTGTGGGTGTGTGTGTGTGTGTGTGGGTGTTGTGTGTGTGGGGTGCCGCGCGTGCGCGCGCACCACTTGAGATCGCTGGACGCGAACGTCGGCCCCGTCCTCTCCTTTGCAGGTTAGCGCTGCATGCCGGCGTAAAATCATCGACGTGCTCGTCATACGTATTGCGGTGCCAGCGCAGCGACCGCGGGCTTTTACACCGCTGTTATGCGTATTTTTATTCGTTGCTTTCTCGCTCCCTCCCTCGCTCTCTCGTGTGGGCTGTTATTTTCGTGTGCGTCCAGTCTTGTTTGAGACCTGTCCTCGTGCTTCCGCTGTGTTAATTAATGGCGCCGACCGTCGCAGAGGTTCGTTGATGAAGTCGCACGTTGCGAGGATATCTATCTCACAACCTCCTATCTCCTTTCTTTCTTTCTTTCTTTCTTTCCTTCCTTCTTTCTTTCTTTCTTTCTTTCTTTCTTCTCTTCTTTCTTTCTTCTTTCTTTCTTTCGTTCTTATCTTTCTTTCTTTCTTCTTTCTTCTTTCTTTCATTTAAAAGACACTGATCCGCGGTATAAACCGCTCGCTACCGCTGTTGTGCTGTGTCCGCTCCCATCATGCCACGCGCTGTTTTGAATGGCATTGCGATTCAGCGAAATGAGTTTTCGTAGGATAAGCATCCCGCGAGGCGCGGCGTGGTCCGCATATCGATTCCTTCGGCCGGCGATGCAGTTTAGTCGCGCTCACAGCCCAACAACGTTCGTTCTGGTGGTCGCCTCGAAGGCCCGCTCGGTACTCCTAGAAGGCAGCTGCACGTCCACCGCGAACCGGTTGCGGAATTTCGATGCAAGTGACCTTGCTCTTTGCCGAATCAACTCTCTGAATAAAATGTGTTTGGGCTTTTCCATCTGCATGAGAGCAGGTGGGCAGGTATATGCTTTGCAAGTTTGATTAATGTTAATGTTTCTTTGTTTTTTGTTTTTTCAGTGTCTTTGTCTCACTTGGAGCAGTAGTAATTTCTCGAAAACGCAGTCGGCATTATGCGTGCGTGAGATAGATAAGATAGATAGATAGAATAGATAGATAGATCGATAGGATAGATAGATAGATAGATAGATAGATAGATAGATAGATAGATAGATAGATAGATAGATGATTGTTATATCGGGTACTGATTAAAGCGGGAACCTTGTAAAATATGTAGGGTAGAGTAGTAGGTTGGTAGGGTAGGGTATAGAATTGGGGGGTAAGGGTAGGATATAAAACGTGTGAGTGAGTGGTATACTGTAGTGTTCTGTATGGTGAAACAGAATTATTAGCCATGCAGTGTATATTAGATTACATTGAACACCGCGGAGGCTATATATAGGCTATGCTTGTGTTAGAGATAAAACTGCCTTAGCATCATGTTGACTTCGTGCGCGAATTTGAACGAAAAACTCGCTTATGGGTCATCGGAATAGGTGATTACTTCACCGCCGTTTTAAAAGACCGAGCAACATAGAGCACCGCATGCAAACGAAGATTGTGTCGCTTGGATGCGAGTGCCCCGCCACGGTGGTCTAGTGGCTAAGGTACTCGGCTGCTGACCCGCAGGTCGCGGGATCAAATCCCGGCTGCGACGGCTGCATTTCCGATGGAGGCAGAAATGTTGTAGGCCCGTGTCCTCAGATTTGGGTGCACGTTAAAGAACACCTGCAGGTGGTCTAAATTTCCGGAGCCCTCCACTACGGCGTCTCTCATAATCATATGGTGGTTTTGGGACGTTAAGCCCCACAGATCAATCAATCAATCAGCTTGGATGTGAGCGAGTCGTTGCAGGCACAACGAAGTTCTAGAGTTAAAAAAAAAAGTTACAGCGTGAACTTGACGCTCGGTGTTTATGATAATATATACCCCGCAAATTGTGACACGTGGAGAACCTTTTACAATGAGGAGGAAACGCACCTTTCGCGTATTTTTCACTTCATTTGATTTTCTTACTCTCTCTCGCACACACCCTCGCTCTCACTGTTTTCCCTGAGCTGAGGGTATGGCGGCATTCTTTTGTCGTACCGTGCAGCGTTATAGGCCATGGCTGCATGCCGCTGCGGGAAACTGTTCTTGCTGTATCTTGCTCTTCGTAGCTGCATCGTTTGCGGAAAGCTGTAAAAACGCCACGAGCTGACTGCGCTGTCGCGGCCTTGTGGCGTGAGGAGCATGCGTGTGCGTCGCAAAAAAAAAAAAAAAGTGAGGAAGAGTGGGAAGATGCTGCGTCCGTGAAACGGAAGTCATCGAGACGACGGCGCCTCGTCAGCGCTGGCTGTTCTTTGAAGCTCGACTGAATGGAGGTGAAGATAAAATGAATGGGTTGTAACCGTTGCCAAGTGCAGCCGTAATGTGAAGAACTTGGTATATGGCGAGTATGCTAAACGGTGGTAACTACGTAAAGAACGACTGTCTTTTTTGGCTTTGTTTATGGCACATAGAATGGATCCAGGCGAAAGAACAGTCGCGGTAGAGTTGGTGTATGTGCTATACCTCTATGTTCTATAGCATATTTATTCTTTTTGCTGCATACGATTACTCTGTGTGGTAACCCTATTGTTAGTGTATACGGTATGGGCTTATGTACACTGTCGTCTTTTATGAAAGGGAACACGCGAACGCGGGGCCGGCGCTCTGCGACGGTTGCCTACAGCACCATCAACCGACAGCAAAAGAAAACAGATTGCTTTCAGCGTCATCTGTTGCCAAACAAAAAAAATAATAACGAGTTATGGCTGGTAGACAAGCTCTGCTAGATTGCACTCCATCTCGGTTCACGCCTGTAGCATAGAGAAACATACTATATAAAAAGTGGCCTCTGGAGCCTTTTCACGGCGCAGCAAGGAAGGGTCTGACCAACCGCTAGATGACGTACCCATCCTCGCTTTTACTTTTTTTGTTGTTAAGCCATGTGATAGCCTCCTCAAGAGGACAACAAAATACCCAAATTTGGCATCGATTTTTCGCAAAGAAGAAATTTTATTAACTTGTGCAATTTTCCATATCTGCTCAACATCATGTGCCGCTGAGGACATTTAATGCCTTGCAAGAAAAACAGTAGAGTATGACAAGAAAGTGTTGTCTTTCTGCATTTTTTTTTTGTACAAAGAGGCACATTCATGTGGTTTAGACGTACTGTACATGTATTCTCTTTGTGAACGCCTGGTTGTGTAGCGTAATTTTTTTTTTGTGGTGGTAAAGACACTCGCTTTCGGAGCATGAGCGCACGGGTTCAAATTCCAACGTCGGAAAGAAAAACGTTTTGTTATTTTATTTATGCTGAAAACAGTATTGGGTCTGACCAACCACTTGTGGCGCTGAAAGCAGCGCCATAGCTGGTCCGCAGGGCCCTACGGGAGTGTCCGCTCTTCATGTATCATTTCTATATGCCTGTAGTGCGTAGTCCACGGCCAACATATCAAACGTTGTGCTCAGATTTGGGTGCACGTTAAAGAACCACTAGTGGTCAAAATTTCCGGAGCGCTCCACTACGGCGTCTCTCATAATCATATGGTGGTTTTTGGGACGTTAAACCACACAAATCAATCAATCAATCAATCAATCAATCAATCATATCAAACGTTGTGCGCGACCACGCCGCAAGCTGCAGTAATCGCCCGGCGGTGAGGGAACGTAACCTAGCAGCGCTGTCCTACCGGCCATGACTCGTTATATTGCTTGGTCACAGATGACGCGAAAAGTGGACGTGCTTTCTTCACTTGCCGGTTGATGGTGCTGTAGGCAGCCGCCGCAGAGCGCAGGCCACGCGTTCGCGTGTTCCCTTTCATAAAGGACGACAGTGTACACTAACTCGGCCTCGCTCATATACGAGCGAGGCTGAGCACTATAGTGCTATAATCACGTGCTGGGCGCGCCGCGCTCCTTGCTGGTGGCAATGATATTGGTATTAAATACCACATATATATTTATAATTTCGCGCTCTGCGGGGCTTGATTCGGCGCATGCGCAGGAGAAGAGAAAGTCTGAGTTAAATGCAGACAGAGAGAGAGATAGAGATTGAACGAGCTTCATCCGCACTCGGTCCTGGGAGGAGAGAGGGGCCGTAAAAGGGTGCGCGCGGTTTGGGCCACAGATCGTCGATCTCCCGGCCATTAGTATGCAGGATGGCGTTTATGTAGACGCTCCACCCGCTCTCCCTTTTTTTTTTCTCAACTGTCTTTATTAGTCTCATACTGGTTTTAAAAAAAAAAAGGCATTTGCCTCTGCTCCTCTAGACGGTAATGATGGGCAATGGCGCTGCGCTGTCAGGGCTGCTAAAGTATTTATCGAAAAAAAAGGAAAAAAACAAACATTTTGAGGGAGTAAAGCAAAAAAAAAAGAAAGAAAGAAAGATGAGCAAGACTCGGTGATAAGCCAAAAGGACATACCGCGCAGAGCACGAGGGATATAGAGAAAGGGTAGTCACCCAAACGATGACAAATGATGCTGCCCAGAAAAAATTCGTTGGGACGTGCATTGCCCTCTTTTGCGGATTACACTGAGAATATTCAAGAGTATATGTGTTGGTCGCGCCGCTTCGCCTCTCGGGATTCCTCAGCTTGCGCTGCAGTGCCTCCCCTCATCACCCACGAGCACACGCGCACGAAAGGACTTTCAAGACGCGCCTACCTCGTTGGGGGTCCAGATCCTTCCTTGTTTCCCGCCTTTACACACTTTCTCTTTAATTTATTTGATCTGCCTCAACTATATGTCACTGTTGCTTTTTTCGTGTCGGGTTTGTTTTCGTCTTTTTTCCCCCTTGCCTATAGCTATAGGCTCGCGGCTATATTTACGGCTACAAACGGGCTCGCGGCGGGCGTCTCTGTTGCGTAATCCTTTTAACGTCTTCTGACGTCATTCGTCGTCGACATTCGTGCGACGAGACCTCTCCGCGGGAAGGCGGTAGTTGCCGTTCGTTATTTAGCGCTGACACGCCTCGGCCCCTAAAACGGTCGCAAGCGCCTTAGCCTTTCCTGCCGTCCACTTCCCGAAAGAGCTCTGCAGGTGAATCGAAGTCCGTGGCATCGTACCCTATCTACCCTTCCTCTTCGTGGTCGCGTGCTAGCTTGAGACGAGCGTACCGCTTGAGTACCTTGATGTCACGTAAAGCGCATCGCCATCGCTATCAGCTCGTTTCAGGTGAAAGTCTCAACAATGCCTCGTAACAAGCAGAATGTGGCGGAAAAATGGAAACGTGCTGTAAATCTCGTCATCATCGATCTTATAATCACGTGGATATTCGTGAAGACACGTGAAGTACAGAGGACGTAGACGAAACTGATGAGGTTGACATTTCTCGTATGATACAGCGCACGGCATAGGAAAAGGAAGTATCGGAAATTACATGATGTGATCGTCTTAACGTTTTTGCTGTGAAAATCGTCTTAGCGATCGATAAGAGACCTCTGGGAGTCTGTGTTCAACGCAGCACGAAGGCGCCTCTCAATGATCTCCAATTTGATACCCGATCTTGCGGGAAACTTGTTAATTCACTCGCCGCCGTCCTCAGTTGCGTTTCCCATCCCTCAATGTCAATTACGTTGCTCTCTAACTGACCAGCGGTCGTCTGTGTATTCCCTATCACAATGCCTGTATGGATAAAGTCTACAATAGTGCGGCGTATTTTCCTCGTCAAGATGGTCCTTAGCCATCGCTATGGCCGATGCAACGTAGTATGCGTTTAGTTATTAGAGGCGCATTAGCTTACCGTTCACCTATTCCCGAGGAGGGAGAGGAGACCTTGCTCAGGAATGCATACAGTAAAAAGAAAGCATGATTGACTATTTGCTAAGAATTCTTGCTGGGATTACGGTAGTTCTGTATATACGTATATATAGAAGAAAACGCCGTCACGTACGGCTGTTTAAACGCGCGTCGCCGTGCCCGGTATACGGCGCTGCTGTGTTACCCTTCTCCGTAACGCACGGCGGCTTATTTCTACGTGCCTTCGTTCTTTGCTTTTACCGCTGATCGTTAGCCCCAAGACTTTCTTTTTCTTCTTCCTCCATGTGATGACGTCATCCAGGCAGCTTTCTTTTGCGAAGCAGGCGTGATCGCTATTTCAGGCGGCCGTGACGGATGCCAATTAACGGCCCGTGCTATGGCGAATCAATCAAGTTTCACGTCTCCGAAGTGCGCACAGGGTTGACAGTCGGCCGAGTCAGTGACAGACGAGTGCGTTGGAACCTTACGTACGGAAGAGAATAGCGAGACTGGAACAAACAACCCGACCGTTTTGCCTATGCAGGCGACGATGCAGTGTCACGAGTGCCGCATCCTGTATGATTCGTTGTCAGCCTACCTGCGCCCATTTATTGGCAATCAATCGCTCTTCAAGCTATGTTCGTCCGACATTTGAGTGCTGAGGTCAGGGGAAGGGGGGGGGGGTTCTAAGCTAAAATAAGGGGAGCAAAATATAGCGCAGCTCTTATTCTTTGCCGTTCTTCCGTTCTGGTCTGCTTTTGCCATTTGGTACCAGCACTTGATCCGGCAAGATCAGGTGCTGGAAGAGTAATTTCATTCAGCCGTGCCTGCGTAGCCAGGAGACCCCCCCCCCCATGAGCAAACAGAGGATGGATCTAACGCTCCCCCTTGGTTAGGTGATTGAACTCCCTTCTCCCCGCGAATTTTTCGAAATTTTACGCGCACAAACACGCACGCATGCACCCACCAGACTTCAGAGACCGTTTTACGGAGGGATTTCAGTGTCGGCATGCTTGGCTGTTTACCTTTGTGCATTGCATCACGAACAACTAAACGGACAGTGTTTCGGTTGACGCGTGGTCATGAAAACGGTTGAGTTGATGCCTACAATATTTCATAAGCGCACTAGATCACATCGCGATATACAAATTCAAGAAACCATCGACTTAACAGGCCAAGATGGCGGAGCCCATAGGTATTCAGTAGAGTAGTATATAGGTTGTGCTGGTTGAACTGCCCTTGACGAAAATTTCTAGCTTCACCCCTGACCAGCGTTCGCTTCTGTCCGTTAAAAAAAAAAAAAAGCTTCCTTCGCCTTTTTGGTTGTCCCGCTGTTGAAGGTGGCGGCCGAGGCGATGTCGTGCCTTGGTCTGTGACTTCTTTTGTTCACGCACACGCATACACTGCCTGCTTGTCTTCTCGGCAGGGAGGCAAAAGTGCTCGCTGACGCGTTTCCACGGACGTCATTGCATCAGCTACTGATGATGGCACTGCGCCGATTTTCTCAAGTTGCTAGGCGCTTCCTTCTATTCCTCCAGCTCGGATTCAAGGGATTGTATATGTGTGCGTGGGCGTGCACCACGTAACGCACGGCTGTAATACTTATTTCTACCTACGTATGCGTCAAATAATAATAATAATATAATAATAATAATAATAATAATAATAATAATAATAATAATAATAATAATAATAATAATAATAATAATAATAATATTATTATTATTATTATTATTATTATATTATTATTATTATTATTAAGATATCTTACGCGCCAAAACCGTGATATAATTGCAAGGTTCACCGTAGTGGAGGGCTCCTGAAGTTAGGACCTTCTGGTGTTTAGCGTGCACTTGGATCGCGCTGTAAACACGGGCCTCTGGCATTCCACCTCGATCGGCATGCGACCGCCGCAGCCGGAACCGAACCCGCAACCTTTGAGTCAGCTGCCTAGCACCTTAGGCGTTGTACCACCGAGGTGGACCTACGTTCGTGTTTAACCGATAAGGGATAGGTTCGATTTGGACTTCTCAAGTTCATGTTTGTTCGAGACGCAGCTGCGTCGTTTCCAAAAAACGGCTCGATGCACGCCTACGTGGGCTTCATGTTACACTAAACAGCCTGCCGAGCTATAAAAAAGTGCGTTGGCAAACTCCGTTTAGGAAGGTTCTCGATTGCATGACATCAGGTTGAGCGATTGTTATCTTTGTCGTATTATTTCCTCACCAGAAGCTGTCGGCTCTTTCGCAAATTGTTTTTCTTTCCTTTCTTTCTTTGTATATTTTTGATCTCGCCGTGAAACAATTTTGTCATTGCGCTAGCGCACCGGAATTTCCTCAGGCCCCCTGTCGGTCGTCAGAGAGAGAGAGAGAGAGAGAAAAGCAGCGAGAAGTAGTGGTAGGGAGGGCAGAAGGGCGAGCAGTTCTGTCTCCCTCGTGCGTTTTCTTTTTGCTTAACTTGGGGAACGCCTTCGAGTGTGAGCCGCATTCCGTGCTCTGTCGGACACGTCGCGCGGCCTTGTTTGTCTCGCCGCGACGTGTCCCCGGCCGCCCAGTGTGTCTCCACCTTCCTCTTTCATCACTCTACATTTACTCTCTCTCTCTCTCTCCGCGAACTTTTTTTTCTTTCCTTGATCTCAATGTTGCTTCATTCGTCTTTCTTTCTGCATTCTTACGAAGGACTCCTCTGACCCCTCCTCTCTTCCCCCATCCCCTCCTTTTTTTTTTTTTGGCAATCTTGACTTGCAATGCGTATGACTTCCTTTTTTTTGGAGACATGTGAACTCTCTTCGGGGAGTCGTGCGACTTCAATGAGAGTCAATTTTCTTTATTTTAAATTTATTTAGCAATACTGTTGCTCTGACAAGGACACTATTGCAGGGAGGGCTTCATAATAAAAGTCATAGGGAGACAAAAAACATAATAAACAAAAATATTTCTCTTTTAAGGGAGTAATATACCTGGCAAGTCACAGCTCATCGAAAACAGTCACGCCAACTTCCTCTCTCTTTCTCTCTTTTATTTGTGTGTTTACACCTCCCCTTTCTTCGAGAAATATCGGCGAGCGAGTGAGCCTTGGTTGTGGTGTTCCGTTAAATATATAGGTTTCCTTCACACTGCAGCACAAACGTCTTTTGAACCAGCTCGCCATGTTTAACGCATACTTGAACAACAATGGTGCAGCGCAAGGCAACAGGGACGCTAGAAGAGCACGGATACACGCCGCGTCCCGTTACCTTAAGCTACCATTGTTGTTCAAGTATGCCGTACCAGCAAGCCCGCTTTGGAACTTCACTGCGTTGGGGTGTTTCTTTATTCTCGGTTGATCTCGGAGATGGCGTTTTCCTTGGACCTATTATTCCATTCACCAAAATTTCGGTAACGACGCGTTTCTATTTCTGCGACCGAGTATTTACAGCTTTGGCCAAACGTGAACTGCTGCATTTTCTAGCACACCACCATCGTTTGTTAGCACCGAATCGTGTTGGCTGGCGTTTCCAACTACTGCCAAACTTCGGTTAGTGCCTACAGTGTGGTGTATAACGTTCTCTAATGCCGGCCGCCTGTAGCACCTTTATTCAGTCACTCAGTGGCAGCAACGCGTCTTCATCGAATCTTACTTCATGGATTGAGTTGCATACCGAATACTTTTGCGCTCTTCGTGTCCTCCTCGCGCGTTGTGTGCAACTGTGAGATGAACTTGTTTAATCTTCGAGAATTTGCGTATTATTTTTCGGTGCCATTTGGTCACGACATTTTTTTCGTCATAGGTTCTCAGATAGTTCCGTGGTCGCAAAGTTCTGTCGGAACGACCGAAAGTCTGTTTTGGTGATGGCCGGTAAGTCATAAGTTACTAACGGTATCCTATACGATAAGGAGGATTTGTAGTCGTGGCAAAAATTTTGACTAGAACTAGAAAACCGGCGCACCGCTTCCGGCTGTTATCGAACCAACTATATGTATACTGCCTGCGATTAGCTGTAGGCAAAGTACGCTTGCCCATTGCTTCACTTCTCCGGATATCTGAAATGCACGTACACTTTTGAAGTTCTCAGTTCTTTTATTCGCATAGACCGGGAAATCGTGTCAACAGGGGACGACACATGGTCACCGAGGTTCGTTGACGCCCGTCAGCCCCTCGGGCTCATTCACGGCTTCCGTCAGCTCACGCGATCTCTCGTCGCTTCGTGGACTGCGCGCTGCATGCAATGGGTTGCGATGCCGCAAATAGAAGGAAAGCTCTGCCGACTCTTTCGAAGGTTAATTGGGGCACAGATATGAGTTACGAGTGTCGTCGCTACTATCGCTGTCAAGGTTGTATCTTTCAGTTATTATTGCCCCTCCGCGTTGCTATAGCGACTTCGACGAGAGCAAGGCTCACGCTGCAACCTTCGCCCGCGCTATTCTACCATCTGCATCCGCTGCAGCAAGCTGGCCTTGGACTGTGTTACCCTCCGTCCCCGTACATCCATGCAGTGCGGCCAAGGCAAACGGCCTGCCGTGTTCGCGGTCATTGACATAGTGCGCTCCATGTCGCTTATACCAGCAAACGGTTCAGTGACTCGCCCAATAGTGCGCTGCGCTGACCGCTACATTAAAGCACCCCATTAACTCGGCTTCTTAAATAGAGGTATTAGTGTCGGACGTAGTAGACGTCTGCTGTTTCTTTTTTTTTGGGGGGGGGGGGGCGGGGGGGGGGGGGT
Organism: Rhipicephalus microplus; assembly: GCF_013339725.1. Lineage (NCBI taxonomy): Eukaryota > Metazoa > Arthropoda > Arachnida > Ixodida > Ixodidae > Rhipicephalus > Rhipicephalus microplus. Next base: position 127,199,117 of record NC_051171.1, on the reverse strand, counting down.
GGCTTATGCAATTTGTTGGTTTAGCTGCGCTGCACGGAACTGTTTAATGTGGTTTGTGCACAGTGCTCAAGTTGCGTGCAGCAGCGCCGAGATAAAAGACTGTAGATCTTCCAAGGCCGCCCGTGTTGTGGGGACGTGCTGTTTTCACCGAAAGGAAGGCTCATTAGGTGAAAATAATAATAAAAAAATAGACGTCAGCCGTTTTTAGCCTCATTCTTAGTGGGGCTTTTTTTCGGAACGGAGTTCGCGGTGAAACAGCAGCACTTGTCGTGTAACTATGTGTTAGAACGCATCCAAGGCTTCGTGGTAACACTGATGCTCGCATTATTGCCAACACTGGTAAAGGTAAACAAATTAACGGCTGAGTATGCATTTGCTGAACTTCGTGCGCCTCAACTTAGTCGATTAGCGAGAGACAAGTCCTGGTACCATAAGGCACCCAAGTCTCGCAGCAGATAGGCGCAACTATGAAGCTTAAAAGGGGTAGGGGAGAAACTGCTATTGCGGGTGTTTTTTTTTTTTTTCGTAGCTTCATGCTATATATAGTTTTCTAGGTGGTCGACAATCTGATTCTCGTTTATTTTACATTTTATTGTTTTTATGTTGTTCGTTTTTCTTATGCTAATCCTTCACGTGAGAACCCACTTTAGTTTCCTACGTTAGAAAAAGTTCATCGTAGTTGCCATAATTCCCACTGTCTTCCGACGACCACAGCGCCGCGTTTTGCTCTTGTGAGAGTATAGTGAAAACTGTCGTGAGGATGACGCGGCCTTGCGTTATTCGGGCGCGATGCGGCGGCGCTGCTGCTGGCCAGTCCTTGCCCCGTTGTCGGCTGCCGGCCGCGACGATCGCTGGTGCGTGAAGCCGGGAATTCCTTTCTCCGTTCCGGAAAAACGTCCCGCCCCCCTCGTCGTCTCCTCTTGGTCCTCTACCACTTTCCGGACCTCTCCGTGCGCTCGTTGATCGGACTGACTTTCTTTTTTTTTTTTTTTCAAGCGAAGCTTGTTACGAGTTACATATTTTGGTGGAGACTTCGTGCACGAAAAACCCGGCGCCGGTGAATGTACCGGAATTCTGCCCCCGAAGTTGCCCCGTCTGCGTGCGTGTCTGCCGTTTTCCAATAGGGGGTATGCACCGAGCTTTGTTCCGCAAGGGGGCGACACTATCGCCGCTCCGTATTTAAGGTCCGCTCGTACGCGCGTCCAGCTACCCGTGCTTCGCTGTGCAAGGCGTATTCCAGAGGTCACTAGATATGCAAGTTTGCGAGGTTTGATATGCAAGGTTTGAATAATAGTAATGATTGATGTGTGGGGTTTAACGTCCCAAAACCATCATATGATTATGAGAGACGCCGTAGTGGAGCGCTCCGGAAGTTCTCGAACACCAGAAGTTCTTTAACGTACATTCAAATCTGAGCCCACGGGCCTGCAGGATTTTCGCCTCTATCGAAAATGCAGCCGCCGCAGCCGGTATTCGATCCCGCGACCTGCGCCTCAGCAGCCTAGTACCTTAGCCACTAGACCACCGTGGCGGGGCCTCGTCCTTACGTTTATCACGCGGTCTTTGGTACAATGGAATTTAACACTACGCCACACATACTATCTGTGGCTGCACTGCTTTATCACTAGATGCTCCTAATATTAAAGTTCAGCACGCAGTGTCCAATTAGCGCAATCGGAATGCCGAATACAGTGAATTTGATAAGTGTTGTTTAGGGGGTGAAAGAAGCAGATGTGGAATCAAATGGTGGTTTTGGGATGTTAAACCCCACAAATCAATCAATCAAGCTGAGGTTCTGTTCAGATCGGTGTCTCTGCATATGATATTTGTTGCCAGCTGTTCAAGGCATTCCCTCGAAAATATGACCGACTGTAAGTATTCGATCGACAAAGATACTGTCAGCGGTAACGCCACAAGAACGGCAGATGTATGTTTATGCTGATAACGATGTCTTTGCGGCCACCTGCTATCTACGTTCCTTAGCTCAAAAAAAAAAAAAAACTATCTTTACTAGCACCTGGAACGCAAGTGAACTTGTAGATGTAGGTTTCTGATAAAGATACTTTTAATATAAGAGCCAGCTTTGCAGGTTCATGCTACGTAGGTGTATGTGCAGATGCAAGCTTCGCCTGACAAACACACTTTTTGCAGCAAAGCCAGTTTTACAAGCAGCTGTAACGTACGTCCATGTGCAGATGCAGGCTTCACCTGACAAAGATACATCTCGCAGAAGAGCCTGCTTTACAGGCCCCTGCTACGTACGTACGTACGTGAATGTGCCGATGCAGGTTTCGCCTGACAAAAAATACTTTTAGCAGAAGAGCCAGCTTTACAGGCACCTGCTACGTGCGTGCATGAGTAGATGCAGGCTTCGCCTGACAAAGATACTTTTAGCAGAAGAGCCAGCTTTACAGGCACATGCTACGTACGTGCATAACCGCCGCGGCGGGTTAACAATGAAAATGCGACGAACGTGAAATGACGGAAGATCAGATGGCCATATCAGAAACGGCTGATCGCTAACAAGCCGAATATCTTATCTGGAGTGCATCGAATGCGGCCCTCGAAGTTACGTCTGCTACACGTGCGTATTCGTATGCACAACAGTGAGAGCGCCGTGCTGGGGCACCCGCATGTGGGGACGTGACGTTTCTTTATGATGTCACGTTAATGCTATGAAGACATCCCCTACAGGTTGTTAGACAAATTTTGTTGCGCGTCCGCAGCAGCCGCACGCATAGAGTTTCCCAAAATTAACTAGAGGGCACTCTGGCGCTGCGATCGTTCAGCGACCATGGGAATGATGGGTAGTACACACATTTGCCTAGTCTTCGTACTTGTGGATGGCGAATCGTACTTGCGGCTTCGTATATTGCCGTGTAGATGCCCGGGCCCTACAAAGTTGCATATGAGGAAGGGGGAAAATCCTTCTGTCCAGCTGATAATGTTTGGTCACCTCTTTGAAAGTAAGGAGAACATCCCTAAAGACCATTAGGTTGGAAGAAAAAATTCCACTAAGGGAATGCTAATGATGGGGCGAAGCAGTGTGCATCGGATCACTAATCGTGGCCTTCTGTTTTGTTCTGGTTGACGGCCTTTCACTGTGTTAACCCTTTGTTCTGTCATATGCTTTGGTTGACAGGTGGTTAAATGTCGGTGTTTTCACGGCGTTGTGGCCTTTAATTTTGTTGGTTCTAGTTAACAGCCTTTTGATAACCTTTTTGTTGTTCACAGAAGTTTAGTATTTGCGGCGGTTTTTGAAGAAAATGAAAAAAAGGAACCTAATTTTTGTCTGCCTCATTGGCGACACGGCGCGTAGCCTTGTAGGGGATGGGTGAAGGGGTATAAAAAGGAATAAAAGAAAGATAAATAAGAGCGGACACTTTCCGCACAGGAGTGACAGAAAGAAGAGAGGAAGAGATGGGAAAGATGAGGGACACGGTCGAAGGAATCCGAGGACGGGGCACCTCTCGGCGAGAGCTACAAAGCGTCAGGAGGAGATCGTGGACGGTGGGCAGCTTCGCTACCCTGGCGTGGGAGATCGCGGGTGACACAGCGCGGAATCCTGCGAGCGAGTTGTTCGGTTTGTTCACGTCCACCTGCGCTACATCTGCTGTACGGCTGTAGACGGCGGACAGCAGTTTACGGGCACTGCGCGGATTCGAGGGTGTTGGCTTCTCTCCCCTAAAAGTAGGAGGAAGCATTTCGCAATGCCATGGAAAGGAAGGAGAACGCAGTCTTACGTCACGCACGCGCACGTTAGGTTTCGCATGCCCCCGTCTCTCCTTCTCTTATTTTTTTTTCCCGGTCTTGGAAGGGCGCTTGAACTTTTTTCACCCTGCCCGTTGATTACGCAACGTGTCGTTTGGTGACCTCCTGCTGTGCACGATCACTTTAATTCGTGTTGATTTACTGTATGCTTGTCGAGTTTCTGTGGTCGCGTGTATTAGGCGATTTCCGGAATTAAGATAGGAGACCATGTTATTCCGTTGACACGAGCCAACAGAAAAAAAAGTAAATAAAAAAACCACAGCTGACGATGCCATTTGTCCAGTTGGCTGCCCTTCCCTGCGCTGACCCTTCGGGTCGTTTTCGCGTGTCGTCCGGTGGGGTGTTCTACGACCTCTAATCGCGTGACGTGATATGGCTAGCTCTCGTGCGGTATATAACCGTTGCTGCAACATCTTGTCATCGGGAGATATACGCACAGTGTGTCGTGTGTAACGTGGTGTATACAATCTCGCTATATCGCTACCGCCCCTCGTATCTCTTTCAGACGCCGGTTGTGACGTCGTCGTCTGACTTTTTAAATTTTTTTTTGTTGTTGTTGACATCATCTTTGGCGGGTGCCACCCCGACCCTGCAAACACGGGCCAAACACGCGCACTCACTCACTCACTCACTCACTCACTCACTCACTCACTCACTCACTCACTCACTCTAATTCATTCCCGCTTTATCTCGTAATTAATACGTTTAAGTTAGAAACAATTAGCGCCGACTGTTCTTTTCTGGACTTCATTATGTGCACGTTGTCTCCGTGTGGCTTTTGTGTCACGAAAAACGTTCCCCCCCCCCGCCCCCCCCCCCCCCGATCCATCCCCGACTCCCTTCATTCGTCAGCTGCGTGCGTGTGTCTTGTGTCTCGCGCTGGTGTGGGTGTTAAACCGTTTCGCGTGCGCTTGTTTCGTTAACCCGCTTTAGTTTTCACGCCCGCGGCCATATTAAAACCTGCGTGCCGACTGGACGTATACCGGAAGCGAGAGAGAGAGAGAGCGCGCATGCTCGGACTCTTATATAAAAGTGGCGACTCACGAAATAGGACCAGCGCGTGTGACTGCACAGTGACACGTTACCGGTTGAGACGAGGGCACACGAGGGACGGTCATGTCACTCGTCATGACTTCCCCTTTTTTCGCTCGGGGGTGCCGCGAGCATCACACATGGAGTCACCACGTCACCTCGGGGAACCATGGTGCTCCTTCGGGATCGTGCTTAGTGTGCCTAATCGCGTGCTTACGTTTCCTAGTTGTAATAGTTACGCTTGTGCCGCGATGGTCTATAGTGGTTCTGGTGCTCGAATGGTGACCCTTATAGGTCGCGGGATCGAATCCCGGCTGTGGCGGCCACATTTCGATGGAGACGAAAGGCTCCATCGAAATTAGGCTATACCAAATTATTCGACGTCCCTCGTAATCGTATCGTTGTTTTGCTGCGTTAACCCCCAACAATTGAACGATTGATACACTGAGGTATTGAAACCCATCCTTGCGATACCGGTGCGAAACCCATGTGGCACGCACCAGTTTCAGTGTTACCTGCGTTTAGTCCCATTTTGCACAAAGTAATTGGTACAAAGTGCCGTTGGTATTCGAAAACTTAAACGTTGTCAGTGCAAATTTTTTATTATTATTATTATTATTATTATTATTATTATTATTATTATTATTATTATTATTATTACAACTAGCGCTCACTGTATGGCTAGCAGACGCCACTGCTAGCCATACAGCGGAGCGTATTTATCCTCTTCCAAAATAACCGAGAACCGTACGTACAACGTGTATACATCTCACACCCTCGGCGCATATGTGTCAGTCGTCACTCATTCTGAACGTCCGGCGTTTATAAGTTGAAACGGAACAGCTATAACACACAGGCGGCTAACGAACCGCAATGATGAGGGCACGTGCGCGTGACACGTCTGTAACTATCTGCTTTTGAAACTATGTACGGCAATCGTCGCACGCGCTGTTGCTAGTCTGTTCCCCGCAGCAGGCATATATGTCTATAACATCTGTACGAATGCGTCTGGATGTTTTGTACACGTGGAAAGTTAAATGTAACCTCCGCCCCCCCCCCCCCCCCCAAAAAAAAATGCTTACTCTCGTATCAGTAAGTTACCCTTAATGATGATGATACGTTTAAGCATCCCTCTTGAAACGACGTGGCTGCTGGCCTGTTCGTTACAGTAGTTTATTCATCCATTCATTTAATTATATTCTGCCATCCTCGCTTGTTTTCCCTCCTTATACAACCTTTATGGAATAAAGAAAAACGCTAATAGGCCGAAAAAGTATTTCAGTTGTTGACTAATGTAGCCAGGAACTTAACATATGCAGTTGTGGGCTCTAGTACGAGAAAAAAAAAAGATTAAATGTACGACGTCATTTTGACATTGAGGTGCCAGTGTTATATCGCGAAATTCAGTTATGAAAACTAATTTTCGTTTTCACTTCTGTAGTGGCGAACTTGTCATCAAACCCGGGTGCTTGCGTTTCGCATGATGTCCGACTTTTGTTTTTTTACCAGGACCGTTTCTCTGCAGCGTGCCCCGCCGCGGTGGTCTAGTGGCTAAGGTACTCGGCTGCTGACCCGCAGGGCGCGGGTTCGAATCCCGGCTGTGGCGCTCTGCATTTCCGATGGAGGCGGAAAGGTTGTAGGCCCGTGTGCTCAGATTTGTGCGCACGTTAAAGAACCCCAGGTGGTCGAAACTTCCGGAGCCCTCCACTACGGCGTCTCTCATAATCATATGGTGGTTTTGGGACGTTAAACCCCACAAATTTAAACTCGCGTGTTTGCGTTTCGCAATATGTCCGATTTTGTTTTTTTACCAAGACCGTTTCTTTGCAGCGATAAGGGGAGGCTTTTGGTCTGTATCCTATAAACGCGTGGTGTAATTAACGCGACTTCGAAAATGGTTGCCTTGACCACGTGACCCCGGATGCCGGCCGTGTATAGGGGGATCCCGTCGCGAGCCATCGTCGCGAGAACGTTAGCGCGCCGCTCGCCGTGGTTTGCACGTTAAGTGCGTTTCGTCGGTATTCAATAGTCAGAACGTATATACTCTCCTCCTTCCCATTTTCATCGCGATGCTCGGCCTTTGACCCGAAAACTGCAGGTTCGATCCCGACATCGGCGGTCGGATTTCGATGAAGACACAATGCCACAGGCCCGTGTACTGTACGTTGTAAGGGCGTGTCAAAGTACACTGGATGACAGAAAATACCGTATATAGCTTTCCGCTAAGACGTGCCTTGTATCCTGAGTCGCTTCGAGGCATAAATGCCTATAAGCTAACTAAAACTTTCATCATTATCTTCTTGGTGATCATCGTCGCCTCTATTAGCTAGTGACAACTTCAGTCATCCACTGCCGGTGCGGACGATGATCTTGGTTAATTATTTCCTCTTGACTTCCTATTCTTTCATGGGACGAGCCTCGATATTTCATAACGTATGCTGTTACAACGCTTGTAACGAGTGCAGACCTCTCACAATCAGTCATTATTTTTGACCACGTTCTCGTGGCACGGATCATTTATAAAATTGATCTTCACGTTTATTATTATCATTCCTGTGCCTATTGTCTTTAAACCTGAAATTTCGTTGCTTATTTAACTTCAATGGAACCCCAGTTCATATATCATTTTGTACTATCTGGCTTGTTTGTGTGTGCCCTCAAAAGTGCTCTCAGAATATCAATTAGGCCCATAGTATGCTCTGCCTATCTGAATGGAATAATTTTTCTCTTAAAAAAGTAAACTTCCATCATAACCTTTTGTGCTTCCCTGTTTAGGAAATTTCGGTTTTATGCTATTTTTTTGTTATTTCCGCCTGTACTCTTCCACCACCAGATTCCCAACCGTCTTTAAACTGTTGTTATCAGGAATATGTTAACATTTTCAGTTGCTATGTTTGAAACCGAGTGCTTTATGGGAGCTGCCTCGGACCAACACTCCATTTGGATATGTTCGCACTCCTAATGAAGAGCGTTGGAAGCCCGCAACGAATGCGAGCGCCTGTTTTCTCTGTAATCCTCTTTGTAGCTTCACACATTTATCTTCGTTTTCATTAATTCAACGCCCTCTCTCTCACCCACCGACTGTTGCCATGGCCGTGGCGACGGAAGTGGGCGTGGCGAGTTTTCTCCAGCCTCGCTTGCACGTATAGTGCGAGCGTGAGGAACGTCGGCAGCGAAAAGGCGAGGAGGGGGCAAACCCGTCGACGTCTTATTCGTCCGATGCTTTTCGGTGTGAACGAACTTGTGGTTCTCCCGGTCCGCGTTCTTCTACAGAGGCTGCCGCCTGCTGCGGTGGAAGCGACCATCGCGACGATTCTCTCTTCAGCAGCGGCGGCAGCTGTTACTCTCTCTCTCATCTACAACCTCCTTTCCCAGACCTCGTGCCCTTCATCGTGAGTCCCTCTTCACTCGCTCTGCCGCCACTTGAACGTGCTCCTCAAGAGCGGAAGCGCGCACTGATGTGCTTTTTTGCTTTCTTCATTTCCTTGTCCCTGTTTGCGCTCGTTGCTGCGGATTAGACACTTAATTTGGTATCCCCTCCCCACGTTTCTCTCCTTTCCAGCACTTACCCATTCATGTTGCGTTAACCAATTAGTCTAGCTTCCGTAGAGACGAGAAAGCAGCTTCCAAATATAAAGCAACAGCGAAGCATCTTGATTTCTGCTCGAAGAGAGACGATAACATGAGCGCTATAGAAGACAGGGCGGACTCTTATATAGCAAGCGCATGTCCTCTCTTCTCTTGTGTGATCGTCTTTCGTGGCGCGAAATTCGACGTGATATGCGCTCACCAACTCGAAGGGGTGGCACTTTGGTTGCGATCTAGCCATCACCTCCCTTTTCCCGAATCGGTCTATCGCTAAACGTCTGTCAAGTTCACCAGGGAACGTGGCTGTGTTTTGATGTATAGGTGCAGCAGCAGATAACGTAGTACGTGAGTTAACGCCTTTCTCCATCGCCGACGTAACACCGAAGTGTTAACGACGATTTCGGTGAATCAATCGTGGCGAGGTTCCTACATTCGGCATCGCGCGTAGTGCGTTCTGCGTTGTTACGAGAGCTTCACCAGTTCTCTTAAACGGGTAGACAGGAAGGACGTGCGGCGCAACTCATCTCTTTCTGTATCGCTCTTCCATAATCTTGTTTTTCTAGTCTCCGCTTTGGAATTTAGTTCTCGTCGCCTTATTCTGCGCAGTACTTTCTCAGCGCAAATGGGAAGGGCGCTTCTTTTCTTCACAGTCCCAGTTGTTTCTGCACTCACAAAGAGCCACCTGTCTTTAACGCCCTCGATCTCCCTTATACACTGTTCTTTCTCCACCTTCTTTCGTCTTTTTTGTGATGATGTAATTCAGTCGTGTAACTCCCCGTTTGCGTTATTTCTTTTCATTCTCTGCACGCGACGCGATGACGGAAGGGGGGGGGGGGGGGTGTCACGTGTGTCTCTCTTTAGGTCTTCCGTGCGAGGCACGCACTGCCGCCACAGTTTCCTCACTGAGAGAGAGAGAGAGATACAGAAAGACAGGCAGTGATTCGCGGCGTTTATAACAACGCCATACGTTGCCTCATGCGGTAGTTGCTGCAGAAGTACGGCGTACGTAATACTCCAGTAGAGGCGCGTGCGTCAGCATCCGCGCAGCTCTCGCAGTGACATTTCCGTAAGGGCTGTTTTTCATTTGTCCCCTCTCACGTATCCGACGTTGTTGATTCATGCTTAACGCTGTGCGGCCCTTGCCTGTGTATGCATATAAGTTCGCGCTGTATATACCGGCGGGGCAGATAGATGGCTGTTGAGTCTGCGTGATCGTTGTGTCGCATTGTGGTACGTAAGACTGGTTGGGGGCTTCCCCTACTCCGCGCGCGCGCCGGTCAACCAGCTAAACGGAACTCCACAACGAACCACAAGAGCCTCCCCATTCCCTCCTTTCCCCGTGAACCTTTGTGATCTCTCCTCCTCTGCCGTTGAAACGCTTCGCCGCGCCGTCACTCAACGCGGCGGCGTATCGGCACGCCAGCAGTCGTCACCCAGTCTGCTTGCCGCCGACGACGACTGTCTGCGCCCCGTAGTCGACTCCGCAGAGCGGACGTGCTTCCTCCCTCCACGCCTGGCGTCTCTCTCTCCCTTCCGATACCCGCTGTGCGTTTGCCCGTCTGTTGGGCGGCACGTCGTCGCCCAGGAGTCCTCGACCAGTCCATTGTGCACGAGCGTGTGCGGCAGTGTGTGGGAGATGTCGCCGTCGGCTGGTCTGGAGCGACTGCGTCGCACCTGTCACCTCGGCCAGCGGGGCCGCTGGAGCCCTCAGCCGTGCTGCGACGTGAAGTACGTGTGGCCGCCGCTGACTTCGACGACGTCTTCTTCGACGTCGTCTTCCAGGCACGGGGGATCTTACCACCGGAGGCCCCCGCGACACGCCAATAACGTTTCCTTTCCCGCGTCCTCCGTCGCCGTCGTGCTCAGTGAGTTATTTCTAGATCTTGTTATGTTTAGTACGAGTCTCCTCTTAAAAATCTGTCCCCTTTTAAGTGTGAACACGATTACTCTGCCTTTGGTAACGTCGTAAAGGTTTGTTTAGACAGTCTGTGGGGCAGTTTGTCGTATAGACAGTATTGTGCGTCAGCCGAACGAAAATGGTGCTGTTAAGTAAGGAAAGGAAAGAAGCTTGCCAGCGTTTCACTACTACATCGCATTTAACCTCGTAAGTGTTTCTTTCTTCAGCAGCCTGTAGGGCATTGCTGGGATATGAAATGGTATGATGTTACAAAGAGCTGCGCACTGTAACTTTAACTTGTCAAGGGACTTCAATGTAACCGGCCTGTGTTTTGCCTACGAACGTCTTGTTTCGTTTTCAAAGTTCAGCACGATTTGTTGTTGAACTTTATCATACGTGGACGCCGACTGCTCCCTTAATTGCCACTTGATTGCTCCCTTAATTGCCACTTGATTGCCCCGCCTCGGTGGTCTAGTGGCTAAGGTACACGGCTGCTGACCTGCAGGTCGCGGGATCTAATCCAGGCTGTGGCGGCTGCATTTCCGATGGAGGCGGAAATTTTGTAGGCCCGTGTTCTCAGATATGGGTGCGCGTCAAAGAACCCCAGGTGGTCGAAATTTCCGGAGCCCTCCACTACGGCGTCTCTCATAATGATATGGTGGTTTTGGGACGTTAAACCCCACATATCAATCAATAGTTGCCACTTGATTTCTTTGTCTTTGCTCTTCGCGCACTGCTGCTCGTGTTTTAAAACGATATACTTAAACCAGTGTACCAATGAACCTGTGGTATACCTTGCACTTAGCAGCTTCGGTGATGGCTGTTGTCTATAAATGGGCAGCAAAAAGGACTAGTCTCTATACACTATTGAGTTATCTATTTGACGCTCTGGGGACAGCTTGTGTAGACGTTGCCTAAAACTGCTTGTGAGTAAGGAGGCGCGTTATTGAAAATTTCGAGCTCGGGTTTACAAAGATGCTTGTCCGTCGCTGGCGTCTGTAGCTCCTTCGTAAATTCCGCGTTTTTTTTTTCTCTCTCAACGACTTGAGACACTCGGCCATTGTACTGTGTTTTTAGTATATGTTTTTCTTCGGATTTCAGGAAACGCAATCGGTATTTCCCATTTGCCTCTGCTATATGACAGTACAACTGTATTATTGTTCCGGCCTCTATATCACGACGACTTCTGTGTTAGCGGCGAAAGCGATTTGGTCTTCGCGGACTCGCTCATTGTTATGATGTCATGCAGTAAAGGCTTCCCTTCTTCTGTCTTTCTGACTAATTGTTTTACTGCCAAGGACATCCGGCGGTTTCTGGTTGGCCCGCGTGTGCGTGTGTTATTTTTTTCACCTTGCGGTTGCGACGACGGTGAATCTCCTCACTTGTGCGACTCGACGGAGCGTGGAAACCGGTTGCAGTATGCGTTGCATCACCGCAATTTTGGAAGGGGTTGGGCTGGGCAAGTGGGCACGTAATTGTAATAGCCTATCGGTGCGTCACCTTCGTGTTCGTTGTTGTCGTCAGGTTGTCACGTGACTATATAATGATAATGTGGCTCTGTAATGATGATGTGTTCCCCGCGCGCCGTGCAGGGAAACATCTCATTATTTTATGTATCAAAAGTGAATGTTACTGATCGCGTGTCTGCCTCGTTGGTGCGGTGGTTATGGTGCCCAGCTGTGGGCCCGAAGGTCGTGGTTTCGATCCTATAGGTTCTCGTGTACTGCATCGATGTCAGTGCGGCGTATAACAGAACGCCAGACTGTCGAAATGTCCACAGCCCTCCCTCCACTGCGTTTGGCCGGCTTCATAATCGTGTCGTGGCTTTGTCGCGTTGAACCCCATATATGATCATTAACACTACGAAGTGTCACCTTTTTGCGACTGGCAATGAAGATGTGTAATCCTGTCAGCGAACCTGCTGTGTACAAATGTGGCGTAGTATATATTATCGGCCGTGCGAAGATAACCGAAGTCACCTTCTTCCTCGCGTTATGGTTTCGCGTTATCAGTGTCACTCTTATCCACGTGAAGGCTGCGTGCACATCCGCTGGCTGCTTTGTTGACGTCATCGCGCGCTGCGTTGCTTTCGTTTTCTCGGTGAACTTAAGGCGGCGGTCTCACTCCGGCGGCACGAACACATCGTTTTTGTCACTTTTCCAACTGACGTGGCGGCTGTTCTTCTTGTCTTATATAGTTGGTTTATGTGTCATTGAAAAGCTTAATTTTTGTACATTTTAAACATATCTATTAAAAATAAGTAAACATTTAGAATTTGCGTAGGGAGAGCCAAGAATAAGCGCTAGTTACATGGTTTGGTCTGACTGTGTGTCAGCAGTGACCATTTTCTGAAAAATCTGCTGCAGTTACAGCACTGTTCTTTGCGCAGAACATTTAGGACATATTTATCTATTTCCTCAACGTAGCAAATTATTCTAGCGCTATTACTGTATTGCTGATTAGCTTTTGAAAAGAGCCAAATTTAGTAAATGTCGATGCGGACTATCCGGCACCTATTCGCTAGAGAAAATTCATTTTCCGGGTGTATATAGAGGATGGCATTTTCCGTTTGAGTGCTCAATTTTATTTATGTACGCCCGCTCGATTTTTAATTATATTGATCTAAATTGGGCAATATTCTCATTAGATAGACCTACCGTGGCCCATTTTTGCGGAGAACTACTGAAGTTCGTTAGCTGAATTTGCACGTGGATAAACTAGAACCCCTGATCTATTTCCTCAACGTAGCGTTTTTCAATAAAGCAAGCAGAAATGCGAAACAAAGCTCGCAAATTGCCTCAATTTATCGTGCCGTAAACATCAACAAAATCGTTGTTATCTTGAAATAGCGCTGAAATCTAAGCATGCATAGCCTAAAATATAACAGTTACGGTCTCCTGGTATACTTATGCACACGAATCGCACACAAGAACTGCAGGAATATTGAGAAATCTACATTATTCCTATCACTACAACGAAAATCTTTCCCTAGCGCCACCTAAACAGAAATAAGGAAAGCGCTGAAATTGAAGGTTCCCTGTCTCCCCGAATGCGGCGTGCGAAAACATTTTGCCTTAGGAGGAAACGTCTTTTCTAACTTCAAACCATGCACCGTCATCTGTAAGCCTTCCTCCCCTCAGAGTCTCATAAGGCTGCGCGGTACCGCGGGAGAGCGTGAAAACAGGTGGGCAGTATCCTCCGAGAGGATGGGGTGAGCGCCTTCACGGGAAAAGAAAGGCTGAATTCTTGGAAAGTCCCTCTTTTATGTGTGCACGTCTTTGTCGCCCTCCTCACCCCCCACGGACTATAGCGAAAAGCGAGGGCTGTGCGACGACAGTCAGAAGAAAGCAGAAAAACGAACGACAAACGCGAGCGATACGAGCGAACTGAGCAGACGTGCGTGGGTAAGGTATTTGTGAATATCTTTTTTTTTTTACCGTGAAATATACGGAGCTTCAGGCTTGCTGCGCTTGTTGGTATGAACCCATCACAACAAACAGCACAAACACGAAACGAGGCACACCTACAGGAATGAGATGAAGTCTGTTTTGTACTTTCTGCGTGTTTATTTCATTTATTTACGCTGGTGAAAACTATGGTGCGGCAGGAGTTGAGGACACGTGTTCGCTTTCCGCCTTTATATACGACAAGCGCACATTTCCATAGCGCTGAAAGGCGCGAACACCAATGTTCTGGAGTACCCCATGACGGCGTTCCTCATAATCACTGCAAACTTGCTCTAAGGGGACGCGGGCGCTTGCAAACTCTTCTCTCGGAGTCGCCTGTGAATATCCGTCATCGGTTTCAATAAACCACAAAATCGAGCAATATTTATTCCGTTGCTCACTGCATAAACTGGCTAAAATCATGCTACTGCCTGAAAATCTTGCAGATTTTTCAGCCAGTAACAACGAAGCGAAGTGGCATGAAATTTGCTGAATGCACGGCGTGGTGTAAAAAAGTACTTCGGTGCGGGGACAGCAATGAGGCACCAGGGCTCTTTTTTTTTCTGCTTTGAAGCACCCGCGGCAAGTGAGGTCCTTCAGGGAGGCAGAAAGGCGGATAACTTTTGACTACGCTCCCACTGAGCAGGTCTGGTGGGGGAGCGGCAGTGGTGAAGCCCATCTATATTTCCTATGCACTGAGGGTTTATGCCACTCAATCTAAGGATTGCAACGTCGAGTAGGGAACTTGTTGGTTTTCTTCAGTGCCAGTGTACAACACCATGCGACAAGGCACCCTGCCGACGCTTTCACCTGAAGGAGAGAGAGAGAGAAAGGCAAAGGAAAGGCTTATATGCTACCCTACACGGGGAGGGGGAAGGGGAGAAAAAGAATAGAGAAAAATGTCAAGGGCATGCGGCACCTGCTGACAATTCGTCATTGGGAAGTCTGCCGTGCGGAGAACTGTCAATGCGTCAAGATAGCAGCTCCTTGACTCGTTAGCGTGAGTCATAAGGCTGACGAGTAGAAATAGCCGATCTTGGACTTACGCCTAGTAGCTCGAAAAGAACAGAAACGTTTCTGAAACGGATAAGTTTATAAGAAAGTGTGGTGACATCGGTGTGCATAAAACACGTTTACATGAGTGCGAAACATGCGCTTCGCATTCATGTAAGCAATGGAATGGCGCTTTGCACTAATGCGTAGGAAATGGGCAGTTTTGCGAGTGCCGGTCGATTCACGGGCCGTAAATCACGATGAGGGGAATGGTGACCCCCCGTTGTGCGAACTTCGTGCGTCCCTCTTTCGCTATAAGGAATTAATTAATATTAGCTCAAGAAAACAAAAACACTCGAGAAAGAAGTGGGACGAAGCAGAAATGTCGGGAGCTGAGATATTCCTGCCTCCTGCCACTCCTTTCTCAAGTCATTGTTATTTTGCTCGCGCTAATATGTACCTATTTATATAGTGGTTGATGACGCAGAAAATTGTGCGAATTTCTGTTTCCCATGCTCGAGGCACGACTAAGCTAATGAGTTATTTTTTTTTAATTCTTTTACATAAACCAACTGGCCCAGCTACAAGTCGCTGTAATCCGATACTCGCTCGCTGTAATCCGACACCACATGGTAGCTGCGGCGTACAGAAGACGAGAGGTCCTGCAAACGGCGTCGCATCACCTTTCCGAAACGCGCTTGCAAAGTCGATGGGCTACCCTGGCATTCGTGTAAAATTGATTACAGCCTGACAGCTCGAGGCAACTGCCAGTCAGTCGGCTGCCAGCTGGGGCGACTAACTAACTTCATTCAACAAGAGGCCGGCAGGCCGTCTCCACGGTTGTTGGGAGTGGGGTCCAGTTCGTCTTTCCTCGATAAGAAAGCACGTTTGCGTATAGCCGGGCGTCGACAGTTTGCTGTAAGCCGGCACGGCACGCACAGCGTTTATACGAATGCGACAACTGGCGCATCACGACCATGTAAACGGGGGTAATGCGCTAGAAAGACGTATCGCACAAATGCGCCAGGCAGGTCTGGATTTCGAGGGGTAAGTCGACCCAGAGTACTTTTCACGACAAAGCAACGCCGACCACTCGTCGTGTTGGCCTTGTGTTCACTTCTCGCACACTACAAGACAGCTGCGAGGACAGAAAGCAAGAGCTTCTCGAGACTAAAGTCCGCTAAATTTTTCTCTTTTACCTAAGTAACGACAACTGCCTCCTCTCCTGACCCTCTCTCACACACAGCCGGTGTCTGCCGCCATGTGCTTCCTAACTAGGAAGACTTCCAAAGCCACGTACGTATAAGTAAATTAGCCATGCGCCTATCAGTGAACAATGTGCGAACGCGACGCGCTTTTCTCCTCCAGCTAGTCCCCCGTCAATAGTGAGCGAGGAACGCGTTTTACCAGGTACCAAGAAGGGGTGCCCAAGGCGACACCACTAACACCTGAATAGTCTAGATGGCCTCGCATGAGGGCAGGAGATGTGGAATGACAGCCACTATGCTAGCCTGAAGGTGCGGGGCAGCATGACGAGGGGGGAGGCGGACTGAGGGAGGATGAGGACGGACACAAAATGCGTGCTCAGCACGGAAGGCGACAGTGCTGTAGTAGCTGAGGGGGAGAAACAAGAAAGCCCCTGCTCGGTGCCTCATTTCTTCGAACCGTGTCAGCGTGATTTGCACCCCCTCGTCATGCAGTGTGGCGCGCCGGCACACGTGTGGCAGTTCACCTCCGAAATGTTGGCCTTCCAGTCCTGACTTGGTGGCGCCGTCTGGTGTTTTTTCTAGAACTACTCGCAATATGGCGACAGTAGGACCGCCACCTTAAAGGCAGCGCGTTTCTAAAAACGCGTGGGTCTCGTTAGCGCTGTTGAAGTGTGAGGCTGGTTGAAAATGACATGACTGATGGATCTATCGACGAGTCTCGAATCCCGGAACAACGCAGGGCAGTGAAATATTCCTGTAGTGGTGGAGTTGCACGCTACTGTTTCGTACCTCGATTCACGAGTCTTATCATTAATGATTTCATAGTGCGGGGTATCACGAAAGAGCGATTCAGCACGTTCTATCGCATTCTTTGAATGGAGCGCGTGGTGTGCTGGTTTGGGGCGGCCTTTCTTATCTCCACCTCTGGCATTTGCAAGATAATATTGTGTAACAGCCTCTCAGATGCGCTGCATGTTGTTTTTTTTTTCCTGAGTCGGTATTTATCAGACGTGCGCACCGCGGCGTTCTTTAACCTGATGTGTACTGATACGAAAAACGAAATGACGACAGTACGCGTACATAACCATTGTTCGACTGCCTTGACACATCGACAGTATACTCTGTGACATGTCTCACTTCCGTGAAGTGCCTTTCGGGCTTTCATTTGACATTCGACGGACGGATTCTCCGAAAGGCCTTCGCGGACGTGAGACGGCCACAAGCCGTCAGTGTGTCAGTTAGTAAAACAGAACTTATGCTCGCAGGGACAGTAATAACAATATTTGAAATTAAAGCGACGCGAGTTTCGGACACAAGCATTCTGCGTCGTTTTGTGACAATTGCATTTATTGTTTTCTCTAAGCGTTGACCAGGTCGCTCGGCGTGTTTACACACTCGAAAGATAATTCCCCGCCTTTCCCTTCCTTTTTTTTTCATTTTTCTGTTCTGCCCTCTGCCGCGAGGGGGGGGGGATGTGACGTTGTGTGGGGATTCGGGACAACAGGGCAAGCCGGAACAAAATCCTCCGAAATTCGAAAACGTGTTGGATATTTGACCGTAGCGTAGGATGGTTGGACAAGTTGGTGTTTGATGTTTAAATATCTACATTGCAGCTGCCTGTACATGGTGTATGTCTCATGTGACTATACTCTGGATATGATTTTTTTTTTTGTCAATGCGAATGGCTTATGCCGTGTTCATGGTTAGGTTGTCTCACTTTTGCACACTATCGCCTTGTATGCACACTCGCAGGGAAATGGGTTCGTTAAACGCGGTGGGCCTGTTTCGTATCGAGTCAGAGCTGTTTACGACAACCAGAAACGCGAGAAAGAGAAGCCTTTCATCCGCTACGCCAGAGTCCGTCCGATTCGACCCGCTCGTGTCGAGTTTACACGTATAGGAAGAATGCGCTGACGTCTCGCGCGTGCTGTTCTCGAAGATGACTATAGAGGAAATCCGATCATCTTTGATAAGGGCATGGACGTTAACGTAAACAGTTAACTGGTGAGTATTGACGTCGCAAACGCTCCTGAAGCTACGTTAGGCGAAGTGGTGGTAAATAACAAACGGAGTATATACGCCGGATAAGCCGTTTGCGCACGGCCGCACGTGACCCTGCTGGTTATGATTGATGCGTCAAAGAAGAGCAAAGAGAGCTTACAGCTTCGGTGTGCCCCGGTGTGGGGCACTGTAAATCGGGTACTTAGGTGCAACGCGAAAGAGCTGCGAGTGGGGAAACCATTTTGGCATTGATGACGTCGCAAACATTGCCTTGTAAAAGCGTACACGTCACTCCCTTGTGTTTATATAGAAGCATGATACGATATGCAAAATCACCATATGATTGTGAGAGACACCGTAGTAAAGGGCTCCGGAAATTTCGTTCACCTGCGGGTTATTTAGCGTGCACCCAAATCTGAGCACACGGGCCTACAGAATTTTCGCTTCCATCGAGAATGCAGCCGCCGCAGTCGAGATTTCATCCCGCGACCCGCGGTTCAGCAGCTGATTACCTTAGCCACTAGACCACCGCGGCGGGGTTTTATGTAGAAACACCCACTCATGCCCAGTGCCGTAGTGCTGACATATCGTGTTTTACTACTGTTCGAGTCACGTTGTTCGTTTGTGGCAAGAAACGGAAATATACGGGCAACTGGAACTTGCACTTCGGGAACAGCGATAAATGACGACACGCAGCAAGAAACCAGAAAGGAAACGGAAATTACCGGAGCTGTCGACTGTATACATACTGTATATTCTTGGAAAACGACGTGATACAGCTTGATTACGTGGATATGCGTCACTTTGAGTGAACTTGGTAAAGGCGTAGCGTTTCTTTACTCGTCCACCCCCTTTCCCCCCACTGCATCTGCCTTTCCCTTTCGTACCGTTGCTTCGTCCTGTTCGATGTTCGCGTCCATCTGCATGTACATACATTGTGCTTCCGGGCGCTATGCAGTGGTGTCGACGTATTTCAAATTGTATTGCCGCTCCTGACAGTAGCAGCTGCTGCGTAACGTTTTTTTTTATTGTCATCCGCCCCGAAGCTGCATCGACGATGTCGCGCACAAAACGCAAGAACCGTGTGTGGGCTTACGCAAAGCGCCATCTCCTAATCGTTTTCGCGTAACCGCCGATGCGTTGTCGCCATCTTCGCGTACGAGGCAAGGAGAACGTACCGTTCTCTCTCTCTCTCTCTCTCTCTCTCTCTCTCTCTCTCTCTCTTTTTTTTTTTTTTTTTTGCTCGCGGGAAGTGTGGTGCGACAGCTGTTGGTGTTTCGCTTTCACCGCAACCGTCTGCCGCCTGAGGGGACCGCGTCTGCCTGCCTCGCGCAAACCTTATTTCTTTTCTATGAGTCACGCGTCAAACAGCTCCTCGCCTTCGCCCCGCGACTCATAGAAAGAGGGAGAGAGCGGGGTCTTTCCGGTCTTGCGCCCTGTTTCCCTTTGTCAGGGAAAGGCTAGCACGGCTTCGGCGCGCCTGCTTTGAAGAGGGTGCATTGTGCTACAGCGTAGGGTGGTTCTTCCTTTTACTCACCACCGCTTCCATATGATAGTCAGATTTACTTGTCGTCTTGCTCGCCTACAAAGTATCTCACTCACTCGCACACACACACACACACACACACACACACACACACACACACACACACACACACACACACACACACACACACACTTTTTTGTTTTAGTTTACAAGCGCCCGCGCGCGTCCCTTTTAGATACGGATACAGTGAAGGCTGATTGCGTTTCGATGGTCCGTTGCCGCTTTCATTGTGCTTACGCTTTGAAATTCTACTCGATTGTGTCGAGGAAATTTATCTCTCCTGTAGTGCTCTTACGTGTTCCCGCGTTGTCAGTGCGGCGTTTCTTTCTCACTCTCTTTTCCTTCTCGCCAATCATTTGTCGTTTCAAACGGTCGCTGCAGAAATAAGCGTCTGTTTTCTTTCTTCACCGAACCACTACCACCACCAAACGGTCGCCGGTGTCCTTAACGCTGTTGACGATAAGGATATTTGCCCTCACTCCAACGTGCGAAACGCGTTGCGCAAAGGACCACCGTTCAAAAAAAAAAAAAAAAACGGCTCGTTGGTGGAATCCAACGGAAGGGAGTGAAATCTGTGTTGTAGACATTCTTCTTTTTTTTCTGCCGTTTATTTATCTAAGAATATGCACCCACATGCCTCACTACAGCAGTTAAGATGAACGTATAAAAACGATCAGTTTGCGTACAAAAAGATGGGAGGCTGGAGTGTGATAATGAAAGAACAGTTGGTACTTAAAGATATAAATGAAAAGCTACCTAGATAGCTGCTGGTAGCCTGCTCAGTTCAAGTGGGGTGCCGATAAATGTAATCGTCTTAATCGGATCGGTTAGGGTGTTTGTTATATTGCTGTGTACCCGTTTGAATGGATAGATGCATACCTCATCATCATCCTGCGTCGCGTCGTTAGAGCGATGGCGCCTTCACTTAACGTTTGGCTCCTTATTACCGCTCATCATCGTCATCATCATCATCAGCAGCACGGCACTGTATATTTCCCCCGCCAAATAACTTTCTCGCGATCGCTTGAACGTTGCTGGCTCATCCGATCCATGGAACGGTCAATTCAGTTCACTGGTGCTAAAATCTGGAACACAATTCCAATTGAAGGTAAACTTGCCTGCAAATTTAATTTGACTTGCAAAATACATTTCGTCAATCAGTCTTGTTCTTGACCACGTTGAAGATCACGTCCATAATTTTTTGTCTCACCTGGTACATATTTCTCTCTTTCTTTTTTTTCTTCTTTGTTCTGGTGCAAGTTCGACTGTTTTTTATCCTTCAAATTTTATCTCACCTGGTACATATCTCTCCCTTTCTTTTTTTTTCTTCTTTGTTCTGGTGCAAGTTCGACTGTTATTTATCCTTCAACGCAGCCTTATGCAAAGTTCTGCCCATTCTTTTTGGTTGCCTCGTCTTTTGAACTTTTTACACAATGTAAGTCATTAGTTCTTCTTTATTACTGGTGTATTTAGGACGTAGCAGCATTTTCGTATTTATTGTCATCTGCGTATCATTATATACAATATACCTTTGAAGCTACAATATACCTTTGAATCATTGAACTTGTGTAAAGATTCATAATCATATCACGTGCTCCTCTGCTCCTGACATGTAAAAAATATTCGTGTATTAGACTGGACCAGTAAACTAGCCACGCGGGCTAATGGTCCAAATACTTTGTAGCCACTTTTGTACTAAGGCCATTGAATAAACACTGATTGATTGACCCTCTGTTCAGTTTCACAGGCCGGCCACAAATATAAACGCGTAATAAAAAGGAAACCGAGACGGGGAGGGGGGGGGGCACAGCCGGGAGAAAAATGTCTCGCCTGTTCTTTGTCGGAGGAGACACGCTGGGGCCGTATATACGTTTATCTTCTAGTTTTCTTCTTTCGCCGGATTATATGGTCGTCATGGTTTTGCCCTTACTCTCTTAACGACCGGATGACGTCATTCCATGGATCTTATAGAGATAAAGTAAAAAGCAGGCCAGGCGAGCACCCGAGAGAAAGAAGCACCGCCTGCGCGAAATCGGTGGCGTTTTGTCTTTAGAACAACGCACCCCCACAACGACACCCACAATGACTCCTTTCTTTTTCTTCGATCTCTCTCTCTCTCTTTCACTGCGTACCCCGTCAGTGTAGTATTCGTTGCTTTACTGCTTTCCCGGTAATCTTGTTCTTTGCTTTTTTATCACCATTCTCCCTCCTCCTAGCTCCGGGTTGGAGCTTTCGTTTTTGTGCCTGGGATTCTTCCAGTGCCGGCACGCAGGGGCCTCCTGTACGGTGGCTATACCTCTCCTGGTATCTTGCTTTGGCGTCTGGAATTACGGGAGCACCCCTCCTTTGTGGCGGAAGCCGTGCGATCACCGCACCCGCCCTCACACGCACCGCACTACACGCGTGCATCGTCGCCAGCCGCCATCTGTGCTTGATAAAGTGTGTGCGCGCGCGTTCGCCGTCTGTGGTGAATCGGGGGAGGGGGGGGGGATCTCTTCGCAGCGCAAGGGCGCTCGCTTGTGTAATTCCGTGCAGTGCATTGAAGGCTGGGTTTTCGAGTTCAGCCGATCGGCAACCAGATAGCGCGGTGCGTCTTGCGAGATGAGGGAGGAAATATATCTGTGTGCTGATTATTGTTCGGAGAAGCTTCGATTATCGGTCGTCATTTTTTGGTAGAATGGAACGGGGGCGGGGACAAGCAAGCACTCAAAAATTATCGCGTCGCTTGGTGGGCTTGTTTGCATTGTACTGAAAAATATTAACGAGCGCCCAAAAGGAAAGGGAAAAAAAAAACGGAAGGTAACAAGTAGACGAATTCTTATAGATTGATAGATAGATGTGTGGGGTTTAACGTCCCAAAACCACCATATGATTATGAGAGACGCCGTAGTGGAGGACTCCGGAAATTTCGACCACCTGGGGTTCTTTAACGTGCACCCAAATCTGAAGTACACGGGCCTACAACATTTCCGCCTCCATCGGAAATGCAGCCGCCGCAGCCGGGAATCGAACCCGCGACCTGCGGGTCAGCAGCCGAGTACTTTAGCCACTAGACCACCGCGGCGGGGCAGTAGACGAATTCTCACTATTACTTGTCTTGATTAAAGTCTCTGTCATTTATAGATCCGAGACCTCGACAGGCAAAAAAAAAGTGGGAATGCTTCTGCTGCTTGTTTCAATCCCGGTGCTCGCCTTTATTGGGGCTCATTATAATCTTTATCGTACCGGCACAAAGGCGGCCTTTTTTCTGCGGCGGACGCAGTTAGTAGCTTAGGTTGCACTGCACCCAATTGGTGAGGTGGAGTGTGCAGTAACGTAACTTAGTCGTAAATGCAGCAGAGCTAGGCGCGCACGAGCGTGTAACAGACGAGAATGTACGTGACGGGGCCGGGGTTGCTAGAGGAGGAGGAGGGGTGGCAGCCTCGGGCGCCTTGACCCGGGTTTGCCGCGCATGTGCTGTGGCCCTGTATAGTGGTGACGACGAGGCTCGCGTCCCGCCATCTGGACGTCGTCAGGGGACGGACGCGACTGCTCACGGAGGGGGTGGGGTGGGGGTATGACGAAGGAACGGAGGAACAGGAGCTCTGCGTAATCGCAAACCGTGGCCTCTGCAGTCGTGAAAGGAGACGCTCCGTCGTGCATTGCGCGCTTTGGAAGAGACGGAGATAAATAAGGGAGAGCCCGCTGGCGCATTGATAATGGTCGTCGTTGCGAGCGTTTATTAGTCGACCTGTTCAGCGCCCGTGGCCGGACGCAGCTGTCGGAGGTCTGCACGCACGTGGCCGGTCTCGAATGCAATGAAGCAGAGGCACGATGTTGTTTGCTGACTGTCAAATAAAAGGGGGGGGGGGGGAATCGTAAAGCAAAGGCTGCTCTTTTTAATGTGAACAGCCAGGTGAGGTAGCGAGAGAGAGAGAGAAGTAAACGCATATTTTGAAACAGTGCCCCGAGCAATGCCCGGTGTCACCCTGAGGTGGGAGGGCTCCTTAGTCCAGGAACCCTCTGGCTTCTACTGCCCTCTTGGCCCTGGCGACGAGTTGTTCTTGCTCTTTCATGAGGTAGCGATGAATGAAAAGAAAAGCAGTGAAATGTTTCGACTATAACTTCATTGATATGACTTCTATTTAAATAGCCATTAGGTTTTTTCTAACGATCTATTACTGGCACCTTACTGCGGTCAGTCGAAAATACAGCTGTATGACTTGCGTCACGTTTCCCGCAGTTAACGGCATCATTCGGAATGATGTATCGAACTATAGCTCTGTAGCGTACACGATTCTTTCGGAGCGTTCTACGTGAATAAACGGCAGTGACGTTACATTCCGCTATCCCACCAACTTCGGTGATCTACGGAAAAATGTGCAAGCAAATTTAAAGTTGCCACTAGTCGTTGCTGAGAGCGAACTCCGTTGCTCACCGCTTTCCTTCTTCTTTGCGATGTCTCTTGGCGACCGACGCGTTGCGTTTCGTTACCTACACTCTAAGCCGAAATTCGGCAAAGTTGGACTAACTGCAGTCGTTAAACCAATGGACAAACGGTTCGTCCAACAGGGACTAAATGTGTGACAATGCGTGTCTTGCGCAAACGCCCGGCAATGAAGGGACCAACGGGGAAGGCAACTGTGCCGTGATCGCCTCCTGTCGATGCTGCACTGCAATGCTCGGCGTGGTCGGCGATCATGAAAACAAGTTAAATAGGCTATACGCCACTGTGAAAGTGAAGCACTATGAAACGAATAGAAGATGTTATAAGAGGAAAGTAGTACAACACGCTGTCAGTGCACACAGCAAGTGCCCTCGCGTTTCCACTATGCCGGCACGGGCGAGCCGGAGCCAAGTGAGTCTCCGCAAACACGGGCAATGCCGAGAGCTCGCTTTAATGTGCTGAATAAGTTCGAACTACGGTGAACACTGACAATGCTAATAAAGGTAAGCTGTTCATCAGCGGTCGTCTACCCACACAGTGACGACAAGTTCAAAGCGATATATAGGAAAAGTAGGCTTCGTACGTCATCGGTATCAAGCGGGCTGCCAGTGTGAGTGCATTGCCGGCACAAGCGAAGGAAACGTCGTTTACAAGTTCACAAAAATAGTAGCTCAGGCAAACTTATGTCTTTTTATCCATGCGACAATCGTTATCAAAAATCCAACGTGTAGGCGATCGCGGATACGACTAATCGTGCGGCCAGCGGTACACAGGTTGTGCCTTACCAGCACGATGAAAGAACCGTGCCTGCGAATGGTCTCGTCGCTGTAAGTATACAGATATCTACATCACTCCGTAAGACACAGCGAACATGGGGCACTTACCTATTGTTCATTTGTGACTATAAAATAACGACGACGAAAATTTCACGCGAGCCGCATGTTGCGATCGCCGGCGGTCGTTTAGCCGTACTCGTCGTAAGCCTAGCGACGCCGTCGGCAAGCCGACACGGTATGGCATCGGCGGGGCGCCTGCGGCTGCTTCGCCGGCTTTCCCGCACAAGCGCCGCTGCTATGTTTGTGTTTGCGGACTCATGCGCCAGCACAGCGAACGCTGGTTCAGCCGACATGGTCGAATACCAGCTGATAATTCTTATTCTCGGGCTGGAGGCATGTTGAAGATTATATGGATCCATATTAAAAGATCGATGCGCATCGGTGCTACGAATAAGCCCATGTAAATTATCGCGTTACGGTGTCAATATTTATTGTTTTCTTAAGCCGAGTAAAAGTCGCCCACTGGCACTAGATGGGAGGTCAAAATACTGTGCTATATATACCCGAGAGTCTATTCTCTGTAGTACAGTGCGGGCCGTCAGTGTTTGCGGTGTTTTACTTTGAAATAATAGTGCGTATGTGCGTGTGTGTGCGTATGTGCGTGTGTGTGTTGCATGAATAACACACTGTGATTTCAGTGCTGATTAAATTGGAATAAACATAAAATATACTGCAGTGTCGCCATTTTTTTTGCCATTGGTCCAGACGGTTCAACTGTTAGTCCCACTGGAGCATTCTACTGGGCCAACATTTAAACCAAGTGGAGTAAGTGCTTGGGGTAACAGTTGAGCCCTTGCAGTTACTCCCGCAGTTAGTCCAAAATTGGTTCAAAATCTGTGGCAGCGCATTTAGACCCCTAAAGGACCAATGGCATACCCCACTTTAGTCTTTTTCGGCTTAGAGTGTATGCAGTGCCTAGTGGAACTTTGTGGGCGAGTGATAATATAGACTATGTTACGGACGGATTACGGTACCGCCATATCACGTTGTAGTAGCCCTGACGTTTTGTATCTTGAGCAGCTTCATCAACAGTGCTACGGTTGACGCATACGCGTGAAAACGAGTGAGTTGGCTCATTCGACATTTCATTACAGTATCGATTCGCTTTTCAATATACGAGAAATAGGAAAACATTCGCTTAAAAGCCCGAGGTGGCGGCCGCCATGAGTTTTACGTCGAAGCGTCAAGACCGCCCAGGATTATCTTCGTAACTGTCGCTGTGCTGTTCAATGGACACTCTTCAGCTGCAGTGCCTGAACGTGGCCTCGGCATAGCACAAAGCGTAGCGTTGCTCTCCGCGAGCGCTACTTTTTATGTTCTCCACTTCGCTCCGTGAGTGCCTGCGTGGTATAGCGCTGCTTCCTTGGGCGTTCGCCTCCGTCTCCCCTCCCGGCGGGGCGGTCGTTCTTGGCGCGGCCGTTTTGGAATTCCAAGGCCGGCGGGGGGAAGGAGCTGCTCCTGCGGTGCTGCCTCGTTTGCTTACCTTACCTCTCCTCCTTCGCTCGACTGAGTGCTTTGGCGTGTTCTTTGGGAAAAAACAGTTACTTGTTTCGCTTCTATGCGAGGAGGCGAAAGGCATCCGCGTTTCTGGACATTACGCGTTCTTATGTACGTTCCTACGCGCCAAAAAAAAAAAAAAAACGTACATTTCGCATTCCTACGCGAAAAGAAGAAAGAACTGTTGTACTTGCAGCTGTGTATACAGTAACTTGAAGACTGTGACAGGACAGGACAACGAATAGATGAGACGAGACAGGGCGTGGACAGAGCCCTCTTTTAACGCTTCTATTCCGTGCCGCTACTAACGCTGTGGTTCAAGTTTCAGTGTGTGCTAAGAAACTAACCTATTCTGAATTATTCAAATGGTATGGGATTTCTGTTTGTTATTATGGTTTTTCTTTTGAGGATTACTCACCACCAGATAGACAACATAAGATGAAAGAATCTACGCAAACCCAATTTCAGCACGTTATTTATTGCATCCGATGTCTATATATTCCAGGACGGGACAAAGTATAGAAGACACACAACGTAACGCTGTCTGGGAGTTACATGTCTTCTGCTCTGTCCAGGGATGCGCGGTACATCGGCTGTGTCAAAAGTTCGCGTTAACGCACTTGCGGTTTGCGCGTACTGCGCATCTGTGTACGTCGTGGGTTCGACTCCCTGTCGCTGTGGCGCCGGTGCTGCTGCTGCTGACAAGACTAGGACGCCGTTTTGCTCGTGTGTTGGTGTCGCTTCGGGGCTTTGGGATGAGAAAATTGTCAGTCGATCAGCCTTCTCTTTGTCGTGGTTCTGTTCTCGCGCCATAACTAGGCGTCATGTCATACCAACTAGCCCAAACTTCCCACACTTCTTGCTCATGTTTGCTATGCAGAAGCCGGGGATGTACTTGACTGAGCATGCGTTATATCAGAGAGAGAGGCAGCGCTGTGGGGCGTTACGAGGGCGTATGCCTCGGTTAAGGGCGCTGCATTTCGCGCACCTCGCCCTCTTATATGAGATGTTCCTTATAGTGTGCGCGAGTTCCAAAGTAGTGTAATCGTTTTTTTTTTTTTCTCTACTCAGCGGTGGGGCGTCGAGACTCCGCGTTGACAGAATCGCTGCGACGCGTCTCGAGTGCCACTTACATAGGCGTAGTATGCGGTACTTGGCTGGCGCTGTTTTTCCGTACAAGAGAGTGTGTGAGTGGATGGGCGGCCGCGGCGACCGGCTTCCTTCGTTTTCGGCGTCGCTGAGTGTGCGTGTGTTTGTGTTGTTGGGATGACATTGGAGGCTCGTTGGAGCTTCGCGGTGTTACTACGCTCGTTGTTTTTTTTTTCTTTCTGTCAATCCACCGCCGTTTATTATATTTAGTTCGTTGTTTTCTGCCACTGAGTGGCTGGTTTGTGTTGCGTGCGTGCTTGCACTTTTTTTTTTTTTGGTCTGGCGGGTTCCGTGCAGCGACTGTAGACTTCGCGTGTTCCGCTTGTACGATAAAGCCGAGGTCGCGAAACGCTGCCTGCTCGCTTGCTTACTTTTGCACGCCTTGTTCGGCGGTTCTCCGCTGTTTTCTATTTCCCTTACTTCGTAAGCGCACATACGCAGAAAAAGAAAAACAAAGAAACAAAAGGCGCACTAGAAGTGCGTCGCCAGAGAACCTGATTCGCAGTGTGGGACGAAACGCATCCGCGGGAGTGTCCCCCTGATGTATTACGCAAGACGCACGGAAATATATGTCCATAGAAAGATTCTCGGAACGTCAGATGCACCAAGAAAGTTTGCCGCTTTGTTTGTGCAACTTTATTGGAGGGGGGGGGGAGATTCCACGATTTGCGCGGTTTCTCTGCTGTGCGCTTTTGTTTTGTTTTTTTGCGATTTCAGCGATCATCGGACCAGGAGAAATTGCTTGCGGAGAAAATTTCGCCGTAGGCGTATACTTCATTTTCATCGTCTCGGTCTGCTTGCTTGTTTTTGTTTTAGGGCTTGCCCCCTGCTTGATGTGTTGCCTCAAAACTTTCAGTATGCTTGCCAATGCCCTCCCAGCTTCCAAAGGGGAAAAAAGAATCATGATTTTGCCGTAGAAGTCAGTCTCGCCTCTTCCTCCGTTCAATTTGTTTGCGCGCATGGGCGCGTGCCGTGCGGCTGTTTATGTTTGCATAACTCTAGTTCGCGATTGAACCTCTGGAAGCCTTTTGCGGCGCGTGTGCACGCAAATTGCATTTCGGGGGAACTCGTAAAGAAATTCAAGCCCGCGGGCACGGGGCTTTTTGAAGAACGAGCGCGCGCCGACGTTATCGATTTGATTAACGTGTTCGCGGTCGTGTTTGTATACAGAAGCTTTCTGTATGCACGCAGCAGCGGAGGAGTTCGCGGCGTCGACGTGTCTCAGATTGCGCGGTTTTAAGACATCTTGACGGGCGTGGTGGGGGTGCTAAATACATCCACGCACGCACGAGCCGTTAGACACGCAGAACTGACAGTCAACCCTGTCAATCCCATGCGTGGATGGAGGAGCAGCCCCGCTGATAATGTGTGTAGAAAGTGATCAATATGTCAGAATCAGTTCAGCGGACGCGGGGTGAACGGGAGTTAAAGAGAGAGAGAGAGAGAGAGAGAGAGAGAGAGAGAGAGAGAGAGAGAGAGAGAGAGAAGAAAGCCATAGTTGCACGATTTTGTTTAGCGAGAAGCTACAACGCAAATGTCATGCAGATTTTTCGGAAAGAATGCTTCCCGGCTCCGTCCGGTCTGGTAGTGGGATTCAAAGTCATTAATAAGTAAAACGATCTTTGTGTATAGCTGGAGCGGACGCTTCGTTTTTCAAAAGCGGGATGCTCGTACGAGATTCATCCATCGACTGAAGGCGATTGAATACAACGCGCGTTGCGGTTTGAGGAAGGAATGGGACCTTTTTGTGTTGCGTTTATGGTGAACTAGGTTCTCGTTCACTATAGTTCCGCTGCTCCTTTAAAAGCGTGTCCCCCCCCCCCCCCCCCCCCCCCTATTTTCGCATCGTCGAGCACTTTTCAAAATTACCGCATCGTCCAGGCCTCTTCTTCAGGATCCATGAACTAGTAAGAGCTAAGCTCTCTCTCCCTTTATCCTCCCACCACTTGAAATTCCTGGGCATTGTTACCTAGACACGCTGCATGCAGGTTATATGCAAGCTGGGAAACTGGGGCGCACCGAGACGGGGAAAACACAGGTGGTCTTCTGTCGTTCCGGAGGGGCCAACTAACAGGGAAAGGTTTTGAAGGAGACCAGTGGACGATGCTTGCGCAGGACCGCCATTGTTTAGTCGTTTGTTCGGACACCTCGTTGGTTCGTGGAACTGGGGGGCGGGAGGAGTGACGTGCCGGAGGTGGTTCGTTTCTCTCTCGCGTCCGGCTGGCATGTCCGGCTACGAGGCGAGGCCCTTTCGACTTGCGCACAGCCTCTCCCGTACGTACGAGGTCAAGGACGTGGTCGTAAATGGCGGAGGACCGGGAAAGCGCGTCTCAACTACTGACCGCGCGTATTTACATGCACACGATGAAAGTGTGAGGCCTGGTACGAAAGGGTGATTCGTTACGATTTTTCTGTGCTTGATTGACACGTAATAGGGGAAGTGAAACTTGGATGCGCGTGGTTGTGAGAGGCAAGAGCGTCAAAGCATGGAGACAGCTCGAGGACAACGGAACCAAACATTTCACTATAGTTCACCGCGGTCAAGTCGTGCGAATGCGGCGCACTGTGAACTTTACAACGCGATGCTGACGAACAAGCACACCGACTATTAAAACGACATCTACGACGTCATGTTGTTGGTATCCTCGGTGTCTTTGGCGCTGCTGGTGTCTTTTCCACTTGTCCGTGTCCTTGTTCTCCAGTATCATGTTGCGTAGCTATAATCAAAATCAATTAGCATAGCTGTGGACATTTAGTGAACGTTTTGTTGTACGGGTGCATCGACGGGTTTAACGTTGACCTAGACCATATCACATAGTAGATGCACTAGCCGAGGACGTATATATAGACCGAAGCGGTGACGAAGTGGCCGTGTGTTCTACTTTCACTGCAGCCGTGTTCCTGTGTTTTCATGCAAGCATAAAGACATACAAACCTTGCGCCCGGCAGGGGATGGGTACTTATTTAGAGAATATGCCCTCTCCTTTCGCATCGTTCTTTCTGTAATGCATCTTCTGTTTAAGCCTGCTATCTTCTGAAACGATTCTCACACGAAAGCTCGCGTAAGCTCGTCCATGTGATGCGGCCTCGTTTGCCAACCGTGCTCCGTTTCTCACGGTCTCTCACAGCTGCGGCGCGTCATGCTTGCGTGTGTGTGTGAACGCTTGAAAAAGAAAATATAACGACCACCTTCCAAATGACGCAACCGCCCGACTCTTTCGCGGCCGCGTGCGCACAAAGTGTCTGGTGTGTGTCACCGTCTGCTCGCGTCGTTCCTTCTGCTACCACCGGGAATTGAGCGCAGCGCACTTTTACGCGTAAAAGCCGGAGAAGAAAAAAAGAGTCGAGGCGTTGAACAAGAAACTCCGAGGATGGTGGGGCCGCATCCGAGCGTGTCGCGTCTACTACTATATACGCTCCCTTTAATAAAAACAACGTCTGCTGCAGCGGCGCTTGATCTATTTAAAAATAACGTGACTCAGAAGCCCTCCCCTCACCCATGCCTCACCGGCTTTCTTCGGCGCTTAGTTTTGAGAGGGGCGAAAGAAATTGGCTTTGTGTGTACGGTTCCTCGGGCACGTCGTATACCTCGATACTCGTTTGTCAAAGTTTGGTTCCGTGCAGCGCGCTGAAAGGCGTAACGACTGGCATTTTTGTAACAGAGTAAAGCGAAAATTTGTGACGTGTCCTTCCTCCATTGTCAGTCGTCCAATCTTCGTGCCGTTCTCGGGCGATGGTTGTTGGTCTGCACGTCACCGGCTGGCAACGGAACCCCCTGCGTGTTTTCTTTTTAAGCACGCAACTTCGTGTATATCTGTGACTGCACAGCGTTACATCGCCGAGCGCGGGTGTGTTTGAGTTGACACATCCTTATACCGTGTGTACCGTCGCCTGTGTCGCCTTCGTATATATATAGCCAGCGCCAAAAGAGCCATGAAAGCGCGACTGGCACCGTATGCATTGCGATCGTGCCTGCCTATTTACGGGCTCTCCTACTGACACTATAACCGGCTTCCAATGTGTCATCCGTCGCATTATCTCTCGCTCACTCATTCGGAGGGCGTCAACCCTGTAGAATTGGCGCCGGTAGTGGTCCCGCTGGATGAAAGCGCTCATCGTTCCCTCCCCCCCCCCCCTTCCCATTTTTTTCTCGACGTCAACTTGGTCCATCTTCCTCCTCGGCTCATTCTTCTTCTTTGTCTTCATTTCATCACCCCACTCCTTCTGTCATCCTTCTTACGTACCCGCCACGTGGTTCTAGCCAGAGAGTTTAACTTCTGGCGCGCGGTTCCCTTTGTGAAATCATCCTGTCGTGAATTGTGACGCAGCCCCCCCTCCCCCCCCCCCCCCCACACACACCCCGCCTTTCTCCTTCCCGCTCCTGTCTACGAGGTGACTTTTCGATTTCTTCCGCCGTGGTATTCTGGCATCCACCGTTACGGGAATCTTTCCGAGGCTTACGTTGCTGGCAAGGTCGCCGAAAAGATGTGCGCGGAGCGAAAGCGGATCCTGACTAATGCGATTTCCACTGCTACCATTTCATTTCACCCCATCTTTTTCTTGTTGCTCTGCTCTTCCTCCGCGTAGAAACGAAATAGACCTTCTCTTTCCTCGTTTGGTTTTGTCATTTTTTTTTTTTTGCAACGTGGGGGATGGGTGGGAGGAGGCGGTGCCTTATTTCCACCTCTTTTTGGCTCTCTACATTTCTTCTTTAGCTTGATATGTGTTTGGGTGTCTCCCGCTGACGAAGACGAGGGTGGACAGCAGGGGAACGTGATGAATGACTTCATCTTTTACTTTTGCTGGGATGTCACACAGTGTCTCTCCTCCTTGTGCTTGGTAACTAGCGTGACACGTGAATATTATACTCCTTAAGACTCAGCATTAGTCTCTCTCTCTCTCTCGTTTCCTGCTCGTCGCACGCGTGTATGTGAAGGCTCGCGACTTTTTCGGTGGCCCGAAATGAAACTGGGTGCCTTTTCCCCAGAAATTGAGGAGAGCCTGCCTCTTTTTTTTTTTTTTTTTTCGGTGCTGTTCGCAACGTATACGAGGTGACTGACGCATCTCGTCGTGAACAAAAATAGAATTTCAACAAAAATGAAAGGGCTGGCCTGGATTTTGTTGCTCTTGCTGTTGTCGAGCTCTGCAGGTTGTTCACGCGACGTGGTGCTCGGAGTCCAGCACAGGTTGCGTGTCGCCAGTAGTTGCAAATTATTTTAAGAGGCGATCGAGTTTCAATAGACTCGTGAACCCACAATCTTGGTATGAGGAAACGATATGCAATTAATAAGAGATACAGATATAGCCGGATTGCTAGACCGCATACAATGCAGTAACACCCGTGCTTATAGCGAACAAGCTGGGTAGCCGCTTGACGCGCCCTATTTTTAAGAAGTATGCCGATAAAGGGATCATCGACATTGACGAGCCACTGGCGGCGCAGCGATGAATGTACAGATGGATGTAGAAGCACGACGGAGAAAGAGGCTAAAGCAATGCCGTCGCATTGTGAGGAAGGCGACGATGCGGAACACAGATCGAGGATATCTATCTGTTTTGAGAGGATGGAGAGGAAGGAGTTCCTCTCGCGAGCGAAAGGAAAATGTGGTGAGGAGGGGGAGCTCGTTCCGGGGACAATGATTCGCTTGAGGAGAGAAATGAAATACGGGGAAGAAAGGGACACGAGGGAAAATTCGATGAACGACCATCGTTGAGGTATACGAGAGCCAGACGAAGCGATGACACGATAAAAGGAACAGAAAAGAAGAAAAGAAAAAAAATGTATGGCGATGTGATCCTCTGGGTCGTTGCCATGGAGACGCTGCAGTTGCCCCGGGCAACGCTGACGTCGCGAGGTGCTTGAGAAGCGAGCTGTGAAAGAGAGAGAGAGAGAGAAGGAGTGCAACGGGCTGCGTTTTTGGAGCGCACGTGAATTCTATTGCGGTGGCGCGCTTCCGCCAAAACAGTCTGTCGACTGGAAATGAAAAGGGAGGCGCGGTGTCTGTCGTGCATTGCCGAGAGCGAGGGAATGGTTTCGCTCTGCAGTTATAATTAAGTGCGCCGGGTGAATGGGCGTCGGAAAAGTTCTTCGCTTCGCTGCCCCCATTTTTCTCTCCCACTCGCGCACTGTATTCTTCGATGGCGTTCGAGAGTGCTGTTGATGTTGACCGGTAATGAAAACACCCACACGCGCACACCTCTTTCTGTCCCAAATGAGACGGCACGTGCTATTTTGAAACTCTTAAATTTAGATGTCAGCCCGAAAGCGCGTGCTGTTTGACCGATCGTTTTACAGGGGACAATGTCGTCCGTCGCTTGAGACGTATTCAGCGTGACGCTTCGATCGGAATGGGCGGCAAACCATTCTGCGAATGGGACGCGGAGATAAGGTTATTACCGTATAGGGCGTGTTCGTTAGCCCGGGTCGGGAGGGACGGTTGCACGATTCGTCGTTTCCGTTGTCTTTTTATGCGTGTTTTTATATAGAATTCTAGCGCGTCCTTCATTCCGGCGGCGCGTTTGCTTTCGTTGCCCGTTTGGCGGAGGAGAAGCGACGATGACAGCGCGTACGACTCTTGGTCTTTCCGTATGTATACACAAGCTTCGAAAATGTAGTCCATGGACTAACATTGCAACACTGCTGTAATGTAGTTTCGTTTGTCTGGCCTAGGTGCGCCCCACCATCTTAATTGGTTGCTCCCATTTTCGGTAATCCGCAAACACAGTAGTTTGCGGGGGGGAAGGGGGAATCCAAAAAAAAAGAGAAAAAAAAAAACTAAACTATCGGCTGT
This sequence comes from Rhipicephalus microplus, assembly GCF_013339725.1. Taxonomy (NCBI): domain Eukaryota; kingdom Metazoa; phylum Arthropoda; class Arachnida; order Ixodida; family Ixodidae; genus Rhipicephalus; species Rhipicephalus microplus. Next base: position 127,164,936 of record NC_051171.1, on the reverse strand, counting down.
TTTGTTGCTCGTCTATATCCCTTTTCACACTTGTGCATTGCAGATGAAGCGCGTGCATGTTGGAACCTGTTTTTGTTTACTTTGCTTAATTTGCAGAATTTCACAACTTTATTGTTATGTTAGCTTCCAGGTGGGTGTGCAACCATGCGTAGAGTAAAAAGTAATCAACACGAATAATGTGCAGCCGGTCGATGGAAAGAGCCGATGCGACGGTAGACACCATCATTAATTTGCCATGGCATCGACAAGCACGGCGTGCATGTACATAATGAACTGTATGAGAGCAAACTCTGCGTAAACCACGGACCAGCACCTCAGCGCCACCTATTCACCCCATTACTATATACAGCCCGGCCGAACCGCTTTTGGTTCGGTTGGACTTTCTTCTTCTTCTTCTTCTTCTTCTTCTTCTTCTTCTTCTTCTTCTTCTTCTTCTTCTTCTTCTTCTTCTTCTTCTTCTTCTTCGTGAGAAAGGAAGCGTATGAAAGAACCCCTTTTGCTGTTCCGATCTCAATTTCTTTCTTTAGCGTTCGAAAACCTGAAATGAAAAGACTACCTGGTGACAAAAGCAGACAGGTACTAATGCCGTCGATCAAGCTGACGCCACCTGTGCCGAGATTCCGTGGCGGAGCGCGCTTCACTGTCTTCTCAGTTCATTGTTTTTTCTTTATTTTACACGGTAATCCCTGCATTCCTCGCATCTGTTATGCGATGCGTGCAAATCACCCACACGTGGCCGATCTTCTCGGCGGGCACTGTGCCTGCACCTAGAGAGAGAGACGCTTTAAGTCGCCGCCACTGTGTAACGGTGAATCGCATAGCTCCTGATTCAGCAGCAGGCGTTCGTGCCGCATTTAGACTTCGCTCTTTTCGGCCGCCTCGCGTCTTATCCATGGAGCAGGGAAGCAGGGAGTGCATGCAGACGGGCCCCTTTTGAAAGTACACCCAGTCGACTCGTTCGCGCGATGCTCGAGGGAGTCTCTTAAGTGTTTCTTTTGGGGTGCGCAACGCGGCGATACGTCTGGTATTCCGGCGCTTTCTTGCGGGAATATTGAGGGCAGCAGTATCAAAAAGTACACATGTCGAGAGGTGTACTCCTACATGGCGCTCGGGAGTGTGGGCACTCATATCTTGACAAGATGACCTCTCTCTCTCTCTCTCTCTCTGTCTACACGGCGCGGCGCCGTGTTTGCTTATTTATATATATATATATATATATATATATATATATATATATATATATATATATATGTGTGTGTGTGTGTGTGTGTGTGTGTGTGTGTGTGTGTGTGCGCGTGTGTGCGTGTGTGTGTAAGAAAGAGACGGCGAAACTTTCGTGGAAGCGTCTTTACTAAACGTTTTCAGCTGGTGGACCAGCTTTCGTCAGAATAATGTGACAAGAGTTCATACATAGCTTTAAAAGCTCCTTTCAGTAACAGGTTAGCGCCACCTGCTCTGGTTAGCATTACAATGCGCATCATAAAATGTCAAGTGCTTCAGAAAAAAAAAGACAAAAATACGAAAACCAGAAGGGTACATACATACTAAAGACATATAGGTAAAGATTCCCTTACATGTACTGTGACGTGATACCATGCTTATACGTAGTTAAGAGATGTAGAAGTGCAGTGTGTAATGACATTGCTTGGCAGCATAAGAACAATCTTAGTGATATGTGAACGTATAATGGAAGCCACTGTGAAATGATTGAAGATAAATAAAAAAATAAAAATAAAAAGGGCAGACATAGAAGGCGTGATTTAGGTGGTACGATTTGAAACCAGTGCATCATCGCTCTTAATCTAGTGAAATACAGGTCAGTTTTCCTTTGTTTTCGTTGATTCCAGCTGAAGCAGTGTTAAATTTGTGAATGAGATATGATTCGTGCAGTTCACGATCATGGCCGGTGCGGAAACTTGAGTCTAGTATCGTGACTTTGAGGTTACTAAATGAGTGGCCGGGCATGTTCACATGCTTTGATAATGGAAGGTTTGGTTGGGTTTTAGCATGCTATCTGTGATTGTTGAAATGTATTCTGAATACGTTTCAACAGTCGCATACAATATATATATATATATATATATATATATATATATATATATATATATATATCAAGAAACAAGCATTGGTTATGCGTTGCAGAAATAAGCGCCTTTTCTTTTTGTCCCACACCCCGGCTACGCCAGTCAGTCCTGAGCGAACTCGATATAGGAGTGTAACTCAATAAACAACTGTATCGGGCCAGTTGGTAAGGATCCATCTTGCTAGAAAGCGCAGCCACTATTACAAAGAACACACAACACAAGCGCTTGTGTTGTGTGTTCTTTGTAATAGTGGCTGCGCTTCCTAGCAAGATTGATATAGGAGGTAATGCGGTTTTCCTTTCTATTCCGTACTTGTGGAGTCTCAAGATGGTGTCACGTGATGACATCAATTCGTTGCAGTCGTCTGAACGTGACTTCTCGAAGCGCTATGGATCGATAAACAGCATGCACTATTGTAGGCTATTATCTGGATGACTGAATTCTGGGAATGTAGTGACATCTTCGTATGGGTGCTTCTTATGCGCAGTAATAAGAGGGCATCCCAAATGGCGCCTTTTGACCTCACCAGATTGACCGGACGGACGCTTGGATGCAGCTCACGCTGTACGCTGGTTTCTTAATGCAGTCTTTGCAGCCCTGTCTGGCGGATGAGGGGATTTGATGTGGAAGCCGGGCCTCTTAATTCTCGGCGCTCGTGAACCCGGAACGTCACTACCAGCGACGCAGTCTTTCCGGGCCATATACGCTCCGTGTACTGTACAGCCTATAAATGTCTTTAGTCTGGAAGGCCATGCCAAGTCAAGAAGACACGTTATAACTTCTTACTTCTTCGTCTGGCGAGAAAAGGAACGTGAGGAGACAGCCCGCAAAGTTCGTCACTTGCGTCATGGGAGGCATTATTTTTTTTATTTATTTTGAAAGTGTTCTTGCCGAATGGGCCGTTCCCGTCCCGGGTGGTGGTGGAGGAAGACTCGGGGAGGCGCTGCCAATTTGGCCGCCTTCCGATTCCGCGTTGCTCATATCCGCGCGACGGCAGTTGTGCGTCGACACGTGCGACTTTTTTTGTTTTTACCGTCGTCTATGACGCGCACGTCGTCGTTCACGCTGACACACACATTTTGTCTCTCTCTCATTCTTGCTCTCGCTCTGAACCTCCTGAAGCGTGGCATTGACGCAGGCAGTGCAGTAACTCGCGCAGTGTCTCGTGCACGGTGAGAGAGAGAGAGGTGATTCTATTCCCACCAGCTCCCTGTGCCCTGCCTCCTTGGCGTCTACAAGGTTGCGGATTCTTTCAGTGTCTTCTGTGACGCACGTCATTTCTCTCTCTCTAGCTCTATGCGGCCATTCTTACTGACATTGCACTCTGTCTTGCTTTCTCACCCAGTCTCATTCTCGCTCGCAAGCTTCTGGGATGAACAGTGACGTACATGGGTGCAGCCAAGGAGAGTGGGGGCTGTAGTTTCGGTGTCGGAACACCTTTCGAAGCTTTGTCTGGGTTCTCCATACCTTCCTCCCCCGTATCCCTCCTCTCCACTTGTCCATTCAGGTGTAGATTCCAATGAACGAAAAAACTAACCTTACGTTTTCTTAAGGTATTAAAGATATTTATTAAGGTAGAAAGATATATATATATATATATATATATATATATATATATATATATATATATATATATATATATATATATATATATATATATATATATATATATATATATATAACGTATACCCCCCTGCCGAAAATAGTAAATAGTTCTGGCTACCTGACTCTGATGACGTAGACAGTGCATTAACACGCTCTGTGCCGGTGAGAGAGTGAGCAGAAAGACGATCCCACCGGTGGATGGCTTCAATTGGTGCTTCCGAAAAAAAAATCTCTCGACACCCACTCCCGGCACCCCGTTATTTCATCTCCGCTTGCTCTCCTCTGGGAGCTCCCGATTTCCCGGTCACCTTCTTCGCGTTCCTCTTCTATTCTGACGTTTTGCGAAAGTTCGACCTCCGTTCCTGCAACGCCTCCAGCAGCAGCAGCACCGGAATGAACGGCGGAGGACGGCGGGAGAAGACGCACTATCCCTGTGGGAGGCCTCTCCCGATCGGGGATGGCGGGAGGGGATTGCTCGCTCGAGCTCCCTTCGCCGCGGCCCCTGTGGCCCGATTTTTGTCAGGCTTCGCTGACCCGGTAGATCACCTCCGCTTCTGGCTGAGCGAGGCTCTAAGCCCCCTATCGGCGTTTCCTCTTTCCTACGTAGGCCGTTGTCATTTTATTATTCTCCTTCCCCCTATCGCGCACTTGTGTCGGTGACGTCGAGAGACTTTCTCTCTCTCCTCTGAACGTTACGCCAATTTCAGCGGACCCATCCAGCGACTGCGGACCAATTTCTCTTCTGGCGCTCTCTGTCGTTTCGGTGCTGCCTTCTCTGCGGAACCGGCGGTACTGGTGATCTGGAAGGGAAAGCTCGCTCTTATTGTTTTATTTATTTTTTCCCTTGTCGCCTGCGGAGGCGGCGGATTGGTTGGCCGGGCAACGGCGCGATGTTGTCCACGCTTCGTTGCCTTTTTCTTCCCGCGGACCTCGGTCCTGTGGCTACCCGCCGTCAGACTGCCTCGACAAAAGAGTGCAGTGGTGTAGAGTTACCGTGGAGGGGTGGAGCGTGTTACCGTGGAGGGTGGAGTTACCGTGGAGGGGTAGAGTTACTGTGGAGGGGTTACCGTGGAGCGTGTAGAGGGGCACAATGTGACCCGTACATTGACTTTGTTGGGTGGGGAGGGGGAGGGGTGCGTTGCGACGAACCTTCCACTCCACACCTTTGAGAACCCTGGGCATGTCTATGCAAGTTACTGTGTGTGTTATAAAGTTACTCTGGCGAACTTAACAGTAACTATAGTGTGTTGTTACGCAACCATAGGCTGGCTGCGCTACCAGATGTTACCGCGTAGGCAACGCAGTAAAACACTTGTGGTCTTGTAACACGCGTTGAACGTGGTCAGAAAACGTTGACGACGGTCGTCGAGGCTTCTGAAAACACGTCAGCCAAACATTAGAGTGCAGCACGTGGCTTGCAATATAGAACTAATTTTCAAAGTCAGCCCACACATCGCTCCTTCTTCTCTCAACAAATGATGCCATACTCCGAAATGACCGCGTCATAAACACGAACGCCACTGTCACTGGCTCATCCTGAGCATCGTTAGCCGCATCGTTATCGTGTCCGCCGTGATTTGTGAGTCAGTGAGTTCCATTAATGAAGTAATTCGATTGTTACTTGAAAAAGTGTTGCATGGATCGTTTGAGCTCAGTGAAATCGTTGCTACACGAAATCGGCGACCACGTTTAGTGTTTGCAGGTCTGCGAGAAGCGCGGGGTCGTCTAATTGGCTGCCTCTGGCTTTCATCACAGCGTCGCTGCACCGATTTAGCGAGGGCGCACGGCGGCAGCGGAGTTACGGGTCCCCCTTCTCCTTTTCCTCACCGCGCCCTTCGATTTTGGTCGCGCTGGCGTGTGCCCCGACGTCTGCTGCTCCTCGATTGGCCACTTGTGGTTTTTTCTCGCCCGTGCCCGCCTTGCTTCTCTTTCTTGCGTGTTTTTCTTTTCTTTGCGTCTGGCGTGAGTTGACGCACGACACGGAGCCTTCTGCGACGTGTCGTGCACAACACCGTATAAATAGCGCAGCAGGCTTTTCAGGGTGAGGCTCTGCGAGACGTCTGGACCTTGTGGGGTCTAGAATTGGCGAGCACCACACCACGCCCCAGGAGTGTACGGACACACAGCAGACGCGGTCGGCACAAACCAAACAACAGCATACATTTATTTAACTAATTTTAGAACGACGATATCGTCTGCCGAATAATTATAACATAAAGCGTGATCACCACGCTAGGACATCCTTACACAATATTACCATACATTCCAAAACATGACAAACACAATAACACAGGTGGCGTCGCCAACGCTTGACCTACCACGAGGGCCTTCGACGCGCAGCGCGCGGTGCCACGCACCGGTGACCCACGCTAGAGACAACCGTTCGCGGCAACCGCCACGCGCAGAGACGACTCGCTCAACTCGTTTGTCCGCCACCAAGGCTTGCCTTCCGCCAGGGGTCACCGCCGACGCTACCACTCTACCAACCATGATGATGATAGTGGTGATCACCGCTCGCGAACACGTCACCTACCGCCCGGCAGTTGTAACCCGAAATGCGGCTTTTGGGCGAGACACGCGCGCCACGCAGCGCAAACAACTTTACAGGGGGTGTCAGCACCCCCACAACCTTCGCCGAACGTCGCTACGCAGACGCAGTTGTGTGCGCACACTGAAATCCAGTGTTGGATTTCACGCTCCAGAGAAATGGGCAGAGTAGACAGTTATAAGCTGGCCCGCAGGCGCGATTACAATTGAGTTGGTACAACTTCTAAATTAACTATCCATACGTCTTAACGTATATTAGAGACTGCTAACGGCTAACGTGGAAACCAGGTGTGTAATGGCAACTTTCTAGTTGTCATTAGTTTTTTTTTTATATAGTGACGCGGAATTCCCGTAGAAGACGACACGGCTGTTGCACTGTTGTGTTCCTGTGCAAAATGTTAGCGCAGGCATGATTATTGACCTGTAACTAATTAACGCACCAGCGGCAAGCAGAACACACTTGGCTACCGCAAATTTTTGACGCGTGTGTGTGTTCTTTGGTTCATTCGACGAGTGTCTCCTAAAGAGGAATAAGGCATTACAAGCACTAGGTTCACGAGTACGCCGCTGCCAATGATTCGCATCAAGTTTAGTTTTCCATGGCCTTCGAGATGGCGGACGAGCGGCGCCCGCCATCTCGGAGGCCATCTCGGAGGCCACGAGTTTTAAGGTCAAGTGCAATACGTTGCCGCCGTGTGACGCCAGCATCCCGGCGGCTCACGTTTGCGCCTCCGGTGGCCCAGTTATCCGTGAGCGCTAAAGCGTTTGCCGGCTGGCATTTTGCTCGCCTTCCAGTGAGTGCAGCAAGCGCAAAATTTGGCACTTTAAGCGAGTGTGCTCCTTTCGGCCACTCTTTAAAAAAAAAAAAAGCTTTAGATTTCTAAATCGCCTCGCGGCCCGTGCGCGCGTGTGTTTGTGGGTGAAGCTGTCTTTCAAGGGGAACGACGAGGTGGTAGAAATGTAGGCGCTTGATGGACGGACGTCCTGACGTCTAGTGGGCGAGCCGCGTCAGAGACGAAGACCGAAGCGCGTTTTCACTGCCTGACACACACGGCTGCGGTCTGAAAGGCGAGCGCCGGTGCCAGCAGCGCGAGCTTCGCGACTTTATTTTACTTTACTGCTTTTCTCAACGAAAACCCACAGAGGTAGCAGAAGCAGGGCTGACCCATTTCGGCGGTTTGAACGCGTACTGCGACTGCCGGTAGCTAGTAATAGTTAGCCCTGCTAGCCTGGCTTTCTTGAAGTTTTGGCTACCGGGTTTGGCTCACTTGCAGGCACGCCCCCCCTCACAGGCTGTGGGAAAGGGTTTTTTTTTTTAATTTTTTTTTTTCACTCCCGCCTACTGGCCTGCTCACTTGCGGGTCGTGTTTGCAACCCTAAGCGTCAGAACTCGAATCTGGAAATGCTGATTATAACGGTTTTGCGTTAGGAGAGAGCGGATGTGGCTCAGTAATCTTTTTGGGGGGTTATAAAAAGAAATGTGGGGTTGGATGTGGGAGTGCAGGCAATGATTATCATAAACTCGTTGCTGTACGATCAACTTGTTGCATCTATGGCTTTTTGCATTCACAGGGCATGAAAATGAGTGCCAGGTACACTGCGTAGTGGTTTACATGTATAAGCCAACATTTTTTTCTATTACTGGCACACGCAAAGCCAAAATGACTGATTTGAGATGATAAATCTTAGAAACCTGAGAAATAACAGGTTGACTTTCTAGTTTATAGGTTAGGTTATATTATATGTAAATAATATCATTGTGCAATTTTTATGCTTACTTTAGTCTTGTGACTCCACCAAATGCTCGGTGTGCACACTTCACAAACTGTAGCATCTCCTCAAGCATAAAGTGTTCACTTTAAACATGCATTATTATGACTTCAGATGAGCTGGAGAAGAAAAGGAAGATTGAGAGGGAGAAGAAGGCTCTTTTTATTTTCTTTATTTATTTGCATCATAATGATCAAGCAGGGCTATGGAATAAGGGTTCATGCTTAACATTTTAAAGCAAACGTCCTTCATTTTTCTACTGTCCCCGTTTCTCTCCCTAAAGTATGCAGCACATCTTAAAATAGCTGTCGCTTCTTCGATTCAAGCACTGTCTGAAAACACATCGTGACCACTTGTGTGATATTTCTTGGCAATCTTTATCTCTCCCATTAAGCACTTGTCATTGTCGATGCTAGCCACTATCTGTTTGAGCTTTCCCACCAAATTGACGGATAACTAAGAGTAGCTTTGCTAGCAGTCGGTGAAACCTTCCTTTCTGTAGGCCTTTTCTTCTTATTATTTATGTCTCACGATGACAAGAAAACAATCCCCGATCCTCCCAAAGTGAAGGACGCATGCTTTCCATTCTCCACGCTTAGCTGGGGTTTCCTTATCACCGACTTGTTTGTCCAGCCGGACTATTTCCTCTTCTGGGTTCTCCTTACACAGTCCTCCAGCCGCTGTCCGCACATTCTTTCCTTATTGTTGTCCTGGGCTTGCTCCGTATTACCAGGCTCTTTCTCTGCTATTACTCTGTAACTAAAAAAAAAAATTGGCTGCCGATGCTCTCAAGAGCCTTGTTGGCATCACATGCAAATGAAATTAAAGTAATCGTGCCTCTCTAGTCGCTCTTTCCCACTGTTGTGTGTCTTTTTCTGTGTGTCTTTTTCGGTGAAAAAAATGGAGAGCCTTAGGGCAATTGTCACCAATTCGCTTTTGCAAAAGTAAAAGCAGGAAATGACGTATTAGTTCGTTCAGAGAAGTAGTTTTGCATCCTCAAAATAATGTTTTGTATTTCACACATACATACCCACATATATTGCAGCTTCATGTTGGAGTGCTTGGGAGTTGTGCAATGGTACAGTGCACAAAAGTTACTAAGTATGCACATGTTTGTAAGGCTTTCACTTGAAGCCTTTCGTAATGCATTTAGTTTTCGATGGTACATGCATGTGCATGTAAGGCTTACGGTCAACAAAGTCTTTTGTATTTACATTTCAAAATGACTGTAGAACACCCAGAACACATTGGAAAACACATTGTTAAACATGATCTTTGTGTGCTGTGTTACACTCGTGCCTATTGTTAGGCGTACATCATGACCTGGCACTCCGTTCTCACTAACCAACAAGCCAAGCAGGCAACCATAGTCAATATAATTGCGGTTAAAGCATATATATTGACTTGTCTCAACAGTATCTTTAGTGAGGACCTTCCTTGTCAGTGAAATGCATTGTGGAGGCAAAAACTTAAGGAGAAAAAGCTTCAAAGCATTTTCTCAAAGTATTTTTTTTTCTACCTAGAGTGAGGAGTGCAATTTATTCTACGAATATTTTATGCCATTAGGTTAGGTTAATCTTGCTATAATTCCAGTATCTCCTTCTACACTGCTTTGTGTACACAAGTCTTATAGTTTAAATAAGGTGGTTCCTTGCAAAATGTACCATTTAGCAGAAAGCTTTTGGCACAGTCATGCAACTGGAATATTAATTATATGTTTTAAATGGAGCTGTTTTATCCTTGTGCTAGTGAACCTGAGGCAATCGTGTCGTGGTTTTATGCTGTAGCTTCCCAAACTTCAAGAACTCTCTTTTCTTGACTACATGGAAGTAATAAGTTTCCACATGCTCGCACATTGTGGGGAAAGGTTAAATTTGCACTGAAGTAGTTTTCTTTTTTATAATTTTTGTCATGGTATTTGGCACTTATGAATCAAGGAAATAAAAATTTAGACACATCGATGTGCTGCCCCGCTATTCATTCTGCCGCGCTGTAATAGTGGTTACGGTACTCAGGTGCTTGCCCAAAATTTGCAGGATCAATCTCAACTGTGGTAGTCCAATTTTGATAAACATGAAGTGCTAGAAGCTTGTGTGGAACGTCAGATGGTGGAAATTTCCGGAGCCCTTTACTATGATGTACCTCATGATCAAATCATAGTTTTTCATCTGAAACCCCTGAAATAGTTATCAATATTATTATCGTCGGGGATTTTTGTAATAAATGCTGGAACTGCAATATTGTAAGAAAGCTTCCGTGCACGTGCTCCCTCTGCCTTTTTTTTTATTTCATCATTACACCATTGTGTCATTAGTCTTATCGATCACATTAAATAGTTTCACATTGCCAAGTATGCAGTCGCTATTCTGGCATTGCACGCATTGCAGCGTGTGTGTGGCACTGTGCAGGCTTGATGAAATGCTTTGCAGAATTTCACCAAGTGTGCAAATGCAAGGGCGACACATTACATGCGGTGTGCAAATGCCACATGCAATGTGTGATGTCATCCAGTGTGACTGCCCTGCCAAGGTCTGCACAGGCTGCTTTTCTCGGTCATGTCAGTGCCGATAATTGAGGTTTTGAGAACACCTCAAGTATTTGCGGAGCTCTCAAAACTGTACTGAACAACTCTCATTCCTTTGGTCGGAGAGCTGCTACCGATTGCTGCGACCTTGTTTTCGTTAGCATTGCTGTTGATAGTCGTGGCGTTGACTGTCTTTCCTGTGTTCACAATGGAGGTGTTATCGGCTCACGGAGTGGTAGACGTAAGCGTAGTGGCTGGATTACTTTGCAAGGGTGTCCTTGCAGTGCATGTGACTGTGACGAATGCAGCCTGCAAGACATCGACAGTTGTTAGGCTGCTTTATTTTATGTTGCTTTATGTATTTCGGGAAGGATCAAGTTAAAATGTTCATAAAATTATTTTTAAAAGTTTTGGACAAGTCAAATCTTGGTGAAGGTATGACGGACTACTGGGCCAACTAAGATGTGCCGCTTTTCTTGCTACTGTATGATTGTTGTATAACAGTGATACCAAATAATTAAACTACAAATAACTAGTTTTTTTAATTCTACACAACGAATTTGGCACAATGTTTTTTTTCTTTCTTGACTTCTTGCGTTTTAGTTAAGGCACTGTAACACTAGGCTAAGGTACACACAACATTTTATTAGTGCTGCTAGCTGTACAGAAAGTTATCTTGGCACAATTGTACCTCCTTATGAATGCCGTGTCGTTTCTCTTGGGGCTACTTAACACAATTATTCACATCAGTACCTCAGCCAGAGAATCTTTTTTTTTTTGGGGGGGGGGGGGGGGGGTGAATGCTTAAAATGAATTGCAGATCATGTAATTTAGCGTGAGCATTCCTTTTGTGACTTTGTGCATATGTTCCTCGAAGTGAGTTTTTGTGGAACTCCTCACGATAATGGGAAGTTGTAACCTCTCCATTTACTTAATTCTCATGAAATGCCTGTGAAAGAGGAATTGATTTTGCAAGTTTGTCTTGTTAGTCAAATGAAGTAAGAGATGTTCCAACATAGTTGTTGAAATATTTGACCAACTTACCATTTGCAGCGCAGTTGAGAAACATGGGAACCTGACAAATTGTGTTATTCCATTGTGCAGGTGTTGTTCATGAGCATCCCCGAATCGGCTCGGATGGCGAGAGCGAGGAGGCGTCCGGTGCTTCGGACGAGGTCATCTCGCCCGTGCGGCTTCGGCCCAAGACCAATAACAACCGAAGAACCAGTCAGGTAAAGTTATTTCTTGGACTGTTTGCACATGGATAGCTAGAGTAGTGGCTTTCTTGCATCCTTTTCACACCAAGGGGTAAAGTGCAGTAAGAATAATTCAGACAACACCCATTTCCAATGACAATTAAACAATGCCATGTGGCAGCAATTTATCTCAGCACATTACCGTACTGTACTGGCAAAACCAAGCAGCCAGCAAACAACATAAACCTTGGGAATGACTGGTCGTGTTTGATTAAAGAAATTTCACTCCTGATGGTATTGTAGTGAGGATATTCATATAGATAGCTAGTACTATATAATAAGTGGTGGGTAAGCTGTTTTGCATGGCATTGCAAATTATAGTCTGCAAGCAGCACATCTGTCGAGGTAGCTAGTTTCGCTTAAATATATAGGGCGGGCATGCATAGTTGAATAAATGTGGTCTCGTTATTACATGCTCGTTCATTTTCTTGAGGGGCAGAATAAGTCTGTAATCCTGAAATCAGTGTATGTCAGTGCAACCGCTTTTTTAAAATAAGAACCAAACTTTTGGGAACAGTACACAGCGTTTGTATTAAAATCAAATGTTAGCAGCAACATTGTGCGTGTGTCAAAACAGTTGCATCTGCAATCTATTTTGATACCCTTCACAGGGAGGGGGAGTCAGCGTGATGAGGTCAGCTCAGTCAGTCCTTCGATAACATCGCTGGTGTCGAGTGACTGCCTGACCCTGGCAGCAGTTGCTTCAGTCTCCACTTACGAGGCCCTTCCTGTCCCTCTTGCAGTCACAGTCGTCATCTGCAGCTCGACTCCTTCAATTAGCGTAGCCGAAGAGTGTCGCTGGCGTTTCTGTGACTGTTTTCTTTTCCCATTCATTGAGCTTTCTACATGTGACCCACTTCATCTTGCCAATGCGCCTCAGCTTCAGGCACTTTGAACTCGACAGCTGTGAAATTGGCCAGGACGTCCTTCGCTGGGATAAGATTACACTTAACGTGGGGCATGTAAATAAGCAAAGGCATCTTCTTTGTTTCGTCTAAATGGTGACCTCTGGGTCCTGAAATATGAGGAGCGTTGCTCAAAGAAGACGTGGTGTATAGAAGCACGCATAAATGTGAATGTACAGACACTGTGCCACGGAAAGCGCACACTGCAACCTTTTACACTTAGATTCTTGACTTCCTTCTTTACTTTTCCCTTGTGGACTGCCATTTATTCTATGTTAACAAAACGACAAGATGACGTGGGGTCCTTGGAGAGACGTTTCTGAATTCAACGAAGTGAGGACTTGGGCAAGTCCATGCATACTTGCAGCAGGAACAGCGTGCAAAGACTAAATACATGTTTGTCCCCCTTATTTGTTTCTCGTCTTTAAGCGCCGTTGCCTGCAAGGGGGATCCAGCAGTTGTGATGCGCGACTGTTGACACTAAGGTCACACGATTGAATCCCTGCCATCATGGCCTCATTTTGATACAGGCGAGATGCTGGAGGCCTGTGTGCTTAGATTTAGGTGTATTTAAAAGAACCACGGGTGATAACAATTTCTGGAGCCCTTCACCACAGCATCTATGATAATCATATTGTGGTTTCAGTATGTTAAAACTAAGAATTATTACTATTTGTGCGCTGTTAACCTGGCACAATATTAAATTTGTGCGGGGTCATTATAGGGTGTTTAGAAATAGAATGGAAGACTTTTGGAATATTTGGGATGGGTACGGAAACTTTGCGGCTGGAATGCCAGTGGCAGAGCGTTTCAAGAAGCATTTGACATGGTAGGGGAGAACAATGGCACCGAGCATGCCCCGCCTTTGTTTTCAGCTGTCAGGGTTTGTTATGGAGGCGGCCCAAGCTGTCACTCATTTTTTTGGGCACGCACTGTACCTTCATTTGGTCTCCTGCGCAGTTGTGTGTACTCTGGCAAGTTTTCTTTGCTTGCTTATTATTTATTTTTTCTGTGCTCCTGACTTCGCTGCAATTGGTGAACGTGTTGTTTTCGACAGGATCATTGAAGCGTTTTGAGAAAGACACACTTGCGCTCTTATAGGGATAGGGGCCGGGGGCTCAGCTTCATGTTCTAGGTATCGCATTGGCAGGTATGGCAGAGAATAAGGGTGATGGCGGTGGCAGCGGCCTTTGTTGTTGCATCGAGGGAAGCTTCTGTAACGGAGTACAAGTGTTACAGAAGCGACGTAGGAATACTTATTGCACTTTTTTCCATCCCCCAGAAAGAGTACATAGTGTGTCGTGTGTGAAGTATAAATATAGGTATCTGTCATTTAATTCAGCGTAAAAGTGAATATGATGAAGTATGGTGTAATCATTGCCTGGAAGGTGTCGCATATTCGAGTCAATTTACCTGCTTATCATTGGGCAAGCAGTGTGACACATTCTTCGTTCATGTGACAGTCGTAAGACCAGAACTTCACAGGCACATCGAGTGTGATGGTTACTCTGATTCAGTATAGCAATACGCATGTCATGAATGTTATTAAAACATGGTATATGACCTTGCAGAGTTGTTTTACATATAGTCCTAATTATTACATGGTACGTGTTGTAGACAAAAAGAAAAAGCAGCTGCTACGTGAAAATTGCAGAATCTGATTCGTGTGACAACATGCTTGCACAACTTCTGCGTTTCCTGGCAAGCCCGAGATGGAGTCTATAGTGGCAATAAATTGTGTAGAAAGAAGCATTGGTGTTGCATGCAGTGTGTTAACTTTGGTTGGTTGCTTTCTTCTAGCCCTCTTTTGTACACCCTTTCCTTGTATTTTACCGCTGGTTTAAGCATTGCTCTAATGCTTCATTCTCTCGGCCTCCTTGTGCAGTCCGACATTAGCAAGCGGTTGTCGCTGCCCGCTGATCTGCGGCTTCCGGAGAGCTTCCTCAACAAACAGCAGCAGGTCTTGGATGGTCCCCTCAGTAGGTCTATCCGAAGGCAGTCACTGGTACGTATAAATTGCCAATGTTTCCCCTGTGCAACCAGTGACAAATGTTTGTGGGACGGGGGCTATGCATCGAATCAGAAGTTAGGCTCTGCATTATGTGGCTAATCCAACCCTTGAGATGGTTTGTATACAATTATGCCCACTATTATGTGTTGGGGTTTGGACTAATTGCACCTTCTCGATAATGAATGTGTCTTCATTTGATTTTATTTCGTAGTGTACTGTTATACATGATCACTTTACTAAAGTCAAAAGTGTAGTTTTTATTTCCTCGAAATGAACACAACTGAAAACAAATTTTCAGTGTATTTTTACCTTGCATACAATTCTATTTAGACAAAAACAAAATGTAAATCACTTCAGGACAGCTTTGTATTTAATTATGGTTTAATTGATTATTATAAAATGCATGTGGTAACATATGCCATTTTTGTGGCAATAAAATATCAAATACCTTGAAATATTATTGTGTAAGCTTGACACTCTTGGAGGCATTTCTTAGTAGGTGCCATTTGAAAGGGTTAATGGATAACACCATAGGTAACAAATATTACTACTCACTGAAACCCTCATTTAGAGCCCACAGTAAACATTAAGGACTAATTCAGCTTTTTCGCAAATCTCACATCCCCTAATCTTAAGTAGCAAAATGTACTGTGAAGTAACCAGGCGTACCAGTAAATAGAAGGCAGCAACCTAATGAGTGTTATGATTGCGAAAATTGATTGCAGTGCAAGTGAGGCTAACTGAAATAACTGAGAGATTGGACCTTCCAATAATAAATTATACAAGAGTGTCAGTAGTGCTAATGTTGACAATGGTAAAGAAGTGGTTGTACGGATCGCAAATTCAATACTGAAGTTGTCTCAACTTCAGGTGACTAATGTTGGCGAACACCTTGTTCAAGAAAACGAACATAATAATGCAGAGGTACTTAAAACGAGGGAAGTGTGTGACGCACCTTTCTTATATTATATTGTCATTGTAATTAAGGTAGTTGTCTCTGCCATTATTTCAGTGAATAGCTTCTTTCGGTTATTAATAGGTTGTTTTGTTTGCTTTTGGTAATGCAGGACTGTTACACTTATTGTGCTTTAACAACAGGAATTATCGTTCTTGGTTGCTGTTTTTTCTGATGATAACGGAAGACTTGGGCTTGTGACCTGTCATGTGTATTCACAATGCTCGCTGGTCACCTGTACTATATCGGTTCATCTTGCATTAGTAATTCGCGGGTCGTGGTTCCTCGGGCAGTCGTTCGCAAGGAAAGGCAAGTGAATCCTTTAGATTCCGTGAATGCAGCTGCAAACCACATCATGCCATAATGATATCTTGTTTATTTTTTCTTCTGTATGCAGTCTGAAATCGGGTTTGGGAAGATGGAGACCTACACGAAATTGGACAAGCTGGGGGAGGTAAGAGCAGCGGCGATTCCTTTCCATTTGAAGTTTATTAAAGACCACCTCAAACAACACAATCCGCTTGGGAAAGTTTCTGGGACCTAATGGCTTTGCCCAATGGTCTCGTTGCATGTTATTATATATGTGCTATAGCGACCATCTTGCTCTGTCACCCGCACCCGTAGTAGCCCCAGTATGCGAAAAGCTTGCGTGTGTGCACTTCATGTCGCAGCAGCTCAGTGCCCCGTATATTGTCACTTGAGACAGCTGCTTTGACTGCTTTTTTACTTGGTGCGAGTTGCGGGCTGTAAAAAGACTTACTTTGAAATATTTTAATGCATTGACAATTAGGACCAGCAAGCTGAAGCGCTTGTATAATTTCTGGTGAACCTATTTTAACTTAATCTGGTCTCTAAAATTTGTAGCTCACAAGGTCTCTTATGTGGTCGCCTAAGATGACTCGACGGTGAAAGCAATCCTTTTCTTTTTTTCTTCTCAGTCGATGTACCATCAAACCACGATATAACAAACCCAGATATAACGAAACATTGGTTATAACGAAGTAGATTATGAACAGTTATGCATCAGATATAGTGTTAGAAATATATTTTTATAACAAATTATCTGATATAATGAACCTATTTTTGTGTACAATGAAACTTCATTTTAATGAGCTTTGAGTGCTGATATTCCCCTCCCTCTGAAAGCTTTCTGAACCTAGCGTATTTCTGCACTGCCTTCCTAATCAGCGCACCTTCGAGCTAGCAACGGTGCCACTGGATGACATTATGATGACGTCCTTAATTTTGACTGTCTGTGAAGTCACGTTAATGCTGATGATGCTGATGATCAATTTTCGCAATTCGTGAGGCAGGCATCTAAGACATTTTGCTTTAAAATGTGAAACATTGACTGGACATAAACACTTTTAGAGTTTCTTTAGATTGCAGTTGAACCCCTTTATAAGACACACGCACTGGGTAAGAGTTTTTGTTTTTATATGAGGTGTCTCTTATAAACATGTGCATCTTCTTATCTACCCATATTTTACCTATTTCACTCTAGGCACAGTGGTGTCTTTACCCATATGTCTGTTACATCGGTAAAGGGGTTTGACTTTGTCAGGCACAGGGTGTTCTGAAATGAAATTTCTATTGATATTGTATGAGAAAGCAGGGATTGATTATCATTGTGTTTTGCATTTGCTTTAAAGAGTGCATTTGACTACTTGGTGAGCTTAAGGCCTAAGGGGATGTTAGTAGTGGAGATGCCTTGAAGTGATTCGATCTTGTTTGGCCTGCAGGGGACCTATGCCATGGTGTTCAAGGGCAAGAGCCGGCTGACGGACAATTTAGTGGCCCTCAAGGAGATTCGGCTAGAACACGAGGAGGGAGCGCCTTGCACTGCCATTAGAGAAGGTGGGTGTGACCACCAGACGCTTCTGTTAACGCTGGTTTGCGCTGTTAGCATGGTGTTCCCTGTTGCCTTATCTATGAGACTTGAAATGGCGTTGTCTGTTGAAACTGAATAAAAGCTTCAGAGTAAATAAATTGTCTTGGTCATCTTCCACTTTCTTGTATTCATTCCAGCCTGTATTCTATGCTTTCATGCTTTTAATCACTTTTATGTGTTTTTTGTCATTGCAGTTTCACTCCTCAAGGACTTGAAGCACAACAACATAGTTACTCTACACGACATAGTTCACACAGAAAAATCTCTCACTCTCGTCTTTGAATACTTGGTGAGTGCTGCTAGGCCATGCTAGATAGTCTGTGTACTACGTGCAATAATAAATAAAATATGTAGTTGCTTTGTGTACACTTTACTCATTGAACTGTGGTGCTTTCATTTTGTCGGTGCAGGAAAAAGACTTGAAGCAGTATATGGATGACTGTGGAAACTTTCTCTCAATGAATACTGTAAAAGTAAGCACACTGTTTCTGGCTTTATGTTGGAAGCACTGCATGTGCATCTGTGTTTCTGTATCTCCTGAGCCCTCACTGATGTCATGATAGTCCTTGTGCACAACCTATCAGTGGATTGGGCTGCTACGCAGCATAATAACACCTGTAGTAAAAACATCTGCATTTCTGTTCATTTCATGACTTGAAAAGCAGGAAAAAACCACACTGCAAAGGAAGCCGTAGTTTGCAACACCTAGGCAATCTTATTTTCGACTCATGAGCCTCACAGGCTGTCAAGATCGCACATGATTTCTTGGTTTTTTACACTATCTGATGTCAAATTACCGCTTAGTATTTGAATGCTTCTAAGCATAAGTAGACTGGTGTTAATCTATTGCTGACTGTAAATATGCATATATAGTGAAATCCTTATTTATCAAATACGTATATAAAAATGATAGCTTATGCCAAAATCGTTTCAATATTATTATGAATATGCACTCACAATGAAATTTAAGATATAACGAAGCTTTTTTAGTGCC
This sequence comes from Rhipicephalus microplus, assembly GCF_013339725.1. Classification (NCBI taxonomy): domain Eukaryota; kingdom Metazoa; phylum Arthropoda; class Arachnida; order Ixodida; family Ixodidae; genus Rhipicephalus; species Rhipicephalus microplus. The sequence goes on along the minus strand of NC_051171.1, from coordinate 127,146,394 downwards.
AGATGCGGCTTTGTTGTTCCAATGAGTTTCGATATGAGTGGGAAACTAACGTCACATGGCGGCTCACTTTTTGTGTGTGTGCGTTTATGTGCAGTGCTTTCTGTTTCAACTTCTGCGTGGCCTGGCATATTGTCACGGGCGGCGCATACTCCACCGAGACCTCAAGCCTCAGAACCTGCTCATCAATGAGCGGGGAGAGCTGAAGCTGGCCGACTTTGGTCTGGCGCGAGCCAAGTCGGTGCCCATCAAGACCTTCTCGAACGAGGTGGTCACCCTGTGGTACCGGCCACCGGACGTTCTCCTAGGTTCCACCGACTACTCCACCTCCATCGACATGTGGTAAGTCACTCGTGAGCACTCGTTCAGCTCGCCTCTGATAAAATGGCGTCCACCGCAGTCCATCACTGGTAACGGTGCTTGACGGCACCGACTCGAAAGCCGTGGGCTCAGTCCCGGTTGTGGAGGTCACATTTTGATGGTGGTGAAATGACAGAGGCCCTTCTACATTTAGATTTACGTGCACATTAAAGGACCCTAGGTGATTGAAATTTCTGAAGTCCTCCTCTACAGCAGTCCACGTATTCATGTCGTAGTTTTTGCTCACAGTACCCCAGATGTTGTTGTTGTTGCTGTTGTTATTATTATTAGTGAATAAATTGGCTTATGATGCAACAATGCAACAGTGAAGGGAGAAGCACTGATGAGTTACTCTTCGTAAAAGTGCCTTGCAACTTTCTCGCTTTTTGAGTGGAGTCGCAAAGTAAGCATCTTACAATATATGTGCGAATCATAATGTCCATACTCCAGAACGGCCATCTTTAGGACAAATCAGTTTACTGCGCAAGTTCAGTGGTGAGAGGTAGGAAAATTGTAACAGGCAGTACTGCTTTGCTGCAGAGAATTATTGCTTGTTTTTATCTGTATAATTCCTTGGGTTATTGCTCATCCATAACCATCTTTAAAGTTTAGACACTTTCAATGGTATCATGCGTGTTCATGAATAAAATTTACGGTTCACATTTCCTAGTGGGCCGCATACCGATTGGCTAGGCTTTGTGTCTGTGTTGGAACATGCCTTTCGGTTATTGTTATTTGCGGTGTTCAAATAATTGTAGCATTAAGATTTTGCTTACTGTGTTTTCAGTATTTCCATTAAATTTGAAGCCGAAAATTTGTTCATATTTAGAAAGAATTGTATATATTTTTAACCATGTGGAAGCTGGCAAAGTTCCTCTATGATTGTATTTATTAATTAATCAATGCCCCAAATTGCAATAAATTGGGTGTTATGTGAGAAAGAGCGACAAGTTCACTAGTTGTTGCTCAGCAAGATTTGAAATGTCATAGGTTTGACTGCGCACCGAAAGATACCGTAGCGACTGGGGTATGCATGTTTCATGTTAAATGAGAGCAGAGCGTACAGCCGCTCTGCTAACTGTCCCAGTAATCACCTTGCCCCCTTGTTGTCACTCAGGGGCGTCGGTTGCATCTTCTACGAGATGGCGAGCGGGCGGCCCCTCTTTCCGGGCTCCACAGTGGAGGACGAGCTGCACCTCATCTTTCGCACGCTAGGCACCCCAACGGAAGCCACCTGGCCTGGCATCGAATCCCGGTCCGAGTTCCTGGCCTACCGCTTTCCTCGGTACACGCCCGAGAGCTTGGGCTCCAAGGTTCCGCGCATCGGGGCGCCCGGCGTGGCCCTCCTGCTCGAATTCCTCAAGGTAAGCTGGCTGATTGAAGAAGGCTCAACATTGCCCATTACCCGAGGAACCATTCTCAAAATGCCCACTCAGTTGATTGTTCATTTCAGCTGCCACAGATAGGCCAGAGAGAGCTTGTAGCAGTGGGTCCCATTTGTTTGCGGCCGTTCTTCCTCAGCGTCAGTTTAGTGTCGCAGAGCTTTAACAACTTTGGATATGAAGGAGGAGAATGGAAGAGACTTAACCCAGTTAATGCAGCCATTAAGATTCATTTTTGGCTGTGTGAATCTCTGAGGTTCTGCGTCAACTTTGATTCTGTGACTGCGTCAGTCGTCGAGTTATGTTTAGTACAGCCTCCTGTTTAACGCATCTGGGACAAGGTCATATGCAAGGACGGACTTTCAAGGATTGATTAAGGTTCAAGTGTTTTGTAACTTTGTATCTCTCACTTTTCCCTAAAGCTGGCAGTATGCTGTGTGGGTCCGGTGCATCTATGTTGTTAGTACGTATATACTCGTGTAAGGGCCGCACTTTTTTTTCGAAATTATTGCTTGGTGCGGCCCTTACACAAATCACGCTGCTGGCGGCTCACCAAAGGTCTGTACCGTTTTCACAATGGTAGCAGAGTGAAAGACTCACGAATGACTAGCCAGGAATGTTTTTATTAAGATCCCATTTCGCTTTCACTGTCTTCATCACCGGTAGCACTCGCCTCATCGTCGCCATCCTCCCAGAGAAGATCATCCTCAGTGCCACTCATGCAGTTTGAAATTCCTGTTACTTTGAAGCTTCTCGCGATAACTTCAAATGAAACGACATGCACGCACTCAAAATCCACTCACAAACTTGTTGCAGTGATGTTCGCTTCAGCCGTCCCGTCGGCGTCTTCTCATGATTGATCCCGGTCATCCATTCCGAAAAGCAGCGGCAAATTTCCGCTTTAAAGGGGCGGTTAATGCATACATCGAGCGGCTGCAACACACTCATCAGTCCTCCAGAAATAACGGCCTAGTCTGTACGAGTCGTGGCGAGTCTGTTCTTGACGCGGTCCGCCAAGTGGCCCCTAAAACTATCCAGAAAGAGGAGGGCTTTCCGTTGTAGCAGGCCTCCAGGTCTGTTTGCCCAGACAGTCTTCACCCAGTCCACGACAAGTTCCTCGCACATCCAACCCTTTTCTTGGGCACCCACAATGATGCCCTGAGGGAACTCTCTTTCCGGAGAGTCTTCCAGTTGAACACGAGGTACGGCGGAAGTTTCCTGCCGTCTCCTGTCACGCACAGCATCACGGTGCACCTTTGACGTTCTGCGTCGGTCGTGTGCACAGTCACAATTTTCGCACCTTTTGAGTCCACTGTGGTGCTCTCTGGCGCATCGAACCACACAGGAGTCTGGTCCGCATTGCCAATTTGGGAGAGGTCATATTCGTGCTCCCTCCGAAGACCATTGATGAAGCGATGGAATTTTATCACTTTACTTGTGTACTCGCTTGGCAGCCTTTGACAAATCGTCATTCAGCGGCGGATGGAGAGCTGGTTGCGGTTCATAAACCGCGGTATCCCATCTCCAACTTGCCTTGAATTGTGTCTGGGGGATTTCCATGTGGCGAGCGATGTTTAGGGCTTTCTCGCGTATCATATCAGCTAATACAGCGGAGCCGTCCCTTCGAGTGTCGATGGTATATTTGAGAAGTTTGCCTTCCAGTTCTGGAAACTTCCACTTTTTCTTGCATAAGGCTTTTCGGCCCCAGTTGGTAGCAGCAAGGGCATCTTTCTGCTTCATCTAATAACGCATGCGCTTCTCATTGACTTCGTACTTGTGTCCAGCTTTGCCCTTGCCGTGCTCCTCGACATATTCAATCACTTGCAGTTTAAATCCTGCAGTGAACGACCCCAAATGCCGACTCATCGTCCTTCAGCTGCACTTGCTCAATGACATGGATTCAACGAAAAGGTGTCGACTCGATGCGAACGATGCGCCACACAAAGTAAAAATGGCGCCGCCCCGTTCGTCACCAACACAACGGCTGAAGTTGAAAAACTGGAAGCGCCATTTGGCCACAATCGAACTAACTGCACCTTTATGGTGTGACTTTTTTTAATTTTTCTAATGTTTCTCTCCAAAGTAAGGGTGTGGCCCATACACGAGGGCGGCCTTTACACGAGTACATATGATAGTAGCGTGATGACGTCATGGCTAGCTGCCATCTGAGGTAACTGGATGCGCTATGCCGAAAGGGACATGTTTACTAATATAGACAATTTGAAAATAGCTCCCCAGTGTAGTAAACTTGTCATAGTGTTACAGGCTCTAAGTCAACATTGATGTCGTGGCCATCTTAGCGTAATCCTCTCGATTTGGGGATGAGCGATGACTAGTGTTTTCCTGGCTTCCGGTATTTTTACTCACGTACTACCGTTACTGCTTCGCAATGATTCATGTTGGGTTGTGTTAGCTTGCTATCGGCTTTACGACGTCTATTGTTGGCAATTGTCTCTTATAAAAGTGGCGATATCTTCTTTGAATATCAATACTGATCAAGTAGTTTGCTATTCTGAAAAAAAAAGTTGCAATAATTCAAATAACATTCCTCACCTCCACTCTTTCATCATAAGTGGGAAATCAGGTTCATGTTAATCGGTGACATCATAATACAGAATATGACACCTAATATGTCATGCACAGTTTCTTTACGTTCTCTCACTTAGTACATGGACAAGGATCTCAGACAAGGAGCTCCTTTCATGCCGCCCTTTTTTCTCTTTCATTCTCTCACAGTTCGAACCAAAGATGAGGATCTCAGCAAAAGATGCAATGAGGCATTCTTACTTTGACAGCTTGGGGCCAAACATCCACAAACTTCCGGACAGTAAGTGGTTGTTCTCACTTTCACTGGATTTGGTGCCCTTTGTAAACTAATAATAAACGTGCACAGCCTGGGTCACCTATTTCTCACAACTCATTTTGCTCGCGCTTGTCGGTTCTGAAACATTGGGAATGCCTGTGTAAAGTTTAACAATCGTGCTCAGTCTTCGCAGATTAGAACAATTGCTTGTGGTAACCTCGTCATGCCGCTAGAAATCTGGACCCTAAAACCTGATGCGAGTTTTAGAGTCAAAATTGCGCTGACACGACGCGAACTGTGCACGCTTGAAACGAAGGTATGTACAGTACCCAGCTCCAAATTGTGTCACCTCATTTCATGGGTGCTGAGAATGTTAATGGTTTTTTCTCTTTGCATGTACAGGATCAAACCGTGCGTGCACTTTTGCTTTTGGTATCAAAGAAAGAATGCAGAAACTCTATGCATGTTGGTTTAAATGCACATTAAGGAAAGTTGAGCGGTCGAGGTCTGAAGTCGCTCAGTACTGTCCCATGACGATGTAGTGGTTTCTGTGCATCAGGTTCTAAAATTTGATTTCTGCTTGTCGGTGATACCTACCCATGTGATTATTTCAAGCGACGCGCTCTTTTCTGCAAATAACCTTTATTGCTAAATAATTTTTTGTGATGTGCCTGCCCTCTCCAAAGGCATCACATGTCTCCTGTTTCTCTCGGCATTAACCTCACTTTGTACGGATTTTTTTCCACCTTTGCAGCTGCTTCAATCTTCACAATACCCGGGGTACAACTGAGTCGGACGGCAAGTTAGTACCAGTACTTCTTCAAATAGGTGTGTGTCTGCATTTTGGCCCGGTTTTGTAGCATTCCCCTTTGTTTTATTTGTGTGTATATTTTGCATGTTCGTGTCACCGTGCATGCCAATCGTATGCCTGTCCTAGAGGCCGGCCAGATTTTTCGACCAAAAAGCGTAGCGTGAGCACGAATTATTTGTACATTAAGTATTAAGCATGTCTTTGTTGCAAAACTGAGTCTGATGCACAACACATGCCAGCATGAAGCAGTTAGGAATTTATGTACTCTGCTCTTGTTTCCTGATTACTGCCAGTCTTGGCGCTAAGGAGACATGTAATACATTCAGTAAGTTTCACGCATTGTCTTTTATTAAGCGGCTACATTACCTCTCTTTTTGAACTTCATTCTAATTTACGAGTGAAAGCTTGTTCATAAATAGAATTGCTCAAAGAAGGATGGTTTGTGGTGACTCAATATTTGATTTTATCGAATAACATAAAATAACATGCATAAAACTTTAATGTTTCTTCGAGCCTTGCTGCAACATGCTTGTGGTGTTAAAAATTAGTGATAGAAATTGCATTCATTTCAAGGGAAGCTGCATTAAAATTTAACTTTGGCACAATTCATTGGGAACTAGTGGTTGTATGCCGCTGAAGCAACCTTGGCACAACTGTAATAACTGACCCTCTTCTTGTTGGGGTTTTCTTTTTTTTAGATGGTTAGTAATTGCATAGTTATTTTGCAAGTGCATTCCAATGATGTACACTTATGCAGCCAACATTTGCACCCTGTGGCTATGGCTATGACGTGGGACCAAGCATGCCACTTTTGAGATATTTCAGTTCATCCTTATGTTTGCATGTGTATATGCTTCTCTTTCTCTCTTTCTTTACTCTTCTTTGAATCTTCCCCGTCTCTTGCCCTGTGTGTGTAGTGTAGCGTACCGGTTGTGCCAAGCCAGATAATATCCCTGCATTTCCTCGCTTTCGTTTTCCTTTCTTCCTTGTCTCGAAGTCTAGTCTGGGAGATGCACATTTTTATGTCAAGCCCTTTGTTGTGCACCGCCACCGGCAAGCACTGTCTATACAGAGCAGTGGTCTCTAAAGCAGCAATGTCTATAGTCTGATACAGCTTATCGGAAGAAACACGCTTCGATGCGTATGGGTTACTCGGTGGGCATGGTGTGTGAAATTCCGCTTGGTTGTGGTCGCGTTTAGATCAGCTAAACTCGTCAGTGTTTGAGCATCAGAGTTAGGGAATATGAGCTGTCTCTTCGAAAGAATTCGGCAGCACATTTGCCTGTTTGCACATATGTATACTGTTTGCACATGTGTATATTTTTCTGCATTTTTTCATACGAATAAATCAGTTGAGTGAACCCTTTTCTTTGTGCTCCACTTTATTCTTGTGGTATTTGAAGCCTGCGAAATTTTTTTTTTCAATATGAATTTATGCTGTGAAAGATGTTCCTACTGTTGGCATTCAACAGGTGTGATGCCTGATCTGCTGGTTGAGTGACTCTGCCTAAAGGCCCGAATCTTCTTTCTTCCCAGGTCTTCGAGGTGACCGCAACGCACCGTCGGTGTAACCAGAGCAGCTGCCGTTCGACTGACCTTTCTCTTCGCCTGCGTGCACTCACACCCACACACACACACCCACTTCGACCTTTCTTGCGTTGCTCCCACTCATCTGTCTGCGGCATCCGAGAGCAATAGGGTCGGTCGACAGCCGCTCCTAGTCATGCCAGGCCACGGCTCAACTCTCTTGTTCCTGGTGTTTACTGCCCCAGTACTTTGCCGGTTCTCCCTGCACGCGCACATTTTATTTCATTTTTTGTGTCTTTCTCTCTCTTGCTCTGTCGCTCCCTTCATGCGTGTCAACGTCGACAGCTGTGAGCTACATATCTTAACTCATCGCAGCCGTCTCTGTTGTCGCTTATCCACTGTCGGTGAAACTGTAGCACATTGATGTACAACTACAGTCAAGTGCGATGTGAAAGAGAACACCGACCTTGCACTGTGTAATAGTACTATGCGTCAACAGTGTGAGGTTGTGCGCTTGGCAGAGGATTGTGTGCCAGATATTTGACCATGGTGCAGTGCTGTACAACTATAGCTCAGCAGGATATGAAAGGGAACGCCGACCTGGCATTGTGAAATAGTAGTGTGCATCAGTGGTGTGAGATCGTGGACTTGGCAAACGAATGTGGCCATATAATTGCATGCTGGAATGCTTGGCCTTGCTTGATACGTATGCGCGTCACTCGTGAAATGCGTCACACTTTTGTCCAAACTGGATGCTAACTTTTATGTGGCGCAACGCTGAATACATCTCCGCTCCACGCATCGGTTTTCAGAGAGGGATTCCACCTATAGTTGGTCCATTTGCGTCGAACGGTGTACCTCTAGGCACTGGTTTGAGGACGGAGATCTCTAGCGCTTTGCCAAGTGGTGTGGCTGGAGATGCCAAGATAAAAAAATACCTAGTTTTTTTGTTTTTTTTTTTTCTGAATTTCTCAAGTAAGACAAGTGTGGTAGGGTATCTGGTTCCTCACCCCCTAAAATTGGCTTGGCCTGGTACCAGGTAAAAAACAAATCCAGCTCTTGAAAGAATGTGGCACAAGCTATTTTCATCTTATTTGGCCACCTGGAAGCTCGCACGCTATTTTCGTTTCAAAAGAAGCAAATGCGCACTTCAGGCTAGTAGAAAGTACAACAGACCTGACAAATGCACTGCTTATATTTACAATTTACTGTTTGGTCCTGTGCACTCCTTTATTTTCATTTGCTTCCTTTAGCACATCTCTCATCATTATTAATGGTGCAGTGCTCATTTACCGATTTCGCATTCTTCCACTGTGTTTCGATGAACTGAACATCAGTTTTATGCATGGCTTTATCGACTGCTGAATGAAATAATACTGCCTGTGCTTATTGCCTGGCTTGCAGTACGAAAATCATAACCGCATTCGCAAGTTGTTCTAGCGACAAGTGGTTTGCCTTTAAAACCACAAAGCAGCTAGTGTGTATCGCGCTTTCTTTTTAAAATCTGGTCGAGTTAGTGCACGAAAATAGGTAGCTGCTTCACAAAAAAAACCTGTCATTTTCATTTTAAAGCAGCCTTTTCGAAAGTGATCTGTGCGATTAGGAACTTGCTGAGTGAAATATTTGGGGGGGGGGGGGGGAGTTGTGTGGCTTTAGATATGAGCCTTGAGCCGCTGTCTGATATTAGAAAGTAGTGAAAGAAGTCGGGGAGAAGTTAACCGCACCACATTGGGATAATAGTCAGGTGCTTATTTCATGCCCTGAAATGAATTCTCCACCCATGAGTGAGGTAAAGTACGCTCACGGACAAGATTCTGTGGCTGTCTAGATGGACCGAAACAATCTCGTGCAAGAGTGCTGTTTTGCAGTCTTGCTGCATTATAACGTATAAAATGCAAAATATGATTTCATTTTGTTTCTTTTGGCTATTTACAGCGAAATGTATTATTAGAGTTCACATCAGCTTATGGGCAAAGCCCAAATGTGCATAAATGCGCTATGTGTGGTCAGAAGTAGATTTGTAGAACTGCTCCTTCGGTGTCTCACCTTGATGGCAAAGTTTGTGAAGTTGTGATGTATTTAATTAATTTTAGCTTCTCAGAAGCATTCATTTTCCCGGTGAAGTAGACGCTGTTGAAAGCATAAGATATAGAGTGACATTCGAATGTGTCACTGTTTCATCTGGTAAACAGGAGAGACTAGAAGAGCACTGTGTGATGAAGTGCACCTGTCTCCTTCTGTTGCTTCTTGCAAACTGAAACATGCAGAAATTATCACCGAAAATGTTCTTCCGTTAAACGTTTTTCATTATTCGCGGCAGTATCGATGCAAGTACAGAAAAACAAAGCGCAAAATGTAAACAGCTGTAACAGCTTGGCGTTCTAGTGCAAGCACGGAAGTTACACCTTACACCGTTGGACACCGTGTCTTATAATAACATTGTGGTTTTGGAATGTAAACTTATTTGCTCAGTCACAAAGACTTGTGCGTGAGCGTACAGGTAAGAGCACTTGTAGAGGGCACGAAAAGAGCTTGTGTCGCTCTAGATGGGTGCTAGAAATGGTATGGCCGGCTAAAGCATTTCCAGTTTAGGTCTCACTTAGTGCTAGCAGATATCTTTATGCCTCGTTTTACTGTGTTTTCTTGACATATACATTTTTTCTTCTGAACCTGCATTTTCGATCACTTTATGTCTATGATCTCTGTTTTTCCCTTGAGCCTTTCTACTCTCTCTAGCATAAGCTCACTATGCAAGCTAGCCTCGGCGGATTTTCATGAAGCGAGAGCTAAAGCTCAGGGAAGGGGAAAGGACAGCGCTTTACTGCGAGATGCGATTTCTCTTTGCATGTTATCTTGGAAGACTGGAGTCGGGGGAGCTGTCAATATACGTTGCTGTTACCTGTCGTCTTGGCACGTGAGCAGTCTCTGTGTTGCGAGACGCTTAGCAGCTAGCTTGTTGACAGACATCTGAGAAACATTGACGTTTTGTCCGAGTATTTATGCACCAGGTTTCTTGTGAAGATAGAAAACCTTCTTCTGCGACTGTGGCTGGTGCATCCAAATTTTCTCTCATTTTTGCTCAGCTCCGGTTGTGATAGCGTGTGGACTTTGCTCACAAGGGCTGTTGAGACCTATCTCTTGATAAATTTTATATTTCACCATCGCTACAGCTCTCCTGAAGGCAGTGGTTATAGCCGGCAGTGTGAAGTTCATAAGCGCAGGTATGGATGCGAGACTAAAGCAGGCCACGAAGATAAGTATCGGAGGGAAGATGTTTTCGGTTTACTGGGAACATGTTGCATACTCATGTGCAATTCTTTTGATATCTTCAGGAAAATAAAAAAAAAGACAGCTTACTCTTCATAGAGTGTGCTGCACATAGCAACTTAAAGCTAGTGCACCCTAGAGTAGGCTTGAGTGTTGTACCATATAGCTTATTGTGTTATAACCTTCGTCTTAGCCAGTCCCTGATGCTCAAGGGAAAGGCCCAGAACTCTCTTCGATGCAGGTGCACCAGCACTCAATCAAAGTACACAAATCGTGCACCTATTGCTGTATGTGTCCAATTGTCCAGTTCTTTTGGTGCTGATTAGAGGGGGAAAAGAAGTCCATCCATCCAGCTAATCATTTATTAAGCAATTAATGATTTGCACATTCCCTATGTCCAACTCTCTCCTGCCCTTGCTTTTCCAACCTCTCGCTACATGGTCTTGTCTCGCATGCTTTTCTCGCACTCTTGGCGAGTGAGCCGACAGTACTTACGGCAGGCATACAGGTCAATGTGTGGATCTGTGATCACTCTCTTTAGATATTTGAGACAAGCGTTCCAAGAGGGCTGCCTGACTGTGTCCGTTGCAGTTCAGAGATCATAGAAAAAACAGTTTGTGATGGTGAAAGTGTTTTCTTAGGACTTCCGACATACCTTCCAATAGTGTTCTTCCCACTGTTGAGCTTTGTGCATGTGTGTGTGTGAAAAGTGTAGGCAGAGGTACCACTGTGAGAGGCAGTGCCCGATCACCGTTTAAAACTATGAAGGCATAAACTTGCTTGCTAATTGCCGAAACATGCTAAGTGGTCCTCCTGAGAACTTTTCCACTTTTGTTCTGAGAAGCGAAGGACGCTTGAATTCGGGCATTAAATTTCACATTGGTCCTCCTCTTACACGCTGGAAACGAGTGCCGAACACGCTGCAGCCTTGCAACGTTTTCTGCAAGCGCCACAGAGCTTCGTTCTTCTCTTTCCTGAAAGTCTACACCACAGCAAGTATTGCCTCAGAGTGTGCGTGCGGGCTTGCAGTACAATTTTCACGCTTACAAGAAGGACCACACGCCTCTTTTCAGCAAGAGGGTGATGCCGTGTATGGTCTCGAACCTCGCTGGCTATATTTTCGCAGCCAGCAATTTTTTTTTATGGCAGTGCCGTAAGGTGTTGAGAGTGTTGTCTGCCTTGGCTCGTTTCGGTAGCCAAAGGCACGTGCGCACAGCCCAGTGTGATAAGTCGAAGGACCTGTACCTGGCCTGTTTCTATGACGATTGCTCACAGACATTCATCGCTTTAGGGCGAGATCGAAAGAGGATTACGCGAAGCTTTGCGCATTGACAGTGCGCGTGTGCCATAGGCAGGATTGATGTTTCTAGAAACACGGTAGTTCACCGTGCCGTCACTTTTCCAAGGAAGGGGATAAAGGTGTTTTTGTCAAAAGCTCTCTGAGGCATTCATTCCACAAGACTACTCGGTCCCGAAGCTCACATCCCTGCGTGGTTGAAATGTCCTTGGGATATCTCTTCTGTACTACTACTACCTTTTTTTTTTTTTTTTTTTTTTGAAGTGAAGGAAATTGTGTCTTCTTGCGTGCGTGCATTTGGAGTGTGCTGCCTGAAGACGAGAAAGCATTGTGGGATTGTTGTCAGATACCACAACTGTGTGTACAAGAAGAAAGCGTATATGCTGCATTGGAACTTGTTGTCAAGCTGTTGTAAATAAAATTGTACATAAACATGCAATAGCAACATAGACAAATAAAAACATTGATCCAGACATGCTCATTCCTTGACTCCCTTGCATGCCAGGAGGCATCACGGCTACCACACACATTGATTCAGTGTTGCTGACTGCTTTTTTTTTTTTTTTCATCATTGATAGAAAAACAAATGGGGTGCCATGATTCCGTGTGAAATTTTGGCACATACAACCTGGCATTTCAGGTTCAACAGCATTTCTTCTTTACAGTGTTCTTTTACATAGTTCTTATGCAATGTTGTGAATGCAGTTTCTTTCTGACCTAGTAGCCAGTTCCCTGTAGTTACAGCAACCTAAATATGACGCCCACGGTAACCTTTTTTCTGTTTCTATCATATGTTAGCCGTGGGCATTTGGTTAACTACGAAGACGCACAATTGCAACTCCACACATTCGAGCAAGAGCATGCATCTTGTGGTCATGTGCATTTGAGTGAGAAGAAATAAATGCTTCTTGGCATGCGTAGCATCATAATGGGCTAATACCCAAAATGGCAGCCATGATCTCAGTGAAAGCTACGGTGTGCACAAAGTTGCACACGGTAATTCTCAGACATGGAAGTACACTAAGCATATGCGTAAGAGTTTTTACATTTTACACTTTTGTCCTTTTGGTAGAGGATGGCAGAGTGGGGAGGGAAAGCTTCATAAGTGCTTTATAAAATCGTGGCCCATTTCTAGCACATGCAAGAAATGGGCCCTATATTGGCTGACCTTGTGTAAGTTTTTCACTGTTCTAGCAATGTATATTTACTTTGCCCCATAAGCGTGCACAGGATTCCTATTGGTTGGTGTATGGGTAGGCTTTGCACTCCTCTCCATCACAAATGACTAAAGCAGTAGCGCTCCTCCTAATCTCATAGCTATGCCTAAGCTTAAAATTGATGTGGCAGCTTGTCACACTGCTGTGACTGCTCCTTCTGATGAGCTTTGTTTTCAAATTTTAGATGAGCTAGCATTTGGCAGTTTCCTTGTGGAAATATTAGATATTGTGACGCTGGGCGTGGAAACTGCTGTAAGGGGGGTGGCATTTATTGAAAGAGAGCAAGTTCAATATTATGTGGGTTGGTTTGCCATTGAGAAAGATATTTTGTGTGTGTGTGTGTGTTTGTTCATCACATTTGCGTTTACTATAATGCTTTCCTTTTTTTTTTTTTGACAAATTTAGTCGTGCTCTGTCTGCACTCAAACATGGCATATAAAATGTTGGAAACGCTACCACTTCATTCATTCATGTGCTATACGGAAACCATACATACATAGCCTCAGTCCCATGAAACCATAAACTTTATGCATGAAACACGAAAAAAGCTATTTTGAGTCAAATAGTGCAGATGCGTTGGTTGCCCGTCTGGCCGTTGGTTAGCCCTGCTTACGTGACGAAGTTGGCTAAGCAACGTCTTGAATAAGACCAAACTAAGAACTTTTCAGACATTTTCAGAATTTTGTTTTGATAGAATTAGAAATAAAAAACAAGCTATTTTAACTGTGTTTACAGCAAGCTTGGTCGACAGCTTGATGCCTAGTATAGGAATTAAGCTAGATAATACAGGGACTGAAGTAGCTCCCGCGATATGTCTTTCCTGTTTTTCTCCCATTTGCTACATCAGCAAGTCGTCATGCAGGTGGCCCAGCAACAAAAGTACATCACTAGCATATATATATCACCCGTGTCCTTACAGTAGCATCTCACAGTAGCATCTTCACTCTGCCAAAAACATCTACAAAACCTGTGGTACATGTGCATTAGTCCATTTGGCAATCACAGAATAAGCTTAAGCTTTCCGGGGGACTGACGCACCTTCTATGCGGGTAGTCTATAGCCGGCGGTTTCTTGACCACCCTGCCATTTTAGCCACTTCAGCGCATCTCGGAAAATAAGAGTGAGAACAGTACGTGTGACAGACAACGACTGCAGCAAACAACGCACTCGCAGTGTATGCATAACATTTCCTTTCAAGCTCGCCAAACGACGTCGTTCGCTTGGGGCGCTAGCGGCGTTTGCCTCTACTGCCAATTAAAGTCCCTGGATACTTTAGGAAAGTACCGCCATTCTTTTAACCGAGCCGCCGCGCCGCAACTGGCAGCCTGAAGGCCGCCCACAACGCTGCATTAGAATTTTTTAAATATTATTTTACTTTTTGGCCTTACCACCACCGCGCATAATCCTCCTCGCCTCTCGGGCCGCGACGAGCATCGCGCGGGTTATCAGCGTGACATGAGCGTGAAATAGCATTCTTGATAGGAAAGTGGCACGAGCCGGGTTATAGGGCCGGCATCCGCACGATGACTGTTCGGAGGAAGATATAGATTAGGTCTGGACACTAAGAAGAGGAGGGTTGGACACTTTGGAGAGGACATGGAGGACAGTGTCGCTACTTTTCTCTGTAGAACCGCGCGTCAGTAGTCCGGGCGCGCCCATTTCAAGCGGCGAGTTGTGTGCGTGCCGCTACGTATGGTGCCAAAGTGGTGAAGTGTGACTGAATGCTTACGTGCGTGATCTCCGAGGTCCGGCGAAACTTCGCTACGAACATAAGGCTCACCTTTGCGGCGGCATCGACCCATTCTACTTCGAAGAGCAGCGATGAAGCTGTGTACGTAAAGTGTTATCCTCGCATCGAGCTCACGGACGTTAAGGACTACCTTGCACAAGCTTCGCAACAAGAGATGAGCTTGAAGCCTATAAATCGACGAACTCCCACAACTATGTGACTAGCGGATTGGTCCAAAAGCCACGAGGGCCACGACTTTGTGACCTCGCAGACGGCCACCGCGTCGTCTGCACATCGATGCACATCGACCATGGCCTGTAAAAGTTCCGAAACCAAAACTTGAGAAGCTATAGTGTAAGTAACAGTCATGCGTTATAGCTCCAAGAGCTAAAATCAGTAAAAGCACCTTTTTGTTTTTTTTTAACAAAAAGGTTTGATTTGTAGGTTTTCTATTCATTTATAAACCACCAACATCTTTGCCGCTGGTGTCGCTAGCTGCGCGGCGCGCTAGCACATGGCGGCAGCAAGCGATCGCAGGGCGTGTGGCTGCAAAATACGAAGAATTTCCTGAGGCTGCGTTCGCCCGAAGAGCCAGTACCATGGCAGGTGCGTATGCCTATTTCATGTTCGTGTCATTACTCACAATTACGGAGTACAAGTCCTTGACAATATGACTGCGGGAACCCATCCACTCTGGCAACGCACTCGAGGGATTTCTGCTAGTTTCACGGCCTAAGTAACCTTGCGCCTACAGATTTGCATTCCTTCAACATTTTTAGTATTATTTCTTTTGTGCGCGACCACTACGCATCATTTCTTTCGAAGAACGTCTGTGTAGTACTCTAAATAGCGTTTGTGGTCGATTGATGATTTGGGCAGAATGAGCACCGCTCTGATCGTTTACCTTATAGTGGGGAATTTTCGAATAGGGGCCCTGTAAGTTTGGGGCCCCAAAGCCGATTGCGTGTGCTTGCTTTGGGTCAAGCAAAAGCTAAGAGTTTTCCGATAGGGTCTGCGTCTTTGTGGACACTCCGCCTATACTAGGTCACTAGCCGTCGCTTCAGTGGGTTACGTCACGTTTGCCTGACGCAAAGCTTTTGAGGCAAGCTTTGTGGCTCCCGCTAAATTCTAGAAATAGCTTCCCCAACGCAAAACCCAAACCGTGTTTGGGTTTTGCGCTGTGGCCTCGACGCTATTTTCGGGGGGCCTCTATTCGACGAAAAATTCAAATCTTGCTTGGGTCTCACGTGTGCACAGTGGCATCGCCGCTATTCTCTAAGCTTGCGAAGGGGCCAATAATGGTCGAGAAATTCTATGCGGATTAGGCCTGATGGCGATCAAAAGGCAGACTCTGACGCCGGTGTTAATTTTTATGGGTTTCGCTCGACTGTCAGTAAAGCATAGTTTCACTTAGCCAAGGACTCTTAAAGTTTGTTTGGTGATTAGTGAGTAAAAGCCATGAAATTCCCTAATTTTGGAAGTTGGCTGGTTTATGTATGCATTTCTTGCCACTCTACATGTAATGAATTAAATACCTCATTAAAACTTGCAGTATATAGGTACGGGGGAGGGGGGGTAGAAAGTTCTGAGGCCTCGCTTCCACATGAATACATTTCATGGAGTATGTTACAATGATGATGATGATCTCTGTGGTCTTCCCCTTTATACCGGGGGGGGGGGGGCACCTTTTAGTGTCCTGATTGGAACGAGAAACAAATAAATAAAAAAACGAAAAAAAGGAAAGAAAAATCACACCAAGTCCATGAACATCACAATTGTTCACTGTCTCCTTGACCACCACTGTAGATGTCTTGCTTTGGTTATCGCTGTCGCTCCCAGGGGGTGCACGTTGGTATCGCGGCTGTCGCCTCCCGGTGCGCCACAGTCTTTCACAAAACCGAGTGCCTCCGGTAGTGTGGCGCCATCTGTCTGACGGGGACGCAGGCGTTCGCAGTGAAGCACCAGGTGTTCAATGTTCTCCTCGTCTTTCCCGCATGTCCTGCACTGCACAGTGCCGTCGGCCAACGACGGGTCGAAGTGACGGCGATACACCTGAGTACGGGGCGCTCCAGCACGGGCTTCAAACAGAAGCGCACTGCCGACATTATTGACGTATAATCGTTCGGCGGAGATGGTTGTCTTGTGAGCTCTGTATAGGGCCAGGCTGGGTTTCTTCTCCATAGCCGCCTGCCACATCGGCGTCTCAGCTTGCTGCACTCTATTCCGTACTCCTACTGCCCGTTTCCTCTCACTGTCCTTCTGGACAGGCTCAGTAAAAAGGGAGTACTTGCGGCACAGATTGTGGAGACGCCTGCGCCATGGTGTGTTCATGCCCTTGATAGCTGTGTATCTAAATACACGACAGGCCCACCGCTGGTCGTTCATGAGGTGAAGACGTCCTTCGTAGGCCGCCTTGCTCCTTGCCTCGTGTGCTTCGTAACTTGACCATCCTAGGTCGCCTTGTAGAGCTTCGACAGCTACACGTCCATGACACGCCAGCGCCAGTCGCCCGACCTCACGCTGACCTCTTTCCAACCACTGGCGTGTTGCTGCAGACAGGCAGATGACGGCGTTGGCGAATGTCAGCACTGGCACATGTACTGCCTTCCACAGTTCGCGCACGTGTACAAACCGGTTGCACCCCCACAGACTCCGCCGTCGCAGCACGTTGGCGGCCCTCACAGAAGCCTGTCGAACGTGCTCCTCTTGCTTGTCATAGATATCTACGGGAGGTGCAAAGGTTGACACCGAGATACCCGTACTGGTTTGATACCGGAGTGCTTCCTCCGTCGGGAAGCTGCACATCAATGGTCTCCACGCCTGAAAACTGCAATATGGCCGATTTTTCTGCATTGAAGTGAAGGCCCAGACTCTTCAGGTGGTCGGCCGACAGTGTTACCAACCTCTGAAGGTCACTGCTGCGCTCAGCCAGTAATACTAGATCATCAGCGAACACCAAGCCGGGCAGCGTCCAGGTCTGCGCCACCCCCCCAATCATGAGTAGGAACGCGAAGCCAACTCCCGATTCCACAAGTGCCTGCTCGAGTCCCGCCACATGTAGCATGTATAGCAGCGGAAACAAAGGGCAGCCCTGCCTGAGTCTTCTTGTCACCCTCACAGGCTGTGTTCTGGTGCCTCTGAAGCATGCTACCATCGAGCTATCTGCATAGAGCCGCCAGAGAAAGTCTGTCCACACGCTCGGCATTTGTCGTTGGTCTAACTGGTGTAAAAACTCCTCGTGTGGCACACTTTCATAAGCCTTGGCGACATCCAGAAAGCATCCAAGCAGACCTCTGGTTTCTCTCCGTGCCACCTCGATGGTCTGGGTGAGCACGAAAAGATTGTGTTCCAAGCGTCGGTTCCGTCGGAAGCCATTCTGGAGTTCCGACAGTATGCCCCTCTTCTCGGCCCAGCCGCTCATCCACACCTTCAAGACTTGAGCGAAGAGTCTATATAGGACGCTCGTCACCGTGATTGGTCTATAGTCGCCCAGCAGTCCAGCGTCGCCTCCTCTCTTAAACACGAGGCTTACTCTGCCGCATTGCCAGTCGGGTGGGATTGGGCCATTCTTGAGGATGGTATTGAAAATTCCCGTGAGGTGTTCTTGAGCAGACTTCCCCAAGCATTTCACAAGGCCCGCCGGTATGCCGTCCAGTCCGGTAGCAGTGCTTGCACTGATACGCGGGAGTGCACACTCAAGAGCGATCCTCGTTATCTGCCAATGGTCCTCTTCACTTGGTTGGTGAAGCTCATACGGGTCGTTTACTGCTGAGGTCGATTCGTCGTGTGTGGGATTGAAGAGCACTTGCATGTTGGTCGTAAGGTGCGCTGCGAGGTAGGTGACAGGTTGGTTGCTAGAGTGGTGTCGAATTTCAGGTTCCGGAGTTTGGCGATCTAACGAAGACACATATTTCCGAAATTTGTTTGCACCGTTACGCCCTGCCTCTGTGATAGCTCGCAATTGTCTGCTATTGTACTGAGCTATTTTGCTTTGTACGATGATCCGCATCTCTCTTTTGAGGCGGAGGTATTCCTCCCAGGTACTCATGGACTCCTCTCCGGGTGATGTCCTAACAGCCGCTCTGTGTAGGCGATTCGCCGTTCATCTTGCAATAAGGGCCCCTTGTACCTCTTCGTCCCACGAGCCTTTGCGCCTTAGGCCGCCGCGGGAATTTACTCGAATTTCGTGCTTCTTCATGATGCGTCGCAGTTCAAGCACAAATTGATCATATGTTGGTGGTTACGTCGGTTGAAAGTTCTGCTCGAATGCTTCCGCGACTGCCGCATACTCCGACTGCGGGAGGTGCCTCTCAGCTGGGTTGCGATGTTCCTTCGCAATGGTTCGCCAGGAGGATCGAGAAAAGCTCAACTTGATTTGGTTGTGGTCACTTCCTATGCTGAATTCACCCTTTTCATCGATGTTCATGTGGACGAGACGTCGTGCTGAAGCAGGTGTCGCAAGCACGTAATCAATACAGCTGCGACTGTTCCTGGCGCTCCAGGTGTACTGTCCTTCACATTCTGGACGAAGAATTAGCACATCTAAGGTGAGTGTAAGTGCCAGTGCCAGTAGTAGTTCCCCAATGGTATCTTGGAAGCCATCCAGAGCTTGGAGGTGCCCATTGAAATCTCCCATAATGAGAACCTCTCGCTGGCTTGCCCATCTTGCCACGTCTTCCCTGATGCACTGTGCCATTCTTGAGTTTCCAGCATCTGCTCCAGCAGATACGGCAAAGTAGGCCACCCCTACCAGGACTGCCAGCCCTTGCAGGTAGCCTTTGACCCACATATGCTCAACACACGGGCTGTCCAGTTTCTTCCAAGCTGACCTAGTTTTCCACAGGAAACTTATTCCTCCCCCTTTCCTCGATTCACCTGAACGGTTCAAGCCAGCTCACTGCCAACTTTTATGTACTGGTGGCTCTTCCATGACTCGAAGGTGTGTTTCAGCCACGGCATATATCTCTATGTCTTCGTCACCTATCATCTGATATAGTTCTTCCCATTTGCTCGCCGTTCGAGCACCATGTAGGTTAAAGAAGCCTACACGTATGTCCTCGTTCTTCTGGCGGCTGCGGCGACGGCGGGCCGTCTTTTTCTTTACGTCCTGTGCCAGGGGCGCTTCTGCCTCCTCTGTGGATTGGCCATTTGTAGGATTGCCTGTCCCAGGGCAGTCATCATGGAGGTTGTTGGTTTCACCCTCCATGCCCTGTGCTTGTAGTTGCCCGACGGGCGAAGCCCTAAAAAAGCACGTAGTCTGCGTCCCAATCGTTGCCCTAGTTGCTCGGCGACGTATTCACCGTAGGAAGTTCCATTCATCTTATCCTGGAGAGCCTTTGTGACGCTGACGAACTCCACGCGCGTTCCAATGTCTGAGCAAATTTGACGTAGGTTTTGATTCCACAATTCGCACTTTATCCGCATGGTATCGTCTTTGGGTCCTACTTCTGGGACGCCGTACACCACGAAAAGGTGGCCTTTGGCTCTTGCCTTCCAGGAAGTTATTTGGGACTTGAACTTCTCAGTTGAATCATGTGGAGATGTGTCGTCTTGGATGTCGCTGAGACCGGCGTGCAGAACCACTATGGTCTCTGTTGAATCTCAGACGTCCGTCACAGTCTCGATGGCTTCCATTGTTTCCACAAGCGTGGCATCTTTTTTCGTACGGCAGTGTACATCTCTGTGCCATGCACTGGCTTGGAGGACTGCCCGTTTGAGTCTACGTGCATTGCCATCCCCGTAGACGAATGCGCCCGGAAGTCCTGCTGGCCGTTCTGGGGGGCCGTTGGCTGTTTTCTTGCGCGAAGATGGTATGGAGGCCTGGCTATCCTCTGCCCTCTCCTTGCGCAGTCGCTTCTGAGCCCGCTTGCTGCATTTGACCTGCCATCCTACGGCCTCCGCGGAAGAGCCACCCACTAGCTCTTGATCGCTGTTGGGCTTGTTCTGGGATTGGTCTATCACTGTGCCAGCATCGACGGCCGCGGCTTTGACCGCATTCCTGTCATCGCCACCCAGTAGCCCTTGATCACTGTTGGGCTTGTTCTGGGATTGGACTATCTCTGCCAGCATCAACTGCCGCGGCTTTGACCGAATTCCTCTCATCGCTTACATCTTCTGCAGACTTGGTCACTTCTACCCTCCTCGTCGTACTGGTGTTCTCGTGGCTGCTGGTTTTGTCTGCGTCTATTATGTCCAAAGCTCTCTCTAGTGCTCCAACTTGTTCAAGTAATGCTCCTCTCAGCCTTCTCTCCTCTCCAAGTTTGTCCAGCAGCACCTCTCGCTCGTTTTTGCTGTTCACAATATGTGCTTCCAACCGCGCCGCCAGGCTATCTAAGGCCAACTGCCACCTCTCCGACTCCTGTTTGTATCGTAACTGAGACTGTTCTCTCATGACCCTCATTCTCTCGCATATGCGACAAAGGAAGGACGAATCAGCCTCCGCCTCTTGCGTTGCCTCAAATGGTGTGTCGGATCGCTCGAGCCATCGCTCGCAGCTCGGACATTGCACCCAATCGACCAGCTCTTCTCCATCTAACGCCTTTCCGTTCGACGCCTTCGCCCACTTGGTGTGCTTCGTTTCGGTCGAGTCTACACCACACCGTACTATAGTGAAACTGGCGCCACCTCTCGACCGCAGTCGGTACCACTACGTGTCGGCTTTGGCGCTGTCCCGGTGGCCACTAAAGCGAGACCGGCCTGTTAAACCTCGTCCCCCACATAGGTTTGTGTATCGCGTCGTTACTCTGTCACTGCACAGAGACTTCTCGATGGTCTCCCGCCGGTGCACAATATCGCTGAGATACGCCTTAACGGCTCATTACAGCACGCACCACATTACAGCACGCGCGCACCACAGCACCACCGTCGCAAAGCCCCTCACACGTGAATGCGGGAGAAAACAGGCGCCACCTCTCGTGCACAGGCGGCATCCCCACCTGCTGGCGTGGGTGCTGTCGCGAGGCCACTAGAACGAGACAGGCCTGTTAGGCCTTGTCCTCACATGGGCTCTTACAGCGCGAAATTACGCTGTCACCACACATATATGCTGTCCCAATGGTTCCTGGCACTCGGTGAGACACCTCCCAGCCCGGTTAGGTGATATGGTTGGGCGATATACGCCTTGACAGCACGTCACATCACGAGCACATTGCCGCCACCAAACCGCCTTCTTGGTCGCGAGCTTCTCCAACAATGTTGGTTCAAATGCAGCGCCCCCACGCGGCGCTGATAGTTGTGTTTAGCTGTGCAAGCCTGGCACAGCAGCGGGGTGGCCGTTTTGGGAAAGAATAAAACAGTTCGTTCTGGGCTAAGGGCTCAAGATGTTCTCGTGTTCTTTGCGGGCCTGATGGCCTACTGTTCACGGTTGTCACTACCGCCTGGCCATCAGTTAATCTTCACATGTAACAACTGGCGAAGAGGATGAAAGGAAGTTTCATGTAAGTCTTCGTTCCCGCAGCTCTCTGCCATCTGTTCACCATGCCAAGTTTCGGCAACCTCGAGCCATTCGAGGGGGGAGGAGACGACTGGCCCTGTTACGTGGACCGGCTCAAAGCATTTTTCCTGGCGAATGATGTCGCCCCAGACAAGCGTACTGCCATATTCATCAGCTGCTGCGGACAGAAAACGTATGCTTTGCTCCTCAATTTGGTCAAGCCCGCCAAGCCCGGTGACTAGAATCTGGACAAGATTCTTCAAGTACTTGGAAGCCATTATTGTCCGAAGCCCTCTGCCGTCGTGCAGCGTTTTCGTTTCAACTCGCGCGGAAGGGGAATCAGTCGGCAATTTTATCGCAGCACTAAAAAGCCTGTCCGAGCACTGCAGCTTCGGGGCTGAACTCGGAAAACATGCTCCGCGACCGCGTCGTGTGTGGCATAAACAACGTGGATGTCCAAACAAGACTTCTGGAAAAACCGGACTTCATCTTCGACGATGCTGTGCAGACCGCCCTGGCAATGGAAGCAGCAAAAAGGGACGCAAGTGAGATGGCGCAAGCGAACACAAGCAGCGCTTTCTCGACTCACCGTGTCTCGTCAGGTTCTGGGGGCGTCACCTGCTACCACTGTGGGGACGGACATCTTGCATCAAAATGCAAGCATGTGAAGACAATCTGCAATTACTGCCACAAACGAGGTCATTTGGCGAAGGTGTGCACTTCGCGACGAAGGGACAGCCAAGCCCAAAGCAACAGCCCCACCAAGGCACGTTCATTCTCGGCTTGCAGTTCACCGTTGTCGAGTAACCCTCATCGTGTTAATACGGTACACAAGCAGGACGCCGCTACCACTTCATTTTGCGAAGTTTTTGACATGTGGCAAGTCGACTACGCCACGCCGCCTTTCACCGTCACTGTTGACGTTTGCGGCAAGCCGCTCCGCATGGAAGTGGACACGGGGGCAAGTGTCTCTGTCATGGCCAAGTCGCGTCTTCTTAAGCTTTTGCCTTCGGTTCCTGTGCAGCCGTCACAAGTGCTTCTGCGAAGCTATTCCGGGGAACTAAAAAAGGTTCAGGGCAAAGCTGACGTCAGTGTGAAGTTTCATGGCAGAGAGGCCGACCTACCTATTTTTCTGACCGGAGACGGATCGCCCACTCTTCTTGGACGCAACTGGATGCGTGAGCTGGGCATTGGCGTCTCCGATGTTGAAGTGAACATCCACGCACTTTCCGACGCCAAACACCTAGTTCAAGACTACGCCGAAGTGTTTGAAGAAGGCCTGGGTACATTCAAGGGTGCTAAAGCTTCTCTACATGTTCCTTCAGATGCTCTGCCTCTGTTCTTCAAGCCACGTCCACTGCCGTACGCCTTGACAGATGGAGTAACTCAAGAAATCCATAGACTAAGAAGATATTCCATTTTTGTTCTAGTCAAGACAGCAAAGTGGGCTGCGCCTATTGTTCCTGTGACCAAAAAGGATGGACGCATCAGAATCTGTGGAGACTTTGGTGTCACCATAAACCCAGTGGCAACAGTGGAGCAGTACCCTATTCCAAGGATCGAGGACCTGTGGACTGTGCTTGCTGGAGGTGAGAAATTCACAAAATTGGATTTGGGAGATGCGTACTAGCAAGTTGTCCTTGATGAGGCCTCTAGGGAGTATGTCACAATTTTGACGCATATGGGGTTATTTCAGTACACCCGGTTGCCTTTTGGTGTCTCATCTGCTCCTGCCATATTTCAGCACGAGATGGAGAACTTGTTCAGGGGACTGCCCCATGTAGCAGTCTATCTTGACGACATTCTTGTGAATGGCCCAAATAATTCTGAGCACCTTCGCAACCTTCGTGCTGTACTTAGCAAGCTTCAGGAATCGGGCCTCAAGCTGAAACTTGAAAAATCCCATTTCTTCGTGCCGCAAGTTGAGTATCCCGGGCACATCATCAGCAAGGAAGGCCTTTCCCCGAATGTTGACAAGGTAGCAGCCATTCTGCATGCTTCTGTGCCTCAAGATGTCAGGGAACTTCAGAGCTTCTTGGGACTTGTAAACTTCTACAGGCGCTTCTTACCCAATCTTTCGTCACTCCTTCGTCCACAGCACTTACTTCTTTGTGAAGGGAAGAAGTGGGAGTGGAGACATGAACAACAAGATGCATTCAATGCCTGCAAGCACTTGGTGACATCAGCTCCAGTTCTAGTGCATTTCAACCCTGCCAGGCCTGTTTGCCTCAGCTGTGACGCATCGCCTTATGGTATAGGTGCAGCTCTAGCGCACAAAGATGCTGATGGCGGGGAACATTCCATTGCTTTTCCCTCAAGGAGCTTGTGAAAAGCAGAACAAAACTACAGTCAACTCGACAAGGAGGCACTGGCTTTAGTATTTGGTGTGGATCGGTTCCACCAGTACTTGTGGGGCATCTCGTTCGAAGCACGCACTGACCACAAGCCACTTCTTGGTCTGCTGGGTGCCAACAAGCCATTCCCGTGCAAGCTTTGCCTCGAGTGGTCAGGTGGGCTCTGAAGCTGTCTGCTTACAAGTACGAACTTGTATACAAGCCTGGCAAAAAGCTCGGCCACGCTGATGCTCTTAGTAGACTGCCTCTCCCAGCTGACACTACTGCATTACCACGACCTGCTGAAATCTTCTTGCTAGAGGAGGCATATCCGAGACTCCTTTCACCAGGTGTTGTGGCCCAAGCCACACGAAATGACCCGCTTCTGGGCCATGTTGTTCTTGCCCTTCTGAAAGGTGAAAGCCTTCCAGTAGGACCAGAGGGGAATCCTTGCAATACCAGAAGCTCAGAACTCGGTCTCCATGAGGGTTGCCTACTCTGGGGATCAAGAGTAGTGATCCCAAAGTCATTGCAGACCCAAGTTCTTGGTGTTCTTCACGCCAGCCACCCGGGTATCGAGAAGAGCAAGATGATTGCCGGGAGCCATGTTTGGTGGCCAGGCATTGACAATGATATTGCCAACAGCGTGAAGAGCTGCGCTACGTGCCAGACTCAACATCGAGCTGCATAGCCGGTTCAGCAGACGCCGTGGCCTTTTCCACAGCGACCCTGGTCAAGGCTTCACATCGATTTTGGGGGACCATTTCTAGGTCACACATTCTTGGTTATTGTGGATGCATTCTCAAAGTGGATAGAAGTCTTTCCTGTGTC
The DNA here is from genome assembly GCF_013339725.1 of Rhipicephalus microplus. Lineage (NCBI taxonomy): Eukaryota > Metazoa > Arthropoda > Arachnida > Ixodida > Ixodidae > Rhipicephalus > Rhipicephalus microplus. Next base: position 127,121,408 of record NC_051171.1, on the reverse strand, counting down.
TTCTACATCTGCAGAAGCTACCATTTCTGCATTGAGAATTGCATTCGCTCAGCATGGCCTGCCTGATGTCATAGTTTCAGACAACGGTCCTGCCTTCACCAGTGCCCAGTACCTTGAGTTTTTAACTCGAAATGGAATACGCCGCATGCTTGTACCGCCGTATCACCCTGCCTCATATGGTGCAGCTGAAAGAGTTGTACAAACTGTGAAGAACAAACTCAAGAAGTCTGGTTCTGGGAACTTCCAAACGCAGATCTCCAGGTTTCTGTTCCACTATAGGACCACACCACATGAAGTGACAGGTCGGCCACCGTGTGAACTCCTGTAAGGAAGAATGTTCAAGACTCCGTTGGATGTCCTCAGGCCAAGCCTGCAGGCATATGTATTCCTAAAACAACTCAAGCGGAAGTTGTATGCTGACAGAGGGTCCCGGCAGGCTCCATCACTGCAGCCAGGTGATGATGTGTATGCGCGTAACTTTCACAGGGGTCACAGGGGCACACCCTGGGTGCCTGCCAGTGTCGTGGACGTCACTCCATCATCAGCCAGTGTCCGTTTCGAAGATTGCACCTTGGGAAACCGACACGGCGACCACTTGCGCCTTGTGCAGGCAGAAACATTGGCCTCTCCTGAAACTGCTATCGCTGCAGCTCCACCACAGTTGGAGCCACCGCTTCATCATGCGCCAGCTATTCCAGAAGTGCCTCATCAGGAACAGCTACCTGGAACTGGCTTCTCTGGGAGTAGCTGTGCCACAGAGAGTGACGGGACTGCGCTCAGCAGGGGTGTGCATCTGAACAGTGACTCTGTCGTGCCTACACCTAGCACGCCGAAGTTGCGACGTGGCATAAGGACTAGGAAACCGGTGAATAGGTACTCCCCGTAGTCTTCCTCCTAAGAGGGGAGGAGTGTTACAATGTTGGTTCAAATGCAGCGCCCCCACGCGGCACTGATAGTTGTGTTTAGCTGTGCAAGCCTGGCACAGCAGCGGGGTGGCCGTTTTGGGAAAGAATAAAACAGTTCGTTCTGGGCTAAGGGCTCAAGATGCTCTCGTGTTCTTCGCGAACCTGATGGCCTACTGTTCACGGTTGTCACTACCGCCTGGCCATCAGTTAATCTTCACATGTAACAGAGTAGTGGCCTAAGAACTCTTGACCCCCACACCAGTAAATTTCATGCCTTCCATTGTGGGGTCATCATGTAACATTGTTTTTCATGGCAGCATAGTTCGTATGCCTTGTATGGGTGTTACGCGTGGCACGTTGGCCTGGATCGCGTTTGAAAATGCACAGTATGACCCATGTACTAGATTGAAAAGTCGCTTAGAAACTTGTGAAAGCACCCTGTGGTCTAGAAGCAACAATTAACCACTATGGATAATTGAAATACTAGTATGTTGACCTAGTCTTATGCTTGAGGTTAATAGTCAAGGCTTTTTCAGAAAATTCTGCCCCGCCGCAGTGGTCTAGTGGCTAAGGTACTCGGCTGCTGACCCGCAGGTCGCGGGTGCGAATCCCGGCTGCGGCGGCTGCATTTCCGATGGAGGCGGAAATGTCGAGGCCCGTGTGCTCAGATTTGGGTGCACGTTAAAGAACCCCAGGTGGTCGAAATTTCCGGAGCCCTCCACTACGGCTTCTCTCATAATCATATGGTGGTTTTGGGACGTTAAACCCCACATATAAATTCTTCAGAAAGTTCTCAAAACTTCATAAGCCTGAAGAAGGGCACGACTGATTTTTGACACAGCGAGTGTGCGACATGGCTCTAAAATGTGATCCAATGACTAGATTGAGAAATTCACTATGAAGGAATTGATTATTTGATCAGTGTGCTACATAACGGGTTGTAAGTTTATATATGTACTTCTCTATAGCTTGTAACACCGGCATTGTTGTAAGCTTGTGCGTCATGCATTTTGTTACATTTGCGCTTGTTAAGAATGTTGTAAGAGTATGTTTTTCTATTTTTCTTTATTTATGCACACCTCCATGTTTCCTAACAAGAAAAACGCTTTTTGTTTGTAGCCCAAGCTGTTCCAAAGGTTCGTATTCAGCTGCTGCTGAAGGGTTGTGCGAATCGACCCTTCTACCACCTCGTGGCAGCACGGCTGCGGCGACGGCCTCGTGATGAGGACACCATCGAACAGATTGGTTCCTTCGACCCGATGCCCAACGAGCGTAACGAGAAGTTAGTGGCCATCAACTTTGACCGTCTCGGCTATTGGTTTGGGCAGGGAGCAAAGACGAGCCCGGGAGCGGGCATGCTCCTAGGTTTGGCAGGGTACACAAGTGTGCATCCGAAAATCTACATGAAGGCGTGGAGGAACCGGCGTGCAGCCATTGCAGAGGAGGAGAAGGCAGCGAAGGAAGCCACTGAAGGAAAGGATGAGGCACACAAGGCTGAGAGCTAGGATTGAGCTGTGCATTTGTTCTTTTGTGTCCTGCACGATGGCATCAAAATCGGCAAGCTAGATAAAGGAAGAATAATGCTGAACTGTGCTTGAGGTGCACCGGGACAAAATTTTTAAGTCGCAGTCTATGTGTTATACCTAGGTCTGTTAAAATGTGTGAGTGACTGTGTGGTCGTATGTTTACCTGAACTAGACAGAAAGCAGTTGTGGATGAAAAAAAATAAATTTGACAAAATTACTGATGGTTCATATCTTTGATTGCAGTGATGCATTTCTCCATCACAAGTGTTGAGCTCAACCGGAATCAAATTCCTTAGTTGTGAATAGCTCATTACCCGAGTTACAAAAAGTAACCACTTGTTGGGATATCACTCAGATAGGCCTCGATCAAAACAGGAAAGAGATCTGTGACAGTGTGTAAAGGGGACGCGTGATGAAATGTATAAATGCTGTTCAGAGGTGATGTTAGTATATATAATTCGATATGCCCTTATTTAGTCAAAGCAGTGCTTTTTTATCAACAGCAAAAGCTCCTTGCATTGTATATGCAAAATATTACAAAAGAATGCCACAGTTTCGTCATTTGTACAGTTTCACGGCTCAAGTATGTTCGGACCGGGAAGATACCGATTAATAGAACTATACCCATCGTGACTGACAGAACACTGGGATTTTGTTAATGGGGTTTACCTGGGTTTAATAATCACTGTAGTATGAGAACAGGTGTGGCTACATGGGGGCAGAGGATTCCAGAGGCAAAAGTGTCCTCAGCATCGAAGGGCCACCCGAAACTTGATATGTTTTCTCTGCTAAGAGTGGAGGCTAGACACTGCACTAGAGTTCCTGTATATGTTCCTATAGGGCAAGTACGTACATCAACCCTACATTGCATGGGATGTTTTCACCAATCCTTGTAGTATCCCCATAAGCAGCATTTTGGGCACTGTGGAAGTAGCTTCTATGCGCGAACATTCTGGGCATTGACGGCATCAAATCAGTCTGGCACGCATTTTCAAAAAAACAGACTGTTGCACACTGCACATGTTAGTACTACTGGTTGATTGGATTGTGGGGTTTAACGTCAACTGATCGACTTGTGCTGCGAGGGACCGTAGTGGAGGGCTCTGGATAATTCCTATCATCTTGTGTTATTTAACCTGCACTGACATTGAACAGTACATGAGCTACCCGCCCCGCCCTCAGAAATGTGATCACTTCAGCCAGAATTGAAGCTACATCTTTGAGGTCAGCAGCCGTGCACCGTGACCACTCGAGTTGTCGCAGCAGCGTTACAATTGTATCTAGACCTGAATAATTTATAGTTCAATGTAAAGCAGTCAATTAGTTAACTGAAGGGTGTATTAATAGGCTCAAGATGGTTCCTAACCACCCGATCATAACCGCTAGATGCATTGACCTTATCACCAACCATTAAACTTTATATATGAAGCAAATCTGCATGTGTTTTTGACGCATCTATTGCTATGCAAAGGCAGGCTTTCTCAAAAAATAATTATGCCTATCGTTTTGTGAGCACATTAGAGTCCGTGTTTCTTGAAAACTGTGCCCTGGAGGCTGTTTGTCACAAGACCCACTTATTGAATGTAACAGACAATTGGCCCATAAAAGCATCGCGGATAATGTCTGGAACCTTAGTGTAGTAATTGCGTTGCAAATTCAAATGAAGAAGTGGACAAAAAAATAACCCTTTTTGTCACCATTATGTGAAAAGTTTCGATCACACCGACCGAAAAGTTACGTTTCGTCCAGAAATTCATCTCAATTTCTTGTAATTGCTACACTTATTAACAATAATTAGCATATCTTATGCTTTCATTAGTTTATACTTCAGTTGGAAACATTTTGTTGCCTTTAAGAAAAAAATGAGCCCCTTGAAAATTCCATCTCTTTTATTCACATTTTGCAAGAGACACATATTGACATGAGCATACAGTGGGTCTTTGTCTGTTGTGCAAAACAGTTTGGTATTAGTACTTTGCGGAGCTTTTGTGGAGGGTAGCTGCGATATTTACTTCCATTTTATTACCATGACAATATACATACTCCCTATGTGGTCTTGCATGCAATGTATTATACAATATGTCGTGCTGTTTTTCACAATGAACCCCCACTAAGGGTATCCCTTTTACACATTTCATAGAGTGAAAATGTCCGTCGCTTTTTATATCGTTCGGTGCACTATTGTTCTGTGCTATTGCAAATACGGGGAAACACGCCAGTTAGTTTCGCATGCATTAAGCACTTTAGCAAACAGAGGAAACAAAACTCAATATTTCTCTCGCGGAAACAAAATAAATGTAACTGTACCAATAAAAAGCTTTTGTGTATATGCGAGCACATTATAAAAACTGAAGCGGCGATTTTTATTGGACATGCCACGCCATCTACAGACGGCCGTAGCTAGTTGCAGTGACGGCTGTTAAGACTTCCCCTCTGCAGGCACAACGCACGGCGTGGTGCGTTACAAATATCGCACATTGCTTTGAAAGCAATGCCGTCTGACGCTAGAACTGTCCACACTTCAGACTGTGTGTGAAGGGACTCTTCAGTTGCGCTGGCCTTGCGACTTGGTTGTTGTAGTCATCGCCGAGATCCTTGTGATCTCCCAGCTGCTCGTCATGTTTGCTGGCCGCATTTGTCTGCATAAAATTATAAAAAATAAAAAAAGAAATGTGATTGCTCGACTGTTTACAGTCGCAACACACAGGAACAAAGCATCATGCAATCAATATGTATCTATTACTACCTCCCCCCCCCCCCCCCCCCCACAAAAACTTGTTCATGCACACATCTGGTCGTGCTCGTAACTAGAAGTAATATTTAAAGTTAACCGCAACACAATGAAACCAACTACGTATGGTTTGTCGTCATGTAGCGCTTTTAAGACCAATTATGCAAAAATTTTAAATATTCGCTTTATATGTACGAGTGCGTTTTCCCTACGCTGTAGATGGCATTCCTAGACAAGCGATCATATTTTGAGGGGCAAAGCTCCTTTGGCCCGCACCTCGCCGTCGCTGTCTCAGCCCCCCGCCGCATCACGGCTCGCACCCCTCTCCCACCTGTGTCCCTGCCTCTCTTTCTTTTCTCTACCCTTTCCCCTAAAACCGGCGAACGTCGCTTCGCCCTGTTGTCAGCCCAGTGGTTGGTCTGTGGGCGACTCGTTTGCTGGATTCCGTGCCGACCGGTTGTGCCTTGCGATCTCCGGCGTCAGCGTAGCTCTGGCCGACTGGGCTCACCCTATCATCTCCTGACGCCGACCTCCGACGACAGTGTAGCTCTGACCGACTGGACTTGCTCTACGCCACCTCTTGACGCCGACAAGAGCTCTCGCAAGTGGTGCACCGTCCTCGGACTCCTGTGAACGTGTTTCCATCTTTCCTATCTCTCCTATCCCCTCGATATGTTGTTGTTGTTAGTGGTTCATAAGGAAAAGGAAGAAGGCACCTAATTTCTGTCTGCCTACAGGCGACACGGCGCAGTGCCTCCCCTCGATATGTCGTCGCTCTCTGGTTTACCACCTCACGCCTCTTTCTCTCTCTCTACACCTTTATTCCTATCCTTTTAATCCCTCCTCACCCCCATCCCTTGTGAGCCACTGTTGAGGCGTCGCTCGCTGAAGCAGACAGTTACGGGGCTCACTTTTCTCTTCCTTTCTCTCTTAAGAACCACTTAGTAGTAGTCCGTCGAATGGGCTGCCACAGAGCGCAGCAGCCGCTCTTCCCTCCTTACCTCCTTCGTGAAAGCGAGATGAGGCGCATTGTCAGTCGTTTGCGTTCCATTTCTCGGGAGATTCGCTCATCTTAGACTCATCGACTGTATTCGTGCACGGAACGACTGCTATTTTCGTGGCAACGTACGTACATGCGGCGTGGTGACGATGCTCGCTAAAGCCTGCAAAACATAAAATAATACCACACGACATCGCTCCTCCAAGCAGCGTCCGCAGACTGCGGCCGCGGATCTAGGCATCCGCACCACGGTGCGACAGCATTTTTGATGGCAGTAGACGACAGGAAGTGCCGCCGGCCCTGATAAGCGATATGTTGACGTCAATCAGCTGGTATACAGCGGTCGATCTTCTTGAAATATCCTGACTACACCCTGGCCAACAACGTCTTCAATGAAGTTAGACTGAGGCGCTAGGCCGGTTGGTGCAGCATAATTTCAATGTTTCACAGCGGGCGTGTCTCCTCTTTGTCAGTTTTCGTATCACGCGCTGTGGAACATTGAACTTAGGTGCAGCTGCCGACTAAAACCCTATTCTATGTTTAACCGAATATTCACGCGATGCCTTAGAATACTTGAAGGCGCGCGGAGCACTTATAAGAGGCCAGGGCTGTCGTTTGCTGCCGTGGTCTCTTGTAGCTTGGCGCAACGCCGGCAAAACCAGTCATCTATACACCTTCTCACAGGAAGGAAAAAAACACCGCCATGATGGGCTGTGCGCGGGAGTACAAAGGCTAAGGACGCGGCGTTGTCAGCGCATTTTCGAGGGGACGCGCCAATTCGCACAGCCCAAGGAGGGCTATGGTGGCGCCCAGGGAGGCGTTTATGAAAAGGTGAATAACACTTTTTCACAGGAAGGAAAAAAAATTGCCCGCAGCTTCCCTCGGGGGAACACTGAGGAGGATGCGGAGCATATAATTGGTTAACGGGGTGTTAAAGTGCGACTTACTTGGGTCGATGGCTAAATTGGTTAACGTGGTTGTGAAATGGGGTGTTAAATTGCGACTTACTTGGGTCGATGGCTAAATTGGTTAACGTGGTTGTAGGAGGGGGTGTTAAATGAGTGAACACGTACACACGTATGCGAAAGGGTGGCGCTGGTCGAAGGGACGTCGATCATTGTGTTTGTGGATTCGTTGGAATTCATTTCACCGCGACCTTGGACGTCGACGCGCCGTACAAACCAACCGACGAGCGGCAACTGAGCGAGCGAGCGCCGACCTTGAGTATATATACAGCGCGACGGCGCATGCACTGTCAGCTGTCGAATGTTCGAGAAGGGGGAGAAGCGCAACGGCGCATGCGCGCGCGTCAGCTGCCGATGTTCTCGAAGCGCGACGGCGCATGCGCGCGCGTCAGCTGCCGATGTTCTCGAAGCGTGACGGCGCATGCGCGCTACATTATACAGCTAGCGAATGTTCGTGAAGAGGAGAAGCGCACGCGGTGTGTAGAGGAGGAAGGGTGCACAGATGGTGGAAGAGTGAAGCGCGCGCGGTGTGTAGAGGAGGAAGGGATGCACAGATGGTGAAAGAAGGAGGAGGAAGCTTGCGGACGGCGCCGCACTACAAGCCTCGAGTATTAGATGCTCCGCATCTAAAAACACCGCCATGATGGGCTGTGCGCGGGAGTACAAAGGCTAAGGACGCAGCGTTGTCAGCGCATTTTCGAAGGGACGCGCCTATTCGCACAGCCCAAGGAGGGCTATGGCGGCGCCCAGGGAGGCGTTTATGAAAAGGTGAATAGCATATTATGCACGTTCGCGCCGAGGAGTCATCTTGTTCTTCAAGCGCCTTGACAATAATTATCAAGTGCGAAGCACTTTACGGGCCCAGGCTGTCGTATGCTGTCGTCGTTTTCGCATAACGCGGACAAAAACCTGGTATAAAAATAGAAAACGGAAGCAACTGAGGAATATAAAGGGAGAAAAATGAATGAATTGAAAAACTGACAAAGAACGAAAAGAGAGAAAGAAAAGAATATTCGACAAAACCGAAGAGAAAAAAATGCAGCTCAGTTACGTATTTCAAGCTTGACACCGCTATAGTGAGAACGTCCCTTAATTTTTTTTTCTATCTCGATATCTGTGTCAGCGTTTCGCCCGTAGCATGGCCGAAACGTTAACTAATGGAAAATGACATTTTTGTAAGTGCACCTTCATGTCATTGACTAGATATATATGCTCGTGCGGGTATCCTTGTTTTGTGGAGGCCACGATGTGACTTCATAAGAACCAACTCACGTTGTTGGCAGCGCCACCGGCCGCAGCGTCGGCGTGTTCCGCATCGTGTCCGGCAGCGGTGGCGACCTCCTTGTTCCGGCAGAACAAGCGGCGGAAGAAGTTTCGGATACTTGTCAGCTTGTCCATGGCCCAGCTCCTGCCTTCCGACTCGGACGCGGACACCTCGTAGCACAAGACCTGCGAAAGCGGGTTGCTGAGCAGCAGGTCGCAGGTTCGATTGCGAACTACGACGTTGGCGTTGAGGCCTCATACGTGCAGAGATTTGGGCGCGCGTGGGAAAGGCTCCAATTTGAATCGCGAAACCCAGAACATTTAACTAGGACAGTTTTAAAAGGCCACGAACCAATCTTCGGGATTGACGACAAGACACATCCTGCGAAAAGAAGACACTCGCTATCAACCCTTCAGTCAAATCTTGCAGCCTTGCATGGCTGAGTATAAAAGCCGATCGCGTAAGTTGCCATTTTCCCAGGCACCCCCTCTCCTTACTCTTTGTAGCTGCCGTCGCTTGCTGTTGGAAGTGAAACTATAGCGTGCTATCACAGTGTGTTGATCAAATGCGCTTCTGCTAACATTCCACAGTGAGTCATGCTTATGCACAGAAAACACAACGAAATAAGTCGATCACGCTTCATCACACGTCCTCAATGTCGTGAGCGCGCTGATATCACTTCTTTCCATTGTGCTGCCCCTCCCTGCATTGCTTATAGCGAGCGCGTAGCGAAGGGAGAAGAAAGAAAGCGAGTGAAAAAGAGCGCTAAAAAGAGGAGACAAGAACGTACATGGTTCCCTCACTAAAGAAGGTGTTTTAAGCACGAAAGATATCCCTATATAACGGCCTAGCTGTTCTTGACGGAATCAATAAATTGTTAGGGTAATAGATTCACGCGGCAATAAACACCGATGCCGAGTTCATTCGATCAATACTTAGAAGTGCAGTTCACGACCCCCCGAAGTACGCGCGAAATCCCGCAAACCAATCGGAGACCGGGTGTCCTAACGATTTGGCAAGCGCCAACGTTCCAATGCACATTAGGAACAAGTAGCAGCACTTGATTCGTTCTTAGGATCCCGAATCCGGGCTCGGAGCTTACCACTCTATTCCAGGCCGTCACATAGGATGCGTACATAGACGACTCGCTGAAGTTGCGGCTAAACTCGGTCAGCCGGTCCCTGTCGTCCAGGTACATGGGTGGGCTCTGCGCGGGTCTACCATGGGGACGAGCAGGCCGGACCACGCATGGCACCCAACCTCTGACAGTGCGCGCGCCACAAACCGCATGCGGCTCTTCTTTTCTTCCTCTCATCCGCAGCGCACGGCCGGTTTATCCTCAATAAACTGACGAAACCCACCACGAGGAATTGCGTCCACGAAACAGATGGTACGTTGCTCTATAAATGAAATTGTTTCATGTTCTCAATATGCTTACAAATAGTTTGCAAAATTACTCATTCATATAATCAAGGAAATAATAATAAGCTCACTGATCTCCCTGCCACGAAGGAAACGACGAGCACTCCATGGAACGTACCCACAACGGGAGCCGCGGCCACACGAAGGTAAATATAACTACTTTAAATAATTTAGGAAATTAAACGGTGGAGCTGATGACATCGGCTTTACCTTGGTCACTGCTTGGCTGTTTTCCTCGCCATCGCCGATCATTCCAGAATGAATGCGAGACTCTCAGCTTCTCCAGGACGGTTATCAGCCGCGGGTGATCCCCTCGGCATCTCCTGAATCATTCCTGCCAGACCTTTGCCTTTGTTCTCCTTCTTTCCACCCCAGCTTCATTCTCTCCATGCCACGACCCTTTGTATACCAGGCTCAATATAATTATCCATAGTGTTTCTTGAAGATACATCTGCGGGAACTCTGGCGCTAACGAGAGCTGCAATACAAGGCACTTCAGCGAGCATGAGAATTATGGGTAGTATACACAACGTTGTCTTACCTTCGTACACTGTAAATTTTCGGGTCCGTTTGAATCACAGCTGCTTTGTCACAGACGGCAACCAGCAAATGTTTACCAGTTGCGTTTCACAACCCCAACCTTTTAGGCTCACCATTTCAAATCGGCTCACGAAGTTCGCAAATCGTCTATTCTTCAATTCGAAACAAAACCAAAACACAGCAATAAGCTAAGCCACAAGTGTGGTTCGAAACCCGCAGGCATGGGCACTAAGCAAATTTGTGTACTACCAATCATTCGCAAAGTCGCTGAACGAACGCAACGCCAGTCTCTGCTTTAGTTAATTTTGTTAATTTTAGGAAACTCTATGCAATTATTTGTAGGTGGCGTTGGATAAACTCGTTACTAGGCTTTCCTTTCACCTATTTGGGTCTCTCGCCTTGCTCCCCTCTCGTCAGGCTTTGCCCTCGCAGCTGGGCTTGAAAGCGTGGACGACAGATCTTTAGGCTTGTACATCGACAATAAACAGCTCCAGTGTTCAAATGATGATCGATTTGATCATTGAATGATATGTGGTGTTTAACGTCTCAAAACCACCATATTATTATAAGATACGCCATAGTAGAAGGCTCCGGAAATTTCGACCTGGGTTCTTTAACGTGCACCCAAATCTAAGCACACGGGCCTACAGCATTTTCGCTTCCATAGAAAATGCAGCCGCCGCAGCCGGGATTTTATCCCGTGACCTGTAGGTTCGTTGTTCAAATGTTGCGCACAAAGGAAGAGAGAAGTTTCATTCTGAATTCGCAAGTTTCATCGCCTATAGGGGGCGCGCAGGGTGGTTCGATATGGTGCCCGCAGTGAGTATCGCTCAAGGTCGGAGTCGCTTAGCACATATGCGGCCTGCGCTGTTTTTTTTTTTTTTTTTTTATGGCTTTGCGATGGCTTTACCCTTTCTGCCGTCGCGTAATATGCGTGACTTATACGCTTTACAAACTCGGATACGATGCCTCAAAGAGGTCCTGAATTCCAAGCACATCACTTGTGGCGTGAAGGTCTGTAGCCGATATTTTTGACGCATTTTTGAAAAAACGTCTCAGCTTTGCTGCAAACGCGGAGCAATGAACGCGATAGCACCAAATCGGAAGGTCAGTGCCGAATGGCAAGCAGATAAGAACGTGCCCCGCGTTTCTCACGCAAAATGAGGCACGAAACGTACTCACAAGTACAGGCGGCCGCGAATAAGCGTCTCAGTCGTTATTTCGCTGTGTCTAAAAAACGCACTTTTTTCGCAAACGAAGATTGCGCAACGACTGCAGGGCTGCAGGGCCCTTTGTGCGTCCAGTAACTACAACAGAAACGATCTAGTGAAAGCCCAACGCCAGCCAAGACGTACATACTTGAGACGTACATGCACATGCTATGAACGCCGCTGCCCCACCGCTACTACAAATACTCTTTGAAAAAATTACGCTGGTGGCCGCGGAGCGGCGTTACAGTCTACGGAACTTGCGAATACCGTGCCGAAATCGGTGCATGAAAGACAGCGTATACGTCACGCGTTTCAAAGTGCTAATAGAACGGCAGTTCTACTCCTTTTGGTAATATATATATATATATATATATATATATATATATATATATATATATATTATATATATATATATATATATATATATATATATATATATATATATATATATATATATATATATATATATATATATATATATATCAGAACGTTTATTTGAAAAAAAAAGAAAAAATAGATACGGGGAGCATGTGGGTGGAGCCCCTATTCCAAAGCTCCACTGGCTTTAGCGGCCCGCTGCGCCTGGTCGAGGAGCGATAGTTGCACTTCCAGATCCTCGCTGGCGAGCAAAGTCTCCCACTGCTCCCTTGCGGAAATTTTGCTGGCTATTTGCGGCGAGTTAATTTCGGTTGGCCTTTTCCCTCCTTTTGGTAAAAATCCGGAAAAACTCCTCTCTGGATGTATCTGACCATCGAGCTCACTCAAAGTGAACGCCGACAAAGGTCTACAGCAATATACTAAGACGGTGGTGCGTTCGTGGAAACGAGCCGCGGCTCAACTTGCCGCTCAAGGCGACGTTCTTAGATTTTTAGGCAGTAGATTTCTAAAAACGTTGGCTCGAGGCGAGTCCTTCGTGCCGTTGCGAAAAGAGGCGCTGGCAGCGTCCAAGGATCTTGTTATTGGGGGCGAATCTCCCTATGCCGTGGGTCGTGCGTCCGCGATGTATGTTACAGTAGTCGTCGTAGTAGTATAGGTATACCTACCTCCACGGCCGGACTGGATGAATGGACGGTCGCGCGGACGGATGCAGCTATACGGACGCACGGATGGATGAACGCACAGACGGATGGACGCATGGATGGATGGATGGACGGGTGGACGGATGGATGGACGCATGAACTGTAGCACAGACGGATGGTCGGAAGCAAGAACTAACTCATCATCATAGACTCCGTGGATATGCTGTGATTTTTTTAGTGGCTTTACCGACGTCTAAAGGGACTTCAGCAAGGAGGTTAAATTATTCCGGAGTGCAAGCTCCGGCAACGCACTGCCAGTGAACGTGAAGCCAGCGTTGCCGCCCCAACCACCTTCATTCCCAGAAACGCGCTCTTTTCGTGCCCGCTAGCAGTTTTATTATATTAAAGTGAACGCTAGTTTAATTATAAAATAAAAGATCGTTGTTTCAATACATGTGACTAATACAAATGAGTATTGGTGACTCGGCGTCTGGTTAAATTTGTCAAGATCTTAATGTTTCCTTTAAGGAAACCAGTAATACAAAGAGGCACGTTGAGCAATATAAGTCTTGAAAGTTTCGTCATACTTGACTCGTTTTCCGTACGAAAAATAGCTCCTCGTAGTGCACTCAGGTAGTCTCGGGACGGCTTTCAGCTCTCCCATAGTAGAGTACCAAGTGCTGTAAATCGTCAACAACTTTTTCTAAACACTCCCCGCTGCGGTGCCCCACGCGAGACGCAGGACTTCCTGTTTAAAAAGGCATGGAAAGTGCTGCCTACTAGGCAATACTTGCACAAGTTAGGCATCGTGCCGTACCCCCGCTGCCCCCTGCCAAAGCACTGAAACGCAAAACCACGTGCTCTTCCAGTGCGTTGCGGCAAAACCCGTGTGGCGCATGGTTGCCCATTGCTTCCGAATTCGCCCCCCCCCCCCCCCAGGTCACAACCGAAACAAGGGCGCCTTCGCGCGGCTAGTGGTGTCCTTTACGATGCTCGTTATTTGGCAAAGACGCTCGCTGGCTGAGGCACGCCGTAAACCCGTACGGGCCGCGTACCCAGTACTTTCACGCATTAGACGGCTGCTCTAAGGTTTCCTGTTTAAAGAGTTCGAAGCCAGTGGGGAGGACTTGTTCCTCCGACGCTGGCATACAAGATTCTTTTTCGTAAGGAATGGAAAGCTTCACGCCCCACTAATTACTTACTAACACCCCCCCCCCCCCCACCTCACTTTTCCCCCTCCGCATCCTTGGTCAAAGGACCAAGCCCAACCCGTTATTACCCTAGCAAAAATTCTGATAGAAAAACTGATAGGCTATCAGGTTATTGACAGTTGTATCAGTCTATAGGTGTATCAGTCTATGAGTGTATCAGTCTATCAGTGTGCCAGTCTATCAGTGTACCAGTCTATCAGTGTACCAGTACTCGTGTGCCAGCCTATAAGTGTAGCATTCTACTCTGATAGGCCCACAAGCGAATCGGTGCTTAGCCAACTGGCAGGTGCACCGCTACATCAGAGCAAGCAGGACACAAATATGAACACAGAAATCAAACAAAATATTTTATTTGATGTGCCATTCCTTGGTTAATCTTTTGATTTCATAAAGTAATTAATTTTGTTTGCCAAAGCTTTATTGAGGAGCTTCTTCATTTGCTCAACCTCTCCAATCAGAACGGTGTGCTTCAAAAAAATGGTTGAAGAAATCTGCATGATCAAAAACAAAGCAAGTTACAGGCACTTATTAAGCGACAATTATGTGCACTCTAAATAGAGGAGTCAATATGACAAGGAAATAAGCAGGAGTGCTACCAGTCTGTCTCTCTAATATTGTTTAAAATTAGTTTGTAGATTCTTGCATAAAAATACCCAGCTCCAGTTGGCAAAAGCTACACTTGAAGCTTTAGTAAGTAATTATAACAAAAGTTGGCAGTGAAACCTCGGCTGATTACGTGCAAAATGGAGCCACCAACTTCCAAGAATTTTGGTCAGATTGCAAAATTTTACCTACCTGAAAACACAGCATATGTTTCTTTCTCCTAGGGAGATTTCGCCTCCCCTTTAGACCGATTGGAGGCTGCGCCAGTAACACTTCTACCGACTCGGCCTGCTGTATAAAAAATGGTAACGGCCACCTCGCGAACAAAATGGGTCTGTCTTTTCAAGCCCATGGGGTGATTGTACAACCTCTTGGGAACGGCAATTCCTTTGCTTCGATGCACCTATAAAACAAGTCAAAGATGATGGGCATACATTAGTTTGTCAATGCACATTTTCTCATTAAAGCAAAGCAATATATCTTCAAGACAAAGCATGCTAGAGTTTTATGATACCTCTCTGTCAGTGGGCACATAACTGATAAGCGGTGCAGCCTCCCTCACACTTGAGTGGGCTACTTCAGGGTTGTCCGTGGTCGCTGTGATGGTTCCAGCTTGGCAGCACATAGTGGTGGCAAAGGTGCAAGTCGTTTCTGTTTTTGAGGCTTGCGGCTGCAACACCCGCAAAGGACAAGGTTCTTTGCTGCAATGAAAAAGTAGTGTGTGCAGAAATAAAGTATATTGCACCCTTAATTGTGACGGTAGCATCCTAGGTGTGCATGGTCAAATAATATATATGATAAACATAGCATGCAGTTGAGATATGCAACTAAAGTGTAATGATATGTTGCATGTCACGTCTCAAAACCATGGTGTGATTATAGTGGATGCCGTAGTGGAGGGCTCAAGAAATTTTGACCAAGTGGTGTTCTTTTTAATATCCACCACACTGTGAAAGTTGTAAAAGCACATTTTCAAGTGATTAGAAAAAAACATGCATGCATCCATGCCACCCATGAGCTTGCATTGCATTCTGCTTTTCAGCAAAATTGCACGCTAGAAGAATAGGGCAACTTGCTGCTGCATACAACCCTAGCAGCAGTGCGTTACAACAGCTTATGAAGAAATGATAAAACCTGTTTGGAAATTTTGGCTGCGAAGGGCATTTTCCAGTAGGGTTATTCTTTCTAATGCTTTTGTATTTTGAGCCCTGAGCATATATATTCACTTCTTTCAGAAGCTCTTTCTCTGTTCTTTTTTTCAGCATTAGCAAACAGCAGGCCTCCCTGCTGCTTCTTAAAACGGTTGCTGACGTGCTTTGTCTTCTGCTTAACAGCAGCTTGACGTCGTGTTTCTTACAACTGCAGACAACCCAACACACAAATTTCACTGCTAGTTCGCAAGCACAAACAGGGCGTATATCCGCACAAGCAAAAATAATTTTAAACCAGTCAATTGTACAAAAAAATGTGACTAAGCTGCGCTCATACCACGATAGAATAAAATAAAATCGCTTTTCAGCATACTGCAACTTTACTAATACCTTCAATACGACGTTCCGGCGCTCGCGCAGTAGTGGAGCAGCGATGCTCTGATATATTCGCTAAGGGGGCGGGGAGTATATCAGAGCATTGGTGCTTCATGTGTGACACGGCACCACGTGCAGAGCAAAATTGGCTGTCGATTGTAATTGCGCCGCAGTAGCACATCAGCCGCAATGTCAACGATAGCCAAACTTGGCTGTCGGTAATAATTACGCTGCAAGTAGCATATCAGCTGCAGTGTGACCAATTGCAACTTACTTTTTTAAACGACTCATTGTCCACTTCATTTGAACTGCAGCTATCGGAGGAGTCGCAATCGGGTCTGCGGAATGGATGGTCGTTTTTCTGTTGCATTCCTTGCATCATCCTCGGTGCCTAAGAAAATATGACCAGTAAATAACTTCAGAACGACTGCTTCTTCCTCTTTGTTTTCGTATTGAGAATACAAGAGGCGCGGACTTACCGTAAAGCTTAATCACTTGAGCGTGATAGTGGCCGCAGTGTGTGTTATCATTCCAGAACACCCGGTACCACTTGTGAGGATCAAAATTGCCTGTATCCTTCGGATTGATGTACTTACATGCACTTACCGGGACTATTAATTTTTAATTATCATCGCGAAACCAAACATCTTGGAGAATTGCGAGTGTACAGGCGCGATACTGAGCAATTAAGAGACTTAATAATGTTCACATGCACTACACACGCACCAAGGCCGCCACGAACTTGCTATTGATGACGATGGCAGTGCCATTTGTGGATCTCCCAAGTAGTTTATGCAACCACGAGTCCACGACTTCTTCCTCAACACAACGCAATTTAGTTTTTAAAAACAAAAATATTTACTTGCAAAACAATTACTTCATGTTTTTACAACCTTAGAGGGTAGTTTTTATAGAGCTCACAGCAAATAATATATAAACAATGAATGCAATTACTGTGAAATGGTGACGCTGTGCATAACCTCCGAGATGGCAAACGCGCAATGACGGGGGTAAAGATCGATGTAATCGATCTTTACCCGTTTACTTATTATCAGTCCCGCAGCCTCACTTTGCGTGGACACCATCAAGCGCGCTACTTGAAGTTTGTGTCAAGTTCAACGAGAGATGGATTCAACTCAACCCCAGCCTCGATCAAGAAGAAGAAAAAAAAACGCTATTTGGAGCCTGGATCGCAATATGTAGTACCTCGGACAAGGAGCGGTGGAGGCGCAGTCGGCCAACCAGCTACACTCAGCAAGAGCATTCCTCAGTCTTTAGCTGGTAATTGATGTTCTGGAGTAGCGGCCTTCGACACGTGAAGTCTGAGGGATGCGCATGGTGACAGCAATGAAAATCCTGATCCCGACGACACTTACGACTTCGAGGAAAACTCGCTCAGCGATTCCGACCGGACTGCAGATGCGGCTCGCGACAATGTTGGCATGAGCGACACTTTTTAAATGCAACAATGGCATGTATTTTACACTGGTGCATGTCAATAAACTGCCAGGCTCTGTGTGTGTGCTCATGTGTGTGAGGTTTACATCAAAACTATTCAAGAACCCATCTCACATTGGTACTTGCTCAGAAACAGAGAAAAAAAAGTTGTGCTTGAAGGATGTGGCCAGTGTGATTGCACATGAAAGTTGGATGTGTTTGCTATGTTGCGGATGTACCAAACTTGTTTAAAACTCGTGACATATATAGCCAGTCTAATATGAGTTTAGCAAGGTAGGACAACTAAATGTTGGCTCGATCCTTTCTATTGTTGTTCTCTTCACAACTGAACTTTTCTCATGGTAGGCAGTTTCTTATGTGTCTGTGTGTGTGCGTGTGTGTGTGTGTGTGTGTGTGTGTGTGTGTGCGTGCATGTGTGTGTTTTGCAGTCAAATGCTTTAGCCTTAATTAGTACATGGTTTTTGATTTATCAATCTTGAGAGGATTACAGGCAAGTAATATAGCAGGTCTGTGCCAACGCTTGGGCTTTGTGAAAAGACACACCTGTGAATAACAGATGCTGCTATCAACATATCAGCCAAATCTTGCAGCTGCAAGTGACTTTTTTCATATAGATGACTGTGCTCACTTCGAATTTTCGGATGCCTGTATGTGGTGTAAAACAACTGAAAGCATGCTATTGGCCTATAGCCAAAATAAATCAAGAGCAGCGTTTTAATCGAATGTGATTCTTGCCACAGTGTGCTGCCACATGCTGTCCAAAATCATCTAACATTGCATAGTCACACTCGCACATGGGAATGGCAACACGAAAAAGCTACTGTGTTTCTTCAAGCATGCTCTAGCTCATAATGTGTGCTTACATATCGCACTTCTTTACTGCCATTCCTCCCTGTAGTTTTCGGCGCAGCTTGTTGAGACCGGCGAGAAAAAAAAGAAAGCGGTTGAAGTGCGCAATAAACCCCTCAACTTGCTTTGAAATATTTCTGGCAGTGCATTTGCGAGGTATTAAGTTTTGATGATGAGGTCAATTAATGATTACTCAAAGAAGCATTTCATTGTTTATTTAAATTATCTCATCCAGTATGGATCATGACACTAATGTAGTGGCTCATCATTAAAGGCAGAGCACTATGTGGGAGAGACAGCTGGGGTTGGCTTGTGTTGTGAAACGGAGAAACTGCAGCACCACCCGAGGCTTTCGAATCCACGCCGTTTGGAAAAATTATTGTATCAGCAAGCTCATTTCACAGTAGTGGACTGATTATTAAGTTATCTCCCTTGGAATGTTTACTGGCCCTATAAATTAAAATTTAGAAATTATGTTAATATTGCTCTGTGCTGAGAAGTTTTGTTTGTATTGTTTCAAGTTATGTTTATACTGTCATCTGATAAGCTTTGGATACTAGTATCTTGAAATTTCTAGATGTCATATATCATTGTCAGCATTAACTGTGTTGCTATCTGGCACCTGCAATCCCATTTGTACACAGAATAAAGCGTTCATCTAGGCTGAAAGCTGCTTTGCATATTTAAAGTTCAGTTTGTCAATTATGCACCACCATGAAACATTGTACATTTTATTCTACGCATCCAAAAGCTGCCAGTTGCACTCTTTGAGTCATCATAATATTTCACACAATGGTCATCAAGTGTTCAATAGAAAACACTGATACACTAATATACATGCAGAAATGACATATATGTGTGGGCAGTGTGTTCAAAAAAAGAAGTACCGTTAAAATGACAGTAATGCATCTTGATTGATTTGTGGGGTTTAACGTCCCAAAACCACCATTTGATTATGAGAGACGCCGTAGTGGAGGGCTCCGGAAATTTTGACCCCCTGGGGTTCTTTAACGTGCACCCAAATCTGAGCACACGGGAATGCATCTTGAAGATCCGGTAAATGAACAAAAGACTAAAAACCTAAAGACTAATATATGCCATAGAAATGACCAATCAAACTTATTCAAAAGCTGGTAGCACTGGTAAGACTGTGTATCAGTCTGATATGAGACTGGTAGCACTGGTAAGAAAATGTATCAGACTGATATGAATGTCTATAAGAACTGGTAAGACTTTGTATAAGTCTGGTACAAGACTGGTACAACTTATAGGAAACTGTATCAGACTGATTCAGACCTCTATCAGAATTTTTGCTAGGGTATTAGATATGTACATAGGTTAGCGCATTCTTTTCATGCATATACGGTATATGTAACGCAGTATATTTGTATATGTATATTTGTACATACTTATATTGCACATGTTGATTCGTACGCGTGGGAAAAAAAACTGTTCATAGTGTAAATATGTTAACAAGCTCCCTGTTCCTTTTTTCAATAGCCAAGTGTGCCTTCTAGTCTGCGTTTGTGATTTGTCCGGCCAAATTATGGCTGCGTATTATGTACACACCGTGATGTGAGCGCTTCCTTGTTTGAAGTTAAATAAACTTCTCTTTGTGTACTTGTACCCTCTCGTAATCATCGAGGGCATACGGGACGGCTTTATGCTCTCCCATAGTAGAGTACCTAGTACTCTATATCGTTACCCACTTTTTCTAAACACACTTGTACTACGCAGCAAGTCGAGCGCACGCATCCTATCTGGAAAAGTGCTAGTCAACTTATGTTTTAGGGACCGGCTTTTAGCGGGACGGCTCAATGCTCTCCCATAGTTGAGTACGAAGTACTCGAAATTGTTAAGCATTTTTTTTTCCAAACACATCCTGCTCTCCCTTAATTGATTACAAAGTACGCAAAATCATTAGGCACTTCTTCCAAACATTGATGGAATAGCATGTGTACTTCGTCTTTTGTGCCTACTGTGAATTATGGGCATTCGTTGTTCTCTCTATCAGACTTCTGCTGATCGCTATACAACTGCGAAAATGTGAATCTATCCTTGAACACTGATTTGTCACATGTCATTCATGCTCTGTACATAGCGCAATTTTCTTTTCTAATTGTAGTGTTCTTTATTAAGTTTAACAATATGAATAAATAATATGAGAAAAGAAAATCACCGCCGTATCCACAAGTTGAATGATGTCAGAGTAGCTTGCTCGGAAATTATCTGTTAGCCCGCGAATTCTCGGTACACATCTCCTACCATCATACAGATAGACGTGGTAACGTTGTTATATAAATAACATTCACAATGTTCATTATTTACATTTGGATGCACTATATACATTTCGATGAAATATGTACATTATATGTACATGACCCACATTTCATTCGTTATATGATACAAGAATATTCCTTAGCGGCCACAACCCCGACGAGCTTATACGTAGGGGAAGTATTGTCCTTAAAGCATTAAATGAGTGGTCAGTGGTGAGTGGACGACTCATAAATACTAAAAAGAAAAAAAAACTAGAGCTGTCTTCTTTCCGCATATAAATATAGTAGTTGCCCCAACAAACCGTTTAGTGCTTAGCGAAAGACGAATAGACGTCACAAATTCTTTTAAGTCACTTGGTGTAGCATTCGATTGGTCAATGAAGTGGACAAATCACGTCACTCACATCGAAAAGGAATTGTATCACGTAGTTGGTTTGCTTCCCAGATGTCATTTTGATTTTCCTACCCACTTTAAGCTAACCATTTATTGTGCTATGTTTCAGTCACACATAAATTACTGCCATTTTCCTTGGGGTACGGCATCAAAAACTCACCTTAACAGACTACTTGTACTATAAAAGAAAACCGTGAGGCATATTGCCGGCATCGGTTACGGAGCACACACAAGATAGTTCTTTCTTAAATATAATATTATTGTTAATACGAGTACTTACGAACATCGGCTATTGCATTGTTTGAGATTTTCACCACCTGTCGTAATACATTCATTCATATCTTTAGCAAACTTAACCTTGAAACACAAAACTGTTTGTACTAGAAGTGACGAAAAATATGTCCTTGCTTACACGAGAACTAGCTACGGAAATAAAACCCTCCAATTTATCTTACCAATGATTTTAAACAAATATGCAAAAGACGATTGTCGCCTACTCAAACTAAAACCCAAAGAACATAAATAGTATCTTGTAATGTACTGCGTAAAGGCATTTTGTTTGTGTGTATGTTTACTAGTGAAGTACTTTTTTGTTGACTTGTGTATATTTCCATTGCTTTATTTATGTATTTGTATGTGTTGTGACACCTGTATGTGCAAAGTTTTTTCACTTTTTCTTGTTGATTTCGTTTACGTTTACAATTTTACGAAGTACGCCGACCAGAAAGTGCTACAATATATATATATATATATATATATATATATATATATATATATATATATATATATATATATATATATATATATATATATATATATATATATATATATATATATATATATATATATATATATATATATATATATATATATATACATCCTTTCAGCGTTGCACGTCTCCGTGAAGCAGAGCGCGTATAGGCTCTGGTCAGGGCAGGATTATGTTCTATATTATCAACGCGTACGTTGAAAGACCGCACGTTGCAAAGCGCAAGGATGAACTCGGTCGAGTGGTCGACGTCTTCTTGCAGGGTACCGTATACCGTTAGCGTGGGCAACCTGTGCTGCTCGAGACGCCGAGACTCGCCGAGCATGTCCTTGTGTTCGTTGGAGGTCTTGTGGTATAGAAGTCACCGTGACGTCGGCCTGGTACACAAGTAGTCGACGTTGGTACATCGACTGAGTTCCACGTATACACGAGTGTCTGCTGATGCGTCTTGTTGTACTCGTATACTACCGAAAACTATACGTTCCTACTTGAGCCTTTTTACCACTTTGGCACTGGCCTGTACGAGTGGGAATCGCTTGCGTTTGCAGGAAACACCTGGCTTATGGTCGAGGGTGAGCGAGCGAGCTAAGATTGGTATCCAAGACGGTTCTACATCACAGCCGTTTCGCACGGCTTCGCTGGCCGGCAGCTCCGTGTTTACTTGATGGCGAGCCCTCTTCGCTACAGTTTCCCCGGGCTGTCCCTGCAGGGTCTTGGCGGCAAGTTCCAGCTGCGTTGCGAGCGATTGATTGGGGCTCATTCTTAGGACCCTTTTCAACCCTCTGTATCGTATTAACTTTGCGAGCATCGAGTCATGCATATCGCATAGCTCAAACGCCTTTTCATTTGCTAGAGCTCTACCGGTTACCTATCTAAAGCTATGTTCGTTGTAACGGTTAACCGTGCCTGGTGCCTGTGTTCACGAACACCCTTAGAAACAGACCTGCCCAACGATCTGCGTTGTGAATAATCGGCTTAGGTTGCAGTGTTGCCGCACCCTTTGGCTGGACAGAACAAGAAAACTAATAATCGTAAGGGGGTGAGCCTTAGGTCCCACTTGCCACAGCCACCCGTTCAATCTGGTCGATCAGCGCTTGAAAGTCGGCCAGGCCGAAGCTGCGCCTCCCACGTCTCCGACGTTCTTGTTAGTGCCAGGTCTGAGTCTGTCGGATGTGGTGGACTCCTCAAGCAGTCCCAGGTAATGTGGTATAGTGTACGACTTCGTCTGCACCAGCGGCAAGAATCTCGATGTCACTTGAAAAAAAAAAAAAAAGCTATAACGCCACGTTTCCTATGTGCTATCCAGGTAACCTTGAGTAAAAACAAGTTGTCGGAAGTTCACCACTTTTATTTTTATTCAAACACATCACAGCGGCGCCAGAAACACACAAAGTACCATGCATACATTTACAAGGACCATTTAATTGGAAGATTAACACATAAATTACGTGAGCCTAGTGAGTAAGTATATATGAATGGGGCTTGACCCAAGCTGACTAGAGGGAAAACGATTTGAAATGAGACATGTTTTTTTTTTTATTATTGAGCTGTGCGCTTCCCAACCTTACTTAGCTGCTCTTGAAGATGAGTTTGTTTTCTGCCTCCATTCAGCGCTAGCGTTACGTCCATCGCTGGTATTGCGTGAACGATGCAGGCTTTCAGAGACTATTGTAAATGATGCATACGTTCATGCATTGCGGCGGAATCACATGAAGCTTTAGTGAGTCGCACGCGGCAACAACCTTTTGCGCGGGCAGCTGTGTTATCAAGTGATCAAGAAATGAAGGGTTAATGAAGCGGTGAATGTTTGGAACGTTTGGGCTCACCTAGCACGACAACTGCTTGTATCTGGCAGCCTCTTGAAGCTACATACTAAACATTATTTCAACAAGACTTATTTGTCCAGTCGTTTACTGTTGTGCCTGGATACTCGCATATGATGCTGTATACTCCTTAAGGTAATGAGTTGTTTGATTGCAGTGACTCGTTCTCCATGCGTCTGTCATGTAGCCACATGCAAATCACTTCTTGGCTTGGTAGCCAAGAAAGCGTTCTCATTTTGTTGCAGCACCGCGAGATGTCTTAACAGTTATGCTCAGGTATCGTCAGCTGTTTAGGTTTAGAGTGTAAAGTCTGACAAAGAGACGCCGCGCTTGTCTGCGTTTTTTATTCTTCAAGCTAAATGTGTCGTGTTAGTCTATTTATATTGGGTCTTTCTAGAAATGTCGCTCTATAGTTCCGAATTTAATACGTGTTACGAGTGTATGATGAAATCATATCAAATCGCAAACATTGATGACGTGAAAAGAAAACTGTTATGAGATCAGTTACTTGCGCACACTTCCATCACCGCGCGACGATAGCACTTATATCGTTTAGCGTGGACGAGGTTGAGACAATAACGTGGTGCAGTGTAGTTGCTTGCATCGCAGCGTCTAGATTAGAGCGGCAATGAGAGTGAGATTGAATTGGCAAGGTCACGCGGAATGACAGGGTGTTGATGACTCGCATCTGGAGAGCGTACAGTGTCCTTCTCACCTTTGTATGCCGTTACGGCTGGCGAAATCCCCCGTAACACGCACACACGCGCAGAGAACCTTCAGGTGGGGTACTGCGCCGAGGACGCGCACTTTTGCTTTATCGCTCCTTCAGCAATTGGCACCAAGCAGCACGACGTTTTCACGACACACAAGTATACATAGATATGTCCACTCTTCTTTTTTTTTTTTTTTGACAACGGTGCTGTGATGCGCCATGGAGCGAACAGTCACGCAGGTTATAGGGCTAGATTAGGGTGAATACTGCGTGGATTCTAGTACCAAGTGGGTGTCACTGTTCGAAAGCACAAGGTAGCTTTTGAAATACCTCATCTTTTTGATCATCTCCGCAGCCTATCAGATATGCGCGTGCTCGCTAAACCGCGTCACAGACGCGCCTTGCGTAGCTGAGCGAGTTAGGCGAAGGTGGAAAAACTCGTGTATTTTAAAACCTTCAGATTGCACGAGAGTTCCGCTTTCGTCAGGGCACTAAATGGCACGCTAAAGCACCCTACTGTCTCGAAAAAGAAAGTGCAACAAAGCAACTGTATGCTAGCTCACTCTTAAGCGCACTGCGCGAGGTTTCTAGCTGAAAATGTATACAACGCCCGTATACTACAGCGTAATAGCACCACAATGTGAGGGGACACTGAAGACACACAATGCCCGTGGACAACAAAGACTGGAACGAGGGACTATACACACACAACACGGGAGTGTCTGAGATGAAAAAAAAAGAAACGGGGGATGGGGTTGTTGGGTAGGGTTGTGTCTATCACAGTGCAAGTTTGGCCAACAAAGCAAGAGCCCTTGCAACGAAGTCGTGACGGTTGAACATAGGCTCTCGCCAGCGATCGACGTCCTCAGCCGCTGCCAATGGGACAGTCCTCCTCATCGCGGCCATCGAAGCAGTCCTTGGTGCCATTGCATAGCTGGTCCGGAGTGATGCACCGTCCGAGGCGGCAGCGCACGCCCTTGCACGTGCTCGGTGGCTTGGGTGCCGGGTCACTTTCTGCGAATGTTGATATTGCAAATAACTGATTTGGTTTTGTATAGGGGATCGGGTCAAGTTTTGTGATACGGTTACATTCCGTGCTACACTGCATTTTCTTTCACTGATAAACTGATAATACGCAATTACCTCCCACAGGAAATTCTCAACATGACACCCTGATTGCAAATACTTTTAACAGATTCACTTGCGCATTTCGTATCTGTTTATATTCCTTTTTTCTCTTCTTTTCTTCTCTCTATTCTGAAACATTTCAGTCCCCTTCCCCATCTCTATACAGAGTAGCATGCCAGCGATATATATACGCCGGTAAAAATCGAATTATCTAATCGAGAGTCTCCCTCTCTCTTCACTGATAACGAATATAATGGATTGCGCCTGCACTCTGCTTGCATGTTGATTAGTGTCCTCTGATTTTATAAAGAATGAGAATAACCAAGACGGAAAGAGATGTCAGCGTACCGTATGAATGGTGATGGGGAAAATCGCGCCTTTGATTCGCTCAGAAATCCGTAAGCTGGAGTACGCAGTACGCACCCATGGTACTGTGAATCCAGGGCAGGTAGCGCATCACTTTGGTGTAGACACCAGGCCTGCCTGGACGTCCGCAGCCGTCGCCATTGCTGGTCACCCCGACCAGAGACCACCGGCCGTCCACTTTCTGACACATAAGCGGTCCTCCGGAGTCACCCTGAGGAAAAAAAAAGTTCGCGAAGACAGCGTCTCTTGGCGATGAGGTTGTAA
The DNA here is from genome assembly GCF_013339725.1 of Rhipicephalus microplus. Classification (NCBI taxonomy): domain Eukaryota; kingdom Metazoa; phylum Arthropoda; class Arachnida; order Ixodida; family Ixodidae; genus Rhipicephalus; species Rhipicephalus microplus. Next base: position 127,095,443 of record NC_051171.1, on the reverse strand, counting down.
CGGGATCGCACTTGCAAGAAATCTTTAACAGAGGCTAACATATTTCATTTAAGCAGTTTGTTTTACAAAGCTACCCTGTTTGCATATACATGCACGCATTATTATACGTAAAGGTCTAACCGATTTATTGCTTACAACAGCATGTTTTATTTATTTATTCAATTATTTCAGACTCACTACGTATTTTAAAGAGAATGAAAAAGGGCATGCATATATAATGAGCGTATTACACAAATGGAAATTTGTTGAACATGTCGCAAAAATTTCGAGTAACTATAATATTATTAGGTTAAGCGCACAGACATTTTACAAACACATGTGGTCGGCCATGCTTGATGAATGAAGCACTGCTACAAGAGTTACAAAGTGATGAAAATGTTTATATGGAATACACACGTAATGAATGAATGAATACATGGCACAAAATTTAATTAATGATGACTGTACAGACGAGTATTGTCCTGGAAAAATCACCACCAGTTTCTATGTCCGAGTGCCGCGCTTCAGCAGGGTTGGAGATTATCCCTAGTTCAGAGAGTCATCATTCGCACAGCGCGGACACAACGAACACAATGCACAGAAGAGGATCCCGCTTGCCACCCATCTCGAGATGCCGCCGGCATCATGCCAATTGAGTTATTTACCTTAAAATTGAGTCCCACTATCGTCAGCAGCGTACAGCGCACGTTGGAAGGAAATTGCGTAATTCGTTAGCACACGGGTACGCCAATGATGCGTTCGGCTGAGCCGACGGGCATCGGCGCATTGAGAATACTCAGGTTGGAAACCATCTCGTAGATTCTTGGATTTTTGCGTTGTTAGATGCTCAAAGAAGTTTTTCGCGGCCGTGGTAATGCATTTTGTTACTTCTATAAATAACCTCAACAAGTATATTTGCAAAAGTTGGCTTCACCCTTCATCATGCCTTATTGTGGAGAAGTCAGCTTTCATAAAATAATGTGCAATGGCAATGTTCGGTGTTGCGCGTTTCTTTCTTTCTTTCTTTCTTTCTTTCTTTCTTTCTTTCTTTCTTTCTTTCTTTCTTTCTTTCTTTCTTTCTTTCTTTCTTTCTTTCTTTATTTCTTTCTTTCTTTCTTTCTTTCTTTCGTTATTTATTTATTTATTTCTCTCCTTCTCTCTTTTCTTTCTTTCTTTATTTCTTTCCTTCTTTCTTCCTTCTTTTCTTTCCTTCTTTGACAAAGCACAGTGGTAAACACAACCACGAAGGCCGTTTCTTCTCTTTGGCCATTCCTTCCGTAGTTTCGTGCAGGCTGAAAACCTTGTGTACTCACCAGACAGGCGTCCCTGCCTCCCCTTTCGTATCCTGCACAGAACATGTTCTCTGTGATGTTGTACAGCGGCAGGAAGAGTGTCCTCCTGCGGCACTCCTCCGTTGTCAGCACGGGCAATGGCACTTCCTGTAGCGTGTCGGCTACAAACAAAGACGTAAGAGTCGTGATTAATCATTAGAATTTAGAGCGTATCTCAAATGTTTAACTGTACGGAGAAAACGCAATATGAGCCGATGACACTTGGGTAACCGGTATAGTGCACGTATCGTTCTTTTTACATCGCTGTTTCAATATTGCTAAGACAGCGTGGGGTGCAAATATTTGAGAACTTGTTCAAGGTGACTGAACACGTCCTACACTGAAATAACTAACAATAGTCGGATAACAAGTGTCTCATAGTGGAGCCAATCTTGGCTACTGGGCGTATTTATTCAACTACCGTAAATTACTGGTGATGTCCTACATATTTGTGAACATCCATACTGTTTAGAATGCTAGGCTTAATACACTGTTTCGTATTAGGAAACCTCGTGGCTGTTGAAGTGTCCTCCTATGCGAGAAAGACAGATGCGGCGCGGCACCTTTCTCTTCTTCTCCTCATTCAAAGCCGCTTCGAGTTTCGGTGAGACGATGAACGCAAAAAGAGAAGTGGCTCTGTGAAACACTAGCGTAGAAACGAATGAAAAGCAGATGCACGATCAGAACGCACGCCAGCTTTTGTGAGATTCGCCTTGCATTTCTGCGCTGGCCTTCATAGCGAGCAAAACAGCAACAACAACGACGACAACAGCAACGTAACTCGACAAATTGTCCGAAAAGAGGAAGCTTGGGAATGATGCTTACGAAATAGACGTCCCACTTCGAGCAGCTTTCCCCAGCCGACCGCCACGCAGAATGATGTGTGTCTCGGCCTCTCCGTCTCACCGTCGCTCGGCAGGCAGATGGGTCGAATGTAGTCACTGGTAAAAAAAATTCTCGAATAGGTATGTAATGCCACTAAAAACGAAAGAAACTACTGTTCTCGTTTAAATAAGCACCGCCAGAAACTTCAGTGGACATTACATTTGACTTGAAGGTCAGCTTCTTGCAAAAAGAAAGCCCTCGGGAGTTACCCTTCTCTGCTTATTGGTCCAGATGTGCGTGATTTTCTGGATTATGAAGGCAGCAGACTTCACTGAGAGACAGTAGATACGCTTGTACCATGCTTGAGAAGGGCGTGCATTCGTGCCTTCTTTGTCACTTGTATTCCCCCGTTATCCTTTTCATATGCAGGGCAACAGACTATATATAGAACGTCTAGTTAAGCTCCCTGCAGTTCTTTCTTATACGCCTGTCTTTCTCTCTCGCTCTCTTTCTGCAAGAACAAACGACGAGAATAATTTTGCAACATTTACCTTAGGCTCATGCTCTCATCATCACATTAATGAAGGGACGCTTCAGTGCTGGAAGCGCAAATTTTCGATGTCTCAAGATACCACTCACACTCCTAAGAAAATTGAGGAGCCCTGCACGGAACTCTACTTTGTCCCTGTGGACTTCAACGCATATGATTCTCCTTTAAAAGACAAGCAGTGAGCAGCAAGCAGCGTAAAAAAAAAGGCTAACCTTGAGATACGAGAATAGGTCAGAGCACGTAGGACGTCATATAGTCAAAATCAAGAAGAGGAAATGGGCATGGGCAGGAAACATGACGTGTGCACAAAATAACCGCTGGTCATCAAGGGTAACTGACTGGATTCCAAGATGCCCGGGGAAGACAGAAAGTTACGCAGGCAAGTGAGGTTAAGAAGTTTGCGGGAATAACGTGCGTGGACAGCAGGAAGTCCATCTGATGATGATGATGATGATGATGATGATGATGATGATAAAAGAGACGTGTGAACTCTCTTTGAGGGTCATTGTACTCGCTTAGTGGAGTCGTTGGACCCAAAAGAGTTAATGCGCACCTTTAAATGAGTCATATACCTGGCCAGTGAGGACTCAACGGAAACATTAACATATACTCGTTCTTTTTCTTAAATTACAAGTGTACGCAACAGCTCCTTCGTTAAAAATCTGGTGTTTTGGCAATCGTTCTATTTTTTTCATCCCTCATTTACTTAAATCTCGGTGTATTCTTTTTCCCGCTTTTTATTTTTTTTTACCGCGGGGTTGTAAGTTCTCATCAATCGATGACGCAGTAAATGGAGTGGATCATGAGGCTACCTGAAGTCCACGGGTTTGTCCAGCTTGAGCAGCGCGATGTCGTTGGCGAAGCCCTTGTCCACGTACTCCGGGTGGATGACCACGTGCGATATGCTGGCCACCACCTCGAACGGAGAGGGCATCTCGGTGCCGCGTCGCAGCATGCCCATCCGTGCCACCCAGTGTGACGTCAGTGTGCTGTCAAGATCACAAAGGCGTATAGAGAGTGTAGAAGAACGTAAACAAACACATCTTATTCTGTTTGAATGGCTATAATCGCGCTTTTATATGCGTCAAGAAAAGCGCTCTTGTTAACACGAGGGGAAATGATAATTTGCAATTGTGTATTTTTTTCAAAATTCAGTGGTCGTTCTGCGGGAGTCACAGTGGTTTAATATATACTTTGCATAATAGACGTTTTTCGAAGGTTTGGACAAATAGGACAGAATGTACGCGTTACTCGAAGGTTGACTGTTCGGTCCGTAGCTGTGGAAAGTTTATTTTTTCATCCACTTCAATTCCTTTTCCTTTATGTTATGATTATTATACCTCAGTTAAAACATGCAAGTAATGTGCCCTATACGTTCCCTGGCTTCATCGCCTGTTCGTGTCATCGGGTTATGGTTGACATAAATCAACCCTCGATCAATCCAAATGTTGGATCAGTCCCGTCTCATTCGAAAAAAAAAGAGGACACATACACTGACGTATTTGTTTTATGAGCTGTAATTATCGACTATGGGTCACCAACCGAGCCACCGCTGAAACTACAATGAATTATTCAACACTGTTTCAACACCCGTTTGCAGAAAACAAAGCTTTGTTGGCATCTGTATACAGAATCCTTTATTAGCGGACTTCTGCGCAGATGGTTATCATCAGCTTTTTCGCCAGCCTCATTCTTCAGTGTCACTTTTGTTCTTCTAAAAACGCAATCTGAATACCTGTCTCACGTAAACCGAACTCGCTACAAGCTTACAAACGTGATTCGACCGCTTAACCTATATTTTTGCAGTTTTCGAGTGCGTTACCTTTCATTCGATGTATATTTCTTGACTTAAAAAAATCACACCACCACGTACAAGGAATAGCAATATACATTCATGCCAATGAACACTTTTATAGAGACGGAAGCATGGAAGGCTCATTGCTTAACAGTAGACGTGCTATGCTGCTTAGACTGACTTGTAAAAGCAGTGTCCCGCTGTGACGAGCCAGCGGTCGCTGACGAGGGCGGCGCCGCACTGGAACTCGCCTTCCTTGTACAAGGCCACCTGCCAGGGCCAGGAGCCCGGAGCCGAGCTGTGGCCGCCCACGATGCGCTGTCGTAGAGACGTGCCCAGAGGACGGATGCCGCACTCTGCGTGCACCAATCACATGCGTTACACACAGGTTTCGATCTACATGGCAAGAAACGCCCGAGCTGCTTTTAAGTTGGGATTTATTTATTTATTTATTTATTTATTTATTTATTTATTTATTTATTTATTTATTTATTTATTTATTTATTTATTTATTTATCTATTTAATATTTAAATGCTGAATAAGGTGACCAACGTTTTCATCTTCTCAGACGAGAAGCTTACCTAGAAAAACACGCGTCGTACTAACCCGAAAAATGGCGAGCTGTTGCTCAAGGGGCAATCTGTCCTTATAAGTCGTACTGCTCCCAACTGTGCGCAGAATGGTGTTACAAAACTGTGAACACCGTTGCCGTAGCTTTCTTTGGTGTGAATTCAACATACGAACTCCTGACTTACAAGGGTAGATACAAGGGCCATTCCACCGATTCTTAGTAGACGCTATGCAGGAATTCAACGTGTTTGGTTACCTCTGACATGCCTCCCATGATAATAATGTAAATATTTTATGTATAAGGGCAGTCTGCTGAAGAAACCTTCACGATGACTCAGCGGCACGGCAGTATGCACACAAAGCTCATGAGATTGCCCCTTTGTCTTGGAGTTGATTGACGTGTTACGTAGTGCGGTTGCGAATTCAGCAACACGTCTTACCAAGCGTGGAACACTTGATGTGCAGTACTTCTTTTCTTGGGCAGTCCGTCTCCTTGTAGATTACAGCGATGCTGGAAAGGAAATCATTGCAATAAAATTAGAGCCCACTTAACGTTCAGTTTACCTGTAAATGGTCTCAATATCCAAAAGAAAGAAATAAAAGAAAGAAAGAAAGAAAGAAAGAAGAAAGAAAGAAAGAAAGAAAGAAAGAAAGAAAGAAAGAAAGAAAGAAAAAAAAAAGAAAGAAAGAGTACGACACGAGTAAAGCCTAGCAGTAAACAGCTTCGTACTTAGACTTTTCATCGTCCTCATGCCTCATCTCAAAGTACTGGCTGTCGTCTCCGTGCTTCTTGTCTTTCGATCTCCGGATAGCTAGTACTTTCCTGCGAACAAAGAGAAGAAACGTCAAAGAGCGGTAATTGTGCAGCAGGTACCACTGCATTGTCCTATTCGACAACGTCAGCAAAAGATTTAAAATCATGCGTTTCTCATAATAAGGAAGTAGTAGCATTGTACAATAAAATCAATCAATTAATCGATCGATCAATCAATCAAGCAAGCAACCAACAACCGAGCAAGCGATCTATTGATCAGTAAATCAATCAATCAACCCTTACAACTGGATATGGGATACAACGTGATATATCGTGCTTTTGAAGCGGCCACAGAAGAATTGAAAGGTTGTTAGAATGTTTTGTAACAAGAACCATTAATTAAAAATTCCGCGTAGCACCTGAAACAAAGGCACTCCCAAGGTCTTACATTCCGTAATTCATATCGCTTCCATAAATACGTCAGTTTCCAGTTTTTAAGTGCTCCAGTTTAAGAACTTAGGTACAGACTTACGTACGTTCTGATTTCCGTGTTGCCGTACTGGGCAGCTAACTATGCCGTTTTGTGTCTTAATAAGTGAACAGCGCTACGGTATAGACGCACACGCGGAAAAATAGTTGGTTTGGTGCATTAACCTTTGCGGCCTTACTAATAAGACTTCGCGATGTGCGAAATAAGAAAATAGTTATTAACGGCCGAAGGGGGCGACACCAGTGTGTGTTATGTAAAAATCGTCTATAGAACTGAGCCTCTGCCCTCTAAAGAGTGCGAAATGCTCTGCTCGGTGTCCAGTGCGATCGTCAATGGCGAAGCTTATGTGATGAGGCTTTGATGAGGCTGTTCTTTCATATTACACGCCCAAGCGAGCGAACTTCACGAATGTTACGCGACGCTCCAACTTCTGACCTGTACGAAAGTGTGTTGCAGGCTGCGTGTCCGATCTCGCCGAGTGACCAGGTGCCGTTGCTCAGGTATCGCGGGAACCGGTCGACGCACAGCTTGCCCCAGACACCGTTGCGTTTGAGCTGCAGGTAGCCCTGGCCCGACATGGAAGTGGCTCCTTCTTCTTCGTCCACCAGACCCACTGCGTGCCAGCGTCGATGGTACTTCAGCATCAATTAACGCCACAGTGAATAATGTTTGTTTAATTACGCTGGCTCATTGGCCTGAAGGAACATCAACGTGTACACGGCCAATGCAACAGCTGTGCGGATACCCGCCGCGCTGACCCAGTGGCTGTGGAGTTGAGTAACTTTGCTCGAGGTTCTGGGTTCGAACACAGAAACCGCAGTACGTGTACTCAGATTTAGGTGCTCATTAAATAAACTCGTGCGATCATTATTAACCTGGAGTCCCTCGTGTACAGCAGTGTGCCTCATAACCGAATCGTAATTAATAATGCAACTACAAATGATTTTTCCTTGGCAATTAGAGATAGCGGAGGAGCCGGAAAAGCAGTCAGGTACAAGTTGACAAATACGCCGCTCTCCTTCGCTGGGCAGCGTCGTCAAAGCATGGCTTCTGAAAGTTCAAACCCCATGCTTCATTTCCTTTCTCTTTTAATTTTAGAAGCGAAGGTATATTATTAATACCCGTGCCACACGGGCAGAGAAAATGGCATTTACCCCCGAATACCTTCATATTTATTGCCATTCACGTGGTGCCACACGGGCGAACGAAATGGCATTCGTCCGAATGCCATTCGCCACCAAATGCCTTCGCGAGAACTCAGTTGACTGAGAAATGCCTACTCTCGACGACACAGCTCGCGAAGTGCGATTTACCTTAAAGTAAATAAAACAAATCATATTCAGCTAAAAATAAAACTTCCCGTCTTTTATTTGCACTAAACTTTTAAAAAAGTGCTCTGACCGTTATACGAAGATCAGGTTAAAATGGTTTAAAATTAATTCAAGTTCAATGTACTGAAGCTGACGCATACTAACACGTCTTTGCTCCAGAATTATTCGCTCTTGAGCGCGATGCTTTGCACGGAAACACACAAGTGCTGCCGTGAAAAAATGAACTCTGCGAACATCTTCTGAGTGATGCGACAAGTGCGATGCGACAGGCGCCATTTTCTAATTACGCTGTGGATCTGACTAGTGTTGGCTTAGGTTGCTACGGTCGGCTGCAACGTCGTAAAACAAAGCAAGAAACTACACTTAGGGCAGCGTAATATGCTTATTTCTGTTTTTAATGATTATATGATGTGTATGAAGCTTGTAAACGCTTGTTTATTTTTTTATTGCTATTCCCCCAATGCTCACTTGGAAGGTGCTGCGATCGACATCATCAAGTCAAATGTCATTCGCTTTGGACGTGTATAGCAGCGCCGGCGAAACAAATGTCATTCGGAAACTGAAGGCCTTCGCCACCAAATGTCATTTTCTATGCCAGTGTGGCACGGGTATTATACTGTAAGAAGGATATATCGAATTTCTTTGCGAATTGAAGAGTTGGGACATAGCCGCCGCCATTAACCGCTCCAGGAGACTTGTCTCCACTGAACGCGCGAAAGGCGTATCCGTTCCTCACGAGAGCTGACGGGATTCATCAGCTTGCGCTGAGCAGTGCCCGTATACGCACGAGAACCTCTCAGGCTAAAAACTTTCGTGAGAGAATATTTCAGCCAATCACACCGCTGATCATACCATAAGCAAAGCCGCCTGACCAATGGGAATACGCACTTACAAAACAAAGGTTTTGTGATTTCGGTCCCAGGTTCTTTAATAATGAACGCACTGAAATAAAACTTTCCCTTGTCCTGTTTCTTATCCTCTACTTTTTTTTAGATAAAACGCCAATGATTAGGAGGGTATCTTCGACAAGGATAGGCTCACCTGCATAATCGCCGACCGACTTCTCTGAGGCGTTTTGATCTGGCGCAACCGTTTTGTTTCTTTTGACCGAACAGTGTGTTCTCATCTGACGGCTGTCCATGTGACATCGCGAGATCAGGACATCAAGACACTGAGTGTTAGCACGAGCGTAAACATATATCTCGTGTAATTCCTGAAAAGCACCACCGGTACCACCGGGAGTCGTTTCGTGAGGCTTTCTCAATTCGGAATTTTTCAGAAACGTTCCCATGTTGCGTCATTATTCTGGTAGAAAAAGAACAATTAAAAATAAAAAAAACACTTTGGCACACCAATCCTTGTTGCTTCCAACGCCTTAGCACCACCTGACAAGTGTCGCCCGATCGTTTAAAGTGTATATTTATGTGTCCACAAGCTGATGTTTGCGGCATGTTACGGCGACCCTGGTGCGCAAATCTGCGCCACCAACGTTCCGCTGTGCTGCGTACTGAAATACGCTCGATGACTAACTATACAAACTTCTATATGATCAACTGGAAGACAAGAAATTTCACCGTCCTTTTAATAACGTATTCCGTGGTGTGAAAGCATAAAAAACAACGAAGTATGCTGCAAATTAACATAATGCGTCTTACCACACTGAACTTCGTCCAGCCCATACGGGCAGTCGTGATGGCTGTCGCACACTTTATTCTGAGGTATGCACTGCTTGGCTCCGGGGCATACGAACATCTCAGGACTGCACCAAGCTTTAAAAAAGTAGAATGAAACGGCGTCATTAAAAGTGGTGGCCATTGTATAGTTACGTACATCTTATGGCAGAGCACTGCCACGTCCACTGGATAAAAAAACAAGTTGTTTTTTATCCAGCGGCCATCACAGTGAACTTGCGAACTTGTTTAGAGAATTATACAGGCCAGCGTTTCAATCTGCCCGCAACATTAGTGTCCCCGCAAATTCGGGAATCGTGTTGGCAATGTCGAATGGTTCACATGCACTTGTAATCGTAACGACGAAGTCATATCTGTTATCTCGTAATCTTTCCAATCACTTCGCGGTAACACGGATACACTATGGGGGACAACAAAAACTAGAGCTATAGTCGGCAAGGATTAATCAATGGTGCTGCCACAGCACCTTCACTTACGTCGACGCTTCAGATGCGTTCTTTTTTTTTTTTTACTACATTGATGCATACATTACGCTCCTCCAAGTTGGATGCACTCAATAGAATTGCTAAAGTGCGTATGCAGGAGTATGTAAAATGAAATGCATTTCTACTTCGTAAAGCAATGTTTGTACATGAATATGTACACAGACACGTCATGCAGAAGTACCTCCTGGCATTTCACTTGATCGGTCACACATCTCCGCACCCTTTGCATTTCGCTATAGCCAGGAAGCACAGAACGACGGACTCTGACATTCGTGCATTTATCGTTCGTCACAGCATGTTCATCTGACGTATTAATGCAATTAGCCATAACCGAACATCGACGCTCTTTACTTAACATGAACGAGACACGATGGAAAGGTGACACAACTGGCTATAATATACCACCACACTCGTGAAAACATAACTAAATGTAGTGGGTAGTCCTTACGACAATGTATCTCGTCCGTCAGATCCCAACAGTCGAGAATGCCGTCGCAAATCTTGTGCTGCAAACGTTCGTGCTTGAGGTAATCTTTGCAAGCTGTAAGGAAGAAAAAGGCCAGGTAGTAGTCGGAACGAATTCAATAATTGTGCTTCTCACGGATGTGCGAATGTTATCACAAATATGTATAAGCCACGTCTCTCATGCTTGCATGCTTAGTAATGTCTAAACGTTCCAGTCATATCCCTACAGCTGTCAATCATTTTGCAGGACTGCAATACTGGCTGAGGTAACAATAGTGTAGCCTTACAGTCAGCAATGGGAAGTAATTTTTGCGTCAGTAAACCTTCGAACGATTAGCTAATTATACGCTAACTCACACTTGAATCCGCGCTTTTGTGTATTTATGTGGATATGTCCGATTTCAGAGAGATACGAGCAAAGTATAAAACTTCGATAGTTTTTCTTGTATATTTTCGTTGTATTGAACGTAAATGACCATTAAGGTTTAGCATAACAGCTCAATATAATCTATAAGCCAATTCAAATCACTGACACGCGAATCGCCTTCTCTTTTTTTCATCACTCATTATTCCTGTTACTCAATGTCTAGTCATTCCAAAGATAACGGAAGTGAATAACTTATAATCAGTAGTTTTAGGTTACCACGTGATGCTTTGACTAATCTTCGAAGCCACGCTACTGCGGTTGCGATGAACCTACGTACAAGCTGCCACAGACGTGATCGGTTAAGAGGAAATCTGATCACATCATAAATTAGTGCACGTAGTTACCATAGCTAGCGACATTGCAACTGCGCTTACGTTTTTTTGTGTTTGACGTTGTTTAACCCTCCTATTTCGCAGCCGAAATTCTTTTAGCTGTATTGACATGCCCGTGCGATGATTACACAAGGGTTGTGGGAAATCCTTGGACACATTATGTAACTCGATGTCTCACTTCGACAAGAAGATTTGTTTTCGTCATCTGCAGCCCTTGCGATAAACAAGATTCTGAAGAGGGCGTTCAGAATATAAAGAAGACGTTCTTTCGAGTGACGTCCCTTGATCGATAAACGATCGCATCTAACTTCGAGTGAACATTTTTAAAGTTTTAAAGTGATACAGTAGGCCACTTGACCCTTGTAGTATGCTTTGGTGATTTGACTATAAACAAAGAAATTTAAACATGGAGGAAGGCCGATATTGGTCTTCAAGAGAAGGACAGAAAATATGGCAGCAACGCATTTATACTCACAGCAGTTCCGTTCGTCCGATCCGTCCCGGCAGTCAATGCGGCGATCACACAATGCCGAGTGTGGTACGCATTCTCCGCTCTTGCACTTGATCTCTTTCAGGTAGTCGCAGTCTGCAGGAATAAAGATATACCATGATGCTTATAGAGCAGGATGTGTTGACGACGTTATTTTGAGCATCGTGTATTTTATTCGCCTACATTACTGTCTTCCTCGCGCAGGAAAAAGAAAAAGAGCTAGACAGATTTCTGTAAAATGCGGGCTTCCCTTTTTAGTTCAGACCCACATCTTTAAAGCATAAACAATAACTTCACTGCATAGCTGCAACCCTAGGTGTACACTTTGCCTCGACAAAATCGTACCTACAGAGCGTGAAGCTTTCACTCATCTAGACTATATGATCGTGCACTGAAACAAATATTCTGCAGCTGTGGACAGCGCTAGTTCACAACCCGACCGGCAGCAAGTGAAATTGCGAAGACGTGGTGTGCATTCGTCGCTACACTTCAGATCACGTGCGCATGCTTTACATGACTTGAAGGTGTAGATGATATACAGACGAAGGCTGCGCATTGCGTGACCCAAATGCAATCTTGAATGTCATCCTACTGGTGTAAAATGTCTATATCTCGTTCACCTTCGGGCGAGTGACCTTTCCCATCAACAATACCAGCAGGCGCCATGCCGTCCTTACGATCTTATTGTATCAGTGCTTTTATGCTTTAAAGGGTCACTTTATGACACCTAATCAAAAACATGGGTCGGTTATTTATTGCGGCGTTCGCTGCCATTATGCTTTTAACTGCTGCGAAAAACGAGACACTCCCGCAAAAAAAAAAAAAAGGAAACTTGGCTTGCCGCGTTTGGACGTCGTCGGCACATTGAGGGGCGTGGTGGACGTGTGGTCCGCCGAGGCGTCGCCGCTGAGGCCGTTGCCTTCTCCGTGCTTGGTGATGTCGTTCTCGTGCACGGAATCCTTGGTGAGGGGCGCATTGGTGACCACGCTGTAGGACACGCGCGTCACCACCTTCAGCGCTGGGCTGACCGTGGTCGACGAAGGCCGGTAGCCAAACTTGTCGCCGTTCTTGCTGCCTTTGTCGTAGAAATCGGTACCTGGGACGTTCAAAACCAAACTTGTATAGCCGATTCGGTCATATAAATCAATCTGACTTTAACCCTCTTAAACGGGCACACGCTATTACCTAACGTTCTGAGGCCCGATTCACAGAGCCCATTAGCCAGAAAGTTTAGCTAAACATGTGTGCAGTATTGTGACTTGCTACAATTTCATGTTGATAACATTTTTAGCATAGGACATCTTCTTGAAGGCGTTCCCTGATGTCTCGCAGAGTGAGCTAAAGCATATATCACTGAGACACGAGATGTGCACAATAGTAGTTGTAATTGCACAGTACAGCGGAGTGGCTGTCGCCTCCTGGTGGCGTCATGAACAATATTGAACGACAATGACAGTGAAATATGTTTACTGCACGTCCTTTAGGCACTGTGCGATGTTTTTTTGGGGGCTTGAAGGACATTATCAAACCATGCCGTCCACAAACGACCTCATTTTTTGCTTCACGAAGGTTGACCATAAAAGAAAAGGAGATAATGCCTCTATGTTCAGTCGAGGTGAAGGCCTTCAATGTACAGCTCTCTTATGGTGATCATTTCATGCAGGCTGCAAAAAAATTAGCAGACCACCAAGAAAAACCCGCATGTGTTTATTCACAGTGAGTTTTGGTAGCGCATTGCGCGTAAAGCGATCATATGCGTTGCCCACAGTCGCACAAACAAACGTAACAGTGAACTTCAGTGCATGTAGATTCGTACATTTAAGTTTACGGTTTTCAGCTACTGACCACAGGGCATAAATCACCTTAGGGGACAAGCGGTGGTTATAAATAAGTACCAATCTCGTGTCAGCCTTTGTCATTCATTCGCTAGAGTGATTGCCTTTTTAGGAGCTCTGCAACACTTTCCCAAGCAGTCATCGAATAGTTTTGCTAAAGGAGTTCATTTCATCCTCAATCGATCATCGCGAAAATTTTTAGCGCCAGTCAAGCGCGAGCGCAGTCACGGTGATTTCTCACACAGCCTTAGCCATTCACTCCCATTATCCACCATCAAAACTTGTTGCTTTAATCTGGACACTGGCTCCAGCGAGTCTAAGTGGCAACGAAGCGACCCACGCAAACGCTCGAGCTTTAACGACCCGAGTGCATGCTAGCCTAGGGAACGCTTCACAAATCAGTGAGCTCCCTCCTGAATTTGTCTTAAGAAAGATTACTCGCATACAACTACATTTTCGGGCACTATCGCCTGGGTCGCCGAACCCTACCACCTTCACTGCGTCAACCCTCCCGCAGGCATGAGGTTCTCTATATGGCGTAGACTACAAACCCGGACTTTTCTCTCCCCTGCCTTACGCCACAAAATTTACCCCGGAACGTACCCCAATGCGGAGTGCAAATTTCATGCTGTCAGGAAAGTAGACGTTGACCACATTATGCGGCAATGTCGGAATCACTCTGCCCCGCCGAGCCTTCGTAAACAATTGAGTAGTCAGAAGCTGTGGGAGGTTGCCATGCGCAGCTACAACCCCGAATTTCAGGAGGATATATCCTTAGCTGGGCTAAGGTGGTAGAGGAAGCCGACCGCGAGTAGGATTCCTCGCCTTCTCACAGCCCTTTTCCCTTAAGATGGGATGAAGTTGTTTCTCTCTCTCTCTTTCTCTGTCACACGCTGTGATTACTTTCCCTCTTCTCTCGTACTGACGAGCATGCTGGAAGCAAAGCATGAAGAAATGGCACAGGGGAAAAAGTTACATCACGCGTGCTTCATAAGCTTCAGCTATTTTTGTTTTCTTCAGAATTCGCGGCTGATTGTGAGCGCGCGGGCGGGCACGAGGCGACCTCCCCCGGCGGCCTAAGTAAATATGCAGCTCACGGCTCTCAAATCAGCCACCGTGGCCACGTGAGTTTGGGTATATGTGGAATCATTTGTAGAAGAAAGAGGGAACGATTTCTTGCCGATTTAATGCTGATCTATAATGTATAAACAATCGACAGAGTTGTCTGACCACGCTGAAAAAGTGTTGCAGGGCCCTTTTAAGTGCTAGGCAGAAGAAGAATGAAGCGGTGAGTTGGGTTTGTTGGTACATTATTCTGATGCACTACAGCGCGCGCGCGCGCACGCACACACACACACACACACACACACACACACACACACACACACCACACACACACACACACACACAAAAAAAAACATGCCATGGACGGAACACAAAACGACCGTGCTCATCGGCGTCGTTTCAAGTTCTGTCTGTTGTGTATTTTTTGCGCTGTGACGCACCAGAACAGGAGAACATCACACACCTTTCTCGTCGCTGGGCGTGTACTTGGAGTCGTACGCGCCGGGCTTCGAAGGCAAGTCACCCGAGATAAACTTGGCGATGCCACCGGAGTTCTGCCCTCCAGAGTAGATGACCGAGTGCACCTCGGAATGGCCTCCGCTGCTGGTGCTTACCGTCTGATAAATCGAGATGGATGATATGTTGAGCTCGGGGTTCTTGAGCTCGTGTCCCTCGCGCATACCACCGACCAGACTTAAGGTAGTTTCATTGTTTCCGTCTTGTTCGATGACCGGAATTAA
Organism: Rhipicephalus microplus; assembly: GCF_013339725.1. Classification (NCBI taxonomy): domain Eukaryota; kingdom Metazoa; phylum Arthropoda; class Arachnida; order Ixodida; family Ixodidae; genus Rhipicephalus; species Rhipicephalus microplus. The sequence continues at coordinate 127,080,287 of NC_051171.1, read as the reverse complement.
TTCGGTTTCGTTGCTTCGGTCTTGAGCGATTACTGGAATGAATGCAGCTTCATTGTTCGCACCTTCATTGGCTACTGGAATGGACGTGGTTTTATTGTTATTGTCTTGATGAAGTGCTGGAACGAGTGCGGCTTCGTTGTTTGTGGTTTGTGGGACTGCAGGAATGAACGCAGTCTCGTTGTTTCTGTCTTGATGGACTAGAGGAATGAATCGTGTTTTGTTCTTGGTATCCAGGTTGACCATCGGAACGAACGTAGTTGCGTTCTTTCCTTCTCTATAGACGGTCGGAATAAAAGTAGCTTCGTCATTGTCTTGTTTGTCATTGATGGAGACACTGGAAGGAGATACACTGTCGAATTCCGAGTACTCTTGTGCAGGCCTTCGCATCGGCTTGGGTACAATTACAGGAGCTTGTGCTGAAACTGAAGATGTACCAGGAAGCGTTTCTGCCACAGGACGCCATGCGTGTTCCGAAGCTGACTCTTTCGCAGGTCTTTCCTGTGGTACTGGTTTTGCTGAATCGTGGACACTGTCGTTCATTTGAAGACCGTCTAATCCTGCCGTGAGGTCAATAAACTGTGGCTCCGGTGCTTTCGTGCTCTGATGTAGGCGAGTTCCTTTGACTTTGTTGCTGCCGCTGGCAACAGGTGGGCGCACGAAGAGACCCACGCCGATCTCAAACTCCGTGGTCGACGTGATGGGCTTGGGCGTTGTCACCTCCTTCCTGTGATTGTTCTTCTGCACCGATGGCTGCTGATGAACTGATAGACCTGTCCCCACGGACATCGAGACGCCTAAATCCTGTGGGTTGACACGCGTCTTCGTTGCCGAAGAACCATGCGAGACGCCCTCGTTCGTCGCCGTCTGGGAAGGTCTTGGTCTGTAGTTCAGCGTAACGCTAGGGCCAGTATGGGTGCTGGGATCGTCTAAGTGTATCTGCCATGCTTGCCCGACACCGTGCATCGGCTTTTCTGAAATCGCGTCACTCGGTTTACTCGATGGTGCTTCGCCCACCCTGATTTCCGAGGAGGACAGTGGCTTGTACGGTGGCCGAAGAGGTGGGCCACTGCCGCTTGATCCGCTGTTTCCGGGTGAAACAGCGGTCCCGCTGACTCGTGTGTGGACCGCCGGTTTTAGCACAGGCGGCGAAGCGGCGGAGCTTGCGACGTTAGGACCTTGAACGGATACCGGAGGGGCCGGAGGCTCTTGTACATCTTTGAAGTCCACAAGGAGAGGTCTAATGGGCGTTGCCTTCGAGGCGTCTTTCGTGGACACCGGGTTTCTGTTTACCTTGATTACGACTCCGGCACCCACGGTGAGTTCGGTCAATTCCGAGCCGTGTTTGTTCGTGAACCTATCTTGACTAGTTGCAATGATACGCGTGGGTACCGTGGGGGTTGAAGCGTCGATTACATGCGGATACCCTTCCTCCGTCGTGTACGGGGGCTCTGTGACTACTACTTGTGGCCGAGTTGTTATGACTACGCTTCCGTGTTCTTTAACGGCAGCAATGGCGTGACCTCCCTGATGATCTTTCTTCGAACTGTATTCTTGACGACCTTCGTCGTGAGAATCGTCGTCTTCGGACAGCTCAGGTGCATTTTCCCACGTGACTTCACCGTCCTCGCCTTCGGCCCGATCGCCTTCTGCAGGCCGTTCAGGAAAGAAGGGTTGCCAAGAATCATCGGTGCTGCCAATGCCGTGAGGCGAAGTCTCGTTGTCGTCTTGGACGAAATAATCGCTCGGATCCTGACTGTGCTGGTTGATCCACTGTTCTGAATCCCGATGCTCTTGATCGCCTTCTTGGTTGTGTTCTTTGACCGTACTGCTGCCGCTGATTGTACTTTCTCTGTCTACAGCGTTACCGGGGTGGGGTAGGCTGCTTTCGGGCATTTCTGTAGAGAAAATACAGGAAAGAATCTAACTTAGAACCGTGGCATAAAAACTGTTCTTCTAATGGAGTGCAATGTCAGTTATCGTAAGCATGACCAGTCCGAGCAGTAACATTCAACGGAGTTAGCGCCTGTTAGACTACTAGAAGTTAACACGTGTGTGTGTTTCTTCATCATCTTGTCCCAGTATTCACAAGTTTATGCAATAAACGTCAGGGAGAGATTCATCATTCTCTACTAACATTCATTAGAAATGATCGTACCTATCAGGTGTCACTCTCTGTGCCACAACTTAATCAGCTTGTGCTTCGGCACAAACATAGCAGCCTTTCATTTTTAGGTGTGGTCTATAGTTTAGTACGAAGAATCGGAATACCAGCATCTGACATGCAGAACTTTACATATGCCTAACAACCGACTATAGGAGTTACTGATATGACCAAAAAAGCGCGCAGTGGTCATTCTGTTTTCAACAATAACATTCGAATATTTGAAGTTCAGTTGAGCATTGCAATGCATGTTCCGCACAACCCGCTATTATTAACCGCTTTAGTGCGTGCTCCTTTGCGTTCAAACGACACGCCTGTTGTGCTTTTGTGTTCTCAAGGGATCTGAGAACACTCGACTTCGCTCGAATGCTGTGTGATTGGCCTCGTTGGCTTGAAAGAAGGCATAATGGCACCATGCAACATAACTTACCCGTCATCTCTATAGTGTTCTGGTCGATTTTGAGATGGCCGAATGCGCCATGGGGTCCCTTCTCGGCCTCCCGCCGTAGTGTCTCCCTGAACTCGCTCTCCAGGTCGACGACAGAGGGTGTGTGATGCTTGTCGACCTCGAGCTCGAACACCACGATAAGGCTCCCTTGTCTGCATCGTAAGAAAGACAACCCATAAATTATGTTACAAGTATTATAAAGATTCTAATGAATTCGCATGGCCTTGTATCGATTAACAACACATCCCTGATTCGTCTCCTGCGCTAGAAGCTGCATACAAAAGCAACGTGCAATAAATAAATAAATAAACAAATAAATAAATAAATAAATAAATAAATAATGTCTTTATTAGTAACGTAATAACAGAATACAGTACAGGCAAACATGCGGAAGGTGGTTCCAAGGTTCCAAACGGCAGGCGAGACGTCCCAGCTGCGGTTTGTAACTAATGAATATAAAATCAAATTATAGAACGTGAATTATACTAATTGTGAGTGAAAGCTAAGTATTAATGTGCACAAATTAAAGCCTTACGATTTCTCTTTAACGAAGACGCGCTGTATTGTTGTTGCCTTCGCATATTTGTGTATTCCTGGAACGTTTCTGCATAATATTGCTTCGAGGCGTAGGCTTAGATCTCTACATCATAATTAGCGACCAGATAAGTAGGGCTGTGAGGTAGAGTTTTCAGATAACCTGTAAGACACCTTCCGATAAATAATTTCCAGTTTTAGTTTGTTTACGAAAGCACATTGCAATATGCACGAGGAACCCGGCCCCTTCTACAAATTCCCCATACTGCTGCATATACGAAGATAAGTTTTGTAAGCTTACGTGTAATAGTGTATTGTTAAATTCTTCAGTTAACTAAGCAAATATTCCAGGTCGACCTCTTCATTGAGCACGCAAGAACTTCTCAAAATGAAAAACACATTGCGAATACGTACCGATAGCAAATCAATTATATCCAAAAGCAAAAAAAAAAAAACGTGAACAAATTTTATTTGTTGATCGCGAAGCTGCCAACTCCGGTTGTAAAGCGCACGTCGCAAATAGCAAGCACTTCATTAAATGGAAGTATACTCTATTGTGGTTTAAAATCTAGAAAATCAAATGAAGTAATTAGGGAACGATATCTCAGAAATGTAACGCCGACAAAGCTGAGGTGCCGACCAAGTAGTCAATGAATGTTTGCTAGCCCGAAAATGCCGAGTTAAGATGCGACAAAAGCTCAGTGCTTGTCCATTTGCAACCATTCTTGTGATCACGCAAGCAAACATGATTATTAAAGGAGTTAACATGAATATTAACTTGATGTATAGAGACAATGCACCGAAGAGCCAAAAGTAAGCAAGACAATAAAAATAAAGATCGCTCACCGGAAAGCGTAGATAGTGACTTTACTCAAACAGCTGTGGAGCTGCGGTGACTTCCGGTATGCTGCTTCGAGCTGAAAGCAACGTGAGAAAAGAAAACACCATTGGCATGCTTGTTGGAATCGGTAGCAACCATTAGGCGAAGGCTGCTTTCAACTGGGTCGTCATTACGGCGTCGATCGTGTTGGAACCTTGAGCCACTCTGATGGACCGTTCTCCAACACACACGCCCGTGAAACAGGAGGTGATACATGAAGCTGGCTCGCGTTTTAGTGATCGCTATCGACTCTTTTTCGAAGCCAAGCGCTTTGATTTGTAAGGCGGCAGTGAATCGTTCGGGAGACAAATGCACTCTTGGTTGCCGCTGTTTTGCGGCCTGCAGCGTCGTATATCGGTTAAAGCAAGTAGAAGAGGAAGAAGGAAGAAATGTGGAAAGAATAAAAAAGAAGACTCAGAAGACAGAAAGAAAGAATAAGAAGGAGGATGAACTGTTAGCAAATGATATTACTGCTTCTTTTCCCCACATTGTGTTGTGAATGGAAATATGCAATAGTCATGTTAGATGTAAGCCCGTGAAAATCTATCTGTACGGACTCCTTTATCCTCGGTACCCCGTGTCACCACACTATGTATTCGAGGAAGGTATTCTTCATACGCTTGCCCCGCCGCGGTGGTCTAGTGGCTAAGGTACTCGGCTGCTGACCCGCAGGGCGCGGGTTCGAATCCCGGCTGCGGCGGCTGCATTTCCGATGGAGGCGGAAATGTTGTAGGCCCGTGTGCTCAGATTTGGGTGCACGTTAAAGAACCCCAGGTGGTCTAAATTTCCGGAGCCCTCCACTACGGCGTCTCTCATAATCATATAGTGGTTTTGGGACGTTAAACCCCACATATCAATCAATCATTCTTCATACGCTTTATATCTTACGTGAGCAGATTATTGCTGATAATTTTTCTTAAATTTAATTCTCATTCCTTTATTCTTTCGTTATTTTTTGTTAGTGTGTTTGAGCAGTGAAGCTGTTAAATCTCACCCGAAAACGTCTTTGGTCCACAATCAATCATAATCGTGAACGGGTATGTGCCAGAGAATTTGAGCAAATCAGACTACTCATCGTTCCGATTTGGCCTGTAATAACCATAAAGGGTGAGATAACGAGTACACACAGAGACAGAGCGACGGAAACAAAGACAGACATAAATAAAAATATAAAGCAAGAGAAAAAAAAAGAGATTCTTGTCGAGAAAAGTCTTCACAAGGTGGGATTGGACTCCTCTATCCCGGGTCCTAACCACTGCGCTGTCCACGCGCGCTAGCAGGGCGTAGCATAGCCTTGCACTGTGCGGTAAGAAGGTGGGAAAGAGCAGTTAGCGTACGGAGGAGAGGTGTGACGGTGAGCAGGAGGGAAAAGAGGTGGGAAGAGAGTAAATCGAAGCACTGGCATTATGACAAAAAAATGAAAGGATCAACAAGAGAAAAAACTGAGAGAGAGAGAGAGAGAGAGAGAGAGAGAGAGAGACTAATATAGAAAGAGAGGCAAAGCAAACGTCACATCGTCTAGCGACCAGATACCGGACCAGCTGGCCAAGCCGAGCATGTGCCGTAGCTAAGCCACGCCCACCCATGCCGACATCGCGCGCAACTTCCGCTCCACAGTGAGTGCATAGCCTGGCTCCGCCCAATCGTACCGAGGGTCATGGGGTGTGCTGAGAAAGAACGCACTCTCGAGGAAGATGCTATGCATCTCGAAGATAGACTTGCCAGTCGACGCGGCATACCAACTGCCGTAGGACCGTGCATCAAGCGCCGAACTTTCTGCGACTTAGAAAAATTTCTAGCACTTTAGCAGTTTTTTTTTTCAATGTCACGATGCCAGATTGTCCTGCTCTAACGTAGCTCACGATGCCATGTTTTCGTATATAATAACGGAGAAGAAGGAAAATATGGTAGTTTTCTTTCTCCTAGATCGTCTTGCTTTTTTGACCACCTGATTCATGATGAATACTCCGCGGCTAGCTTCCGGAACAGTCATTTTCGATCAAGACGACAACAACATTTGTGATCGTGCTTCAACACAGCACCAATGGGGCTACGCCTAATTTCTCCGGAATTTCAGGACTTGATTCTTTCGGATTGGTCCAGCCGTTCTATCCATCATGCAGCGTTCACCTAAACAATTATTGGTTTGGCGTCATGCCTACGTGAACGTTATAGGTATATACAGCGTCATTCTCTAATTGATTGATATGTGGTGTTTAACGTCCCAAAACCACCATATAATGATGAGAGACGCCGTAGTGGAGAACTCCGGAAATTTAGACCATTTGGGGTTCTCTAACGTGCACCCAAATCTGAGCACACGGGCCTAGAGCATTTTCGCCTCCATAGAAAATTCAATCCCGCGACCAATCGCAGGTCGCCGATTCGTTCCCGTGACCTGCGGGTCAGCAGCCGAGTATACTTAGGCACTTGACAACCGCGGCGGGGCCCGCCCACCTTTCCACACAAGCGTTGTATCTCGTTAACAACTTCACATCTGACACTTCTATAACAATTAATCACTGCAGAGCCACCACAATTCATTCTTAATTATCGTGCAGCACGCGCGTTCGTTACGTGTAGTAATATAGGACGCTTGCACATACTAGCATGCTCTCCCCTCTCGATAATTTACACCTCTCGTCAACAAACAGTTTGAATCCGCAAGGATATATCTCTAAAATGTGTAATTTTAATTTAGGGCTCATTTCTCTTTACATTGCTGTGCGTATGAATTTCCAATATTATTCTTGTCTGTAAAACTGCACGAAAAAAAGCTTCGTTGCTTCGTATTCGCTGTTGGCAAGCACTGAACGAAGAGCATTTTTCTGCTTGAGGCAACGTACAGGGTGTTTTTCCCGCCCGCGTCAAGTCGTGACTGCGTTCACGGCTTCGTGTGCCTTCCAATTACCCCGGCCGGGCTCGACGACGGCTAGGTGTTACTACACCGAAATGTAGGCAACATCCATTTTCTTTCTTTCTTTCTTTCTTTCTTTCTTTCTTTCTTTCTTTCTTTCTTTCTTTCTTTCTTTCTTGCTTTCTTTCTTTCTTTCTCTTCTTTCGTTTCTTTTCTTCGTCTTCTTTCTTTCTTTCTTTCTTTCTTTCTTTCTTTCCTTTCTTTCTTTCTACAAAACTGTAGACCTTACAAAGGTCCAAGCAGGGTGGGGACAAGAAGAAAAAACAACAAAACGAAGCAAACGCAAGTGTAGGTAATAAAATTTGCAATGATCCCAATGTGATTAAAGGCTACAAAGAATCGTTGCAGTCTGTTACGGTGCATGGGTAAAAAGAAAATTTGAATAAGTCTGTTCTCGTATAGTAAGGTGTAGGGTAGCCAACCGAGCAATAAGTCTGAGAATAAGTCTGTTCTCGTATAGCCCCAGTGTAGGGTAGCCAACCGAGCCAAAACTTGGTTAGGCTCTCTCCCTTTCCTCTTTATATATTTTTCTTTTTCTTTCCCTTAAAAAGTAAATTAGTTGCTAATTTGGGTAAAACAGGAGTGCGTCACACTCATCCTGGTTGCTCGCGGAACCCTAAGATATAAGTCACAGAACCCCTGGGTTCCACAGAACTCAGTTTGAGAACCGATGCTGTAAAGACTGTCCTTTCCTTCAGCAGACGTGCACAATATCTCTTTCAGCTTTCCCAACCACCCTGTCCTAGAAGTTCAGTGCACCAAGCCGGACAGAGTGCAGTTAACCAAGCATATTGACTTTTAAAAATTCCTAATGTTGAAAGCAAAGATGTTAGAAGCGATATGAAAGTGCACCAACACACATGTGATAGGCTATCGTTGCAGTTAACAGTGATATAACGTGTGTCGATGATCTTTGATATGTTCTCAGCAACCAACTAGCCCGAATGACCATATCGTTGAAGGAAACTTGAAATATTTGAGACAGTAGCTTACCCATTTTCGGTTTAGAAAACAAATTAAGAAACCAAAACCACTCACGTAATGGCCATTCACACCCATAGCTGGTGTGTAAATTTCATTTCAAGACACGTAATGTGTGTCTGCTCTAGTCACACCTGAATGATACATGAGAATACTTGTCGTAACAAGGCCAAAGTCATTAAAAACATCGTCGAGGCATTTTGAATGACATATCCCGTAGCCCAATCGAGTGTTTCTTCAAGACGCCACGATACTCAAAACGAAATCCCTTAAATGAAACTACGAATTACGTGTTAGCTCTCTGGGAGAGTGGTACTTCTTGTTTCACCAACATATGCCCGCCTCGAGCATTTTAGCGGCGCTCGTTCGGTTAAATACATTTAGTCACGAACGGCCAGTTTTTATCATCACTGGAATTGCATTCTTGGTTGCATGCATGTTCGGGATAATTGAAATGCGCCACGCAACATAACTCAAGATTAGTCATGCATATGTAAGGAAGGGCGTCGCCGTTAGAGGGCGGTCGTAGTTTTGACCAGTTACATTTACAACGCTTGTGTCTGTACGAGCAAGTATAGCGGAATCAACGAGCTCGCTTGCGCCAAGGACTAACACCTTATCGTCCATATCGAATGCAGCAGTCTAAATTGCCGACACCGTATCTTTCGCGCCGGAAGAAACATGGTGCGATATATGGATAGCGTTGCGGAAACTTCGCCACCGGCGGGCTCGCACAAACACTGACGGCTTTGCGGGTCTGATCAAGAGGGTGTACGTCCATTAATGGCAATCATGCATCATGCATACCAAGCCATCAACAAATACTTGAACGCAGTAGGCCCTGAACGTTCGGCAGCGCACACATTTCACTATATAGAACTGGACTGCCCCGCCGCGGTGGTCTAGTGGCTAAGGTACTCGGCTGCTGACCCGCAGGTCGCGGGTTCGAATCCCGGCTGCGGCGGCTGCATTTCCGATGGAGGCGGAAATGTTGTAGGCCCGCGTACTCAGATTTGGGTGCATGCACGTTAAACAACCACAGGTGGTCGAAATTTCCGGAGCCCTCCACTACGGCGTCTCTCATAATCATGGTTTTGGGACGTTAAACCCCACATATCAATCAAATCATCAATATAGAACTGGACTGTGGCATTCT